>CM053757.1:51809378-51831550 GCA_028658305.1 Pachyuromys duprasi
AGAAGTATCAGATAAAAACTACAGAAACTTCGCTAACGGGGATAAAAGCATGAGTAACCACACAAACAAGCAATGGAAAGGAAAACCCAAGACATGTCACATGTCACTACCCAAGCAAAGACAACGACTCCATTCAACCACTTTTAAAGTGGAAGGGAGTCTTTTTTGTGACAAGCTGACTCTATAAGTCATATACAGAAATGAATGCTCATGAATATTCATGAAAATGCATATTCGTATAAAAGAGGAGGATGAGAGATTTACATTTCCAGACCCAAAATGTATTTAGAGCTCCAGTTTAAAAATACCAAGTAAAGATATAAAGGTACATAGTAAATTACGTATATGAATTTAGTCTCCCTTATTTATAGACCAAAGTAATTTTAAGAGTCATTTTAAAATCTAATTATCTACTCATCTAAATATTGGAAGAAAAATAATAAAATCACATTTGTATAAATTTACAAAAAGGGAGAGACTCCTATTTACAACATGGAAAGTTGGTACCAATACAGAAAAAAGAAGAACAAATCTGACTTTGCTTAATTTTTTTACTTTTATTTATTTAGTGAGTGTGTGTGCATGTGTGCGCGCATGAGCACACACTTGTGTACACTCACCACAGCGCACATGTGAAGGTCAGAGGGCAGCTTGAAGGTGTTGGGTCTCTCCTTCCAGGATGTCAATTCCAGTACTGAACTCAAGCTGTCAGGCTTGTCAGCAAATGCCATTACTGCTTGAGCCACCTCACTGGGCCAAGAGAATGAAAATTTTCATACTTGAATCATGAAATCTACTACAACCAATGGGAGGAAAATATTTGTAACATTCATAGTAGCACAGTCACTCAGCAGTAACTGTATAAATAAATTCTCCCCTGAAGTCATCTACACCCAAAAAGAAAAATAGTTGCTAGTTTGGTCCTCGGCGCTATAAGTTACAGGAGATCCCTGAATCTGATGGTGCCCTGGACTTGTTCACCAGGATCAGGGTGGTACGGACTATACTGGCCCGGGGTCCCGCTCTCATCTCTCCACCATCTATCTGCCCCACAACAGGAAGAGAGATGCTTGTGTTTTTATTTCTAATAAGATTCAATTCTCCACTTAACATCAGTAGCCGACTAGGCACTTAGATTAAAAGCTCAACCCTACAGGGTCCTGCCAGACCTCATTCTCTCTCCCACTTCATCTCGCTCAGCTCTCCTGCGTGAGTGCAATGCCTTACTAGTCTTTCTTGATCTTTGAGAACTTTCGGAACCTTTGCAGAGGTCACACCGCTGTTTGGACAGCCTACCGAGACTGTATGAATCCTCCAGCTTCTGTGCAAGCTCTCTCTTTCCTTCACACCCTGAAAGTCCCACATACAATATGCAAAACAGTGTCCCATATATTTTCTAGATTAAATGCCAACTCCCACATACAATATGCAAAACAGTGTCCCTTATATTTTCTAGATCAGTTCTCAGATAATTTCTTTCACACTTTTAAATAACTGTAACTGTCGGATTACTTGCTTCTGGTCATTTTATTCCTTAGAATATAAGCTTTACTAGGGCTGGGACTAGGATCTGCATGGTTCGATCTGGCAGCCTTATCAGCTGAAGGAGTGTCTGGCGTATATAAAGTGCTAAATTAAAATGTCTAAAGAATTAAGGAGTGGGGGATAATGTTAGGATACTTCACAGAAGTATCAGTGGCAGTAAACATATGAAAAGAAATGAAACTAAGTAAGAGTGAACGACAACTTTAATACTCCATATGGGGAAACAGAATCTTAATATTCAGAACTACTGAAGTAACAGAAAGATGTGTCCTGACTTACTCTGAGGGCATGTGTCAGTTCAATCATTTGGAGGCAATTTGGCTTTTCCCAGGGGTGTGCTGGAATCAGTTTAAATTGATTGGTACCAGTTTACAGGGATCTGTTGTTAATTATTGAAGACTTTTTTAGAGCAGTTGGTGGCCTGAAATCCCCCCTGTGGAGGCAATATTTGCACCATGGAAACAGGCAAATGCTGGATCGATGGCTGATGGTGCTGGTTTGACACCCAGTTTAAATCATATCTATGTCTACAAAAGCAAAATATGTATAATTTTGGTCTGAGAGTCTGCAAAAAGTATTGCACAAGAAAAATATAAATTAAAAAACTGCGGGCAATCCAGATGCTCATTACCAGGGAAATAATTTAGTAAATGTATCCCCTACAAGGAAAGAGTCATTTAAGAAGGAGGTGTATGTGGTGATTCTGCAGTAGCTCATTGCTGAGTAAGGAAAGTAATCAGGAAAATGTCTACAATATTATGTTAGCAGAAATAACTGCACTTATACTGTTTCATATGTGTTGCATGATTTGGACCCATTATCCCTAGGACTGACATGAAGATGCAAAGGAAGAGGGTAGGCTTTGCTTTTTAATTGATCTATAAATAAATGGCGTGCATTTTCAAAACAACAGCAGATGGTGTTTCCAAAAAAGTATAATCTGAAATAACTTTTGGATTAAAGAGATAATCAAATTGTAATTACAGACTATTTTAAAAATCACAATCACAAGCATAATATAAAGCAAAGGCGATAGCAAGTGGCAAAAGCTGTAATAAAGAGAAAATTCATAGCTTTACATAATTTCATCATTAAACAAAGGCCATGGTAATACTTTAACAAAGCTCATAGCTCAGAATTTTAGAAGATAAAACTCAAAGAAATCAAGGGACAAGGACTAATGGATAAAAGAGCAATTAATGAATAAATGCATCACTTGCATAAGTGCAAACATCTTAGAAAAATACTTGGAGATTTCCTCTCCATACAGCAGCCAGGCGTGATCTTGCCCAGCATAAACAGGACATGTTTCTTCTGCTCCTGATACGTCTCACCTCACTAGATGAAGCACAGCACTGGCCTGTGCTCAACACCCTTCTTCACGCCGAGGTCCCATCACTTTCTCTTTTCTCTTGACCCACGCTCCATCTAGCCTAGTCTCTTAAGACTCCCCTGATGTTCCTCCAACAACCCAACCTCAGCCCAGTCTTAGAGCCTTGTCTTCTCTGTCTCAGGTGTTCTGGACCACTTCATTTAAGGAGCAAGTGTGGTCATCCCATATCCCTTTGCCTGCCTCAGAGTTCGCACCTAGTTATCTGCCATTCTTCTCTTTGTGATGACAGCAGCACAGGTTGGATGTAAGCTCTTGGGGTCTCAGATTTAAAACAATACCTGGCAGTGTTGTGATGTGAAGTTACATTGTGAGGCTGAATATTTGCCTTGGTTTAGGGAAGGTACACTTAGAACAAACTTGGTGTGCACAGCACACTGTCCATTGCACCCTCCCCACCTCACACTGCGCAACAACCTGATTCCAAATGAATCTCCCTTCTCAACACTTCTATTCCAGATTTGTAAATGGGGGAATGAAATCAAAAGAGTACAAACAAACAAAAAAGATTATTCGTGAGACACTGCACATTAAGAAATCTACGAGAAAAGTACCATTTGTACAATGCACTGAGGAAGTCATCACAGGAAGCTAGGGTAGAACAAATGCCTGTGTGGAGAATATCAACACGCTTGATTTAATGAAGAACCAAGGTTATTGACAAACCACTCTGTAAATTATTGATGATGCCTTAGAGTATGGCCACTTAACACAATTCAGTTATCACTCACAAGAGGGAAGAAATCTAATATCAAATGTTTGAAATAAAAGTATCAGAGACTCAGAGCCCAAGTCAGCCCCATCACTGCCCAAGCGTCTTCTTGAGTTCCCCAAGGAAAAACCCAGCAGGCAGCTCACTGTAGGAGAAAAGTCTCTGGTGGGATGGGTATAAGCCCAGCACATGAAAAGTCGAATCAATGAAGTTATGCAGAAAGCAGTTGTGAAGAGGCCTGGGGAGCATATGATTCTTCCTACATGATGAAAGCAAGTTCTGCCAAACCCCCACCATCACAAACACACACATTTTCCGAATGTTCAGGAGAGGTACTTGAGTTCTAGCAGCCATGCTGATTCTTAGAAAATTAAGCACCAGTGATGCATGAGACTGATATGCTACATGTTTACAGATGTTCTTGCTGCCATGCCTGCAGGTCCACTCTGAGAGGTTGTCTGGTCTCCAGGTCACATAACAAAGTATTATCTTTACAGCTGCTGTCTGCTTCATCACCATCAGGCCAGGAGAGTCCCTTGCGAATGCTTACCAAACAGAACTCCAGTACTGGCTGCAGCCTGAGCCCTGGGCAAAGATCAGCTATGAGATCACAGAGTTTCTTTATTAAAGAACAAATCACACTGGACAAACTTGATTGCCTTTTGGATCAGGTGGTACAATGAGAGGCTTAGGGAGTATGGTGGAGTACGGTATCTGGGGTGTTTGGCACGTTCTTGAACAAAGGGCTCTGTACATTACACAGGGAGACCTTAGAGTCCTGGCTCTTGGGAGAGGAAACTGAGAAAACACCCCTGGTCCTCTTGGATACAGAAAGCAGAAGACAGCTCTTGTACCATTTTCAGACTGACCTGCTGCATTCATTCACACTACAGAGGGTGGAAGGAATTGTATGTTCAGGTATCAGCAGTCATGCAGAGGGAGTTTTATAGATATCTCCTCTCACTGTACATTTACCCAGGCATCTGCTTCCTTTGGAGAGCCATCATCCCAGTGGAAAGTATGAAGAGGCAAGATGCCTGATGGAACTTTAGGACAGAAGGTTCTTCCCTCTGGGCCTCAGATTTCTCATGTGTAAAAGTGGAGATTGGATGAGGAGTTCCTGCTTGTCCACAACTAACTTGTCCACAGCTCATTGTAGGAGAAAAGTCTCTGGTGGGATGCAGGCTTGTGGTCCCTGGTACCCATTTCCTTGCCCTACTCCAACTTCACACTGTCAGAATGACAGCTGAGACATCAAATTCCACTGTATTATTTGAAGGCACCAGAAGACTCAGCCTTTTCTCAATTCATTTGCTTACTGATGCTAAATAGTTTATGATTATTTTATCTTAAACATGTTCATCTGTGAAACAAGTGGTTTTCTAAGAATTCTCTAAATTGATTTAAGCAATAGTTTGGGTTATCCAAAAGCCCCTAACACTATTTCCCTACATAGCATGTACCATTATGTGAAGTTACATCATGAACCTGAATATTTGTCTGTGTCCTTGAGTCAGGATAGACTTCCTGACCACACAGACTTCCTGCCCATGACATGGATGAGGAACAGCTCAGCAATGCCCACAGCTTGATGCCCAAGGGCCAGATGTTCTCCACACATACCTTGCTTTCTCTGAGGTGTGACCGTGTGCCTATTACCTCACCTACAGAACCTAAGAGCCCCCTGTGCCACTTCCAGGTTGAACCTGAGTGATGGTTGATTGCCTCCTCTCTCTTACCTTTCTTTCTCTATTAGGTAAAAAGTTTTCTATCTAATTGTATCCAGGCCATGCAGATAAACACAATTACTTAACAAAAGCAGAGAAACAATAGGGAGAGAGCCTGTGTGTCCAAATCACAGCACTGCATAAGGTCACTTGCCTATTTGAAACTACGTAAGCTGTGCCGGCGGTAGTCATCTCCCAGGAGTCACTGCATTCCGCCATCTCTGCTTCAGTGCAGCTTATCTCCTACGTGATACCCAAAGGGAGTGCTACTCATATGGCACTTTGCAAACAGATACAAAAAGAGAATAAAATTTTACACCTCCGGGGAAGCACAGAGTTGGAAAGGCTGTCAGCTGCTGTCTCTTGAACAGCAAAGGGTAGAAATGTTTTTCTTCAAATCTTTCCTCAAAAGCTTGCCAGTCTTTTCAGCTGAACAAAACCATGCATCCCTTTGCTCAAGACCAACTGAAGGCTTTACAGACTAAGGTTTTAAATGACCTCAAAGATAGCCACCACTAAAACAAAAGGGACAGGTGCAGAGCCATAGAAGCAAGAAACAAAGTAAGGTTTGAGAATGACATCAAGAAAGAAATTGTGAGCATGCTGCCTTAGCATTGCACTACCAGGAAGTGAAACAGAAGGCTAAACTGTTCATTAGAATTTGATGCCTATGAAAGACTGAGCCAGGTCTGGGAATGTCTGGGACCATTTAATGCGTCAAACAGCCATGTTGAACAATGGTTTGCTTGTGAACAAGAAGGAGGAAAGAAGTTTGCCCTCCATGATGGTGTGCCCACTAACGTTTACCCAAGCATGATCAAAGGGGATTACAATAAAGGTCTGGGCCACAAGCAGTGCTGTGTTGCATAATGGTTATGGATGATGGTCCCTGGGAATCAGGAGCAGGGTCTCCTTTGCTGTCAAGTCATGCTGCTCATCCAGCAGAACCCATATCTGCAGCGGGCAAGTGTTAGGCTACTCCCTTGCTTTTTTGTAACCATTCTTGTGGCTTTTCAGTCTCTGCCTTGCCATTACATGTTATAGGATGAGATAGAGAAGGTGCAATTGGAATGAAAGGGCAAAGAACACTTGTTTCAGTTACTAGACTCTCTGGACTATGAGGAGATCCATCCAGACCTTATGAAAAATAAAGAACTGCATGAGATTCAGGAGTCCTGACCTCTGGCCTTGATACAATAATAGAGGGAGTATGGTGTCATTTTCTGTGTGGTTTCCTGCCAGCAAGAGAGATGCACAATCATTTGGTATCGACAGGGCCAGGTGCCCACCAACAATGCCTTCTTTACTGTCTCATGGCTAGACAAGCTCTCATCATTTCCTAGCTTTCCTTGAAATTAGTCCTCTAGGAAAATGGGAGGAGTAAGAGCGACTATGCATGCTCAAAGGCTGTGGGACTGAAAGCCTCCTCTAAGCTCTCTCACTTCATGGGAACTAGAGCACAGGTGGTTGTTGTAGCTCTGAATACTCCCAAAATGCTACAGGTAAGGAGAATGGCAGAGATAAGAGGGACAGAGGGAAGGAGGGAGGGAAGGAGGGAGGGAGGGATTGAGGGAAGGAGGAAAGACAAGGTTTGTTAGTTCCATTCCTGGATTGCATGTTGGATCTCTACCTTAGAGTAGTTTACTGAGTCAAACAAGGGGCCTCAAGGACTCAATCAACTGTGTGTCTGTTAGTTGGGAAGAGACCTAGACATTACCCCGCGGTTTTAGGCCTTTCTCCTCATCTCAGGGCTCTCAACAGAAGCCCTTTGATTAGTGTCTAGTAACATTGTTCCTCCTTTTCCTCCTGTGTGTTGCTTGTGGCTCTTGGAAATGTATTTAAACACACTGAATCTCAGCTTCTGTTAAATATGATTATGAATTCATAACCAGTAAAATTATACAAAGATCCAGAAATAGCTAATTTTACCAAACACAAGCAATATACTAAGTGCTTTATAAAGGCTCTTGCTTATTCAATACAAACAATATGCTCCCAATGAGGTTGATCTTGGAAGCCCTGCTTACCAAATGAAGACACTGAGGCCTAAAGGATGTTGAATAACTTGCTAGAGGATAAGCTGACAGGCAATGCTTTGCTTAGCCAGGGGTGAGATGTGCTGTATGTAGATATGTCTCTAACTCCCCAATACCACGGGTCAAAGTGACCTTGATGCCCATCACTGCTAAATGGCTCTAAAACAAACAAAAAAATCTGAACAAGTCTGTCTACAGAGATAGAGGTCAGAGGAAACCCACTAGCAGACAATCCCCAGTTCCTTCTGGTCTCCTTTCACTAACCAGTCCCCCAGTAGTTGGGTAAGGAGAAGTCTCACCTGTGGCCAAGGGCTGTGGGACTTGCTTACACTGTGTCCTGGAACCAACCTTCCATGGGCAGTTTCATCAGGACCCAGGACTAGGTCCCTAGAATGACTTTGGGTTGTCTCTCCTCACTCTTCCCTGAGTAGCAGCCCTGCTGGTGCCAAGTCTCGGCTCTGAGGTTTTATCATCTCCTCTCCTGACTTTAGATCACCACCAACTACTTCCTCTCCAGTGAGCCCGAAACGCTGCTGAAAGCTGCCCTTCCCCTTCCTTGGCACCTTATGCCCTCTGCTTCTTTCTGCTGATCCTATATGAGATCTTGGCAAGTCAATTATTCCTTGCTATATCACAGGATCTACCAGCTCAAGCTCAAGCTAAGGACAACAGCCCTTTTCTCGAATGGAGGTGCTGGGATCCAGGCTCCCAGGAGAAGGTGGGGCTTCAACCCAGGACATGAGATGTCATGTGGTTTTTGTCACCAGCTCAGGCTCCTTCTCTTCATCAAGCATCTGTCTTCCTGCTCCATCACATCATGGTGCCGCTCATCTTCCAGGAGCTCTTGACCAGTTCCTGCTACTGGCACCTTTGGGCCCTCTCACTCAGTTGGGTTTTGTTATACTATCAGGACCCAGAAAAAAAACGCAAACATCCCAGGGGCCCCAAAGAGTTGGGTTTGGGGTGGAAGCTGAGAAAACTCACTTCAGAGATGGAAGCTTAAAACACAAGCTTTACTTTCTGTGCGCACAACGAGGTGGCTACCTCTTTGGCACCTGAACTGAGTCACGGGAGGGAAACTACAACAGTTTTAAAGAATGAGAACACAAATCGAGGTAGAGTGGGGTGGACTGTTGTATTGACCTATCATATTTTGACACAAGGGGTTGAGGAGCCCTAAGTAGCTCTATGGATAGAGTGGGGCATCTTCTGAGTGCCCTTAGTCCTAGATTCCTGCCAACCTTTGTCTTTAGATTCTCCCTAATTGCAGGAAAAGCCAAAAGGCTTTCACTGGGCAAGAGAAAGAGATAACACTGCTGCTTCACCTTGAGTCTGTGCAAACACCCTCCTATCATAAACTACCATTCCTGGGAACAGGCCTTTTCCTCAAGGATGGGCCTGCATTTCAAAGAGTGACTGAATTCCTACTTGATCATCCCCTGGACGCCTGGCCTCAAGGCCATCAACTCATCCTCCAAACATTAGGTACCAGCTCAGTGATAAGGGAACAAAGAAGTTCGTCAGCAACACTTCATTAATTAAGTCACACCAGGCAACAGAGTTATGACTTGCGTGCCTTAACTTAGTTCATGGATAATGGCAAGTTCCCTCTTTACATCCTTTATTGGTTAACAGACAAATATGAAACAACTGAAGAAACAGGATAGGGTTGGGCTCCGGGGACTGGGAACATGAACTCAGTTTTGACCCTGCCAGCAAGATGGAGCTTGTTCCTGAGATGGCTGGACCCAGAAAGCTGCCTCCTAGCAAAAGTAAGTGATCCTATCTCCTATATTCGGGTTCTCTTCTGATATCACCTTCTTATCGCCATTCTGCACTCCACAAGTAGGGAGTCTGAGGGATTAATTTATTTACTTCTTCATGATGAACATGGCCCTGCCCTTCCAGGAGCTTACCTGTGATGCAGCTGAAAAGATGGCCTTCCTTGGGCCTCCTGCCCAGGGTTCCTTGTCTTAGTTACTTTTCCAGTGCTACTTTTCTACTGACCAAGACAACCCATAAAAACAAAAACATTTAATTGGGCTTATGGTTTCAGAGCATTGGAGTCCATGAGGTGGAATAAAGGTGTGGTGGCAGGACAGCTGGGAGCTCACATCGCAACCTGCTCGTGGAGGGCCGAGGCAGCACAGAAAAGAAATGGCTGAAGTCTTTTGAAAAGTCGAAGGTTATCACAGTGACAGCAAGGCCACACTGCCTAATCCTTTTCAACTAGAGACCAAGTATTCCAACATGAATCTATGGGCGGGGGGGGGGGTTCCCATTCAAAACAGTACTCAAGCCACTTCACTCTCTCCTAGAGTACAACTACATGGACCAGGCCCAGGAGGACAGCCTTTCTCTGGTCCCATGCCTATGCTAGTGTTAAGTGCCTGACACTCCCACACTCCTACTCCAGTACAAGATACTGGGAGATGCTCACATATCTTTGTCTCCACTCTTTATTAGTACTATGGGTGTTTGAGGAGGCTTGGGGCCGGGACTGTTGAGCAGAACATATATATATATATATGTAGATATATGTAGATATATGTAGATATGTGTATATATATGTGTGTATATATGCATGTATATATATGTATGTATGCATATATATATATATGAAGAGAGAAAGATTATAATATAATTACACTATTGCCCTCCTTCCCCATCTTCCCTCCAGCTTCTCTCAGTGCAGAGCGTCTTAAACTTTGGTTGTGGTCTCAAAACCAAATGTGGGAGTCATGAACAATTTGGCAATAGTAAAAGGCTTCTGAATGTGCAATGATCAAAATTAATTCAAAATCAAGTGCATAATGAATCCCAAGGAGTTCTTTATGGCCATGCCTCCCCTTGACGTCCCACCTAACATGCTGGGAGCTTTGGTTCTGAAGACATACATTTGGTCCAAACACCCACTTTGCATTGCCCATACTCTCACACTGCACAGTGTCAATGAGACAGCCTGAGACAGCTCATATTCAAGCCTATTATCTATTGTACACACAAAGTTTTTGCTCTTAGAGAAACATAATAGTTTAATTATAGAAAACAAAGACTTAATATTTTCCTCCCTCATTCCTCAGCATGTATCAAATTAATGCATCTTCCGATTATACTGTGCTAGACCAAACAAGAACACGCATCTTATTAGCAGGCACATTTGCTATCATCTTGCATAAATAAAATTATATGTATTTCAAAGAATTGTTTTAAAATAAATTGATGATTTACTGTCAATGTTTGAACTGTGCAGCTAGTTGGTATACCTATATAACAGGGGTGCGTTAAAATTTCCTTGGGTGAAAGGGGTCATAAAAGAAATTCTGCTGGAGAAGGCTAGCTCTGACAGCCCTCTGCATCTTTTATGATTCCCAGGCTTAGGTTCAGGGTGGCTTTCTTTTGTGCACTCGTAGACAGGGGAGGTTTCAGACTCTTGCTGTGGTAAGATGTGTTCACACACCACACAAATCACAGGCACCTATACACAACTACACACTGATCCATCCCCCACCACACACACACAATCTCACAGGCACGGAGATCCCAGTAATGCACAGAAGTCACATTCACCTTCTTTCTCAGGAAGCCTTTAGCCATACAGAGAGCCACAGTTACACACCTGCTTGTGAGATGTGACAGTCACTATCCTACAAGCCCCACCAGAACTTTATCTCCATTAAGAAGCCTCAAACTTCGGACAGCCCTCCCCATTCTACCTGGATTAATCTCCGAACCCTTCCCCACTTCTATTTTGTTTCTATAGAATCATACAGTCCTTGGGTATTGCTGCTGCTGCTGCTGCTTTTGCTACTTTTGCTACTGCTGTTGTCGAGAGTTATGATCCTATATGTAAAACTACTAGGTGAGGTTGTCTTCTCTCCAGAATTGGAGCTATTCATGCTGGAAGCAGCAACATTGGGCCAGTCCAGGTGTTCTAGGGGCTACTAGCTAAAGGTCTCCAGCTACTTCCCCTAATACATATTCATTGGTCATTCTCTGTCTCTGTCTATCTTTCTCTGTGTCTTTGTCCCTTTCTCTCTCCTGAATATGCCTAGTTAGGAATTGCTTGCCTGTTTTAGACACTTTAATACTGAGAACCAGATGCATAGGTGGCTCTGTAGGAGAAAAGAAAAAAAAAGAATGAGTAGAGAAAATATCTGCATGCTCAGGACCTAGATTCTTCCTATTGGTCTGCCTGCCACTTCCGGACTGTCGGATGCTGGGCAAATTCCTCATCTGTACAATGAAGTCTTTGTACTTGATGAATTTGGGCGATTCCTTCTAGCATAGCATTCTGTGGTATTTTATCTCTCTCTCTACGGTTTTGCTGTCAGGAAACAGAACCTGTAAAACATTTGAATTCTTTCAGAAAATTCCAGCCACAAGCCTAAAATTGCACTCTGGGCCTCTAACCCCAAGATTATGCTAGTAAGCAGTGTAGTGTTCCCACATAGGGAATGTTTCCTTGAAGCTGCCACACTTATTCCCCCCTTCCCCCCCCTTTTTTTTCTACCTGTGTGACATTCATTTAGTTTTCCTCAAGGACTCATCCTGCTTGGAGGAACCTCCATGGAAATGTACCAAATGTGAGGAGGTGTCCTCCACTGCCTCTGGCTATAGGAGGCAGGGAAGGCAACAGTAACGAGAACAGCTCAAGGACGGGAGCATGGTGTCGTAAATCCTGTATCTCCCACCCCCACGCAGCCCTCTGTCCAGCACCTCTGCAAAGGGTTTATTTAAGGGACATATTGACCCAAAGTGCTGCAGTCACTTAGGCCAGCTCATTAGACCTCAGCTGAGCCTGGGGGAGGGGCAAAGAACTAGAAATGCAAGCACAAATAAAGGCAGATATTCCGTGCCCTCATCGCTACAATGGGATGTTTACCCACCTGGGGACTCTGATGCTCTGGAGAATGTGTGGTTTAATGACCCTTGAGGGTTCAGTGAACCCTGGGAAATCAACACTCCAGCTCTAGGCTGAATGCCCTCATCTCCTCAGCCAGCAGCACTCCACTGCACGGGAGAGCATTGGCGGGGTCTTGGATGAGTGGAAGGGTCTCATGGACGCTTATGTCAGCAGGTCCCTGACACTCAGATGGAAAGGTCAAGATGGAACTGAGGATACAATGCCAGGTGGTCCTGCTGAGGACTTCCTTTGGCTTTGAGTCTTACATAAGCCCACTTGAAGCGTTTCCCTTGACCGATATTGCAGGCTGCTTGCTTTCATTCTGTGTGAACATGCTCTTATTTCCTCTCTCCTACACTCCATACAGGGCTCAGCAATCATAGTATGTTCTTGAAACCAGAGCAGAGGGGGAAGGAAGGTAGAACTATGTCCCCCAGCCCTTGGGTGGCCCACATCCTTTTCCTACTGTCTAAACTCTGAAATGATCCATGAACATCACAGGGACTCAGAATAAAATGCCTGATGAACTCCTAGTGTCCATATTACAAAAAACATCATCAACTCTCCCAAATGGAACTCATTGAGGCCACTAAAAGGTCATTGGACCCATCTATGTCTTGAGTGCCATATCTTAAGAGTCAGAACAGAGCAAAGGGAAGATTGTGCATGCTCATTCAGATAAATTGATGGAACCGATGAAAGATATTGCCAAGAAGCACTCAAAAGCTTCATTTGGACTCTGAAGGAACACGAGGGATCTTGGGCAGCTGCTGATGCTCCACTGGCAGAAGAACAAGGGTGGTAGTTTCCATGCCACATGTGGCCCCTTCCTGAGTCAGTACAGCATGGGGATCCCAAGAACTGTTAAAAGCTCATGCACCAGGTATGTGTGAATGACAGTATCATGCATCCTAAACATATTTACCTTCTAATGTCTAAGCCTGGGACTCTATTACCTTACAGGGCAAGAGGAATCCTGCAGTAAAACTTGCAGGATCAAGTAAAAGATGTTGAGATGGGGTGTCATCCCAGGTGTTGTAAGCAGTGTGGTAGAATCTTGGAATTCCTGTCAGTGGAGCCTGGTAAGCCACTCGTAAGTCACTGAGAAGGCAGTAAGTGGATGGTAGCAACAGAGAGTGGGCTGAGATTCTCTAAAGATGGAGGAGGAGGCCGTAAGACAAACAGAACAGGCAACCTCCAGACACTATTTAAAAAGAATATGAATTCTCATCTATCGCTTCTAGAATGGACTAGCTATGACAAGCTTCTGACACCAGCCCTGTGAAGCTAATTTTGGACTTCAGAGCTATAAGTGAATAAATTTGTGTCCTTTTAATCACTGGGAATAAATTTGTGCTGTTTAAGTCTGTAGTAATTTGTCACAGCAGTGGTAGAAAATGAGTATGGCATGTTGCTTATTCTCTGTGTCTATGTTCTTTCATCGAGAAAAACAGAAATAATGATATCTACCTCAGATGGAGCTGTCAGGACAATTAGATGTACTATAATATATGTAAATCACCTAGAATACCATCTGGCACAGAATGATTTTCAATAAATATTAGCTATGATTGTACTGATCCAATCACTTTATTTTATAGGAGAGAACATTAAAGTCCAGACAGAAAATATAATGTGTTAGAGGTCGTAGTGACACCAGGAGGAAATTTGGTCATCCCTCATTTACTGCCACTAAAGTAGCCATCTTATTTATGGAAGGGCCTTGGGAGCTACAGAAGATTCAGCTTCCCTGAGTCACAGAAAGAGGGAGGATTCAGAACTGAAGCATACCCTTTGGTTGACATTAATTTTCAAGTGCTCCTATACAAATCAACAATCCAGGAACACAGGTCAGGAATCAAGGTTCTTCCCCATCTCCTCAACCCAGCAATGAGTTCTGTCTGGCTGATCAGCTGATGTAAGTAAACCTGACACATGGTTAACTCATTGGAGCCTGAGTCCTTGGGTCTCCCTGGGCCTTCTCCCAGACATCTGACTCCAGACTCCAAGCTTGTGTCTTGAATTACTGTACAACTTGCAAACCCATCCATTCCAACATCCCCACTGTACAACTGCCTAGCGGATTCACATCTTTAGTTCACCTATTGTGATATCCCCAGGTTCTTTCTTGTCCTCCTACCCAGTACCACATCCTTCTGTGTTCTAGAGTCCATCAGGCTAAGGTCAGTATTTCCCAAAGTCTCCAGCTCCTTACCTACATATGCTATTGCCACATGTATGTAGATCACACTGATTAAACCTGCCTACCACTTTCTCTGTTTCTACACTCAGCAGCTGACCTTCCAACTTTTCTTGGGGCAACTGGGCAAATGAACTCACTGGTATCATCTCAAACTTGTGCCCACAATCTCCAGCCTTGTCAGGTAGAAAACATCCTTCTCAGACAGCCTCACTTCTCTGGCTTTAGGTTAGTAGTGGCTGCTATAAGGGTTATGGAAAAAGATCATGGGATGGAACTAGTCAAGCTCAAGCCCCAGATGGGGCTCACCATTCATGGGGACAAACCCAAAAGCTCAGATATCGCTGAGCTTCGGTACTCTCGTCTTCTAAGAATGACTGTAAATTAATGGGCACAGAGATTTTAGAGTCAAGATTGGTGCAGAATAAACACTCCTAAGTACAAGCAATTATGCTGCTCAGTTCAGAACTCTCAGGAATACCAACTCACATATGATGATAACAGAAAACAGAAGCCAGCCTAGGTTGGGATACAACAGAAAACAGACACCAGCCACAGGCTGGGAACTATCTTGTCTTCTCATCAAAACCCTCTAGCATCAACAGCTATTTTCTCTTTTCCTGGCAGCACAAAGGATTACACTGTTCCCTTCTTTTGCTGAAGGCCAATCTCTACCCACCCTACCTGGGGATTCCATTTGTACATGGTGTCAGAAGTTGCTGAAGAGGACTCAGCTTTGATCAGGGCTGACACTAATGAGTGCTCTCTACACTGAGAGAAGCCTAATGCTCAGCAGACCACAGGAACAGTAGGGGTGAAGTACTACAGATCCTGCTCTATCCTGCAGCTAGGCATGACCATGTGAACACGTTCTGGCTCATCAGATGAGAAAGAAGTGACACCTGAGACCTTCAGGTCACAGTCTAAAGAGCACAGCTGCCTCCTTTAGTACCCTGCTTTCACCATGAAGCCTGGAACGTGGATTCAGTGACAGCCTGATCTGAGCTTCAAAACAAGGACTCTGGAGCAGATGGGAACAAGCTGCATGAAGGGCCTAGGTCTGTGACCTGCCTTGTAGAGCAGCAGCAGCAGCAACAGCAACAGCAGCCCAACCCTAGAAGCCATTTCCCCATTACTGGAAAGGATATGACCAACTTTCTCTGTTATCCAAGCTACGGCCAATAAAGGGTTCTTTATGCAACAGCAAACTCATATATAAGCTAATTGGCTTGACTTTTCTTGGCTGTCACTCCTCGGTGTGTTCTTTCTCTGTAGTTGGTGTCATACTATCTTTTGGATGGAGCTCAATGGCAGGCACACATCTGCGATCTCACTGCAAGAAGATGCATTCCCAATTCCACGTCCCCTCCAGCACCCTTCATTTCCTTTCGGAGGAAGAGTTTCCAAAATGTCACCTGTATGTTCACTGACATTTCTGCTTCCCCAGCTCCGCCTCTTTATCCCACCCAAACTGGTGAAGCACCATAGAGACTTCTCTTACAATGTTCCTGAAGACTCTCATGCTGTGGATAGGACAAGTTATTCTCCTCCTCCAAATATACTTTCTTCTTGGCTTCTAGATCCCTGCAACCTCCTGGGTTTCCTTCTTCCTCCATCCTGGTCAGTTTCTTCCTGGGATCTTTCCGAGAATACGCTCATTTACCTGATTTCAAGCTTCAAGTTGTCTGTCAGCAGTTGCCGGTTCACTTCTCGGCTGATTCCTAGGAGACTTTATCTCATCACTTTTTCACCCTAACACTTGTGCCGTTAGAGGCAGAGAACACACACCTTTATGCACCAGCCAAGGCAGTTCCCCAGCACTTCAGACATAAATCCGGGTGCTTATAAATACTTCCAACATAGCATGGGCAAAGTGGAAGTGTTCAGTTCTAGTCTCCAGTCCCTGGCTTCAGGCTATTGGGTGCTAACTACTCTTTGCATTCATTAAGTGGTGCTGACAGTCTCATCCTGGAATCTACCACTATTACTTTTTCTGTCTATCCCTACATGCAACCCATAAACAAATTAAGTCCAGAGATGAATAGAGTGGCCATTCCTTTATTTCACCCCAAAATTCATTATATGCACCTCCCATTCTCTGTACAGCTCTACCTATAGCCTAGACTAAGCCATTACTCTCTCTCTCTCTCCTGCCTGAATTATTTAACGTCCTGTGATAGTTATTCTTGGTTGTCAACTTGACTGCATCTGGAATGAACTACAATCCAGAAATGGAGGGCACCCCTACGAGAGGTTTTCTGCTTAGTGTAAAGTGGTGTAAATCCACTTCTAGTCCTGACCTTTGAGGTAGGAAGATGCACACCTTTGGTCTACATCTGAGGCAGGAATACATTCATCTTTGATCTAGATCCTAAGGATGGAAGACTCAGACTTTAACTTGGATCTCTTGGGGGAGGAAGACACACCTCTAATATGGGTCTCATCTTCTGCCGCACATCTATATAACAATATAGAAGAAAGTTTTTGCTTTTGCCTGCTTGCCCTTGCCTTGCTAGCATATCCATTCCTTCCTTCCCTGGCATTGGAGCCTACTTCTTCAGGATTACAGCTTATACAGAAGACCAGCTGAGACATCCAGCCTTGTAGAGCTGAGCAATTACTAGATTCTTGGAATTTCTGTTCATAGCCAGCCATTGTTGGATAAGCTGAACTACAGCCTGTTAGTCATCCCAATAAATCCTCTATATATAGGATTTATATATATATACATAGATATGAAATTTATATATATATAAATATGTATATTAATATTTATGTATATATATATACATGGGATTTATACATATTTGTGTATGTGTCAAAAAAACAAGGAAAATTTAAAAAAAAACTTAAAACAATTTTTGTGTTTGAATTCTACACTGGAATGGAAGCATGTTTGCCATTTACTAGTTGACTCTCCTCTGATTGACAGTAGCCTTAGAGAGTTGACATTAGAATCTTTTCCTCAACTATATCCTTAGACCCATGTGTGCCTAAGACTATATAGACACTCAATAAACATTAGTAGAATAAGTGACTACTACACATTCACTTAGACCCCATGGTTGTGATTTTGGTACATGAAGAGAAAAACGTGTGATCTTCTTTGGTTTGCTGTTAACAGTAGGAAAATCCAGCTGTGAAATAGATATATCATCCTACTTGGGAATGATGCTTAAGAAACTAGCAGTGATATTTCAGACTTCCAATTATTCATTTTTAAGGTGTTAGGTTGGCAACTAGGAACACATACAGAGAAAGAACCCTTGTGTGACCCCTGACCCAGGTCTACAGCTTCACTCAAAGGCCCAGTTGGTAAATGGAGTAGTCCTTCCTTTTGGACACAATCTTGTCATTGATCATAGCTTCTGAATGACTAAACACCAAACCAAACCAAACCAACCTCAATCTCAGTCTCTGTGCCCTCCGATCCCGAGTGGATGAGCTACAGCTCCTTAAACTCACCCTGCCCCCTCCCATGTCAGGGACAGTTCTCTGCCTAATCTCTCCCCTTGATGTTTTTATGCCATTTCTTCATTGCTACATTACTCATATCTCAGCATAACATTGCTTCTCGAGGCTGCTACAGGCTGCACTATGTATCCCCAAAAGTTGTATGTGAAATCCCCAAACCCCAATGCCCCAGAATATAACCATAACTGCAAATAAGGTCTTAAAGAAGTGACTAAGTTCAAATGAGGTCACCAGAGTGATGGAGGGTTATGGGACATTAGTTCCAGGATACTGACTTTTAATTTGACAGGAAGAATAAAGTCAAGAGATCTATTGTGCAACTTGGTCACTGTAGCAATTAATCATGCCCTGTGTACTTGAATATTGCCAAGAGTAGATTTTAAGTGTCCTCGCTACAAAAATAAGTGTGTAAAGTAATGCATATATCAAGTAGCTTGCTTTAGCCATTCCACAATGTTATATACTTCAAAACATTATTTTGTTAGCTATATATTATGGGATTTATAATTGTTGTTTTATTTAAATAATGTATTTAGGATGACCCCTACACCAATTTGACTTATGTCCTATAAAAAGAAAGAGTTTGCACACAGATATATAGCCATAGAGGGAAGACCACAGAGGGACACATGACGTAATGGACCACACAGCCAGTCATGGAGAGCACCAGGTGGGGACACATAGAAAAGGTGGCTCACATCACCAATGATGGGGAGGACCGTGTGGGGATGGTAACAGATACCTGAGACTTTGTTAAATAAGAAGCTTTTAGCCACTCTTCACAAGAAGCACCTATGTGAGATGATAGATCTGCTCATTTGCTTCAGTAAGTAACTGTTCACCATCTGTACACACCCATGGCATCATTCTGTAAACTTAAAATAAAAAGAGGGGCTTAAAAATATTTGAATGAAAAAGTTATATTTAATATCTTTTTAATTGCTGTTTTAAGTAAGAACTTTAACACGTATTATTGAAACAGAATTGCTAGAACATGTGTGTGAGGGGGAGAAAGAGAAAGACAGACAGACAAAGAGTGAAAAAGATAGATAGACCATTATTAAGCTGAGAGCTGAGGAGAGGCATCAGGGGGAAAGCCACCTGCTGGCAACTTCCTCATGTATGAGGAAATAAATTTCTGTTCTTTAAGCCCCTAGAGTGGGAATTTTGTTGTAGCCCCTTAAACAGACTCAACAGAGGCAATCCCAGGCAAAAGGATCTCTAGCACATTCTCCTATGACATTCTGACTGCTGTCCTGTCTGCTGACTGTCCATTGCACCTGCAGTACAGGACTGAAAGGAGTCCCTTGACAAACAGCTTCAAGATAAAGGAATGAGCACTGCCCCTCCCCCAGGCTATTCTAAATAAAGCTGGAAAAGACAAGACTGAGAAAGGAGAGGGGGAGTTACCAACAGAATGAAAATAAGCTGGCCATCTTCCAAACCACTAGTGAATAAAAGAGGCAAAAATAGCAAGAGAGTTGAAGGAAAACAGTAGGGCGGGATTTTTTTTAATGAAAAGTAAAAAATAAAATATATGAACTAAGTACAACAGTTATCAAATAAATATACATGAGTATATGTCATACTTCTACAGCCTTAAGTGTATCTCCCTCAGGGACACAAAGGCAAATGTTCCTGTATATTTGAGCCAAGAGATGCACTTAAAACAGGAGAGTGTGGAAACATGAACCAAGAGAAATAAGCAAAAGCACCTGAGGAATGTAATAACAAGCAAAAGATCAGGACTGATAATACCCAGGTGTGTTCATAAATGTTTAAAATACCTGTGCACGCACATGCACACACACACACACACACACACACACACACATACACACATATACACCGAGAGATAATGAGAGGGAAAGTTTTGCATATCCATTACAATTTGAACTCCCACAAACTCATATGAGAAACCAAATATCTTTTTTAAAGATTATAAATTGAGCCAGGTTTGTCTAGCCCCAGGACTCTGGAAGCTGAAACAGAGGGATCACAAGTTAGAGGATAGCCTGGGCTACAGCGAGAATCTGAAGCTAGCCCAAGACTCATAAGGAACTTCATCTCAGCACATGTAAACATGTTAGCATACACAAAATTCACAATACTTAAGGGTGCTTACCACAATAATTGTTGATTATGTGCATATCAGAAAAGAAAAACATAATTGCAGTAGAAAACATTGGTTCCTATTTCAACTTTGATAAAATTAACCAAAAATGAGGAGAGAAAAATCTGATAACATACTTTCTTTATATGTAACTTTCTTTCAATTTCCTATATAATATCTACCAAAAAATGGACCATTTACTATTCCACACATATACATAAAACCTGAAATTGTCCATAACTAGGCATAACATGCTTCATACACTATAGCTAAAATGAAAGCACACATTAATATCAAAATATGAACAAACCCCTTAACATTTAAGATAAAGGCTTTCAGATATTTTAATTATTTGCATGCATGCACACATGTGTGTGTGTGCACGTGTACACCATGCCTGACCGAGGAGGTCAGAGGACAGTTTGTGGAAGTCAGTTTTCTTCTTCCATGTGGGTCCAAGGCCTTGAGCTCAGATCCTCTCTGGTGGCAGTCACCACTCCTCACTGAGCCATCTTTACGCTCTTAAGAAAACTCCTTCTGGGCAGTTTTGGAGAGAAGTGTAACTCAAAACAGCAACCTCAGATACTTAAGACAGTCAAGTGACAAAAATATTATATACAAAAACCTTTATATTCAATTATCGCTGCTCCTCTGAACTAACTCACGGCATTAACCTCTCTCATAATTAGACAGCAATGATAGAATTGAAAGACTTAGAATCCAATTCTAATACATCCTATGAAACAACGAATTAAATCTCTGGCAGCTGCAGTCAGAAGGGGGCACGGTCAGAGTGTTTGGTGATACAGGAGAGGAAAGAGCCCCCGATGATCCAGAGAGCTGTTTTAAATGGTAGGATGCCCTCTGGATTCCAGGCCAAGATGCTCAGCAAATCAGAGTCATTTTCTTTGAAAGCACAGATTGCTGGAATGAATTCAGAAATAAGAAAAAAAATCTAAAAGTTGCATGGCCATAGAAGAAACTAATACACTGTCAAGAAATACTTGTGAATATACATTTATCTGTGAGTGTAAATTTAATAAAATTCTTGCTAAAAGAAATATAACAGCTGTAAGCCTTTACAGTTTTCCAGACCTGGGCTGGAGAGATGGCTCAGCAGTAAAAATCATTTCTTGTTCTTTCAGAGGACCCAGGTTCAATTCCCAGAACCCTAACAAGCATCGGGAACTCCAGTTCCAGGGGATGAGATAACTTCTTCTGACTTTTGCAGGCACCACACATGTGTGTGATTCATAGACATATATGCAGGCAAAACACTCACACACAAAAGAAAAATAAATAAATCTTTTAAAAGTTGATGTTTCCCTTAGCCATCGGGGAGATACAAATCAAAACAACCCTGAGATTTCACCTTACACCTGTCAGAATGGCCAAGATCAAAAACTCAAGTGACAACACATGCTGGAGAGGTTGTGGAGAAAGAAGAACTCTCCTCCATTGCTGGTGGGATTGCAAACTGGTACAACCACTCTAGAAATCAATTTTGGCGCTTTCTTAGACAATTAGGAATAGTGATTCCTCAAGACCCAGCTATACAACTCTTAGGCATGTATCCAAAAGATGCTCAAGTACACAACAAGGACATTTGCTCAACCATGTTCGTAGCAGCTTTGTTTGTAATAGCCAGAACCTGGAAACAACCCAGATGTCCCTCAGTCAAGTAACGGATACAGAAATTGTGGTACTTTTACACAGTGGAATACTACTCAGCAATTAAAAACGAGGAAATCATGAAATTCGAAGGCAAACGGCGGGACCTGGAAACGATCATCCTAAGTGAGGTATTCCCAAAGCAGAAAGAAACACTTGGTATATACTCACTTATATAGACCTATAGGATAGGATGGACATGCTAAAATCTATACACCTAGAGAAGATAAGCAAGGAGGAGGACCCAGGGTGGGATGATCAATCCTCATTTAGATGGACAAACGGGATGGACATTGAATGTAGGAGAAAACAAGCAACAGGACAGGAGCCTACCACAGAAGGCCTCTGAAAGACTCTAACAATGAAACAAAGCTGATATTAAGACTTACAACCAAGCC
>CM053757.1:51832050-51857888 GCA_028658305.1 Pachyuromys duprasi
TAAATATTAGAAAATATCAGCCAGCATTATTTTAAAAGAATTAGAAACTTTGCAAACTTGCTTTCCATTCCAGGAAGAGAGGGCTAAAGAGATGGCTCAGCAGTTAAGAGTGCTTGTTGCTCTTCCAGAGACCTGAGTTGGTTTCCTGGTATCCAGACTAGGTGACCTACAACTACCTGTAATTCCAGGGAGTCTAGCACCTTCTTCTTTTGGCCTTGAAGGTCACTTGCACATATGTAGCACACAAGCAGAAACACACATGTACATATACATACTTAGATGCATACACACATACACTTAAATAAAAACATTCCAAGAATAAAGTATCTATCATTAATTTATAATATTAAGAGGTCACTAAATGGGCCCCCCTTAAAAGACAGTAATCAAATTGAACATTCATTTTTAATTTATAAATATAAATGATGATGAATTTCCATCATGATGAGAATACAATAAAGATATAGTCTGCATGTTTACTGTGTGGAAGACCCTGGACTGGCTATTTGAGATAAAAATAAACCATAAACAGCCATTTCCACTCAAGTGATGACAAATGCCCTCACCATCACTTAGCCTTCTCTGGGAAACTAGCTGGTACAAATGAACAAAAATCAATAAATAAATAACAGGTAAGGACAGTAAAAAGCATCATACTAGCATTAGTACCAACTAACAGGAATACAGACTTAAAAATCCAAGAAAATAGATAGAAGAAAACACCACATTTCATGACTTTTCAGAAAGTTTGATGATGACAGAATTGTACAGAAAAAAAAAAAGCTTTCTGCTTCTGCTCCTTGAGATCTGGAGCCTTGCGAGCATGAGACAAGCATGCCACCACTGAGCTACACCCCAAGCCTGAAAACTAATCTTTAAAAGGCTTAATTATTTGTTTGTGTGTTTGTGTACGTGTGTGTTTACATACATATGTTGTGCTGGTTAGTTTTATGTCAATTTGACACAAGCAAGGGTCATCAGAGATAAGGGATCCTCAATTTTAAAAATTCCTCCATAGGATCAAGCTGCAGGCAAGACTGTAGGGCATTTTCTTAATTAATGATTGATGAGGAAGGGCCCAGCTCATTGTGGGCTGGTAGTCCTGGGTTCTATATGAAAGCATGCTACTAAATAAATAAATATAGACAGGGGCTGGGGGAGAGACAGAGAGAGAGAAATAAAAGTTAAAAAAAAAAAGGAAAGAAAGCAGGTTGAACAAGCCATGAACAAGCCACAGGGAGCAAGCCAGTGAGCAGCACCCCTCCATGGCCTCTGCGTCAGCTCCTGCCTCCAGGTTCCTGCCCTGCTTGAGTTCCTGTCCTGACTTCCTCCAGTGATGAACAAGATATGAAAGTGTAAGCCAAATAAACCCTTTCCTCCTCCATGTGCTTTTTGGTCATGGTGTTTCATTGCCGCGATAGAAGCACTAAGAAAGCACATGTGTCATGGCATTCATGTGGAGGTCAAAGGACAACTCACGTGAGTTGGTTTCTTCCCTCTACCACATGGGTCCTGGGAACTTGGAATGTCTAGCTTAGAGACAAGCGCCTTTACCCACTGAGCCATCTCACCAACCCCAAACTAATCTTTTAATTTCAGCAGTGAATAGCTGTTTGTGGTATGGACTAAAGAAAGGAAAATTACACTATCATGGAAAATTACACAAAAGGTCCAGTGTTTTACAAAAAGAAAGGTAGGAAACTTTGACTAAAACATATTTACTGACATACATTAAAAATGCCTGTACTTAGACAGGGATTCTTGGTATTATAACACAAAATGCTCTAAAGATCAACCTAACATAAAAAGGCATTAATAGACAGGGCACGGTGGTGCACACCTGTAATCCAGCACTTGGGGAGGCAGAGGCAGGCAGATCGCTGTGAGTTCGAGGCCAGCCTGGTCTACAGAGTGAGTCCAGAACAGCCAGGGTTACACAGAGAAACCCTGCCTCAAAAAAAAAAAAAGAAAAGAAAAAAGAAAAGAAAGAAAGAAAGAAATTCACTAACAAATAAAATATAGCTCCATTGCAAATTTATTTTGACAAACTGATTCTAAAATTTACATGGAAGAATAAAAATAAAATGGTAAGAATAATTGGGCTCTGGGATTGTTTGCAAAGTGCAGAGGTGCGTGTAAGCAGAAGGGAGACTTGGGGGTTTGGATTAGGAGTCTCTCAACACTGCCAGAGCTCTAAGTCAGCCTTGACACTCTTTAAGCTTATTCGGAGAACATAATTAGAAGGGTATGTGCAAATTTTTGTGAAAGTTATTTACTGTGGAATTGTTTGTAATAGTGGCTGACAGAGTGTAATTCTCTGTCATCAATATCAAGGATTGAGGTGAATAAATCATGCTCCAATAGGGAGAAAAAGACCAGGGGTAACAGAAAGCTTAGCTAGGTGTGGAAGCTCCCAACTCTAACCCCAGTACTCAAAAGGATGAGTCAGGAGGATTGCCAGCCGTGGCTATGTGTTGACAACCAGGCCAGTCCTTTGACTGGCGGGCTGTGCTATATGGTCAGATTAGGGGTGTGCTGATGGCTTCTCACTGAGATCACAGCATGATGAATAGGCTCTTGAGCAGTCGGTCAAGCACTTGGATCTACAGCACTTGCCTGCAAATACTCCCAGACCCAGGGTTCTGTGTGTGGCTGCAGCTTGTGGTGGGCGATGGACAGGGGCCAGGATGAGCTCTGGGTTGACAGTCTGAGGCACTGGGTGATGGAACCTGAAGGTCTGTTCATTAGGCACATTTACTCTATCTGTTTTTAGTGATGATTGAAATTTTCTGTAAAAGAAGGCAGTGCTTTCTGAGCATTCCCTCAGGTGTAGAGAGAGCCCCAATCCATTAAATAAAAGACAGCCAAGTTCAGAAATACTGTGGAAGGTTGAATTCCATTCTAAAAATTCAGATTATGTGTGCAAATATAGACCAAATATCAGCCAGTAATTTTGAGTGGGATTATCAGTAGGAAAGGAAAACAAAAACAAAACAAAACAAAAACTCTCACTCTATTTTCACTTTTTTTTTGAAGGACAAATGTCTTACTTGAATAATAAACATTACTAAAGTAACAACACACATTGGGGTTTTCATAGAGTCATTTCCAACAGAAGCACAGTTCCCTTCCTAGTGACACACCCTTCCTTCCTCACACCAGCGACCTAAGCCTGAGCACCTGGGGCAGGTGTCATGGACACTCTCTCCCCTCTTCTGTCATTCCCATAAAAGAATCCCTCTTCCTGTGCTCTGCTTCCCCGGCTGCAAGCAGAGAGTGGCATTTGCCAGCATCCTACACATGTCACTCAGCTAAGGATATACAAAGACTCTGAGTTTCTACTCAACTCTCTGGCCCAATGGGTAGGTGTCAGAATACATGGTCTAACCCATGCAAAACCCTGCCTTGTGACCCAGTTGTGGATCCCTGGCAGGAAAGCTGAACTGAATCCTAATCCAAAAGAAAACTCCCCCCCCCTTCGTTCTAGCACTGCTCCCTACCAGTGACAAGCCACAATATTCCTTGGCTGTGCTTCAATAGCATCCAGATGCTCAACTTCACTAAAAGGCAGAAGGAGCTGGAGCCAGCCTGGAGGCCCTGGGCAAAGCTGTGGAAGGCAGGGATGAGAGATGTGTGCAGAGAAAGGGGCACTTTCAGAAGACTTGGAGTATGTCTGGGATTCCACAGGTGGTCTTGGGATGAGAGAGTGCCTGGAGCAGAGAACACCAACACCAAAGGCACAGAGTGGAGAGCTAAGGGAACTTGGAGAAGGACTGCATGCCCTCCTCCCAAGTGGACCTCTCTGGAAGTATCTGTGAATTCACAAAGCCTTGCCCCCAGGAAGCTCTGATCTGGGAAGTAAAGGATGGATGGGAGCTAAGATACATGGGGTACCGGTGGCCACAGAAACTCCAGACCTTCCTCACAGGCAACCTTTAGTCCTGCTTCAGTGGTGAGTGTCCCGGTTTAAGTAGGGCTTCACCTCCAACTGCATGTGAAATACACACTCAAATGGAAGGACCACCCTTCCTCCTATGCCACTCACTGTACAGCCAGCAGCTTCCACAACACTTCCTAGTCCCCTGCTGCAGCACTTGGACAGGGTTTCTTTTTTTCTTTTCTTTTCTTTTTCTTTTTTTTAATAACAAAAACCACAAACCCAAGGGACCCCTGAATTCTGCATAGATGCTGCACATACTCAGCAGGGTCCCATCAACACCCTGTGCAAATGAAGCTCTCATTAGCATCTATTGTATTAAACTTGATCATTTTGTCTTTGAGAATCAGTCCTGAGAATCACTAGGATATATGCTTTACAGGGCTGTCCTTATTCCAATAAAGGACACCCTTCTCCTCCCCCTTTAAGAAACAAGCCCCCCCCCGAAAAGAAAGAAACAAGTGCAGAAGGGATTGCTCCTTTCAGAGAATGGAGGGGTTGGAATCTCCCCCCTGCAAGATGTGTGCAACAGGCAGCAGGTAAGGAAGAGAATGCAACACAGCCACACTAAGTCTCAAGGTGAGGAATCAGTCCGCAACTGTCAGACACAGCAAATGGGATGTGAGAGTCTAATCCCAGCTCAGACTTCTAACCACGCATCTGAAGTTCTTCAGAGCAAACCAAAGCCAACAGATAGACAGGCCTAGCTTGAGAATCTTAGCAGGAAGGTCCAACTAGCAGGTGCATTTGTATATTTGAGCAAGAGGTTCAATTAAAGAAGAGATTCCGTGAATAGTCCCATGCTGACTATTCACGGAATCTCATGAATAGTGAGTGAAAGTCATCCTTTGTTAACAAAGTAGTAGGCACCAAGATTAACGGTTCAGTATGGAGAGCTAAGCTGAACAGCAGCCAGCCTGTAGGAGATGCTCCGTTAAGGAACCAAGATACTGAGGTCCTCTAGACCATGCATTCTAAAGAACCTATTAGCCATGGAGAGAAGAGGTACAGAATGTGGCAGACCTTCAACAAGAAGGACCTGTGCTAAAGCCATCACCAAACTTCTTCCTTGCAGGATAGAAGTCTCGTCACCTGATCCAGAGACTGGGTTGAGTTTAAATAGGATGGTGTCGATGCGAATGCAAGGTGCTTGGGAAGCATAACTCACTAATGGAGTCACAGAAATCAGTGAATTGTCCAAGGCGCATCCTGTTTATTTTATTAGAGTGTTGTTAATGTGATCATATACCCAGAAGCCCCTTTTCAAAGAGAGGAATTCAGGGCAGAGACAAAATTACACCCCAAAGTTGGGGCAAACAGTGTGTACTGTCCAGACAGTAGTCAATTATCTTGCACCTTTCTTTGACTAAACAATTATTTGAGATGGCAATATGTCCTGTTAAATAAGAGTTAAAGGCACTGCCTTTTGGTTATTCTGGTTGCCTGAAATGCAGCCTGGAGGCAGGGCAGCTATCTTAAGGTCATGAGGTAGCAAGCTTAAGGAAGGAGGCCAACTCAGTAAGGATGATGGAAGAAGAAAGTAGAGCATCTCAATTCTCAAAAGCTCCTACAGAGCAGCTGAAGTACCCCAGACAGGACCTGACCTTAAGCACTGGTTAGCAAGGACATCGACTTCCATTTCTGATCACTAACTGGTCAGTTGTCTGTTACTTGAAGTTGAACATGACTCCAAGTAATACAAATTATTTCAATTAGTGTTTATGGGGCAATGGGACTGTGCATGGGGGAGGGGTGTGCAAATGAGAGTCGCTGTGGCTTTAGTACAGAGGTTTTCTGCAAAACACAAAAAATGTATTAGTGGTAGAATTTAAAAAGGCCTGGAGAGAAATGCACCCCTCCCCCCATCCCACATAAGTATCCAGTCACCTTGGCTCCGTGTGAGCTGCATGCTGGGTGCTCTGGGTCAAAGGGTTTAGCAGCATGTTCAAGTGGTTTTTAGTCAAGCATTCTTGTTTAAAATGTTTTATGACTCAAATAGCTGTATGGCTATCAAAGAAATGAACGAGTCATTAACAGCAACATACAGAACTCCAGCTATGCTACAGACTGTTTTCCAGTAAGCCTCCATAACAGCAATAGAAATCAGAGGAGTAAGAACCCCCAGAACACAGACAAAATTAGGCTCACCAGCCCCTGAGGTTCTGTGTTGCTGAAATGTGGCATGTCTCTCATTTTGATTATGCCCACCTTTGCTGGTCTCCCAGGGCTCAGCAGCTGCACTTTTCCAGCATCTATGCATTCTGAACCCACGGAGCCCAGGGTTAGGGCTGCATGCATACTGCAGCAGGAGCTGACACCATGTCAGTGTGACCAGCTCCATTTGCCCGATTCAGATCAGGCAGATTAACATGGACAGCCATTCTTTCAGCAAGAGGCTTCAGACTCCCTGAAGTTCTGCAGTGGATGACCCAGGAGCTGAGGTGTAACTGGGACGAGATAGAAAAGGAAAAAGAGAAAATGGATCCTGAGTCTGAAGACTCAAGTTCAAGTCTTGGATTTATTATCTACTGGCTGTGTAACAATGGGAAAATCACTTAAGAGTTTCTGAGATCAGGATCAGCAATTAAACATGAACAATGCCTTCTTTCTCTGTGGATGGATACATGCGGAACTTACACTTTCACACTTACTTGTGCTAATTACTTAAAAAAGGATGTATGTACGATACATGTAGTGAAATCTACAGCATAAATTGTCTTAGAAGATAGAAAACATCAGTCAACGTTCTGTGGGGTCCCTTGGCAGTTCAAAATGCTGAGCAACAGAAAATTTATCTTCAGTTACTAAATGAAAATTCTGAAGAGTAATTTAGTTGTTTGACTTTGACTGTATCAGCTTAGCAAGCTAACGCCGCTGGCTCTGTGTGAGCTACAGTCTGAGGATGGCTCAGGGCCAGAGTGTTCAAATGCTTTTTAAGTTATGATTTCTTGTTTAAACTTGTTTTGAAAATCTCAATGGCTATATGCCTATCAAAGAAATTAATATGCAGGTAAAAATCTTTCTATTTAAATATCTTCAGACTTAGATGGATTCACTGGTCCAGTCTACAAGGAATCTGCAATACAGGAAAGAAGGAACACTACACACACAGCACGAGGTCAAAATTAATCTAAAAACATAAAACGACAAGAAAACAGAATGGCGCAATGCTTAAGAACCAGTTGTAAACAGCACTTAATATTTTAACAAATACAACCTAATAATAAATCCAATAAAACATTATGACCAAGTAAAGCTTATCCCAGGAATCTGAGAACAGCTTAATATTTAAAACCAGTCAACATAATTCATCTATTAAGTGATTGCAAGTGAAAGCCATGTGCTACTTCTGTGGATACAAGGAAAAAAACTTGACTTAACCCAACATCAATTACTGACCTAAACCCTCCACAAACTAACAGTAAAAGGAAACTTCCTCAGCATGATAAAAAAAAAATATCTCTGAAAAGCATGGAACTAAGAAACAATCACAAATGAAAGATGGTTCCCTGCTAAGACTAGAAACACGGCTGTCACCACTTTGGTCCTGCCTGGTACAGGCAGCCCTTGCCAGTGCAATAAAGCAAGAGAAAGCAATGAGAGGCCCCTGGGTACAAAAGGATGATGTCAATTAGCTTTGCTCACAGGTGACATGATTTCTGTGAACAAAATCCCAGGGACTCTATGAACACCTAACAGAATGAGTTTGCAGGTTATGAGGTTATTAATCATGTTTTATGTGCTGGCATCAAACAGGTAGAAATGGGAGTGGTCAGCTGTTTGTTGAAGGCAGGTATAAATTTGAATGTAAAACCTCTTCTCATTCTGATGTTCCCTTAAGTCCTGGCATTCAAAGGCTTTGACAGCCTGCTTCCAATTATCTTCTCTAGCTTTCTCTCCTCCCTCCTTGGGTAAGCACAATGCTCCTACAGGGTAGATCTATGCATGCCCATAGGAAGCCTCAGGTTTCCATCCTGGTGGTTTTTCTTAATTCATTCCATTCCTATCTTGGCTAATCGCTCCAAAACACTGTGACATCTAAGTCTTATCTACCCTTCAAGGTCACTGTCAACATCCAGTACCTCTCAGTCTGCCAATTTGGACCATTTCAGACTCTGGCCCAATGCCTGCTATGCAGAAGGGCCTCCGCAAAGCCTCGGAGAATAAATGAACTCACAGCATGCTTGCTGTTCAAATGGACTCACATGTTAGAACTCTGGTCATGTGGGATGCATGCCTCTGATTTGTGCCCACCCCTACATCATACACACTGGCTCAGGTATGTTCTGCAACCTGGTCTTACAAACACCTGAATTTTTAAAGCTAGAAATCAGGGAACGTGCCTACAGGCAAAGTTACCTACAGCATCAAGTATAAATGTGGCTTGACAGAGACTGTAAAGAAGCCCATCATCTGTTCTATTCGTTTTCAGTGTATATTTTTCAGAATCCGCAAAACAACCAATAAATATAATAGCTGATCTTGGATCCATGAATCTTAATCTACATGGAGTAAATTTGACTCTTAGCAAATCCAATACTCAGACACAACTGAGAGTAAATTAAAAAGTGCCTCAGCAAATCTTTTTGGGATAATAACAGAAACAGAAATGCCAAGCAGCCTTACATATGCTGAGAGTCCTGTGTAAAGGTATACGTGCAAAAGAAACTCTCTTCCCTGCTCAGAGGAGGCCCAGCAAGCCTCTCCAGTTCACTCATGCCCACAGGTAAGAGGAGGCTGGCCAACCCTAGCTACTCCCTCCACCCTCCCAAACTCACTGAGAGCTTCTCACACAGGAAGAGCAAGGAAGCAGGTGCTTGCCCAGAGAGCTAGAGATGGCGAAAGAGCGAATGAGGATGCAGGTCATCACACTCAGCACAGTCCCTCCTCCTATCCTCTTTGCAGTTCTTGGTCGCAGTGACCTTAGATTTGTGAATGAAAAAAATAAAATAGAACAGAACAGGCAGTTTGGAACCAGAGCCCAGCCAGGGGAGTGCAGAGAACCTGTCTGATAAACTGAAGACACTGTGAAGACTAATGGTTTGACCTTGACCTTGAAAAGAAGCCAAGCTTTCTACATTTTCCCCATGGCTGAGAACAGAGGTAATGCCATTACTGCCTTCCCAGGAGTCTCACCCCAGGATGCTCCCCAGCTTCCTGACCAACAGTCATAGAAGAGCCTCCCTATCTGTACAGTGCCCTGCCCATCTAGACTCTGGAATGATGAGGCAAAAGGCATAGCCAGTTTTCAGAGTTTTCAGGTTTACTGGGCAACACCACCCGTTTCTAGCAAGTTGGCGCAAAAGTTCTCACACACACAGAGGACCAGTGCAGCTGAAGCTTCGACAACCTCTCTGCTCAAGGACTCTCCTTTGATAGCCTCTTGCCCTGTGACACTGCAGCCATGATGTTCTCACTGGCAACTTTCCCATGTGACTCTAGGCAAAGGCTCAAGGTACAGGGACAATGTTCAGGCCAAGAATTCAAAGGACTGTCTTAAGGGAGGGGTCACCACGAAGCAGTGAGATCTGATGTTTTGGTTTCTTTCCATAGGAAACAGGAAGCTGCTTCAATGCCAAGGCAGAGCCCTGGCACACCTCGACAGAGGGTCCCTGCCCCAAGGCCACTAGCAGGTGCCATCCACTGCATGCCTCAGCCGTGAGCTTGGCCTTACCACCCTGCCAGCCTCCACTAAGACCCCATTTCCTTTCATCCTATTCTTAAGGGAAAATGTTGGCATGTGTATTAAAGTGCAGGCTTATCTAGTTCATCCTGGATCTAAGCTGCTGTGATAAGTCCCTGAGCTACACTCACTCAAAGAAAAAGTCAAAGCTTGAATCTTGATTAGAAGGTAGAGGTAAGGGCTGGAATGAGGTTTCACCCTGCAGGTTGTGGGTTCTACCCCAGAGAAAGCTCTTCCCTTTCCCCTCTGTTAAGCAATGGGTTAGGGCTGAAGCCACACCTACACCCACATACCTTCTAGGCCAGTGTTCCTCCACCTCCCTAATGTTGTGACCCTTTAATACAATTCCTCCTAGTGTGGTGAACTTCCTACCCCAGCCATAAAATTATTTCTGTTGCTACTTCATAATTGTAATTTTGTTACTGTTATGAACCGTAAGTTTCTGTGTTTTCCTATGGTCTTAGGCAATCCCTGTGAAAGGGTCATTTGGCCCACCCACCAAGTAGTCTCCAGCCACAGGTTGAGAACCAATGTTCTAGATAGCTCTGTTCAAACAGCCACATGTGTTTTATTTGGGAGATCTGGTGTCACTGCATCCCACAGGCTTCTGAGTCTAATTGAGCTGCCTTCTTTCCATTCAGTACCTGAGAGGCTGAGATACCCAGGCCAGGTACTCCTGATAGGCTCAAACATGGAAAGAGCAGCCTCTGAGTGAAGGGATGCAGAGGTAGGGATTCTCCTGAGAGGTCTCCTCAGGTATTGGGCATCCCTGTAGAGCACCTCTCTGTGGGATCCATGTTATCACCTACAGCTAGGGAGCAAGATAACTGGAAGCTGTCATGTTTACCTAGCCGTGGCCAGAGACCGGGCCTGCCCTAGTACCAGAGTCCTTTCAAAGATTCAGCCATCTTCAAGGACTGTGGAAAAAAGACATAGCCACAAATGCTCATTATACTTGGTGGGTTTTTATATCACACTTTCCAGTATAAAGAACCACACAGTGTCCCCTTCTCTATCACTTGTGACACAAACCACGAATTGTATCCCAGGAGCTGTTTTTCCCTCTACAAGACATGCCTATTTGAAGAAGGAGGAAGAGGAGGAGGAGGAGGAGGTGAAGTCCTCGTCATCATAGCCACGGCAGCAGCCAGGTCTGGTGGTGCAAACTTATCTGTCCTGCTATATGGGAGGCTGAGGCAGGAGCATTAACAAATCCTGACCTACCTGGGCTACACAGTGAGTTCAAGACTAATTTGGTCAACTTCATAGAAGCCTGTTTCAAAATTTAAAAACAAATAAGAGAGATAGGAATATGGCTGAAGGCTAGAGTGCTCGTCTAGAACTGCCAAGATAAGGGAGAAAGGAAACGGGCACCATATGGTTTTTCATGTCTTCTTGATGCCTGGAATACATACATAATGACATGAGTTTGGGCAGCCATATTGAGTCATGATATAAAACTGTATGGACACTGGAGTGACCAGGTAGGGGGAGTCTACCTCTACATTGTGAAGTAATGCCATTCCTGGACTGATTCCTTCTAAAGCAGAAAGCAGTAGGCTTCTTTGTTATATAAACAACTATTATTTTAGGTGTTCCATCATTGCCAAGCACACATCAACACTGCAGCAAATTAATGTGTTAAATATGAGCAACTTATTCTGTCTTCTATTTAATAAATAAATAGTTCTGTAAGTCTACTGAGGGTTAAGACCTGTGCAAACTGTAACTTGGGCATGGTCGTGGGCTAAAGAATTGAGGCACTTAGAATTGAGTGAATGATTCTGGCTTTGTTTTACGGTATGAACAGAAGAGATTCATGTGAATACAGTCAGGCCCAGATCCCCAAGGGAAAAGTTCTGTGTTTACATGGGGGGTGGGAGGGAGCAGGGTAGGTGATACCGTGATTGTTCTGGCAACAGCTTTTGGAGAATTAGAGGCCCAACTTCACTCACGTGGTCATATATGTCTCTTTAGGGTTAGACCTCTCAGCTATTCACTCTTCAAGTCCGTCCTCAGATCTGACCAATATCATCAACGACTTGATTTGGTCCAAAGATTGTGGCCATCTTTATCTCCTGTCTTCCCTGGTGTTCCTCACATAACCTTCAGCAAATGCTGTCATTTCTTGCATAAAATGGGTCTCAAATTCTTTATCAATATTGGCCATTGAGAGCAATGGCAAGTGTTACAAATCTGGTCATGGTATTATGATTACATGACGGAACCACCTTGACCTGAGGGGATACGTGGTAAGCCAGTTCAGGAAGGAAGAGTCCTAATGTGGTCACTGATGCTCACATGGTTTGGTGATGAGGATGGTGATGGCAGTCATCAGCGATTGTGGTGGTAACAGTGGTGGTAGCAGCAATGATGTTGATAGGGACTGTGATGACGATGATGGCAGAAATACAGCTGTATGATGCTGGTGAAGATGATGAAGTCATGATGACAAAAGCAATAAAGATGATGATAAAGAAGAGGACTAAGAAGATAAACGGAGATAGTACAGCAGAATGTTAAGAACTGCAAAGATGATACTGGTGGTCACTGCATCATTCTGACAAATTCTGCATTGAAAATTGCTCAAAATAAAACATGTAAATAAGCCAGGAAATTGTGTCCTTCTCAGTCCCCCACTATGAACAGCCTAGTCCAACTCTCCACCTCTCTACCATCACCCAGATGACACACCTTCCAGCCCACCTACCCCCTCTTTGCCACCTCTGACCCTCTAGGGTCCATTGTCAAAATACTCCTCTTCTGGGAACCTTATGATAGAATCCCATCAAATTCAGAAAGAGCCCCAAGACTCTGGTATGATGCACCATGCCCCAACTCTCTGACTTCCCTGATCTTTACTGGCCTCATGGGTCTCTGCACACTTTCTGCAACAGTCACACATGTTTCCATCACTTGGCTTCATGCTCCCACAAGCAAGGCTCCTTCCTGCCTTTCCCATTACCGTGTAACTGTCTCCAACCCAGTTTACCTTCAAAATACTTGTCATGACTCTGTTTTAAGTTACATGTTTCTGAGTTTAGTTTTTGTCTTGGGGAAAATGCCAGGGAATTGGAGCTTTTGTTCATTCCCATATCTTAATACCCAACATCCAGAAAGGTACCCGAATTACTTCTAAATGAATGAAGGTATCAATGTCCCTCAAGGGTCTCCCTCTTCTTGCTCTGGCTGTCAATGTGCAGCTAATGAGGATGTGGTCCTTAGGTCACCTCCTCTAGAAGCCTGTCCCAACATGTCATAACAAGCTTCTCCTCTAAGTGTCCTTGGAGGGACAACCTCACTTGCCCCCATCGTCCTGAGTCACATGCTCATGTGTCTCCCCTACATATGGGACAACCCACAAGTTTAATGAAGGGAAAAAATACTCCCGGCTCAAGGCAGCTTTCTCCAAAAGTACACGGAGTTCCAGTTCCTTCCTGGCCTTTGTCCTAATTCTTCAATCACTGCAGTCTGTTGACAGAAAATGACAACGAAAATCTCTCTAGAGGGATCAGTCACTGCTTCCTTTTCTGGGCCTTTGGGCCAAAAGCATCCCTCCCCTCCAGGATCTTGTCCTCAGTTCAGCATCCTCCAGGGATTCTTCCTGCCCATTCGGTCTCTCTGCTGCTCTTGCCCTAATGGAGATAGTAAGGATGCCCACCCTGACCCCAGCAACACACCTTCTGAATGCTTGGTTAACGGCGTGTGACTCTGCAAGGGTACCAGTATGGCTGATGACATCTTTGGTTTGGGTCTGGACATACATGTAAGCTTCTGAGCTAAAATGTGATGTGCATCCTCTGGTGCCCATGGGAGCCGAGATGTGCTCAACACACCGTGAGTGCCTCATGCCTGGACTCAGATGGCTGTCTCCACCACTTCTGGGTCCCAAACATCCTTTACTCTCTGTGGGAAAGGCCTCTAAAGGCCACTGAGCTGAACTTTCTCTCTGCTCTCAAAATCACTGACCCCTGGGATGCTGTGAGCATGTTTCCCAAGTTCAAGTCTTAGGCCTTTCTCTCCCCAGAAGATGGTGTCCAGTGGGAAGTTTCTGGGCCTAAATGTCTGAATGACTTACTTGTGAGGCCAGGCTAGCTTTCGCAGGGTTTCTGTGCTCTATCCCACACAGCCACTCATTCTCAACTCTCTGCCATGAGCTGAGGGAGCAACAGGAGCCCACAAGACCATGAAGAGTTTGCACTGCTCTCTTGGACCTCCCGAACTCCAGAACAGCGAGCTTAAGAAACTTAGTAAATTATTTAGTCTCTGGAACTTTGTTACAGCGAGACACACATACTGAGAGTGCCAGAGCCCTAGCAGGTTCCTTCCTGTTCCCTCTCCACCTTGCTTCCTTGCCTGGGTTTTCAACTCTCACCACTGCACCACATTCTGTTGGCCTGTTGGTTTGGCCAACTCATGGAGGTCCCGAGAATTCTAACACTCCTCTGGAAGCTTAGGCATGCCCTTTCACACACACTTCACTGGAGCATATTTGAATACATATGATACCAGAGTCATGGCTGGACATCTCAGAGAACCTCCTTCTTCCTGGGGCCACACAGTGAGACAAGGCTTTACTGCCTCTAAAAATGTACTCTTTAGTGGAAAGAGCAGGGGACTAGTATACGGGTGCTTCTGGCCAAGTGTTGAACTGATGCAGCAGCCAGGCAGGGCAACATCCCTGGAAAGGAAGGCACAATGGCTGGCATGGCCAACCAAGGGAGGGCACAGCTTCTGGCACCAATGTTCTAAAGTCACTTTGTGCTGGGTGAGGCTATCTGTGGCAGCTAGTCTCATCGACTTAACACACTTAGGGAAATGGAACCTAAGTAGAGGAATTACCTCCACCAGATGGGCTTGTGGGCATGTCCATGAGGCTTTTTTATCTGTTTGTTTAATGACTGATGTGGAAAGGCCTAGCCTACTGTGGTTGGTGCCACCTCTGAGCAGGTTTGGCCTGCATTATACAAGAAAGGTGGTCAAGCGAGCAAAGGGAAGCAAGCCAGGAAGCAGTGCTTCTCCATGGCTTCTGCTTCAGTTCCTGCCTTAAGTTCCTGCCTTCACTCCCCCTAATGATAGACTATAATCTGTACGCCAAATAAAACTTTTTCTTCCCAAGTTGCTTTTGGTCATGGTGTTTATAACAACAGAGAATCAGACTAGAACACTGCTCCCTCCACTGTCTGCTCACCACAGTAAAGGTGGTGATAGGGACTTGGGCTCTGCCTGAGGCCCTGGATCATAAGGAAGTGTGGCTGGGGAGAGCAAGTTCCAAACATTACTGTGCAGACTGAACTTAGATCCTACTACCCACAGATCCTGGGCCCTGTGGATAGGAGCCCCTGTGCCTTTACACTCCTGCAGCCCGTTTCTCATGAAGACAGCATTGACAAGAAACACTTCAGCATTGCGCCTGCACACAGTGCTCCAGGGTGACCAACAGCTGCTCAGGCCACTCATCTGCCTGCCTCAAGGCCTTCATGGAGCTGCTTTAGGGCTCACTGAGAATACCACCCTATGCTGAGCAAACAGTAGCCCCCTCATCTTTTCTCCTCCCCACCCCCCAGCAGCCCCAGAGCCAAGCCTAGGGCCACCAGGATCAGTACAGAACCTCAGCCACAAGACAAGCTTCCCACCACTGAGTGGGCCCCAGCACCCTGTCTGTAACTCTTTTGAGCTTGTGTTCTAGGGTCTGTCAGTGTTTATATAGGACAGCACAGCCTCCTCCTGGCTACATCATCACAGACAAGTAAAAGCTTCTACTATCCCCAAGCCTCCATTTCTTCCCCTATGAAGTGGGCACAGTAGCAATTGGCTCCCAGGGTCCTTTCAAGATTAAAGTAAGTCTGCCCATGGTGAGGGAGGGGGGCACTTTAAAAAGTCCTGCAGCTTTTCAAGCCAGGTTGGAGTATGAATATCTGCAACAGTCCATGGCAACTCATGGCGAGGAGAGGAGGAGCACACCACCCCTGGCTCTGTGTCTGAGATTTCTTGACTGTAGTCTAAGGACAGAGCTGCCCCCACTGGCATCGATGTTCCTGTTGCTCAGCACTGTCCTGGGACTCGTGGTTTACCCGCTGCAGTGCCTGGGGACCTGGAGGATTTGCAGACACAAAGGTGGGCACGTTGGTCTCCTACTTACTTCCTGAAGAGTCCGTGCACAGCCCATGGATGCTGGGCCCTGAGCCAGGTCAAGAATCGAGGGACACCCTAGAAGTCAATAATGCATTCAAGCCTCAGGACACACATTAAGAGTGTTTTACAACTGTCTTAGTTTACAGACCAGAACAATGGGACACAGAGTGGTCTGTAAAAGAAAGCCAAGAGCTTAGAGCTGAACTGAACCATCATTGGGGTACCCACTACTTCTCCTTAGGATCCTGGAACCCAGATGACACAGGGAAGAAGAGGACGTAGAGTCAGAGGCCTAAGATGATGCCTAGAAGAGGAGGTGAGGCTGAGAGAAATGGACAAGAAGAGAATGCTGCAGACAGAGCAGAGGGTGGGGTGCTGCTGAGAAGCAGCAGCCACTGAGAGGACATCCCCACAGGAGCCAATCTGTCTGGGATTCCAGAGCTTTGGTCCCTGAGAGCTTTTGGCCTGGAACAGCTGCAGAACCAATAGGAACCAGCTCCAGGGATACTCCCTACACCCAAAACTGTGCAAAGGAGGCTTGCTGGCCCTGATCCCCTGCCTAGGCTGATGCCATCTGGGCTGTCCATACTGAATGGGACTTGAACCTCCACCAGAGGTTCTACTGTTTCACTCTGCCCCCTCTCCATGGGAGTGTCTTCCTCAAAGGAGCCAAGAGGAGAAGACACTTTCCCAGCGACATCATTTTATTACAAAGATGGGTTAGCTACCCAGCACCTGATGGAGCCCTTACCACACACCTACCAGGCAGAGACCAAGTATCACACCAAATAGAAGCCACACTCCTTGCTGATCTCTAAGGCCCTGCATGATCACAAGTCCACCTATCTGTTTCCATATACTGCCCTCATCTTTATTAATCCCTCACTCATCCTTCTCAGCTCATGCCAGCTCTACCTCTGTCTCAGGTCCTTGGTACTGGCCACTCCCTCTTCGTGGAATGTTCTTGATCCAGATGTCTCCACAGCTTGGGACCTTATCAGTCAACTCAAATGTCCCCTCAGGGCCACCTTACTGAAAGCCACTCCCTCCTCCAAAGGTTACTCTGGTACCATTCCTAGCTGTTCTGTGAGCATCTCTCACTGGCTGAAAGACTGACCTGTTGGCATTACCTCTCCTCCCACGTAGTGGGTGGGGCTTTGTTCTGCTCATGGCCAATACTGGAACTCAGGTGGAAGCTAGGTACTGCTGACCACTGTATCAGCTCTGTTTGATGGAATAAATTATAAACCACTAAGTTACACTTGTGTTTGAATGCTTTAATAATTGCAAAATCAAAAGAAGTAAAAATCAACTTCAGCATTTACTGCTCACCAACCAGACTTGTCTGTTGGGACCAACACCCCAACCAAAGCACACTTAAAGTAGCATCCCCTTCACACCAAAAGCTGTCATAGTATACTGGGCATTGAGATTCGTGTTGACACCGACATTGCTTCCCACCCAGCTGACCCCTGTGGGCCTCCATTTGTTCACAGAACAGGTTGGGAGTAACTAATCTCAGCCACCCCAATGTCTCTGACGCTGCCAACTCCAGAACAAAACATCCCTGGTCCTCCAGATGGCTGATAAAAGGAAGACCCTACCTCTCACCTGGATAAGACGTAGAGTATACCTAGATGTTCCCTCGGAGTTGAAGGGCATAGCACATCTTTCTAACTCTACAAGTCAGCCCTAAGCCTGTCCCAGACAAGGAACTCTGGGATGCCTGGCCCCAAACCTCTATAGGAAGTCTTTCTTGGTGGAGGATGAGCAAAATGGGCAGTGTCCTGGGTAACAGCCTTTCTGAGCCCAGCCAATGATGTAAAGCTCCCAGCCTATGGCCTTATTGGCCCACAGAGGAGGAGAGGACTATGAAATAAGCATGGGTTCTGGAAATCAGGACCTAACACTCTGTCTAACCTCAGAACAGCCACAGAAACCAAGGAGCTCACAGCCCTTCACAGAGAGAACAACCCAGTAAGTGTGCAGACTTGAGGAGCCAATCATACTCCCTGCAACTCACTAGCTAACAACCCCATTATTTTGCATGTAGTTTCTACCAATCAGGCACCAAGGAACTAGAGGCTTCCTGGTGATATTCCCGATTTGAGGAGCCTAGAGAAGTAATGAAAAGATAAAGTCTTTGCCTATACAGAGTGTAACTTACATTCTGATCGAAACAGGGACTGGGAACAAATGATCATGTATGAGTGATTTTAGCTGGGGCAGGTTCTCTGGAGACAGTAGAGCAGGAAGTGTGAACAGATGAGGAAGACTCATCATAGGCCTCTCTGAGCATTGATGTCACTTCCCAAATGTCTGCTGCTGGAAAGCTCAGGGCTCATGCAACAGAGGAAGAAAATACCTTGAGGTCAGAAAATATAAAACAAGGACTGGAAGAATGGGGAAAACAGTGAAGTTCTTGCCTTGCAAGAATAAGGACTCATAGAATACAAAACAAACAAGAACCTGAGTATGGAGGTGGATAGGCAGGGGGCTTGCTGGTCTCCCAGCCTAACCCCCAACTGGGTGAGCTCCAAGCTAATGAAAAAAGAACAAACAAAATAAACAAACCAACAGCATAACAAAAGCCATGGACAGCAGCTAAAAATGATGATACCCCAAATTGTCCTCTGGCCTTTGCATGCACATCCCCTAGCACATGTGCATCTAGAGATACATGAAACTTGCTCTCTTGCTCTCTCTTTCTCTCTGTCTCACATACAGAGGCAGGGGGTAGGCAGTCAAAGAGGTGTGAGAGAAAAAGAAAGAGAGAGAGAGGAGGGCAGCGAAGAAGGTGAACATGAGTGGAGACCACGGAGAGAAGCAGGAGGCTCCCTCGCAGCATGACCTCCCTCACAGGTCATGTCAGGCTCCCAAGAATGGTGGGACACGCCACAGAGGGCTGCAGCAAAGCACTCCCTTGTTAGTTCCTCAATCTCAGTCCCTGTGACACCAACCATCACATCCTGTTGTTGACTTTTAGTTGGCCACTCAAGGATGTGGCCCTGGCAGTAAGCAGGTGGTTGACTGCTCCTTTACCATGCACAGTGGTGGAGAGAAAGCATGGATGTTTACTGCCCCTAGTTGAAGTCACATGTGATCCTAGAAGTTGGAGAGCAAAATTCGGGAATTCAACAGGTAGTCTATTGCCACGAATGATACCCCACTATTCACAGATAGTCCAAGACAAGCTATCTGTGAGAAGCCCAGGCCAATCAAACACACTCAGTCTCCCCAGCTTCCCTGTATGAGGGTCAAGCCTCTTTGGCCTTGACATCTGGGGACCAGCAACATGGTGTGTTACAGCTTGGAACTGTCTTGTCTGGTCGTCCTGTTAATCCTGCTGTTTTTCATTGTGCTGCTCTCTTTCCTTAATCCTCCTCTCAGAAACACACTGAACTGCCCTCTCTCCCCCGTGTCTGAATCCTCCACGACCCCTGGCCATACCCACCAGGAAAGAACCTCTCAATCAGCCCACTAACTCTGACCAGCCAACCCTTAGTCTGGGGCTTCATCTGGACCTTGAACTCCACACCAAATAGAAAAAAAACAAGGTTGTTCTGTAGGTCTCCCTCTAGAAAGTTGGTCCTCAATTTTGACCATGTGAATGGTGCACAGAATCTTGAAAACTATCATATTAATGCTTAAGCTCCACTTCAGAGTAAATAAATAAGAATCTTCAAGTTAGGAGCCAAGTTTTATATTCTTATAAACCTCTTATGATCCCAAGGTATAACCACAACTTGGAATTCAAGCCAGCTCACATCAGAGAGTGGCTGCTGGTCCATGACCCACTGATTGAACAGTGAGGCTTTTAATAGGCAGTTAGATTTGAGGAGTCGGGTGGGGGGGGAAGGGGGAGACAAATAGGCCTCCCTAATTTTCAAGGCCCAAGTAAATGCCTATTGTGCAGCTCCCTGGGAGACTGGTAAGATTTTTCATAGAAGAGTATAAGCAAAAGACTCAGAAATTAGAAGATTCTGTGACATAGGATCCCTTCTGCTATACACAGAGTTCTGAGCAGGGTGCCCAGAACATAACAAGTGCTCACTGCGTGGTACTTATGCTTCATGGATTGTCATATTTTATTATCACTGAAGGCTCTCCACCTGGGTCCTCAAACCAAAGGAGCATGAGCTTTCAACTTCCCAAAGCCTGGTCATGCCAGACACAGCCCCACGGATCCCACCTTGCCTAAGAACATCATGTCTCCCTTGATTCGTTCATGTGTTCAATCCATTTGCCAGGAGCTACGCACATAATCCTGCAGTTGGCTGATGGCCAATAATGAGAATTTGCTATGGAGGGGGTCTCTCTGCGTGCTCAGCCTTGTTTAACTTGTACCCCAAGAATAATCTAGGCAGCAGGAACTAGTAACCATGGTCGCTGACAAGGAAGTCAGAGGGCAGGATCACACAATACTCAGGAGTACTTGAAGCAAACCCATGCTTCCCCTTGTTTCTCAAATTCAAGCTGCTAAGCTTTCCCACCAACATACAGGGTCTTGTTCTGTAGGTGAAAGCCTGGGACACTGCAGGTCTTGCAAGGCTCATGAATTCCCAGCGGATACTAGGCAGCTGGTCTCAGGACATGTTGAATGGCAGAGACACTCCACGCTCTGATGCCTGCCCACTTAATAGACCCCCCTCCCAGGACCTCTGCCACTTTACTACAATTGGTGGGTGGTTGATCTAACCAGTGGGAATATCACAGTAAATTTCCACTTTGAACATTTGCCCAAAGTTCTGTTTAAACTGCTGCTCAAATTGCAGCATTGTGTGGCAAAGGACAGCAGCTATTTGGAAAAGCATTCCGTTTGATAGGAGCTATAGAAGATGCAGCTTGTTGTGAAACCACTTGTACATTTCAACTTCACCACTGCGAATGCTTCCCAGGTGCTCTCATCTCAAAACGCTAAGCAGAGAGTTGTAATTTGAGAACCACGAGGAGGAATTTCTTGAACCAGAGTTGAGTCATGTAAGCAATGCCTTTCCTTCTCAACTCACTAGGAGAATTTAAATAAATAATATATAAGATATGATAAAATAAAATAAACAGAAGAAATGAGAAAGCTCACTTCCTAGTGAAGGATATTTAAGGGTGAATCAAGGGTGATGGTCCATGAATCCATCTTTAAATATAAAACCTAACAGAAGGGTGAGAATCGACAGTCAGGGGCATTCTGATGCCTGGGTGGCCAGGAATTCCCTAGTCACAAGCACAGTCCTGGGGGATACTGACTTCAAATGATAAATCATCAGATAAATAAAAAACACTCATAGCTGGTAAGAACATTAGAGTTAGGATCGGTGTTCAGTGGGGGATCCCCAGAGCCAACTGATTTTACACTTTGCATTAGGGGAAACTTTAAACACCTCCCCTGTGTTCAAACCACACCCTCCACATCGATTAAGTCATCCTATCTCAAAATGGGTTTAGGTGTCCTTAATTTTTAAGGCTTCCTACAGGATTCCAAGTTGAGGGATTTGGGCACTGAGTGTCTCTGCTCATAACAGGACAGGATCCAGCTAGACCAGTGACTCTTCACTTTGACCGCATGGTGGAATCAGCTTGTGGAGAGCTTTAGACACTAATGTCAGCCTCATCTCTGGAAGTTCTACCTACTCTATGGCTCTTGAACACCAGCATTTTTCATTATTTCTAGGTGTTTCTAATGTATACACAGCCCAGCAGGTGGCCCCTCATGCCTGTGCCAAGATTCCCTCTCCTGCTTCCATGTTAAGGCTCTAGGGTATTCCAGCTGAACATGCGTCTGAACAGGCCTTGTTGTTTGTTTGTTTTGCCCAGAAAATTCACTCATATTTACATTTGAAGCAGGGACTCCTAGATTTGGAGGGTCCTACGGACCCCTTTATTTCTTCACAAATTGTTGGTTGAATGTTTACGTATTTGTATTCATAGACACATATATTCAGAGAATACATTCAGCTTTTGTCAGGTGGTCAAAAGATTTAAGACTGTTATCTTAAAGGCAAGAACAACTTGATAGATTCAAGAGAATTAAAGCCTACATGGAATAAATTTTATCTTGGCTACAATTAGGGTTTGGGCATGCCTACTGCCACCTGGTGACTGCGCGTCTTTATTGCAGGATTAGTTCAGACCTGGCTTCAAGAAGATTCCAGATGCAAACTGCCTGGGAGTGGAGTCAATACTAAGCTATCCGGTAGTTTTCACAGGGTTATAATATTCCCAACCTACTTACCAGTAGGGGGCTGTCCATTCAGATAGTTTACACTCCTGTCCCTAGCTGGGGAAGGATAGAATGGCTTGTTCTCTTTAAATTCTGACTTCTATAACCAGTTCGTTTTAGTTTGAATCCTGGTGTTCACTTACTAACCATGTGACCTTGAGAAATGTTGCTCAACCTTTATATTCCTCATAAGTGGGAGATAAATATTTCGAAGATGGCTACAAAAAGCACATAATGACATACCTATAAAATACTCTGAACAACAATATTTAGATCAACAGTCCAATATATTACTGGTATTTAGAGGTTTTGTTTTCTTATTCTTATGCTCTAATGATCTTGTCCGAGTTACTGGGTTTCCCTGAGTTTCATTCACTAAACCATTAGACAAGGAAAGTAAGTACTGCCCAGTCTCTTCATAGTGTCATCATGATGATGAAATATAAAAGTCAAAGGCACATTCAGGCCTCCATATCTGCAGTTTACACATGCAACTGCAGGATTCAACCAGTCACACAGTTCAACCCAACGGGCTTCAACCACCCACGAGTCAAAGCTATTACCCCAAATTGGGCCTTACTGAACAAGGGCATACTTTTTCTCATCGTTATTCCCTGAAGCCATGGCATAGCAAGTCTCATAGTATTGGTATTGTATTAGATATTCTCAGGAGTCTGGAGATCATTTACAGCGTGCAGAAGGACCTGTGGGGCTGCCATGCCAACACCAGGCCATTTGTATATAAGTACATAAGGGGCTTGAACATCTGTAGCATTTGGTATCATCCCATGTCTCAGATTCAGTTCCCCACGTACATAGAAGGATACTTCATTCTATATCCGGGAAACCTATATCTCACAAATAAAAGGGTCACCCTAGAACATACATACCACTCCTGTCCTCAGAAAGCACTCTTAGGGGTTCCAATAGCTGACACTTTCTGCATCAGAGGGCAGTCTTTATTCTTAACACATCTAGCATCCTGGAGAGTGACAAACTTTCCCGCCACATGGGTAAATGGATAACCATATTCCATCATGGCTGCTGAAAGCTCTATTCCACATTAGAAAATGACACCAGCCACTAGAGAAACCACAGATGGGCCATCAGCCCTTGTCTGTTCCAGACCTGGTCTCTCTCATACCGAACTTTCCCAGGAAGACAGTCCCAAACCCTTACACAAGCCTGTCCTGTCTGTCGGGACATCCACCACTACACAGCACTCCACAACCTGCCTGCCAGAGCAGAAACACCCCAGAGCCTCTCAGCAGAATCAACGTGACTTCAAGCTGAGTAACTCCCACTTACCTGGAGTCGGCTTGGCTGTGCGCACAGGGGTATAGTGGTTTTTGGAGGTTGATCGGACCGGCGTGTTCTCTTTGGGAGAGGTATCGATGGCCGAGATGGTTTCTCTTTCACAGTGTGCTATGGGGATTGGTCCCTGTTGTCTTAGGATGTCAGCCAGGGCCCTAAACAAGGAGAGTACACAGTGAGCTCACTGAGCAGGTGCACACAACCATGAAGAGGCCAGCTTACAGCCATAGGCAACCTGTTTTGAAAACCTATGGAAGGAGCCAGAGATACAGCTATGAGCACTCAAAGGACATTTTCATCTGGTGCTGGTCTTGGTGGGGTAGGGGTAGAGCAGAGAAGTTGGCATGACCATGAAAGGCTGTGAGCATAGTAATTCATTCCACATCTATAAACCATGAGCCCTTTCAAAATACTAGTTTTCCTGATACCCATATATGCCACTCCAGCATCCTGGGAGTCTTGATGACTCTGCAGGAAAAGGCTGACACCACTGGCCCTATAACAGGAGCTTACTATCTATCAGGGGCCCAAACTCTCCATCCCAAAACTTACACCATGTAGCATGTACTAGAAACTGGTGACTCATAGAAATACAGCCTGCAGTGCCTGCTGCTAAAGAAGAGCACGCCCTAGGTGCCAAGACAGGAAACACAGATTTAAAAAAAGATAAACAGTGGGATGCATGGATGGTGCAGGCAGTGGGGGTAAACACGGTTTAGAGGAGGAAGCATGCACAGACAGGAAGAGACACAGAAGGACTGCCAGAGCAGAGATGTGGGGACCAGAGCGCTAGCTTTATTGACTCACACGAAGCTTCAACTTCCAAACATACGTGAAGTGGTGACTCAGCAGACATCAATGACTGCAGAGACAGGTGGAAAGGTGCCTACTTCTGCCCTTTGGTGACCCACAGATTAAAGCAAGTCCCTCTGCCACCAGGTTTTAAACAGGAACCGCTCATTATATGTGCCATGAGATACCCACTGGCTCTGGGAAAGACAGACATTTGGAGATGATCAAAGGGAGCAGAAGAAGAATGGGGCAAGCCATACCAGACCACGCCTGGTCAGTATCATGCCAGCTTCTGGGAAAGCCTTATGCCTCCAGTTTTGCATGAGGGACAAAAACCCTTTTGTTTTCTTAGGCTGTCCCTAAAGCACCAGCCTTCAAAGCCTATTCCACTGAGATATCCCAGCTTTTCCGATGGCTTCCCTTATCCCCATGCTAGCTCCAGAGCTCCACCCTCCTGGAGAGTGACAATCATGGTGCACTTTACAGACTTGTCTAAGTGAGTCGCTCCCTTCGGCTGTGCTGCGTGTGACACAGTGAACCTCCCTTGAAGAGCATCCAGTTGGCAATCTTATCATTCAGTGGCACATATATAGCAATTTCACATTCTCAAGTGCTTTTCCCTAGCTGCCTTTCTATTCTCTCTGCCTGTCAAAGAAAGAGCAAACACTTGCCGCCCACCCGTGCACTCTGCTGAACTGGCAGCGAAGCCAAGACAGAAGCCAAGTGCTCTGTGGAGGAACTCGGCTAGCCCAGGTCCACAGCCAGGCAGGAGAGCCATCCTTCGGGGTCAGGAAGGAAGAAAGGCATTGTCCCAGAAAGTCACAGGAAAAATCCAACTCCCAGTTCTGCCACTGACCAGCCACAGGCCTTCAGCAAATCTTAGTCTTTGACACAGAATTTAATAAATTAATTTAAATTATTTTAAATTTAATTATCCTATTAAATTAATTATATTAAATAATTTGAATTTTTAATAATTTCCCTATTAGCAAAACCGGAAAAACAAACTTTAAGATCCTTCCTGGTTCTACAACTGAATTCTTTCATGTATGTTTTTCAACCCCACATCCATGTTTGGTGTCTTCATTCCCTCACCTTTTTAATTATTCAAGACACCTTCCAATTATCTTTCTGTGATTAAAAAGACTGAGTTACAAATTATGATAGATATGTAGGCCAAAGGAATATAATTGAAAATTCAAGCACAAACTCCTACATTTCTAACCAATTCTTTTTCAAAAAGACAGATAAGCATTAGGGCTGGATGGATGGAACACTCAGCAATTGGAGGGCACCCAGCTCTTTCAGAGGACCCAGGTTCAGTTCCCAGAACCCAGGATGGGTGGATCATAGTTACCTGAAACTCCATTTCCTAAGGGATCCAACACCCTCTTCTAGCCTCTTCAGGCACGTGTGATTCACATTAACTCATGCAGGCACACACATATGCACGCAAATTAAAACATACATCTTTAATCTTCTGGAGATATCTCCATCCCTGATCTCAAGCTGTACTATAGAGCAACAGTAATAAAAACTGCATGGTACTGGCATAAAAACAGAATGGTGGATCAATGGAACCGAATAGAAGACCCAGAAATAAACCCACACACTTATGGACACCTGATTTTTGACAAAGATGCCAAAACCATACAATGGAAAAAAGGTAGTATCTTCAACAAATGGTGCTGGTCTAACTGGATGTCTACATGTAGAAAAATGCAAATAGATACATACTTATCACCCTGCACAAAACTGAA
>CM053757.1:51858388-51898825 GCA_028658305.1 Pachyuromys duprasi
TACCACACACCAACACCGAATGCCACACAGAATGCCAAAACTTCTCTTGCTCAGGCTCACATTTATACTCTCAGAGTCCTAGACCACGCCCCTCTCCGTGCTTCATGTGGAAGGCCATTACTAGCTGGCAAAGATCATGCCCCATGCACGTGACAATTAACAGGTGTGGACAAACTATAGCCTAACTAAAATCCCACACATGCGATTAAAACAAAAACATATTTACGTAGCATAAATGAGCTTACAAAGTACCTAAAACTTCTATTACATCACACTCTGCTATTTGGGCATGTAAAATAGCACAGCTTCTCTGGTAAACAGTCTAACAGTTCCTCAAAATGCTAAGAACACAGTAAATACGTGACCCAGCCTGCTCCTGGGAGAAACAAAAACAGATTTGCATAGAACTTGTGTATGAAGAAGGTTAATGGCATTATGGATAACAGCCAAAGGGTAGGAGCAATCCAAATGCTTGCTTGGTTGATGAATGGATAAACAAATGTGCTGTGCTCACACAATAGAGTATTAATTGGTCATAAAAAGGAAAGGAGTAGTGATAGACACCGTAGCATGGAAAGAACCTTGAAACACATCACCCTGCATAAAATGACACATCCCTAAAGGCTAGGTTTATATAAAGCATCAAGCTGAGTAAAGCCATGAAGAAAGTGGATTGCTAGAGGTGCAGGCGTTCCTCTGGGGAGGGAATAATGCACAAAGTTTAAACAATGGTGACAGCTGCGGTAAGATAGAATGTATAAAGCCCACAATCTTGTACATTCGGAAATGTAAGGATGGCTGTTCCATTAGATAAATTTCATCTCATCAAAGCTAGTACTGGGGAGAGATCTTCCTGTTTTGTTTTCCGGTGCTTATAAAGAGTCCATACTACTTCTGTGATGTCCATGAGGAAAAATGGCTTCACATGGCTAAACCCTTTGGTCAGCAGGACTCACTCTATATCAGTGACCCTTGAGTAGAGTGATTTTGTTCCCTCCTTTCTATCTCGGGACAACTGGCCATATCTGGAGGCATTTTGCTTATCATGAAAAGCAAGGAGGGAGGTGCTCCTGGCATCCAGTATGTGGAACTCAGGGACAGGACTCAACACCCTACAGTGGACAGAGTTCTCAAGGGTCAGCAGTGATGAGGTGGGGGCGGGGGGGAATCTGCTCAGCCCTGGGTGAACTAGAAAGCTAGTTCCACAAACATCCAATCAAGATGGAACACCAGCAGGTTCTGGGGACACAGAGGGTTTAGAGTCCCTAAAGTGAGTGTCCTTTCTGTTAGAGTCTCCATGGTCTCTCCCTCATCTTGGCGATAGCCTAGATGTGACAGAGAAGAGTAAGATAGCCTGTCTGGCACCATGCTTTTATCTACAGAGACAGTTTAAGTGGGATTTCCTGAGACTTTTAACTGAATTGCCTATTTCCCAGGACTGGGAGCTCTTGGAGCCCATCTCTAAAGAAGACTTGCTTAATGGTCACCTTCTTAAAAAGCTGCAGGGCCGGTGAATCTGAGTAAGTGAGGTCTGGCTAACAGCTTGACAATTAAGCCATGACTCTGGGTTGCAGCTGAGCTGTGGCCTCCAGTGTCCGGGCCACCTGATTACAAGAAACTAGTTCAGACTGGTCTTCTGCAGCCCAGTGGACTGGGCTGAGCTGGGATCCCAGCCAAGTGGGAAAGGTGGGTTAGCTGGAAGATGTGTTTCTCAACACATGGCCTTCTGACCATTGCCATTTCCATGAGGGAATGGTGGCCAGCCATAAGCTCCCAATCTCTGTGGTGTTTTCAACATTTTTCAAAATCCAGCCTTTCCCATTTCTTGCCTCCCCCTACCTGGTTGAGGGCATCTTTTACCAGCTCCCTGTCCTGCCCATCCTCTCAGCTCAGTGACCTCCCTCTTTGCTCTGGTTCCTCTCTGCCTTCCATCCCTCACTCTCCAGGGTGTTTGATAAATATTATTCTAATTCTGAAATATGTGATCTCAGTCTCACCTAATTAATTTGGATATGCCAGAGGAAATGGGTTAAGGCCTGAGCTACTTTCTAACCACAGCAAAGAAACTTGGTCACTGAGGAATAATTGAAGCTTTGTAAGAATGGGCAGCAACTTCCAGGGTCTCAGGGACCAAGTCAGGGCAATACAAGAAAGAAGAAACAGGTCAGAAAAGAGAGAAAATAGTAGTTAAAATCAGAGTGGAGGGATGGGTAGAAGAGGGAAGGGGGGAAGAAGCAGAGACCCAGACCAGAAGCCAGAGCAGGAGAAAGGACACACACAGAGAGAGAGAAACCAGTAGAAAAGGCAGGAGAGAGAGGAAGGGAAATAGGGAGAGACCCATTCAGAGTTGCTTCCTGCTCTCACCAGCTGGGCCTGCTAATTTAGCACATGCCAGGTGATTTCTGGGCATGCAGAAACAATTAGCAAATGAGTGATTTGGGTCAAGACCAGTTTATTTACTTGCTGAAAACCTTGGGAAATGTTGTCAATGGTCTCAAGGAAATGTGGATAGAAAGCTATTCCAAAAATCATACTCAGAGACAGGAAAGGGAACTAGCGGGAAACACTTAGAGAAAAGGAAACTCAGAGGGACACACAGAGCTGAGCATGTGCGTGAGCAAGGGCAAGGCTCCACCCACGCCTTGCCATACACCTAATTTAGGAACTTGGAGAACACCTTCACCCCAGCCCTCTTCCCTGGCCGTCATGCTGGCTGCACTATCTAATGTATCAAGTCAAAGGACTCTTTTGCCTGAAAAATCCATTTTCTTGCTGATTTCACTGTTCCCTCTTCTTTGATGGTTTCCTGTGGTGCGTGCTTCATGGGAAAGTGTCAATTAATTGGGAAACAAATCCAATTCTGATCATTCAGGCCAGGAAACGTGGGCCTCTTTGGTCATAGGCATTGAGTTTAGTCATCAGGATGGTAGAAATGCCATCTTACCTTTGAATTGCACTTCCTCCCTAACTGTGTTCTTGCCCAGCCCCCTGCCTTTGCTTCTAGCACTGTGACCTTTACAGCTAGAGTACCCTAATTTTTACTAAGGATTTAAGATTTAAGATTCAGATTTAGTACTCAAACAAGATGGAACAGAAATTCAAAGCGGGGCTTCTGACAGGCATGGGCGTCTTTTGGTATACAGAGACCACTGCTTATCTGTATCTCACTTTCCTCTTTAATGATTTTTTTTTTCTGCTCTCCCCGAGATGGGCCTTTGTCAGATGGGCTTTTTTTCTTCTTCTTTCTTTTTTTCCGTTTTCTTTTTCTTTTTGTGATTGATAAACCCCATGTCCTAAAAGCAACTTGGGGAGGAAAAGGTTTATTTAACTTATATTTTCCAATCACAGTTCATCAATGAGGGAAGTCAGGTCAAGACTGTGGAGATAGGAACTGAGGAGGAGGCCAGGGAAGAATACTGCTTACTTACTGGCTTGCTCCCCATAGTGTGCTCAGCTTGTTTTCTTATATACCTGCTCAGAGGGTCCTCCCTCATCAATCGTAAGTCAAGAGAATGCTCACACAGGCTGGCCTATAAGCCAGTCAGGTGAAGGCATTGTTTTTCAACTGACATTCTCTCATCCCAGATGACTCTAGGCCTTGGTAAGTTGATAAACACTAACCACTATGGCCTTCTAGTTTGGCAAATGTCAGGTGATATGTGGGCATGCAAAAGTAACTCGTAAATGACTGGGTCAAGACCACTTACTCACTAGCTTAAATATCCACTGCACTCACTTATCCATTCATCTTCCAGTGTAGCCATTCTTTACACCTACCCATCCATCCACTGGTCTATCCATCCACTCTCCCATCCACATAACCAAGCAATCATTCATGCACCCATCTATTCACCTATCTATTCATCTTTGTCCCTCTGATCAACCTGACCATCCAGTGCATTCACTCACCCACTCATTCATTAATCCCATTCACCCATCAATGTATCCATCCTTCCTTCTAGCCGCTTAAGCACAGTTTTTACCTCCTGTGTCCCTACCATGGTCTCTGAACAATAGAACTTTACAGACTATTCAATCTTTAGTGGACCTCTGACCTCAGCTGCAGCTCAGCCACTCAGGTCTATTTGTCACTGTGAGTCATTAACACCAGCAGCTTTGAAACATCACAGATTTCAGCAGTCTGATGAAATCCTAAACAGGTGCCACTATACTTCATTAGATCCCTGCTCCGCATGAGGCCAGAGTGAAACTAAGCACTGCTCTGCCAAATTCTGGTCCCCTGGCCTTTGTGATTTACCAAGTTTGAAAGCAGATGTGGCAAGGGAATACAAAATGAAACTTTAGGGTTTTCTGCCTTACTTCTCATTCACCAAGCAAATGGTCAAACCCAGGTCTCCTTGAAGTAAGTAAGTGCAAACCTGAGATCCCTTATCTCACCTTGTACGACTTTGGTCTATTAATATCCTGTTCATGGGGAACTCGGAAATAACCCACATGGATGTTAGTAGCAGCCACATCCCTGGTTTTCTGAGCCACAGAAATGCTTAAGCCACATAAAAGAAGGAAATGTGATCAACTACAGTCCAGTAAGTTGCTCCACACCAAGAGTGAAGCTAGCCCAACAGTCAGGCCCCAGTCATGCCATTTCTTCCTTGGGGAAGGAAGAGACAATGATGCTGTGGAGGTATGAAAAAGGCCAAAGCGGGCAAGTCCACAAATAAACTATTGCAGTGAATGTTGTTAGTCCTGAGGACCAATTGGATCACTCCTGTTTTTTGAAGAATTTTCTCAAGACGTCCCTGCCTCATTATGTATATCGAATATAACTAATTCTTTTCTGTTGTCACTAGGAATTGGGGTTCTTGATGAGAGGGGCCATCAGCCTCAGTTTCGCTCCTCCTCGCAGAGAAAGCAAAGTGTACAGTTTAAGGGGGAACTGCCAGAAGTGCAAGGCCATGCATGGAAGTTGGTTTTGTCTTTTCCATGCCTATCTCTGATAGTTGCTTCTTTTACCATTCCCTAGAAGTAACATGTAGATGCTCTAGTCCCGCTAGGTAAAAGATTCCAGTTATTTGAGTTCCAGATAACTGAGATCTTACTGGCCTTGAACTTGAGGACAGGCTGACGTCCTCTCTGACCGCCCCTTTGCCATTCTCTTCTGGGCAGTCAGAGTGTTTTTTCCTCCAAAATCTGCAGTCAGGACAACTGAAATGAACATATTTTTAATAACCTCGGACCAAGGAGAATGGCTTAATTTATTTCTCCCTATTCCCAGTTCTCTCACAGTCCACTTGAAAAACACAGCTGCTGGCTTTGTGTGTGCACAAGACCGCTCTCCTCACACAGAGGCGCAGAATGGATGCGAGATCTCATTTGTTGGTTGACAATGTCTATGCATCTGCATTGAGCTGTTCTGCAGGTCTGAGTTGTCCCCAGCACAATTGGAATTCATCACGGCTAGTAAACATCTCTGCAAGGAAAAGGGCGCCCTGCTTGTTCTGGTTTTCAAGTAAGCAGGGCCAGTGGCTGCCGCTGCCTGATGTATGCCTGTCCTGAGGCTGTTGATGGTGGAGTCTGTAGCTCCGCTCATTCCTAGCAGCAGCATCTCTATGCACTTCCTCCTCAGGAATCATAATGCAAGTTTAACCATGTCTAAGAAATGCAAAAGCATCAAGACCAAACAAACTTTCCAGCAATCTTTGGGTGATTTGATAATGAATCAGATTTGAGTGTGTCAACTGTTGCTACTGGCTAACTGAAACTGTGTGTGTGTGTGTGTGTGTGTGTGTGTGTGTGTGTGTGTTGGGGGGGCAGGAGGCTGTTACCAAGATGTGTTAGCATAACCTTACAACCAACCACTTGAAAGGTGAGTCTATGAAAGCACCTGCATGTCGGGTATACGGTTACTGTGTATTTGGACTAGTTTTGGTTGTTTTTGATGTTCTGCTTATTTTGTTTTGCCTTTTGCTTCTGTTAAAAGACCTCAGTCTCTAGGTGAGCAGAACACAGCACAGCCTGACGACCAAATACTGGGATTCTGAACCAGGGAACCTAAGTTGGTATCCTGGCCATTTCCTACGCTGATGGTCATTAGCCAGCTACTTACATTCCCATGGCTCTCTTTCCTCATTAAAACACTAAGCCAAAGTAATAAGGCCAAAAATAATATTGTCTACCTCTCAGGGTCATCATGAAGATTAAATTCACTAATTTTTGTGAAACATTTAGAACAGAGTCTGGTGCCTAGGAAGCACTAAATAAATATTTGCCTAAATAAACTTTAAATGGGCTCAGGCTACAGAAACACAACTATAGCACAGGTGGGAGAGAGGAGCTGTGGCGACTGACTCAGCGAAGCTGATATAACAAAACTCTCAAATCACGTGGTCTAGCTTGGCTATGGTCGTCTTGGAAAGAACCACTCACAGATCATATTTCCCACCCCAGCCTAATGACAAGCAGTCTACGTGCTCACACACCAGGTGTTTTTGAACCCTTTACTTGGGCCTGGAGAGGCAGGTGCGAAGAGGGTGTGCGTTCTTTTTCACTAAGCCATCGCAGAGCATGTTTTGCCTGTCATACAAGGAAGCGTCAAGATAAAGGCCCATGGAGAGGCAGAGGAGGACTCACAACCATGGATTCCATCGGGGGGGGGCTTGGTTGGGCAAAATCATCAATCTGACTAAGCAAACATTTTCTATGAAGTATTCAGTCTTTTTCTTCTCCCCCCTTTTTTATAGTCCATTTTGCATCTACTATCCATCTTTTTCTTCTTTAAGATGAGCATAAACATTATTATCATTTTCATGCTCTAGTAAATAATATTCATGTAAATGTTCTTTAGTCAGTCATTCAGTAGTTTTCATTATGGTTTTCACTATTGCTGTTTAACCAAATAAGGCTGACACTTCCTGTCTATCCCTATTAATGAGACCTACAACTAAGAAAAAATGCTTCCTTGAGCTTCGTTTTTTCAACCAGCTTCCCTAAAGAACCCATTGGATCTTGAAGCTGAGTTTGCAGGGCTGGGCTCCATGTGTAGTTTTCTGTGGTAGGTGGACAGACTCGGCTTAAACAGAGAAACTTGAAGCCGTGTCCCATGGGAAGACTCACAAACATGGCTATTGATTGAAATGATGGACACTAAAGAGATGATAAAGGGGCCTTGGCTGCAATCTTTGGGAAGATGTCTTGCAGTCTCGAGAAAGCAAACAGTCAGTTTGAGCTCCCCATGAATGTCAACTGAAAATGCATTCTAAGAGTAGACTGAATGTCTGCAGAGCAGAACAATGAATGAGCACTTACGCCTCAAGAGGAGGAGAGATGACATCCAGAGGGAAGGGACTAAACATGCATTATGAGTCCATTTCTACCAATAGAGAAACATGCTAGAGCCAAGCATTCTTACAAGGCCATTTGCAGAGGACATTTTCGTCCTGCAACAAGGACTATAACATAAGAACACAGGAACGTATAAGGAAAAGTACATCTTCTTTCCCCCTCAGGGATGCTGCTCTTTTAACTGAAGATGTCACCTGTTGTCCTGACTTTTCGGGTGCACTGGGGTCAGAATGGGGCCGTAGAAGCCCATATCACTACAGCGTATTCACCCTTATCTCACATCCAGCTGACAGACCAGAGGGGCCAAAGGACTCACTCAAGATCATGGAGACAGAAAGTGATAGAAGCGGCTTCCTATCTTGACATTCAAAAAATGCTCCAAGGCAGGATAAGGTGAATGAATGACACCCTCCAAAAGTAAGAGAAAAGAGCTCTGTTATCTGTCCCTTGAGAGCATATAAGCAGATGAAGAAAAGGATGCCAGGGTCCTTTTTCTATAGAAGAGGCAGGGATGCCTGATAATTGCTTTCAGATCATTCCTATAGGAGGTGTGATGCTGCCTCCTCCGAACAGGTGTTGGAAAGGCGATTTATGCACCTTAGGCCACTGAGTGAGACCATCAAAGGGAACAAAGGTCCTCTGTCCCACATCAGTAAGGCAAGTTGTCTGAAGTTGGCCTCTGGACCATATTTCCTCTCAGGGTCAGCTGACCATCAGGCAGCTATGACATCATAACACTACTTCTCAAAGCCGAAAGAGCTGTGGATTCGCTAAAATCATAAGAGAACGAAATGAGAAGAGGAACGAGAGAGAACTGGAGAGAGACCCCAGAGGGAATTACAAAAGCATTTTGAAGAGAGTTGAGCAACAGTAATTCTACAGCAGTTGGGGGAGGCTGATCTCAATTGGTGAAACAGGAACAGAATTAGAGAACACAAACAGAACATAACTAATTATGTGTGGGCACACATGCTTGGGCACAATAGTGAGTATTCCACTTTGGCCTAATGCATGCTAGGCAAATACTCTATTCCCAGCCATCTTTGACTTTTCATTTTGAGACAGGGTCTAACTAAATTGCCCAAACTTACTCTATAGTGAGTATAAGGAATAGTGCAGTGCCAGGTAGGCCTTGAACTTGTGGTTTTCCTGCATCTGCTTCCAGAATAGCTGAAAGGCCTAAGTCACCAGACTCAGCCAGGAGATAACATTTTTACTGTTCCTTGAGCCATTGTGGGGTTGTAAATAAACTTTAAAAATAATAAAATAAAATTGATCTTTGGAAGCTACTTCACTGAATAGATATGAAAGAGTGATCATCAGCATACTGATTGTCTACCTGGCCCGCTTACAGACAACCTGTCCTTCTCCATGGTGTTCATGCCCCGCAGTCCTTGGAGTCTTGTCTAAGCTATAAATCTGCTCGTCATAGCTTTTTATCAGACAGAGAAAAGAAAAAAAAAACTTCATCTAGGTCCCATTAGGATAGGTTTTGAATTAGTGGCATCTGAATCGATGCAATTTAATGAAGTCACAGCTGGATGAATTCAAGAAGAAATGGAGTGGGGAGGGGTTAGAAAGACAAGACAAAGGTGCCCAGGAATGGTGAGAAGGAAAGATGGGAAGGCAGTGGCAAGAGAAACAGATTTGCTTAAAGACCTGATATTCCTCTTTGCAAATGTTCCAGGGTCCGAAGAAAAATCAGCCACTGCTTGGACATGGGTCCTGGGCCTGAAGCTGGCTGTGGATCATCTAAGCACAAATGGCCTGTGCTGGCTACCCAAACCTATTAGCTGTCACTCCCAGGAAAGCTTAGGCAGTTTTTTGACACTCAGGAATAAGTCAGAGACAGCCGACTAGAAGCGCAGCATGAAGGCAGTAGGCCATAGTCTTTTCCATGGGGGAGCCTTAATGTGAGCCTCATTCATCTCCAAAAGAGCTGCCAGTTTGAAGTCACCACTCTCTCCTGCTGAAATCTGACCCCAACTCCAGAACTAGAAAAAACAAACAAACAAAAACTTCCCAACAACTACTCTCCCTCATCCCACCCATCTGCTAAACCCCATCAAAGGTCTAAAGCCCCTGGGCCTAGGGAAGGAAAGTACGGAAGAGATCTAGAAGGCTCTCTGAGATTCTACTTAATTAATAGCCCATCCCATGGTCCAAGTTCCTCCTCAGAGAGCAGCTGGAGTGCAGAAAGAAGGAAAAGGGTGGAAACCACGCTTCCCAGAAGAGGACATTTGGCTAAGAGAACAACAAGTATGTCCAGAGGACAGGTGTTCTGAATAATGAGACTTTAATGCAGAAGCTAATGGGAACAGGACATGAGACCAAATGCCAGAAAAGCAAGGAATAATGAGCATGTTTGAGAAGGCTACAGGAAGCAAAGACTCTTCTGCTGACGTCAGGGCATAGGGCCAAGGTTCTAGGCACCCAGAGCCTGGCTGGAACTTTAGCTCCCAGGGCCCTGGAGACAGGAACAGTGGCTTTAGGCATGGAAGACCCTAGGAGGGCAAAGAGATGCAAGGAGGCAAGACTAACCACAGTGTTCCGCAGAGCTTGGTTTCTAGTGGAGAATGAAACACCTCCCACAGCCAGCGCCTCTGCTCCAGAACCCCTGCTGTGGTACTGTAGACCAGGGATGCGGGGCCCCAGGCATAACAGCTGGAGGCCACGCCCAGCTGCGGCTGTTCAGATGCCTTAGGCTTCCTTCCTGTGTCCTTCATGTCAGAGGACTTGAGAAGGAAGGAGGCAGAGAAGGAGCGAGGTTTTGAGTTAACACAGCTAGTAGGACAGAAGTGAGAGAGGACAGCTGTAATGGGCATGAGAGAGTCGGCTGCAGTTCTCTTTTGCATTTGCAGCACTGGGTAGGGTGCAGGTGGGAATGTGATAAATGGACCTGTTAGAGAGCTGTGGGTCTCAGTAATTAAAGCTAGGAATGCCCTGAGGTCTGTCCTCTCCCTGGACCTCATCTTTCCTCCACTCCCTAGCTCCCCTCACCTCTCTCAGAGGCTATGACTCATGTACAATTGCCCAGGGCTTCTTTCCAAATTATACAGGGGCTTGGGGTGGTTTTTCCCCCCCTCAATGGACTCTGAGATTTCATCTTGCTCCTTATACTTCTCTGTATGCCTTCACTATCTCGGCCAACAGCACCCACCCTTGAAACAAAACCCTCTCACTGTCCTGGGCATCTCAGTACCCCAAATGAAGTCTAAGTGGAGATGTTACTAGCCCTAGATGAGAGATCATTGACCCTCTCATACTTTCTGGTGACAAGTCATCCCAGGCACGGGCAAGGGGATCTTTCTTAAGCATTTTGAGTATCCCTGATTCTGTGAGGAAAGTGGAAGACAGTTACTTTTCTGTACCCTAAAGGAAGGTGGAGATGGGCAATGTACTGGTGGCATGGCCATGGGCTAGTCATTATGCCTCTCAGAGGAGGCTTCCTCATCTGTAAAACAAGCCTCTAGGTTCTGTGGGCTGAAGGGCAGGGATGCAAGAAGACTTGACTTGGAAAATGCAGAGCAGGGCTCCTGGTGTAGGATAAGTCTTCAAGGGCAGACACTGTTGCTTGAGACCTCAACTAGCTGAAACCTTGGGGCCTCATAGCGTTCTGAGTTTCACACATGATGGAAGTGTGTAAGCTCCTGACAGGAAGACCTCCTACCTTTTGATACCCACTGCACAAGTTCATAGTGGAACAGACTCCCTCAAGAGTGTTTGAAAGTGGCACATACATGTACTGGGGGGCGGGACACAGGATGTATACGTAAACCAAGGCTCCTACTTTCCCCATCTGCAAGAGCATACCCATGACTGCCCCCAACTTCCCAGACTATATTGGCTCTCTGCCTCTTGCTCTTGACTCAACCAGCCCACTCTGGCCCCAACCAATCCCATCCCATAAATATGAATTTATATGAATGGGAAGAAGGTAGGTATGATAAATGGTTGTCATGAATCTTCCAGAAATGCTGTGGAGCCTCATCTCCATGGATCTTCAAATATCTATGGCAGCCTGACCCAAGTGGTAACCCCATCTGAATACAGAATTGCAGAGGCGGTGGCCTGTGATGGAGGGCAGAGGGCAGTGAACAGGGGCTCTGATCCACAGCTTCCTCTCTGCATGCATCCCAAAGAAACTGGGTCCCTTTACCCTCAGTATCAAAGCAGGAAGCTAAATTGAGCGATCTGTCTACTATTTTATGCAGGAATGTGGGACATTCTTTTTTCCACCCTTTTGGACAGTTATCTGAAATGTTTGATGCATATTCAACTCCTTTCTTTTGTCTTCTTTCCCAACTATCCCACAGCTTTCTCAGCACACTGTTGTCACATGAAACTGGTCTAGCCTAAGAGGTTCTTAGCTTTCCACGTGAGAAGCAGCCCTGTCCACATGATCGGGTGGATGAGGGGTTCTCTCCTCCCCTGGCCCTGCTTTCTGAGACAGTAGAGATGTTCCTACTAGCAGCTCCTTTTGTGAAGGCATGGTGGCTTCCTATCACCTTGTCCATTCATTAGTCTGACCCATGACTTATTACTGCTTAAACAAACCTGATCTCCCTGGGAAGGTGAAAATACACTGTGGTTACTGAAAGCCAAAGTGACTGTCATAGAATCTCAAAGCATTACCAGGAGAAGTGCTATGGAGCCATTTGTGGAAGAAGAATCGGCATGTAGTCTCTCAAGGAGACTGCTTAGGAAGAGAATTCAATAAATACAGGCACCCCAGTTCTTTCAAAGGGAGGATGAGGCATATCAAATGCAAAGTCCCCAAGCATCATGCCCTACCGATTCATCTCATATAATGATGTACCCAAACTTCCAGCCCTGGTAGTTGATGGTTTCTTGAGGATCCAAGACTGAGAAAAGGAACAAGAGTCACCAGGAATTGTGTTCTTGTGTCTCAAAGGGTGATCTTATGTACACCTAAGGGTGATTCTGGACACACATGCACACACACTGCAGAACCTCACTAATGTGCTAAGTCTCAGGAACACACACCCCCCCCACCTCCAGGTGAGAGCGGAAGAATCCAGAGCCACATTTTTAATTTCATATTTTTACCTACACTGTTATTCAGTGTTGCCTTGCCCTGGTCCACCCTTCTCTGGCATATGCTGTATTTTCCTTTTTCAACAGTCTGCATTACTCACATCTTATTAAAGGATTATGCTTAGATCAGGTTATTGCCCTTTAGAAAAGAACGCAGAGAAACTGCAAAAAAGACCAGGGACAATCTCGAGAAATCATGTTGGTGGATGGAAACATGGAGGCTGGCAAGACTCAAGAGCTAGACACAGGGAAGGGAGGGAAAGAAGACTGTCACTCACATTTCCAGATAGCTGAAAGTCATTTGCTGATGACTAAGAATCAAGCAGAAAGCAATGCAGACTGTTTTCAATGAAGAAGATGAGACTGAGCTTGACCCTAGGGTCCGGGTGTCTGGGGCTTTCAGCAAAAGCTCACTCAACTATCAGCCTGGACATGTGTCACTGTGACCCATGATCTGTTGATTTCAAGTGCCTCACTTATAAAATTACAGAGTTAAACTGCCTGTGGGAATGAACCCATGATTCTGAACTGGATGACAAAATAATAGAATATGTTAGTCTGCCTTTTCATGAGAGACTTTGGTTTTACTTGTAGAAAAATAACTGAGTTAACAATCTGCCCAGATTGCTTTTACAATTAGCCTACTACAGGCTCAAGGCCAAGGGCCTCAGACCCTGTTAGTATTTGCTGGTAAGCTCCCCATACCTTCTTACCCTCTATAATATCTGCCAACAAAAGAAGTACAAATATGAGGTCATAAATGTGACTCAGGGAAAAATAATGAGTTTGAGTTTTTCAAAGTAAAGAAAAGAGGCACAACATCGCCACAGAAGGGGCATTCGCAATGAAGGTAGCTTAGGCCCCATCACAGCCCCCTCTCCCTCCCCACTGTGACACATCTTACACATCCATCGAGTCACACTGTAATTCTGTAACTTCATAAAATTTATATTGCCAAAGAACATGACAATAATTGTAAGGCAAGATGCTCTTGAATATATGACATGGGTTGTTTAGAACTCTGAATGGACAGGGTTGGCTACAGGGAAGACGGAAGCTGCCAACTGTCACAGCCAGGAACAGAGAGCTAGCTCCAACATGCAGGAGGTAGCGGCTCTCCTGGACTAGGAAGATTAAGACCTAAATAATACCCTGCCAGGCTCTGAGAAATCAGCCGGCGGAACCAGATAGAGGAAGTTCTTTTGTGTATCCCTACTTTTTATTCCAGATCTGTAGGCATATCTGTCTGGGATAATTGACCTCTTTCAGTCAGTGCACTTTTCAGATGTCTTAACCATAGCTTTCTGCCCAATTGATCTGAATCGGCACCCCAATCAACGCAATCTCTCATTCAAATCAGTTGAAAACAATGAATTACAGTCTGTCCTCCACAAGTGCCTCAGGAGACTAGACCTATGGAAAAGCTCTTGGTTTCTTAGTAGCAGATTCCTTGAAATGAATGTACTCTGAGGCAGGCCAGGATGGGGCAGATGTGCGATTCTTCTGAGCTTCTCGGCAGTGCAGGAAGAAGTAGGAAGACAGAGAGCAGCATGACCCCAGACGGTTGTCAAGGTCTCAGGATTTTCAAGGTTGTCAAGGCTCTGCTTAGAAAAGCATTTGCATGGTTGTATTGCTAAAGCAAACATGAACCCTGTTAGCCTGTGTGTTAAGGGGCGTGTGCTTTGGAGTTTGAACCATTTCCTGCCCTCTCAAGGTGAGCAGGCCTCACATGCAATGCATCCACATACATTCAAGAAACATAACAAACACAGGCCTGTGGGAGGGGCTACAGTGTAGCTTGGTTCTGCTTTGTTAGGTCAGTGGTCGCCGTCAACTTTTGGTCCAATCACTTCCTCAATCTTGTTATCTTCTTTCTGCTTTCCTAGGATCCTGCCCCTAACCACCCGTCATAACACTTCAGCAATTTCCCAGCTTTCCCTGTGTGCCCTTTTTAAAAACTCAAAGGAAAAGGGAAACAAGAAAAACATAAAGGACTTCAGCCTAAGGCAAGATTTGTTTTTCCTCTTTCCTCCCAAACTTCTGTATCAATTCATTATGGGGAGGTCACTTAAAACAAAACAAACAAACAAAACGGGAGCCTTTGAGAGGACCTGACAGCTTGTCTCCTGGTCCTTAGAGCTCTTCCCTCCCTCAACTCTGGAGTGGCCCTGGTAAGGCAGGGTTGGCCTGGATGGGAGCTCTCCCAGTTTTCTCCGGCTACTCTAGAAATAAGAGAGTTAATGCAGGGACGCAGCCAAGTTACCCTCCCCTTCCAATGGAATGTTCCCGGGCTCTGCTTCTCTGAGCATCCTCCCATCTTCCCTGCCCACCTTCCTCCATACTCCCAACCCTGTACAGGCACCTCTGACTTCACCAACTGTCTACAGCATCTTAATACCTTCCTGTCCCATCTGTTAATTAGCCATTTAAACGAGAAGTCATACAGTTCCTCCTTAGGGCGATTCTCATCTCTGAGACATTAATGAATCAACTCATAGTGAGGAAGAAGAATAGGTTTGGATGTGAGACAGCTAAAGGCAGACTAGAATGTCAAAGGGGGCTGGCCTCTGAGGCTGGATGCTGGGCAGAGCCCGTTCTCCTGGAGGACACGGTCTATCATTCTCTTGGCAAACAGTCCCAGGTAACAACTGCAGAAGACACTCAGGAACCATAGCAATCAGTGGATTCCTGCAGTTCCAGCCTTAACCTGGGGAGTTCTAAAACAGGGGCAAGAAGAGGATGTAGCATCTAATAGAACTAGGGTTCCAGCAGGGAAAGGTGGTACACCCTCATCCAGAGCTACCATCACTTTCTCCTCCCCAGAGCCCAGCTCGAAGGCTATGTTACAGTCACGTCATTCCTGCAGGTGTGTCTGTTAGGATCCCCAGAGAGATGGCTAGCGCCCCTCCAGACACTGACTTCTCACTTAGAATCATGCTAGGGAGGGCTAATCACATCCAGAAAAATCAAAAACAGCTCTTCCTTGGAGGGAGGGAGAGACGCAAGAAAGTCTGGCCATAAGGAATACACATGTGTATGGCAGGCAGAGGGCTGCTCAGCCTGTAAGCACCAAGGCAGAGCAGATGGCCAATCCCTTCTTCCATCTCTTCTCACACTCCCACAATATTCCTTTGCAATGAGGCTTGTCTCACTGAAATGCCCTCAGACTCAGGACAACTTGCCCCAAGGAAAGAAAGGACCCAGGTCTACCTGTTTTCAGGGAGGCTCACACACTGCAACAGCTCTGTTCTCTCTTTCAGGAAGGACACATCTTGGCTGCACTACTCCAAAAAGCACTGAACTGAAGCATATCCTATTTCCCTACTTGACCTCTGACCATGAACATTCTCTGTTTCTCCCCACTTTCCCTAGGAGGAACTGATCACTTGGTGGATTCAAATCTTCCCCATCACTGCCCCCTTTCCCTTGCCTCTCTAACAACAGGGATAACACAACTCCCGCCCAGGTGTGGAAAGTAATGACCTCTGAGGTATAAGCAGTAGATGATGAGCCCCCTCCCGCTCTCACCCAAAGGTGCATGTGAGGCTGATGTGGGCACTCGCTCTGGCACACTTGGAAGAAAGAGGTCCAGGTGATATGCCATCTTGCCAGTTACCCAGAACTGAAAAAGAAGGTTCCCTGACCTGCTCAAGGTCACTCCTGAGTGTCCTTAGTGCTCACCTACCTCCTATCCCCTATCCCCAACCTGCTGTACATACAATGAATGATAGGCGCTGTCCCCTTTAAACCCAGCACCAGAATGATGGTTTCCAAGCACCGATCAGGCGAGGCTGCAGCTGCGGGAGTGGTGCTGTGAACTGCATGAAATCAGGAGGTGAATTTTCGGGAGAAACATCACAGATTTACATAATGGTCTAAGGCCTGAAATTCAGCTCTTTCCCCATGGTGGTTCACTCTCTCCTTCTCTCACCCTAGAAACTGTCCCAATAGTACCACTACATTTACCCGGATGTAGTGGGATGGAGGGAGTCTGTGGGAAAGAGGAGGGGAGCATCGGGAACAGCGACTTCTCCAGAGCCACATGAATGCCTGTTTTCACAGGGCTCACTCTCAGACTCTGAGGCACCATCTACACAGCTGATGATGAACCAACTGCACAGGACAGTGGGGGCAGGGCAGGGAGGAAGCCCAGGAGAGGCTTGTGAGACTCAGCTAGAAAGTGGTAAGAGCCCAGGGTGGGTCTAATGATGCAAGAAGAGGAAAGAGGAGAGGAGCCTCTGAGTCCTGGGTCAGAGGTGACAGGCAAGGAACAATAGCATCTCTGCCTCAAAAAAATGCACCTGCTCCTCAGCAATCCCTTCTTTATTTTTCCAAGCTGAGCCAAGAGAGAATTCACTGCCAGACCAAACAAATTCCTAGGAAGTGCTATCTTGCTCTTATCTTGTTCACATCGCCCATCTTCTACATAGCGGGGCATAGAGACCACAGACTATTGCTCAGGATTCTAGTTCAAGTCCAAAGGGATGCTGAGTAAGCCCATTTTGAGAGCAGCTAAAGGACGGAGGTGGTAGCCTGATCTGGTAATGAGGGGTTAAAAAGGGATGCTCCCTCTAGAGTCAAGCCAGGTCTGGTACTTGAGTGTGAAATGCCTGCATTTAGTGGGTTTGGGTCGATAAAACCTGACAGGGAGTATCATCTTTTCTCCACGCCCACATCATCAGGGGGGAGGGGGAGAAGTGGTTCTTTCAGCATGTCTAGAAATTTCTGCCTGCCCTCCTCTTCTCAGCAAGGCAGGGGTGGTTAATGTTCAGAGCAGCAAAGGGAGGAGGTTTTCAAGCCACGAGGATAAGAAAGGTGGGCGTAAGTGCTAACCGGTAGATGGGCCAGGTGAGGCTTGGCTGGTCAACTCAAGGTAGTGAACTGGGAGCTGGGCCTGGGAACTAGGGCAGCGCCCACTCTGTGGGCCAGAAACGGAAGTATTTCCTGGGGCAGGGCTTTCATTGGAGACACATCCAACCATTCATCTTCATGGGGACAATGAAAGTACAGCTGACTTCTCATTCTCTGCCTGTGCAACACCTAAAGGCGAGGCTGGGCTCCTGCTGTCTCTTTACCTCTGACTTTCCAGCCCTCTCTGTGGGAGCCAGAGCCAGAGATGGGAGGCAATCAGAGTGGAACTATGGACTACCATGTTCTAAGCTCCTGCTGTACGTTCTGGAAGGGAACAGTTCTTTACCATGCGTGCAGTAAAGGATGCCCAGCCGGGCTGAACACCATCAGAAGTGCTAACTCGGAGAGGTCTGCCTGAGAAGTCCTCCAGTCTCGGCATGAAAGATAAGCATTCCACTGGAAAACTTACCCAGTCGACTTGGTCAACTTGAAACGGGGACCCTTCTCCCAGGCAGAGGCAGCCAACCTTTCCATACCATCCAGCTCCTAACACCTGGGAAAACCCCAGTTCACGCTAACCCATTCGCTATTCTTCTCAGTGAGGTGCCCACAGGGCTCAGTCCTTTAGATTAAGGTGGCACTCCAGTTTAAAAATAAAAATAAACCCCAAGACTAAACGTGGCACATCCCATCAAAAAATAAAGCCTGGGGATAGGAAAATCGGTGAAAGTCTTATCCTTGAACATCATGAATTCCATTAATTGGTACTTTGTGTTGCAAATCCCTCTAACGCCAAAAGCACGCCTAGATGCTCCCTACGGAATGCGGAAGAGCCACAGATTTATTGCTGGTGAAGGAAGCGAGAGATGGGGAAGTGACTTAGGAGGAGAGAAGGTGTGTGCGTGAAGAGGACAGGACCGGGGAGCTATGTTGAGAGGGGGGAGGCCCGGGGACCCGGGGCAGGTACCGAGCAGCATCTCTCACCTGTGGATGTTCATCTCTCGCGGGGGGCGGTGGGCCTTGTCATAGGAGACCTTGGCGAAGACGCCCGCCACGATGACGAAGGCGATCACCCCGCAGGTGATGTAGACGGTGAAGTTGGTCTTGTCCTTCTCCGGGTCATACTTGTTCTCGGGCCCTGGCGACACCACCTTGGTGCTGGGCGTCTGCACCCACACTGGGCTTTGGTAGTTGGTGCACTGGCGTTGGTCCAGCTTCTCGTGGCGCTTCTTGCAGCAGAAGCGGTAGTAGCAGGTGCCGCAGCAGTACAGGTAGCCGCTCTCGCTGTTGTTGCACTCGAACTCCTTGTCATACTGGCCGCTCACGTCGTAGTAGCCCCAGCACGTCTCGTAAGTGACAGTCGCGCTGGCCGCCGCCGCCGCGGACTGTGCCCGCCGGCTGCCCGCCTCCGGGCCGCCAGACGCCCGGGCGGTGCTGTTCAGCTCGCGGCCGCCTCGGGCCAGGGCGCCCCCGGCACGCCGACCCCCGACGGCTCCCGCGCTCAGGGTCCGGTTAGCCGCGCGGCCGCGGGCGGCGTCTGCGCCGGGCAGCAGGTGCAGGGACGCGAGCGACAGCAGCAGCGACAGCAGCAGCGGCGGCAGCAGGAGGCGGCGCAGCGCCATGGCGGGGCCGGGCGGGAGGGCGCGGGCTGCAGGCCGCTGCCCCGGCGGCGGGCCGGGCTCCGAGGGCGGCCGCGCTGGGCTGGGCGGGCGAGGCGGGCCGCTCAGCGGCGGGGAGATGGCGCCATCGAGGCGCGGGCGGCCGGGCGGGCGGCGGGAGCGCACGGAGCGCCGGGGCGCGGGCTGCGCGGGGCTCTCAAGCTGCGCGCCGGCTCCGCGCTCTCCCTGCGGGCTCCACGCGCCTGGCGGGCAGCCCCATCCCCCGCCCGCGGCGGCAGCGGCCCCGCGCGACTCGGCTCAGGCCGGCCCCGAAGCGCGGCTCCCGGAGGCGGCGGCGGCGGCGGGGTCCCGTCCGGGCAGGTCCTGCGGGATGAGACGGGGCAGCGGTCACGGGGTGAGGGGGGCGGCGGGCGGCCGGGCGGGGAGGGAGCGCGCAGCCCTCGAGGAGCGCGTCCCGGCTGGGACCGTGGCCCGAGGGCGCACAGGGAGCCCCTAGGGGAGCCACCGGGCCCGGGTGCGGTGCAGCCTGCCGAGGCTGGGGTCCGGCGGCGGCCGGAGTGCGCGGCGGCTGCACCTCAGTCACTCACCATGCCCGGCTGCGACTGCGGCGGCGGCGGTGGCTAGGCGGGAGCGCAGCGGCCGGGGCGAGCGAGCCGAGCCGGGAGTCGCCTGCACTAGTGCCGGAGCGTGTGCGCTAGGCGAGAGGGAGACACACGCACTCACACAGCCGCACACGCGGGAGCGCCGCGCGGGGAGGGCGGGGAGGGAGGCCAGCCGCTCGCCGCCGCCCACGTTTCCACGCCTGGGCGCCCGGTTGGGGGACGGCAGGACTCCTCTTTGCTTCTTCCCCCCTCTCTACAAGCTCCGCGTCACCGAAGCCCGGACACCAGTTAAGCGGCGCGGCGCTCTAAGCTGGCAAAGAGGAAGCTCACCCCTACCAGCCACATCCCGGAGCGAGGCCAGAGTGAGCCCTCCGGAGCCTGCCCGCGGCAGGGTCAGGCTTCTTCTGACAGTGTCCTTCCAGCCCTCTGGTCAAGTACCCCCCCCCAACACACACACACACACACACACACACACACACACAAACACACACCTCCCCCTTACCTCAGCCTGGTGTTTGCGCTGCCAGAAAGCGAGTTGGGGTTTGTGCAAGCCTCTGCCTCTCCCTAGTGGTGATGTTCGCAGCTAAGATAAGAGGTCAAACCCATTGCTACAGGTTCCTACACTGAGGCCAGGGGTCAAGTGGCTGCTGGACCACCGAGCGCGCTGAACTTAGGCTCTCTTCTACTCCGTCGCTCATGCAGGAGTGAGATGGCTCCAGCTCTGGGTGACTTCTCGAATTCCCTCTTTCTCCAACTTTTTTCCCAGCATGTAGACCGAGTTTAAAAATAAAAATAAAACTACCTGGATTCCTTTTGGAAATCGTTCTACACCCGTGCTGAGGGAGCTAGGTGGGGATTCTGAGAGAGACATTCCCTGCGACCAGGTTGGCTGAAAGGAGGCCTGAGTCTGACTTTCCAAGCTATGTGGCCACCCCAAGAGGGAGTCAGAGTCTTAGTTTGTTGTGCGACCTTGGAGGGGTGGGGCAACGGAGAAGATGGACAGCGGGCAGCCAAGCTTCTGCCCCTGTGTCCTGAGTACTTTGGTGGAAGACAGGGGAACAGGCTATCAGAATGACGGCAACAGAGAGATTTCCCTGAAATTGTCCTCTCAGGCTTACTCAAGGAGTGATACAGGAAGGAATGGCATTAAACGAATGAATTGAGTTGGGGCTGAAACCCAGATTCCAAGACACAGAGAGACATCTTTACCCAAGATGAGAAGAGAGGGACTTCTAGCAACTCTCCGCGTGCTACCCTTTCTCAACCCTTTCCCCTTCCTCTTTTTCCCTGGCACTTCCTCCTATTTCCTCAGCTTCATCTCTTACTGGTTCTGCTCTAACAATCGCGTTTAGTGCCAGCAATGCCATACACACCGCTCAGTGCTAAGATAGGAAACAAATAACAGCCACTTCTCTAAGGAATCTCTTTACAGAGCAGACAGTCAAATGATCTCTGCATGGTATGTTTATGTCCATGACAAAGATGGGAACAGCCTATTCTGAGCAGGGTACAGGCATTTAGCATAGCCCAGGAAGGAAGTGGTGAGGGTCAAAATCGGTTCTCAGGGTGCTGATGGTGAAGAATGGTTAAGAGTTAGAAGAACATATAAGAAAGTAAGGATGCTTCCAGGAGAGAGGGAGAAACTAGAAGGAATGACTTGGTGAGGGTGGGTGAACAAGGCACATAGAGTAACAAAACCCTTAGAGGGACCATAAATAAGGGTGGGGGTACTGTCAGCCCTGTATGTATTTGACAGTTACTGGGGAAATATTGTTGGGTTTGAATAGGGGAAAATGTCATCGACTTTATAGGTTTGTTATATCTTCAGGTCTACTGGAGGAAGGGAAAGTGACTGAACTGAAGGTGTAATCCAGGTGCAAAGTGATGGGGCTGTGAAGCAGACATGTGGGAAGTGGTGCATGCCTTCAGTAGATCTGATAGATATCCTGACTCAGGAGAGCAGGGTCCGAGAGAGTTAGTGGTGGTCACGCAGAACTGCCTGTCAGAGGTCTGCCTGATGCTTCCCGGGGCAAGAACAGAAAGCCTAGAGGAGGAAAATTTATTTGTGGATTCGTCCCATTCAAATGTTCCAGAGAAGAATCATCATGCCCCAGGCCTACACCAACTTTCTAAAAGCCTAAGGCTAAAAGGAGAGTGCCCCAATCCTTATTTCTAAAAGGGGTGCTCCACTTGGTCTGAACCAGCTTTAGTAACCTCATTCTTTCTAACAAGGATTGGTTAAGAGTGCTTATGAGATTTAGTTCTGGCTAGTGTGGATAAAGGTATTGGGGGAGGGAGGTGTTTTTAGTGGATTTCCTTGCTATTAAAAGTAGTGATAATTCCTTCCTTCTGAGCAGAATTGCTCTGATGGCAGGGAGGAGTTGGAGGTGAAATTCATCAGTGCTGCTTACAGTCTCTCCTCTGCCCTTCAGGCACACAGTGGAATTGCAGTCAGTGGGCCTCTTGGAAAAGGCAGGTGTCCTGCTTGTTGTTGTTAACTCTATACAAGCTACAGTCATCTAGAGGGAACCACCCCTGAGCAAATGCTTTGATAAGGTCAGCCGGCAAGCCTGAGGAGCATTTTCTTAATTTAGTGACTAAAGCGGAAGGCTCAGCCCTTTGTGGGAGGTACCATCCCTGGGCACACAGCTCTGGTGTGTGTGAGAAAGCAGACTAAGCAAGATGTGGGGAGCAAACCAGTGAACAGCATTCATGTTATAGACGGCTGCGAGCCATCATGTGGTTGCTGGAACTTGTACTCAGGACCTTGGGAAGAGCAGTCAGTGCTCTTAACCTCTGAGCTTACATTCCACAGTTCTTGTTTCTTTCTGACACAGTGATCAGCAAGCGTCTGCATGAGAGCAGTGTTCTTACCCAGGGTCCCTGACTGATCTCAGCAGAGACAGCATGAAAGACAAACTACATGCTTTTTCTTTTTTCTTTTTTCTCTTTCTTTTTTTCTCTTGAGAGAGGGTTTCTCTGTGTAACCGTGGTTGTCCTGGAACCCACTCTGCAGACCAAGGCTGCTCTTGAACTCACAGAAACCCACCTGCATCTGCCTGCCAAGCTCTAGCATTGAAGGTGTGCACCATCACAGTGTGCAGCTACTTCTCCTTTTTAAAAGCCTCTAGGGTTAAACTCTGTTAACTTCATATATCCTAATTCCTCCTGGCTGACACGCTGAGAATGATGGATGGAGCAATAGAGCTACCCACAGACTTATGCCCACAGCCCTCTCAACTCTGTGCTCCTAGCAACGTGAGGTAAATTCCTTTTCTTTCCCAAAACCTATTTAAATGGGGACTTTTTTTTAAGTGCAGTCAATAGCATTCCCAATATGTGAATTGCATCTTGTCATTCTTTATTCTGATTTTCTCTAGGGTTTTCAATTAGCTATGCAACTTTGTACTGACCTATCCGTCTTATGGGCTTCAGTTTTCTTTCACCTTTATGGAAGGAGGGATCTAAGCATAGCGCCGGAATTATGTCTCACTATAAGCTTTACTGCGGCCTCTAAGCGCTTGGCCCCCAAGCTCAGCCTGATCTGGTTCTCAGCTGTCCTAAGTCCATTTCCCTTTAGTCTGTTTGACTTGCTCCCTCCAGCCACACTGGTACTCTTCTCTCTGAGAGCCTTCGTATTAGCTGTGTTTTCTGCCCACAGCCCCTTCTTGCAGGCAAGTGTGGGATTCCTCTCCTCACCCTGTAGGCTCTGCTTAAATATGACAGATAGAAATGGCACAGTACCCACATCCAGCGCCTCTTCCACTGTCGTGGGGTTGCGTCTCCTCCTGAAACATTTCCCATCACAGCATTTCTCACAATGGACTCTAAACAATCCTGTCCTCTCCTTCCACCTAGAGCACCTGCTTTTTCATTCAGCTTTGTTTGTTCCTGTGTTCTAGGAGCCACAACCATGAAAGAGACTGAAAGACTCCCCTCCAGCTGTCAGGTCCTCTGGGGTCTCCCATGGTTTCCAAAAAGTCGTCTCCTCTGGCCAGAGAGCAGCTTTCCCCAAAAGCCCAAGTCTAGTGACTGATTACAGTGGAGGTACCAGTGTGAGGCCATTGCAACCCTAAACAGAAACTCTGGTAAGCTTATTTTGTCAAAAGTCCCAGGGCACACTGGAACCAAGGTTTATGGAGGCTATCTCACATCTTCCCAATCCTGTTTCCTCCCCCATTTTTACTGGTGTGGTACTTTTAGAAAAGCCTGCATGCCAAATTTTGTATCATCAACTTCAGGAGTTCTGATCACATACCACAGGCACTTGGAGTTATCCATTGAGTGGATATGTCTGAGTTCCTAATTTCTCTCAGTGTCATCCTTGTTAGCACTTGCATGGCTTTTGTTCTGCCCTCTATAGTGACAAGTTAGTAACTGTCTCCTAAGGCCACCAGTTCTGATGTTTAATGTAACAGTCAGAAAACTAGAGTACATTAGCTTTTGTTAATGTTGCTGATGAGCAAATCAGTTTGTTGGCTTATGCCAAGCTTGTAGTTGAGAGTGGTCCTCATATTGGGATGACAGTTTTTCCATTTGTGTGAAATTCTGCATACACACATTAGCACATGCAAAAACATTTAAGCCCATTACTTCTGACTTGTGTCTGTTTGGGGAACTTCTTGTGCAGTATGATGTTTCAGAGGAGCAGTATCCCCCATCTTTACTGTAGAAGCTTGCTTTCCTCCATGCTCATTCCAAGGGGTCTGCATGGGGTCCCATGTGTCCCAATCTGCAGCAAAACATGTTAGTCAGCCTAGCCATCAGAGTGAGCTAGTGACAGAAACTCACCCAGTGAGATGAGTGACAGGATTTATATGAACAGAGCAGGAAAGAGGTTCACGATTTCCCCTGAAATGGCCTGTGGCTACTGGGGTCCTCACAAGAAGCCCAAGAAAGGATATGAGCTGAGACTAGGTTGAGCCATGAGGTGCAGTGAAGCATGGTCCCACTAGCACCATTTGAGTCTTGGGTATAGCATCAAATGAAGTCTGCCTTCAGCCATACTTTTAAATTTGCATTTATTTAGGGGTGTGTGTATATGTGCTCATGTGTGCACATGAGCATCACAGCATGCTGCAGAGGCCAAAGGACAGCTTTCTGGAGTTAGGCTACCTCCATGTGGGTCTTGGGAATCAAATTCAGGTCATCAGGATTGGTGGCAAGTCCCATTACCATTACCCATCTAATCAGCTTGACCATCCTGTACTTTGATTACCTGAGAAAAGATGCCCCTGTTTTACTTAGAGTCTATTCGCTGGGCTTTCCTTTTGCAACCAGAGGGTCTTACCTAATATAATCAACCTCACAGCTTATCAGCTTGAATTCAAGCTCGAAGAAGCAGCATAGCCTTCCTTTGAGTGGGCAGACACGCCCACTGTTCTGTTTACTGCGGATGGAAGGAGCAAGCCAAGTCAGTATGTGGGAGACGCGGGTAGTGAGGGCCCTTTCACAGCTGATGTCATCAGGATACAGGTAGATTTAGGCTGATGTGCTCTAGTTTACTAGGAGCAACTGGAGGAAGGAGCAGATACAGGTAAATTTAGTCTTGTTGGGAAAATCCATGGGAGCACATTGTGGTTTGAATAAAAATGGTCCCCATAGAGAGTTACACTGTTAGTAGGTGTGGTCGTTTGGGAGTAGGTGTGGCTTTGTGGGAAGAAGTACTTCACAAGGGGGTGGGCTTTGAGGTCTCAAATGCTCAAGCCAGGGCTAATGTAAGGTTCACTTTGTGCTGTCTGCTGATCTGGATGTAGAATTTTCAGCTCCTTCTCCAGCACTGTGTCTCCGAGCTGCACACTGCCATGCTTCCTGTCATAATGATAATGGACTGAACCTCTGAAACTGTAAGCCAGCCCAATGAAATGTTTTCTGTAACTGGACTTTTGGCTACTTTATTGGGTTCTTTTTCCTACCTCCCTCTACCACCCCTACCCTTTCCAACCCCCCAACACTAGGTAGAAGAGAAAGAAGGACAGAGGGAGAAGGGGGCATTGATATCATTAGACTTCTTCCTGTTGATTAGGGGCATCAAGTTTTTAGGGGCAGATTTTATCTTTGTCATCAGGATATGTCAACCATCAACCAGTAACAGCAGCAGCTGCTGCTGCCTCTTGGGTGCTGGTATTTATAAACCTTCTGAAGAGTCCCCAGAATTCCAAATGTAAACTCTCCTCTGCTGGCAAAATCACATCCCTGCCAGAGCTCAAAACAAAGCATAGTTAGCTACTGTGGACAATTTGAAGCCACCCTATATCCCATGCCTGGAATTAAAAACATATTCCCAGGACATTTCTGTGTTTTTAAAGAAACCAAAAATTCTCACTACAGTTTTCCTTTACAAGAGTTGCTGTGGTCATGGTGTTGCTTTGCAATAAAACCCTAACTAAGACATATATAACAAAGTCAGGGGTGGTTGACTATCTGTTCTAGAGAATAAGTTGAGTTTACCAGACACAGTGTCCAAGGAACACATCAGCCCCAACCACAGTTTTGAAAATTATCTGGAGCATGGCATTCATTGCAAGAATGCTCCAGAGAGGTAAGATTTGGGGATCCAGATAATTATCAGCACGGTATGTTGCTTAGGAGCCAGATGATGTCCTCTTCTGCCAAGCACGACAGGGCCCAGGCCCAGGTGTGATGGTGGCATTTGTCTGTAAACAACTGAAATCATGGGCCCTCCAGGAACAGTGGCCAGACATGTGGTTCATTGGGTCAATCCAGGGAACCTCAATGTGGACATTTGTTCCTTTGTGTGGCTGACAGCAGTAGAGACTGGAGGAGGCAGAAGCCACCCTAAGTCTTATGTATACTACAGACTTTGAATGGGGTAGCCTAAGCCACCCTTAAGTTTTCTGTCTTAGAGGTGATATAGGTGAAGAAAGTGTCATGGAGAAAGAGGCTTTGAGAAGGTGAGTGAGAGGAAAACACATTTTAACCCATTTTTCAAAAAGAAAAAAAAGAAAGAGAAAGAATGAAAAAGAATGGAATCCATTGGTTTTCTTCTGAATCTAGAGCTGATGTCATAACTTGCTTTGACTAAGAGAATGTGGTAGAAGAGGCATTGTGCCAGCTCTGCATCTCCGTACCCCAAGCAAGAGGCCTGTGTGTACCTACTTCTGCAGTTCTGGAATCTAGCTCTCTTGTAAGAAACCTGGGTTACCTGGAATATCTAACAAGAGATCCCATAAAAATGTATTCTAGAATTCGAGAAAACAGCTTGAACATTTTTCTTTCCAATCAAGCTCCCAAAAGAGTATAGCCCTGTATTGAGCCAATGTAAAGCCAGAAAAGCCAACCAGCTGAGCCCCAACCAAACAATTTGGATCATAGGAATTCCAGGTGATTTAAGTCATTCGATATTGGGGTGTGTTATCACACCACAAGTACCAGCTAAGCCAAGTCCAAGGGTTCAAATTCGAAACAGAAATGGTGTAGGAATAACTTCTGGTCACAAAGATATCTGATACCATTTTTTTTTGTCAGCTATTACATAGTTTACCTAGGCTGAATAACAGAGTTCCACAAATCGAGAGGTTTCAATAACTGAAATGTGTTTATTCATTGTTCAAGGGCTTGGCAGCTTCTGAGAACAGAGACGGCAGGCTCTATCCAGGCCTTTGTCCTTGGCCAAGCCTGTTGCTGGCTGGCTTCTTTTTCACATGATGCTCTCTCCAGTTGCATGTCTGTTCCCAAATCTTCATTTAATTTTTTGAACCCAGATACCAACTTTGGTCAACATGGGAATGATTGTCCTTTTTCATGCCCTGTCCAAGACTCATACACCAACTCAGGTAAGATGCAGAAGAATCTGAATCAGAACAGGATGGGTTGGCCCTGGTTTTGTTCACCCAGCAAATTGAGTGACAAGTTTGCATGGTACATGCTCATAACTCAAACTGTGTCATTGCAGAGTCAGATAAACACACAGTTTTTCACATAATTCACATCCTCTAGATTACTTTTGGTCTAATCAGACGTGTGGAAGGATGACTTCAAGTTACCATTATGCTAGACTGACAAGAGATTAACTCATCTTTGGGATGGTTATTTATTCATCATGTATTCAGTCATTAGGTAAATATTTAACCACTCACTACTATGTACTAGTCACTAAGTAGACCCTGAAATACACACAGAAGTGGATTATACTTTCTGATGTGCAATCTGGTACCGGCCTTCAGGTAGTCACCCTCCTTCATCCTATTGCTTTTCAGAGGCTGAGAGGAAGAAGAGCATGCCTCCCTGAGAGCATTCTAGGAATTTCTTTTCCTCCTGGATGAATGTGCAGTAGCTCCATAGAACATGGACTCTCTCCATTAGGTCAGCAACTACAGGAGATGAAAGATGCCTTTGAAGATTCAAACCACCTCATGAGATGTCCTAGAAACATAACTGAATGGTCTAATACACAGGACACTGATTCACTCCAGGTTTTAGCAGCTTGTAGAGGGATAGTGCCCCACCAAAGGGGCTGCTTTGCTGTTGGTACAATATAGAACCATCCAATGTCACTTTTTTCATGTTTGATTCAACAGTATAAAAAAGCTTAGAGTCCTGACGGTTAGTATTGACGGTTAGTATAGATCTTAAGAGTGAGATGTGATTATAGCATCCAGCAAATACAAGTTCTGTGTTTTCTTCTAACACATACACACACACACATATTGACACACATATGTGTGTATATATTTATATATGTTATATATAATATATATGTGTAAAGGCGTCTTGTGTCTGCACATGTTTTGGGTCATAAGACAGCCCATTTTAGTTACCTGTTTCCTGGATGAGTTTGCAATGAAATATTTTTAATACACATTTATCTGGGTCTGTGGAATATGATTTTTCTACATAACATTTCAGTTCACCCTTATCCCATACTATAACTCCCCCTTCCTGTGCCCACAGCAGACATCACTAATCAATTATAGAACCCCTTCCTGCTGAGACCAGTTATAGCCTCAGAAAACCTGCCAATACAGAGCTCCAAATAGCCAGCAGGCATTAACTGTAGCTGGAATTAGCACACAGAATTAATCCTATTTGCCTAACAGCTCAGTGAGAGATGACAGTCAGAATAGTTCAAGCATGGCTTTATTATTTTATGTAGACATGGGTTTCAGAATTCTGTAGTAACTATGCAGCTTTATTGTCCGAAACTGAAACATTTATGAGATGAAGGGGTAAGCCTGCAAGGGACACCAACAACATGACTAAAGGATGCCACTGCAGTTCACCTAGATACACACTGAGACTGGCTCTTTCTGAGAAGGCAGTGACAGAGAATGTGCCAAATGAATGCTGGGGAAAACTCCATGCCACCAGCCCCAAATATGCCTGAGTAGATTCTGGGCCTCGCTGTCACACTTGCCCTGTGGTTGGGTTTTATCGATACTTTATTCAAGACCACAATGAATCAATATACCAAAATATATCTCCTCACAAAAATAAGAGTCCTGTCATACGTGCACTCTACATAGATGAGATATTCTCTTGGCCCACGATTCATAGCAATCATGTTCCACTTCTAGAATGTGCATTTTCTGTCTATTGTCATCAGCTCACCTTGAGCTCCATTTCTGACAACTGTGAAACATACCACACAAAGTAGTATTTTAAGTAGGAAAAGTGCATATAATTTTTTAAATGTGCTTTAATGTTCTTTAAAAAGGAAAAAAAAAGAGCTTGTAATTACATCTCACCCACTGATCTAATCATATTGACTAGGCACAAACTTGCCATTAGTATGGCCAAATGAATCAACAGCAATTCCCAGTTCTCTGTCAGGAAGTAGACACCAGTTTGCTGGACCATCTGTTGGTTCAATGCCAGGAAAGGGTGAATTACTCAATAGGCAAGTACCGTTATTAAAAGAGCTGAGGTCACTTGGCTGAAAAGGACCAATTTTGTTATTGTTACCTAGCATCCGATTTCAAAATTGCTAATTGGATCCTGGAATTATTTCAGTGGACAGATGTCTAGTCTGACATTGGCAGCCCTGATCAAAATACTGCATAATGGCATCACGGTGTGGAGACAGGCTTTGTTAGAGCCAGGTATCAATTAAAAGAAGAGTATCTTGTGCAAGGATGCTTGGTGAGGAAATTGATAGATGACCAGAGGACCTTTAAAAAATCTTTTGCATATCTATCTGTCTAGCTTATTTTTACAAGTTCTAGCCCCTTTTACACACCTGTTCATTCTCCAGCCCCTGCTACAGCTCTGTCACCCACAGAGAAGTCTTGGGGTCAGTAGATGAACTTCCTACAAATCCTCTACCAGGAGGACTCAACCTGCTAGCAAGAACACCAAGGGTTGTGGCCATATTGATGTGGCGACAGAGACAACCACAGGGCTGTGGAAAGTCACAGATCAAAGTGAGGGACTGGGCCTGGGGAGCTCCTGAGACACATAACACTGGCACTGTGCTCAGGCCATTTAAAGTGGGCAAAAGTCAGTGAACGCACATGTGGAAAAGGAAGCAGAAGACTGATTTGGAACCAGGCAGTCAGCCCAGACAGTTTACGCAGAAGGAGGAGGTCAAGGCAGGGCAGTGAATTAAACTCAGCAGACAGGAAGACCTCAGAGCAGGAAAGATGATTCAACGTCCATCTAGCAGCTGGGAATAAGGACATCCAAAAGAACTGACAGGCAGGCAAGACATTGTCACTGGGTAGAGTTATAGCGACCCCAGCGACCCCAGGGACCCAGCTATGAAATGTCTTGGAAACTCTCAGCATGGAAGATACTAGTTGCACGGAAGATACTAGATGCAGGAGAGAGGCCTTTGGATATATCTATGGGGGATATGTTGATAGGAAAGACCCACTCATTGTGACAAGCAGCATGCATTCATGACTCTTCTTCCTGAGCATGCCTAGCTGTATCCTGCTGTCAAACCATTTCCTCCATGATGGACTGTAAACCAAAATATATTCTTTTTTCCATAAGTTGCTTTATGCAGGATATGTATAAACACACACACACACACACACACTCACACACACACACACATAGGAGGAGCAATGTAGGCATGAGGTTATTGTGTAATTCAAATGCTGATTCATGTATCCCACATATCTAGTTGCAATCCTTGTTCAGAGAATCTCCTGCCTCAATTTGTATAAACACTGCTCCCTAGCTGTCCCCTAGTATGTCAGCCAATTCCTGAGCTGGGGAGAGAACAGAGCTGGACTTCCTGCCAGCCAGGAGATGCGTTAAAAGAGCAAGTAGGGGCTTCAGCCATGGGAGAGGTTGAAGTTTAATCAGAAGTGGAGCTGGGGCAAGTAAGCTACACAGTGCACGTATCTCTGGAATGTACCTTGGGAGGAAGCCAAATTAGCTTAGGGGGTTAAGAATAAATTACTAACTGCTCAGATCTTGTGCTGTGAAGCTTGTTAAAATAATATAATAGAGTCTCCATTATTTGTGTAATAGCAAGATTAAGAGAGAAACTGAGAAATAAACACAATTTTTATTTTAAAAAAAACCCTTGACAGAGCAAACTCATAAATAAAATCAGATCTGCATTTCTCAAAGCTACTAGCTTGGTGTACTCTGTGATACTCTTCTCTGATGTAAACAGAGAGATTGCTATGATTTGGATATAGATTGTTACCCACAGGCTCATGTATGTGAAGACTGTCCCCAGGTGGTGGGCCTACAGGTACAGAATCTGCAGGGGGTGGCCTAATAAAAGTATGTCATTGGGGGTGGGCTTTGAAAATAATAACCACTTCTTCAAGCCTAAACTCTGTTTCCTATCTGCCTCGTGCATCCGCCCCAACCTCACACATGCACACAGCTATCAATCAGTCTCTTGTGTTCTCCTTGCTAATATGGACTAAAACTGTGAACTAAATCTCAACTAATACAGAGAGATACTGACTTGCGTGTCAAGCCCTGGCTTATGCATTCAACTGGTAACCTTAATGTGAAATCAATTTGGAAACTCAAAAGTCCAATAAAACTGTTAGCTTTTTTTTTTTCCTCTCAAATCTCTCAATTCCATCAAAGCAGAAGGGCAGGGTCAAAAGTCAAACCAAACCAGTTCTGGCAACGAGGGACATGCAGTTTTAGAGACACATTGCGCGTCCTTCGAGACATTAAAATCTCACCCAATTCCTCATTAGCTCTGTGTATAAGTAGAGGGGGATGGAGGCGATGTGGCAGTTATCTGCTTTATTAAATTAATTACCCAGATATTTGGACAAATACAGGTTTAAAGCCTTGCTTCTCTGTTCCTATCTTGACACACCACTCTCTTCTGGCATGTAAACATCACCAAAAGCACAGTCCTTGTATGAACAGCAGTCTATGGAGGACAACTGTTCTACTAGGTTCCAGCAATTATTATTGTGACTTTGTTACCAGCCCTATGGACAGCAGACTCCAAGTAAAGGAATGAATAGTTCAACATTTTTATTTCAATTGATAACAGCTGTGACCCAAGCAGAGAGCCCCCCAAAGGACGCTGGAACCTAAGACTCAAGCGATCCCAGCTAGCAAATTAAACAATAAGCCCAGAGAGCCAGGCCACGCTTTATTACCAAGAGAGTAACAGCTTTTAATTGGTTAACACAACAAATAGAGAGGTGGCAGCTTTGGGAAGCAGGCTTCAGATCCAGGCTCACCCATTAGGTCAGTTTGAGAAAACAAACCCCTTCCTTACTTAATTTGGAAGCTGTGATTTTGATTAGGAAACCAGGGGTCACAGGAAAACACCAGGGACAGCTTCCAGCTGCTAAGAACTGAATTTACTAAGACATTCTCTTAAAGGTATGCATAATTGAGTGAAAATTACTTCATCAGTTTAACATTACAAGGAAAATGTCATTCTTATGGAAAGTCAAGGAAAGACAAAGCCCTGTTTCTTAGGATGCACATGAAAGACTTAGATTTTTGGAGACTTTACGTTTGAATAATGCATATATCAGCTTCGTGGATCCATCCCTAAGTTTGCTTGCTTTGCTCAGTTACTCTGCTTTGCCAATAAGGCTGCATAAATGAATTAGGGAGCTGAAAACACTGTTTTTACCTCCAAAGGCCACCTGAAATTACAAGTGTTAGGCAGCATTGCATTTTAAAAGTATTGCTGCTACCATTAGAGTGAAAAGGTTGGCTGTGGAGGTGGCTCTGAATTCTTGGGCTCTGTTGGCCACTGTCAAGGGTCTGTTTTGCAACCTCCATCTAGTTTTCCACTATATTTGTCATTCATAGGGACAAGAACCAAAACTGGCACATCAACTACAGTCCCGACTTCATTCTGATATCTTAGATTCCCTCCATTGTCCCTTTTCCACTTCAAAATCCCACCCAGACTTCCGTGCTTTAATTAGCTGTTGTAGCTTAGGTTCCTCTAAAGCACTGGTCCTCAACCTTCCTATTGCTTTGACCCTTTTACTACTGTTCCTCATGTTGTAGTGACCCCCAACCATAAAATTATTCTGTTGCTACTTCATAGCTATAATTTTGCAACTGTTATGAATTATAAGGTAAATAACTATCTGATAACACAGGATATATGATATATTATCCCTGTGAAAGGGTCATTTGACCCTGTAAGGGGTTGTGAACTCGGGGTTGAAAACCACTGCTCCGGCATCTAAATTGACAAGAAATCCTAACCGATTTAAGAGCGCTGGCAGGGTGTTCTGCAAAAGATCCTACAGTTTGGGTTTATCTGACAGTTTTTGCATTAGATTTGGACTAAGGAGCCTGGGGAGGAAGACTACGAGTGTGATACCATTTGTACAATGGGTTCATGGTATTAACCATGGTGCTGATCTTGACCAGTCCTAACAGGTCAGTACTGTTGACAGTTCTCTGTGGTTAACCCTTCTCTCTCCTTCATGCTGCACTCTTTGGCAGACTTTGTGCGTGTCTCACACATAATGAGTGCAGATGTGTCTCCATAAATTATCTGAAGGATTTCACACTTTGTCTCCTCTCTAGTTTTTACGTGCTTGATCATTTATCTACAGCAGCATAGATCCATGGATATTTATGCTTTAGGTAGTTTAATATTACATCATTAATTTTCTTCCTCAAATTCTTGCAGCTTTGTCCATTGAGTGTTCCATTAGATGTCTTGTGTGTCAACTGGACACATCCATTTAGGTTTTTAAATTCCTGTCTTGACTGCTGTTTGAGCACTTTCTTCCTCTCAGAACCATGTGACTCGCCAGGTCCACTGGTGTGTTTCTCATGCCAGCCCTGGACTTGGTCTTTCTCAAAGCCCTCCTGCTTCTCTTGGTTGGAGAATGCCATTATTTCTCTTAATTGTCTTTAGCATGATCTTCCCAGAATCTCCATGTCATGTTAGGTTCATAATTCTTTCCCCCAGGTTCCTTAGTAGTCCCTGAACTACCTTCAAATACTGCTGCAATGATGGGTGCACCTCATCACACCGGGACCCCTTCTTTCACAGCTCTCATGTCTCCACTTCCACTAACACTGACATTTCCTGCTCTCTGCACCATAAGTGTCAATAGTAAGTTAATAAGAACATATAGTGGTTACTAAGAGACGTGAGCTCAAGCTGTCTCCAGTGACATATTGTTTTTTAATTAATGCTACTCCCAACTTCATACTTTTCCAGACACATTAATGCAACCAGAATCATGTTGGCATCTGAGAGAACAGCAGTTTAAAGAGGGGCACTGCCCCCACTCCCAATCTGCATACATTCTGAGGCAGTTCACAATGCTTATGCAGAATGTTGGAATGCAGCGTGGAACTCTAGCTGGAGTTCCAACTGCTAAACACATTTCCTCTGTGACTAACAATGATTCCTATTTTCCATCATTCTGGACGCCTTTGAAGAAGACTCTCTGCTGATGGATTCCCTGCAACTACAAGCAGGGCCAGATTATAGGGAGCATGGAGATTACTGTGCGCAGATGAGTGTTTCCATGCCCAAGCCCCTGCTGCTCATTTCCAGACAGACAGGCACAAAAGGACAGAATCTCCCTCTGTTGGTTCAGTACTTCCTTCTTCATCTCCTCTCTTTGTCTGAAGGACTGATCATCTGCTTTCTCTAAGAAAGTCGGTCATTATTTGTCAGCACCCATGGATAACACGGGCAATGCATCAACAACAGAACATTCCAGAAACAGAAAGCATTGTTGGCAGACTACACAATGGCAGATATGTGTTATCTTATATACAGAGACTCTGGCTTTATGAACTTCTTGTTTTTTATTAATATCTTTTAGAGCTAGGTGGTGTGTGCCTGTCATCTTAGTAGCTGGAATACAAAAGCAGAAGGATTACAAGTTCAAATTCAGCAGGTTTGAGGCCAACCTGAGCTATCTACTGATTTCAAGGTCTGCATAGGCTTTAGGGACAGTTCAAGACCAGCCTAGGGAATATAGAAAGACCTTGTCACAACAAGACAGAAACAATACCAACAAAAATCTACTTTTTGTTTCTAGACATATGTACGCATTTATCACCTCCTAATTTCATATGCAATATATAAATGCATTCTTATCTTTTCAAAATAGAAACATCATAGATGAAACCGAAGTTCCCTTTAACCAGCACAGTGTATCCCTACTCTTTCTCACAACACATCTTGACCACTTGCCTTCCAAAATCCTCCGGCAAATACAGTTTAGAGTTCTGTGTGTACCTTCCCAGAAAAAAAAGTGTATATTAAAAAATAGATGCTTGATTTCAGGGCTGTCTAATTTAAAATACTACAGCTGACAATCACTGCCTCACTTTGTTCTTCTGCCTTTCTCATTCCCGTGTCACCTAGCCAGAGCTGGTGATAACATACCAGACAGTGCTCAGAATGTGGCTGAGTCAAGATGGCTTGGGTTAAAATGGAATCATTATAGCTCTAGAGAAAGCCTGGGACTGGCCAAGTCCTCACTAATTAATCTAGACTGGACCAAGTCAAGGGGGGCAGACGTAGAAATGAGCAAGGATGCAAATACCACCAAAGGATGCCATAGGGAGAAGATACGAAACTAAGGGAAAAGATTCAGGCAGGGGGCAGCGAAGAGCCTGGTCTTCAGTCCAGGTAAGACTCCCCAAAGCAAAGTAGCAGGCAGATTCACAGCAGAGCATATCAGGGGCCAAAGATGCCTTTCTCCTGGTGTAGCAGTTCCTTCTGACCAGGACTTGCTGCCATGGATTGCCTGCTGCACCTTCTGTGACAATGCATCCCAGAAGCTCCTGTTCTACCCTAAAAGACTAAAAGCTTTTTCTGGATAACCCTCTTCAAGGTTTTCTGTATTGGTCCCAAAGATTTCCAGAGGACTCAGCAGGTTAGGGAAAGGGCATGTTTATGTGTGTTTGCCTGAGGGAGTTCTTCCTAATCTGGAAAACAGAAGCAAGAATTTTGTTTTAAAAGCTTTCGTGTGCTTTTCTTGCTTGTCCTGTGTACATGCCCTTCTCCCTGGCAGACCCACAGTACTAACCCCTGGGGAAGAGAGGTAGGGAGCAGATGCATAAAGTCTGTCTTGGAAAGGAAGTGAAGAGGAACTTTTGACCTTCAAAATCCAGCATTGTGTATACAACATGACAGAGAAAGGCATTATGGGGAAGGAGCTATTGTCTAATTCTCCAGTTCCCTGTTCACACATGCCTGGCAATAGACAAACCCAGATAGCTCCAAGTACAGGAGTTTGAGCAGAAAGGCAGAAGTTAAAGTTGGCCTCATTATTTTAACATGTACCACAGTTGAAGGTAGAGAAAAGAGAAATGAAGAGAGGGGAGAAAGAGATGATTAGACATGTGGCCAGTGCTATTCGCCCTTCTATCTATTCTTTAAAAGGTTAACAGAGATGCAAAAAAAACTTCAGAATGTCTGAGTAAGAAGCAATTGTGATTAGGGGACATCCATGACAAAGCTTCATAAAAGTGCTTTCTGGGTAGGGAAACAAAGAAAAGGCATTCTGTAGCTGGCTGCAATTATAGGATTTCAATATTTGGCCTGCGCTTGTGGAAGTTTCTTATTTGTGAATCAGGTTGTTAGCTACTTTTGAGCGGATGCACTTGGATTGTATTTTCTTCTCTGTTAACATTTAAGAGAACAAGCTAAGTTTAACTTGCTTACAAATCTAGCAAACCAAGTCTGTCCTGAGGCCTCACTGGTTTTGTATGCTAGAAGACTCTTTGGGCCTGGGGTCCATTTTAGATTACTTTTATAGTATTTAACTACATGTATATTAGCACAATGGTGATAGGTAGATGATATATAGATGATTGATAGATAAATGATAAACAGACACACAGATACACCTTTATAATATGTAAGTCACAACATTGTGTAAGAGGAATCGTCCATGCGGTTAAGCAGTGGTGGCTTTGGCTGGGTCCTTTCTGAGGCTTGCTCCTCTGAGCTGTTCTTGCATCCTCTGTTGTATGAGAACTACACGGTACCCTGAGAGCAGCTAGGAGCAAGATTCCGTGACCACATAGCAGACACTGAGAGGTGGAAGGTTTGAGAGTGACAGGGGCAGAAGGAAGACACACTAAAGGCACGACACCAACCAGGACAGAGAGGAGGCCAAGCTGGACCAAACAAGACGGACCAAACAAGGAGGAGAGGGCCAAAGAGTTGTGACCACAGGCATCAGTATCAGATACCAGTGATGAACCTGGTGAAAGGGCCTTATAGCAAGCTACATAGATATTCACTGAAGGGACTCTAGCCAGCACCAGCATGGCAAGCAGGACTCTGGCAAGCCTTGCCCTTCTCCCCCATTCCCTCTCTCTTGTGAAACAAAACAAGCAAACCAAAACATTAGATCACATTCCTAAAGCTAGCCATCAGGGTCTATTCCCTTATTTGGCCACTTCCTCTTCCTAGGGGTGACTACCAACATCCAGCTATCAAAGTTTTGAAGTCCTGCAATAAAGATTTTGGCTCTTTAGCTCACCTAATTAACATGCCAACTAACAAGGGGTTCCCCGTTTACCTTTATAAACTGCATTTGCCTGTGGGCCACTCCTGTCTCCTCTCAGTTCAGAGGCAGTCTTTTGTTCCCCTCTAGGACAAATGCCCTTTCCCCATCTCCCTTGTTCCCTTCCCCCTCTCCCTTGTCCCATTTGTCTCTTTATTCCCTGCCCTTTCTCTCTTTGGGGCAAATAAGTCCCCTTAGTGCTGAGAAATTGGTCCTGGGGGTCCTGAGCCGATACTGACCCTTTTACCCATCACATATACCGGAGAAGCAGCCCAAGCCTGAGGCTCTCCCTTCCCAGAAGTTCTCATAAACTCCCATCTAACAGGATACAAGGAAGGGATTTGCAAAACCAGGCAACCATCTCTGAGAGACTAAAAGTTACAGAATCCATGGAAAGGTGGACTGGATTTTAAACTTACGTGGACAAAGCCATAATTCTGCATTTTTTCAGCTACCCGACTTTTGCTTTGAAGAAAGGATGGGGTGATTCTAGACAGTGAAGACTGATTCAGAATGTCAGTTGCCACATGATATGGTTATTCACGTCATCAGACTGGAAGTGGGAATGTCTTAGTTATGGCTTAAGAATAAGAGTGTGCCTTATTTTCTTGGGAAGAAAAAGGAAAGGAAGCAAAGAGAAAGAGAGAGTCAGAGAGAGAGAGACTCTTACATGCCTCCAATTCCTGCAGTTTCCCTTTTATCACAGAAGCAGGTCCAAAGGACTGGTGGGTTTCAGTCTGGTGCCATCCTACAGATGCACCTGGAGTTATACATCCTTGCACACCTGAAGTGAAAGTTTCTGATTTCTTTGGAAACTCAGCTGTGTTATGTGAATTTGTTTTTTATTTTGGTTCCAAGTGTGGGGTGTAGGAATGTCTCCTGTAACACACACACCTCAAAACCGCCCCGGAAAACAACCCCTGTGAAAAAGTTCGTGATGTTTGTCACCTGGAAACTACCTCATTTGAGGAGCATGTTTTTTGACAGTTGGAAAGATCCTTGTTAAGACTCTGAGAAGGGATAGATAGAAGCCCCCAGGCAGTGAGACAATGGTTTTTTGTTTGTTTGTTTGTTTGTTTGTTTTTTGTTTTGGCTTCTATACGTTTGGATCGCTTTGCTGATTTTCCCAGAGAGAAATGCTCTAGGGAACTTTTAATGCTGCTTTGCCACTTCAGAGGACTCATGCTGTTTGGGCAGAGCCTGGCTGTTTCTGATGAGTGGTGCTAGTGCTTGGGGTGTTGTTTGCTGTTTGCTGCTGCTGTGGTTTGCTATGTTGCTGTTTGACTAGACTGCTGGTACCCTGACTGCTGAGACTGGTATATTCCCAAAGAACCCCAACGACCCTAATCAACAAGAAGTAATTAAAAGATGTCTATACCCCTTTTCCTACTAATCTCCTAACTAGAGTTGGGGGTGGAGTTGAAAGGAAAAAAGAGGTCTTTAAGAGCCTTAAATAAAGTAGGTGTTTGAAAAGAGTAAGCCTACACACACCCTCCTCCTAGGAGGAGCTGTTGTCATTCTTGGCCCGTTCTCTAAGAGTTCCACACTCCCTGGGCCTTCTCCTGGCATTTTTTGACAACTGTCGTTCTTTGTACCGGGTGTTCCAACTCTGCAGGGTAGCTCCACCGGAAGCCAGGCCTTTGAATTGAATCTCTCTTTGTCATTCTGGGTGCAGGGAAGAATAAGCATCCTGTGCCTCCTGACAAGACTTCTGCACAACTACTACTGATAGCGGCAGGGAAAGGAGCTTGAGATGGCTTGCAGAGGCACTGCCTGCCTGCCCGCCTTCCAGGATCTGCCAACTAGGCAGGCTGCTTCTGCAACAGGTAACTTAACAACCATGGGTAGTGAAAGGGAAGACCTGTGTTCCTACAGGCTGCATAGTCTTCCCAGATCCGACATGAGAAGAAAAGACTGCAGAGTCTGAACTTTTCCCACAAGGCAACAGCCATCTCAGATCAGAAACAAAAGAAGCGCTGCTAAGCCTTGATCACAGATCCCCAGCTCAGAACAGTAGGCAGGTCCAGAGCTCCCCAAGGGTCTCTAGACAGCACGAGAAGAACAAGACTATCCTGGTCTACATGCTCATCTCTTTTGACCAACAGCCTTTAAAAACCACAAGTGACAAATCTATGTATCCCGTGTGCAGGTCACAAAACACATATCCATAGCAGTTAAGGCAGGCACCAGACATGTTTGCCACAATCACATCGTAAAGCCTTTACTGTGGGGCTGGAGAGATGGCTCCATGGTTAAAGAGTTCTAAGAGTATTTGCTGTTCTCACAAAAGAACACATCAGGTAGACTGAAACTACTTGTAACGCCAGGCCCAGGGAACCTGTGCATATTCACACACACACAAACACAAACACACACCATACCACACCATAAATATAAATAATTTTTGTAATGCAAGAGTGATGAGTACTACTTAAAAAGATGTTGAAAGCTGTATATGGGTTCAAAGGAGATTTTTTTTTAAATGCCATTAGGTGAGAGCCAGGAAAATCTTCTGCTTGTCATCTAAGTGATAAAAGAACCCATGACTTGTCCGAGCCCATTGCTCATATGCACTCAGAAAAACATGTTCACTCTGGGGGTGCAGAAAGGTCTGTAAACCAAAGCCCCATGAGATGAATACTTCATGTTGTCTAACTAAATCACTTTCTTGGTACGAGTTTAACTGTCTTTAGTCTGTAAAATGATTAAAAACACTCACTCTAGTTCTACTTCTTTAGCCACCTTTCTCACCGACTATTCAAAGTACACCATTTACACTGACACATTTAAATGGTATGTGTAGTATGTTCCTTGCTTCCCCAAACCAGGTGAAAACTTAGGCCAGTTGGGCCTCATAAAAATTAACTTCTATGCTGTACTGTACTATTCTTAACTGTTAAGAGTATGGAACAAAAACTACAGACTAGAAGAGTGTATTTGCCTATATGCCACAAAATTTGAAAACCTCAATGAAATGGACAATTTTCTTGAGAGATTCCACCTACCTAAATTAAGCCAAGATCAGATAGGAAGATTGAAAAGACCTATATCCCCCAAGGAAATAGAAGAAGTCATCAACAG
>CM053757.1:51899325-51951618 GCA_028658305.1 Pachyuromys duprasi
AAAAAAAAAAAACAGAAGAAGAAGAGTGTATTTGCAAACTACATGTCTAGCCAAAGGCTTGTATTTAGAACATATAAAGAAAATTCAAGACTGAATAATTTTTAATATCTTTTTAAATTTATTACAATTTATTCACTTTGAATCCCAGCTGCAGCCTCCTCTGTTGGCCCCTCCCAATCCTGCCCTTCCTCATCTCCTCTCATGCCCTTCCTCAATGCCACTGATAGGGGAGCCCTCCTTTCCTTCCATCTGACCATAGCCTATCAGGTCTCATCAAGACTGGCTGTATTGTCTTCCTCTATGCCTGGTAAGGCTGCCTCCTACCTCAGGGGGAGGTGATCAAAGAGGCAGCCACTGAGTTCATGTCAGAGACAGTCCTTGTTCCCCTTACTAGGGTACCCACTTGGAGACTGAGCTGCCATGGACTACATCTGTGCAGAGGTCCTAAGTTATCTCCATGAATGGTCCTTGGAGTATCAGTCTCAGAAAAGACCCCTAGGCCAGGATTTTTTGGTTCTTTTGTTGTTCTTGTGGAGCTCCAGACCCTTCCAGGTCTTTCTATCTCTCCCTTTTTTCATAAGATTCCCTGAACTGTGCAAAGTTTGGCTATGAGTCTCAGCATCACTTTAATACCCTCCTGGGTAGAGTTTTTCAGGGGTCCTCTGTGGTAGGCGCCTGTCTTGTTCCTTCTTCCAGTGTCTATCCCATTTCCCTTTCTTAATGAAGACAGTATCTTATCTGGGGTCCTCCTTCTTGTTTATCTTCTTTGGGTATACAGATTTTAGTATGATTATCCTATAGTATATGTCTATGACTGAATAATTTTTTTAAAGCCAAAGGAAAAGGAGGAAATAGAGGAGAAGCAGGAGCAGGAGGAGACAATATCAACAACAAAAACTATCTCACTAAAGGGAGTACAAACATGGACATAAGCATACAAAAATGTGTTGAGCAGCCTTAGTCATGGGGGAAGTAAAAACTCAATCTACAATGAGAAATTGGGCCACTCCTATCAGAACTGCTGAAATAGTGGCCTCCCTAAATGCCCGTGAGAAGGTACAGACATGGGGTCACTCTAGCTCTGGTAGTGGGGGTATAAAATGTGCATGCATGTTGAAAAAACTTTGGCAGTTTCTTAGAAAAGTAAATAGGCAGTGACCATATGATGCAGCAACTGCACTCTCAGACATGCAACCCAGAGAAATAGGAACAGGATTATTCATGAGAACATGAGCATGCTTTGCTTGTAAAAACCCAAAATTCAAAAGGAGAAGGAAAAAAAAAGAAAGACTTTCAATAGCAAATAGCTTAGCAGCAGCACATCTGCATCATGAAATACTGAGAAAGAAAGCCAAACCCCAAAGCCTACATGTTTTTATGCATTTTTCAACTTCACCTTATGGCAAAGTATGTGAGGTGATTCACCTACACAGGAAAATTTTCTTGAACTCACTGTTTGGAGGTTTGAATACAAATTTGGGCAACCTGTTGGGGCAACACCCAGTGAAGTGAGTAATGACATTACAAGCTAGAAGGAAGAGAAAGAACGTGAGAAAAGAAAGAGCTATAGAGAGAGATGAAAGAGAAGAGGAATAGAGAAAGAGGGGTGAGGTGCATATGGTCCGTTTTGAGGGCACACCCCTAACAACCTATAGACCTCCCACTAGGCACAACTCTTAAAAGCCCGTAGTACCTCCTAATGTCTTTACCCAGGGGACCAAGATTTACAAATGGACCTTTGAGGTCCAAACTCTTCCAAACCAGAGCATTCTTTTCTATCTATGGGATGGTTCTTAGGTAACAAAAATACAGAGATAGAAAACAGACTCATGGCTGCCACGGTTTTGAGACTGAGCTGAAAGCGGGAAGGAAGTGGGTGTGGTTACTGGAAGGCAGTGTAGAGGACATAGTGGTGATTGGACCAGCTGTTTGTGCTGCAGTAGATACACAGACCCACACCTGACAGTACACAGGGAACACAGCGAGGCTTGCTGAAAGCCAATGAACCCTGATGGGTGCTCACAGATTGCATTGCTGCCAACTTCCCACTAGTAATGCTGTCATTGCCATTTGAGAAAATGGAGAGAAAAGTATTCAGAATTACATCTCTGTTAAGTACAAGGACCAGATTTCCTGAAAGAAAATGTTGAGGATTTTGCTAAAGGATTTTTAGCAATAAAAGTTCTGGATGAGGGGATCGCCCACAAAGTAAGGTCAAAGATAAATGGCAACCTGACAAAATAACTACAGTTCACCCATAGAGGATGTGTTACTTTTTCTAAGACATCCTGCCCATGGGCTCCTGCCCATGTTTTAGAAAAGACTGCTCATTCAAAAGGATCAGATGACTTAAACACAGCTTTGTACAGAGCTCATTCCCTGTAATCCACCTCAGGTGGACAGACAGAACATGCACATGAGCACACCTGTGCATGCACATACACATACACTATACACATACATGGTAATACTAAGGAAGTTTTAAAAGAATGTAGAAAAGATGGTTATATTTGGTGTGGTTTTGGAGAGAACTTCTGTGATGATAATCAAGATATCAGGGAGATTATTTTTCTCTATGTACGTGATATCCTGATATGTAGATGTTAAGCTCTGCCCCTAAATGGTACTTCAAAAAACAAGTGACTAGGCTGAGGGTCTAACTCAGTGTCAGGGTGCATAGGCCCTGGTTTTGATCTTCAATGCTACCAAGTAGAAATTAAATTAAAAAGTAACTTTTTAAAAAGCAAAACACTAAAATTTAAGAGACAATCACACTGTGTCCTCAGGAATGAAAGTGACTTGAGCCATTGCATGTGACGGGTGTGGGGACTGGTTGGTAACCAGGGAAAGTGCATGGGGACAAGAAGAAAGTGATGCAGTCACACAGTGTCAGGTGCTGACTCTGATTCCAGTACACCTTCTCTCAGAACTACGTTGATAAGAAAACCCAAAGGACATGTTTAAGTGCCCCTGACTTATATTTCAATTTTAATGCTGAAGTTACTCCTATATCACCTAATTTCACTAGATGTACATATGAGACATCTCCTGTTATTTTTTATACAAAATAAGTATGTCCAAACAACCTGAAAAAAGTCCAAGAAAAAATGCTATTCCTCTCTGTGAGGCAATCCTAGCTCAACTGGTTGGTGCCTTTGTAGTTCCTCTGGCTGCACTGGATGCTACAAAGCCACAGCTAAACCCCTGCCCTGCCTCTGAGCCTTGACCATGATGTCACTAAGGTGAGCAAGGCAGATTGCAAACCAGCTGCTTCCTGCTGCTTCCTCCATCCATCCTCTCTCAGATGTCTTTATTGGATCTAAGGCTCTTAAGTCACTTGCCCTCTGAAGGGCCTCCTTCCTGAACTGTCATCAGAGGGCCAGCTATGTTTTCTGCTGACTGCCAATGGAATTCCCAAGGTTACATTACATGGAAGGTTACTGCATCCATTTTCAGTGTCAGAGATGAAGCTAGCCGGTGGACTCCCCTCTGCCTCCCCTTCATACGTGTAAAAATCAGTGGAGCCATTTCATCCTCCGCTTTTAGTATTTGGGCAGCTATGCAGCCGCTGTGGCGTATGTGGGCAGCTGCAATAGTAACAGATGTATTCAAAGAAGAGAGATAAACTGTGGCCCTGAAGTTTCCCAGAAAGTGTGTGCCTGGGCAGCAGGATTAAATCCACAGATCCTACTAGAGGTTCAGCTTATTTGTGGAATAAATTTGAAAATGACTCAATTTATTGCAAACAAAGATTTAGGGAGCTCAGCTTCCAGGATGACAAACTAATGCTTGACTCCACATATTTCACTGCTTTGCATAATTAATTCCTCCCCATAGAACACAAGCATCTCCATTTACAACCATCAGTCTCTCTCTATCATTCCCTTCCTGTTAGCATCACGTAAATGACACTGATTCAGAAGATACAGACGATTCTCTCAGTGTCTCCAGGAACATAATGAGGATTGTCATCAGTCCTTATCAGTTGTCCACTCCCCTGCTGTCTAAAGTCTCAGCCAAAAGAAAACTGGGAAAGGAGAAGTTGAGTCATGGGAAATAAATACAATGCTGATGAAATGGGTTTTTCCAGTTCAGATTAAACTAGGTGCATCAGCTTGTACTGCAAAGGACAGAGGAGGAAGAAACTAATTAAGACTGGATTTAACAATAGAGAAAATTACTGACTCATTCGCCTGAAAAATCTACAGGTGGTCTTGGCTGTAGGTTTGTGTAATTTTTTTTTAATTTTAACAATTCATCAGAAACAGTCACTTCCTTAAGTCCAACTCTTCATTCCAAAATGCCTTGGAGAAGTTTCAAGGGCTAGGTGTTTCCAGCAAGAAACAGACACCAGCAGAAGTTCAAAGTGTTGGTATAACTGGATTGGCTAAGGTTGAATGAGCCAATCACCATGGCCAGGAAGAGGAAACACACAACTTGTTAAAAATGGGTGAAATCATCATTTCTAGAACAGCCTGAAAAACTGAGGATTGTTAGAAAAAGAAAACTCTCTGGAGGTGGGATGGAGAGAGGAAGAATGCAACCAAACATGTCCTGGCTAGCTTTATGTCACCTTGATATAAGCTAGAGTCATAAGATCAGGCTGTAGGCAAGTCTGTAGGGCATTTTCTTAATTGGCGATTGATGTGGGAGGGCTCAGCCCATTGTGGGTGGGGCCATCCCTGGGCTGGTGGTCCTGGGTTCTATAAAAAGGGCGACTGAGCAAGCCATGAGGAGCAAGCTAACAATCAACACTCCCTCATAGCTTCTGTATCAGCTCTCTGTTTGAATTCCTGTCCTGACTTCCTTTAATGATGAACTGTGATATGGAATCATAAGCCGAATAAACCCTCCCCTGCCCCAAGTTGTTTGCCCCAAGTTGTTGATGGTATTTCATCACTGGAATAGTAACCCTAACTAAAATATATTTATTGCAGTTGAAGATAGTGAATCAGAACTGAAGAGAAAAAAATTAATTCTTGAAGACATCCAACCTATATTTCTTTAAAAACTACTTATACTGTAGTATAAGTATCTATCCCACATATGTCTTAACTCAAATTAGGCCTGCAAAGTGCTGGCAGGTACTCCCTTGAATGAAGAGATTTGATTGATTGGCAATTAGCCTCTCAATTATATGTACTTTATTTTTTTCAAGTAGTTATCCTAAAGGAGGCTGCTCTTTGAGGGGAAGTGTACCCAGCCACCCACTCATGAAATGTAGCTCATTTTTGTGTTTTGAAATCAGATCCCTTTGGTACGAGAGGGCAATGCCTAGTAATTAAAGACTTGAACAGTCTTGAAGTGACCAGTTCTTGTGTCTTTCTTCATAGACTTGAAAGAATGGAGGAGGATGGAAAGCCTGTCTGGGAGTGTATGATGATGGACAGTGGATGAGGACAGATGGCCTAGATTTCTACCAGATAAGTACTTGAGAGTTTGCTAGCATGGTTGCCATCTTTGGCAATGTAAACACAATTTCAATGCGCTTACAATTGTCCACATGCTAATTCCCTTATCTAGAAATTGCAGAGAGAGAGAGAGGATTGATTCTTCCTGCTATGATGAAACTCAGGTAATATTATAAACAGAGATTGTAAGGAAGGATGCACCTGATTGTCCTTCTGCTTGCCCAGGGCAGACGTAGCCAATCAATCAGTGTTTACTCTTTTGCTGAGCTTAGAAATGACTTTATAGTCTTTCTTAACAAACTGCCTTTGGGAGCAGTACCCATTGGTCAGACTTGGAAGTTAAGCTAAACCATCTTGATATAATACGTCTCAGCTGATTCTTTCTCATTTTCCTTTCCTAGGATGTTTCTCCTAAGGACACAATACATTTGATGGCTGAACTAAGTGCCTTCTTTCTTTTGAGGTAAATGTCTCTCTTCCTGGTTCTTAGGTGCCTCCTATGGCATGGCTTTCTCCAAGGGTTAAAAGTTGTTCCCTTTACATTTTTAATTACATTTATTGTATGTTCATGTGTATGTGTGTGTGTATAGTATGTGTGTATGTGTGGTGTGTGTACATGCATGCATGTGTTCAGTGCCATGGCATATAGGTGAAAGTCAGAGGATAATTTGCAGTGTTCAGTTCTGTTGTACCACGGTGCAGGTCCGTGGGATTAAACTTAGTCATCAGGCTTGGTAGCAGATACCTGTACCATCCCACCAGCCTCTCAAGGATTATTTTTAAGCATACCCACCTATTCTCTGGACTCTCCTTATGTGGTGATTGCCTGCGACTGTCAATGATGAGGTAATTTGAACTTTTCGGTACCTGCCATTCATTTCCTCTTGGTGCGAAGTTCCTTGCCCCCGCCCTCTAGGACAGAATGGATGCACAGCATTTCCTTCTGAGGACCTCCGTCATACTAAATGAGCACATCCAGCTTTCCATGCTGTGCAAGGCTTACTTTATTTAATATGTGCCTATCATTTCTCAGCATGGAGCCAGTGTTTCACTGCATCAACATTTGCTAGTGTGTGTGTTGGGGGGGAGGTTGTCCTTATTAAAAATGCCATTTCCAGCCCTTTCACTGGAACCATGAATCAGAATTTCTCATCTGATTTTTTAATTGATTTCCCAAAGTGATTTCATGAATCTATTCAAGTTTAAAAATACCTGCTCTAAGAGAAAGGTTGGAAGAAAATTGTGGTGAGTCTACCCATACAGGAGTCTTAAAAGGTTTTAACAATGGTATTCTCCTAAGATCTATTGATTTGGGGGAAGGGGGGCTGTGTCTGATCCTTTTTAAGCCACTACTGACTCATATCTTTCAATTCTTTTCTTCAGAAAGTCTGGAGAGAATATGGATAGTGTAAGAGACAGGACCAGGGGATGTTTGTGTCAAGCACCAACCCAACATGGCCATTCAGACATCACTAAAAATAATACAAGACCAGAGAATGGTGTACTTACTAACTAGAAAGCCAGGAAGGAATGTGTGTGAGTTTGAAGGAATAACTTGATCTGCTAGAGGAGAAAACATCTAAGATGCTCATTCAAATATCAACAAAGCAACAATAAAGATCCAGGGCCATCTAAAAATACTAAAAGTGTGAATTATGAGCCTTTGGCCTTTCTGCATGGAATGTTTCAGGCTCAAGGCAAACAAAGTTCAATGATCATGAAGATACAGTTCCCAATTCCTATGCCATTGTCTTCTTTGAGCACTTAACTGTGAATATGGTTAAGTGTTCATCTGGAATCAACAAATACACAAAATACATCAGTTTAGGAGAGAACAGCATTTTGATCCTGTCAGGAACTTGAGTAGTCTGGTCCTGTAAAAACAGTCTAGTCCCTTGCTTTTTCAACGTTAGACTTGATTGTTTTTCCTACTTGGTCTAGATGCTCTTCCCTCAAATGTTAGCCAAGACTTTAGTCACCACGGTATTAGTGCACTAAAAATAGAAAGAGAACCAATTAAGCCCCTACACTCTAAATAAGAGTTATTTCTATCTGTGAGGGAACTCTGACAGGCGTGACAAGCAACCGGAGCTAATGAAAGTCTTGTGGCTTCTAGAAGTCACATCAGGTCATTTACTGACACCTCTCTTTCTTTGCTGGGGCCTTTGAACTCAGTCTAGAGCCTGGCAGGGGCCATTGTCCAATTCCTTCCATATCCCAACGGTGTATCTCTTGACAGCAACATATTCAAGCAAAAAGACCGCAAATATTCTGGTATTTTCTTCTTTCACTCAAAATGCCTCCAATATGTAACACAAACTCTTCAGGTTCACAGAACATCAAGGACTCTGCTCTAGAACTTTTACTCCGGGGCAAAATCATATGCCATAGTTCCCTCCTGTTACCTGAAGCTGTCTTTTCTACTACTCATGTCTGTATATGAATCAGGATTCAACTCTTAGAAAATGTAGCACTTTCTCTTAGAGATTTTCATTGCATCACATATTTTGGATGAATTTCTCTTAAGTAACAACTTCTATAAAATATTATTAGGTGAGAGACAGTATTCCCTTGTTCAGTGCTCCTAACACTATCTAAAATGAAGATGGAAATAAAATAAAAATAAATAAAATACATGATCCCTCTTACCATTGTGTTCTGTTTTAGAATTTAATAGGATTCTGATTTAAAATGGCAGCCTAAGCTGATCATTGCTACTTCGATTTCTTCCCATGCTTACCTGGAAATATCACACACACACACTCACACACACACACACACACACACACACACACACACACACACACACATGAATACATGCACACATGTTGGAGGTGGATAGGTACCATGAATAACTTTTATGTTTTAAGGGCTTCATGGAGGATATCTGAATGGACAGAGATGAAGCGCAATGGAATGTATAATAGTCAGAGCACCAGAGCCAAGCTTAGGGCCTTGCAAAGATGAAAGGAGGGCCAAGTAAGGCTTTCAAAGAACAGACTTGGCATTCATCTTCAAGTCTTTTACAGAAAGATTGTGTTTTAACCCTACCAAGGGCTTCTTACTTCAAAAATAGAGTTGATGACAACTACTATTTTATTCTGAGAGGAAGTAGTTTGACAAGACTTAGTGACGAAAGTTGCCATTATTTTGCAATGGAAAATATATACGGAGTAATTATTGCTTTGAAAAATAATCACTTTAAAAGGCAATGCGTGTGACAAGACTTATTATCAAGTCTTGCCTTCGTGTGGGTTGACTGGTGTCAGCTTAATGCTTTTCTCTAACAGGAGAGATGCAGAGAGATGAGATGAGGCTGGTGGAGTCCTCATTCATGTACCTGAGAGCAAGTTGTTCACAATTCTTGGAAATCTGTAGTCTGGTCACCTTTAACCTCTGTACAACTCCCTGTGGCTTCTTGGGCTTCTTCACACTATGATGATCTTGGATACTTGGATATTTTACATGCCAAATGGATATTCCATAGTCAGTGTACTATATGAGACAGGAAGAGAGTGTTGACTCAGGCCCAGAACTGACAGCATCACTTCAGTTGTATTCTGAGTCAAGTGCTTACAGAACCTCCAGACTCAAGGAAAGAGACACCAAATGCTACCCTTCAGTGAGAAAAATCAGCAAATGGTTATCATAGACTGACCTATGCTTGGAAGCTTCTAGAAAGGGAGTTGAAGAAAACAAGACAAATAACAAAGGTAATGGTCACAGGAGCTCCCCTCCCCAAAGAGTTTGATACTGGCAATTATGGATATTCTCAGCCTTTCCCTGTCCCTGGTCCCCAAACTTTCTGAGGCAGCCTGTCATAATTGCTGACTATAATCTCATATTTAGTCTTTCTTTTTTAGAGAAACATGGACAACTGCTGAGAAAATAGACATCAACTATCTCTAGGTATCATTAAATTACAAGTTGCATCTGCTAACAAAGATTACAAGGCATAAAAAATAAATAAATAAAGTACCAGGAGAAAGAAATAGAAGGATTAGTGAAAACTCAATAATTTCAGAAGAGAATTGAAAATTATAATATAATCTATAGAAAGAAGGTGAGAACTACTTAAAAATATTCAGATTTCTACTGATTAGCTTGAAAAAATATTGTAGCAAAAATTAAGGTTAATGCCTTTTGAAAAGACACCAATGAAAGAAAATTTTAAGCTATGAAAAGTTTAGTAAGAAAGAATTTTTAAGTTAAGTCGCTGTGGAATTAAGATTTCACCAGATTGAGAGACAAATTGAACAAAGATGATAACCAAGTTGTTGAATAAAAAAATAAAGTCAAGAATCTCAGAACATGGAGCAAAAAGAAGTGAAATGTACATGTGAGAAGTGGGGAGGGACCTGTGCCAAACCTCAGAGACCAGAGAAAAATCTAAGAGACTTTCTGGAAGAAACAGAGGAATAAAAAAATAATAAAAGACAGGAGAAATTAAATGTAACAATAAATCCCTGGAGATGGCAGTAGAGTCTTAGCATGAATTATCTACTGAGAATAAAGTAGAACAAATAAGAAAATGGCACACCTAAAGACCTATCCTACAAAAATTTCCTAACTTACAGGATAAAATGAATGTCCTTAAAGATTCTTTAGATACAAAGAGGAAATAACTCTTTGTAGACAGCCATTTCTGACCAGGAGTATTAGATTCTAGGCAGAAAATTAAATGTATACTCAAACTTCCAAGGAGAAATTATTCTGAATTCTATACCCAGCCAAGCTATCAACAGAGGTTAAGAACAAGACCAACAAAGACCTTCATGAACGAACAAGGATCCAATAGGTGTGTGGGTTTTTTTTTTTTGTATATGAAAAACCTGCTCACCAAAATACACTCATGAAACAAAGAAACAGTATAGGAGAAGGCTGGCAAGGGCAGCACACAGTCAGGGAAGCTGAGGATTAGATGTAGAGGCATCTAAGAAAGCTTTTTAAAGTAATGTGTTTGGGAATTATGAATACCCAAACTTTTAGTTTATAGTAAGAAAAACAAGACTGAGAAGTAAAGTAGCAAACTAGAAAAAAATTTCACTTGTATCAAGTATGACAAAGGCTATATCATATGAGGGTTTTGTTTGTTTTGTTGTTTATTGTTGTTTGGTTTTTGCAAGGCAGGGTTCTTCTTTTTCTTCTTCTTCTTCTTCTTCTTCTTCTTCTTCTTCTTCTTCTTCTTCTTCTTCTTCTTCTTCATTTTCTTTGTTTGGTTTTTCTAGACAGAGTTTCTTGGTGTAGCCTTGGCTATCCTGGACTCATCATGTAGACCAGTGGCCTTGAACTCACTCTGTAGACCAGGCTGGCCTCGAACTCCATCCACACAGTGCACACGAAGTGTTTTTGTAAGACAATTTTCAAACCAGAAATGGAAAACTGGGCAAGTATCATAAAGAATATCACAAATGGGCAAGCTGCAAAAGAAAAAAAAAAGGAATCATATAAACAATGTCATCCCCTGTGTTCTCCTCCTAGAAATTCAGTCTTAAATTTTAATTCCACCCTCCTCCAGAGTACTGGGTGACCAGGAATGCTGGGAAGCCCTGCCTTTTCATAGGAGGACAGTGTGGTAGTAAGGGTTGACTTTAAGTAGTCAGGGGATACTTAAACATGTTTTAAATATGTGCTTTATATGTATGGCTGGGGAAAGAACCATTAGGCTATGGAGAATTGTTACTAAATTTGATTGTGCCTTCTGTGTGTGCGCTTACTAATGGTCACATGTGTTCCTTATATCCTGATGACACCATGACTTCCTGAAAGAAGTGCTCAGAACTCTTACCACTTTGTTTTTCATCGATGTCTTCAGCCATGTTCTGTTGAATCTTCTTCCCATTCCTATAGTTAAACCCTAGACAAACTGTTTAACTTTTTCTTTACTCATGGTTCAGATTAATTAAGATTTCAATCAGATATTGCATTTTTAAGTTCTCGGTCTCTGATAGTCAGCTTTTGGGGTTCATAGCTTTGTGTTGGGGGCAGTCTGCTTTTTCTCTCATGCCTTTCTTATAGGGTTGGATGAAATCATGTGCTTGTAATAGCTTCAGTGTAGCTTCCCATTACTAATGTCCTTCTTGTCTGTCTTGGGACCGTCTATGTATTTCCAAACCGTCCCTGGTTATTAGTGTTTGCACCTGGTTGAGCTATGGGCACATCTCTATCTCTGTTATTTTTCTAACTCCCATAATCCTCCACACGATACTCTGGGTATAGCTAAAGTCTTCTTACCCTTGGGTGGTCCTCGGAAGGGGGGTTCCTGGCTTAGTCTGGCATCTTTAGCCATTTGCTAAAGGCTTTAGAAATCTCTGAGGAAGGGCTGTATGTCAAATTCACCGCCCACTCCAACAGCTTGGTCAGATCTTCCTGAGAATTACCCCATGGTGCCCTGCTGTAATGGTACCACTTAGAGTAACCTTGGGTCTCTGTAGTAGCCAGCCTCAGAGTGGCATACTCATCTCCCCTTCTCAGCAGGACCTCAAAATTCTTCCTTCAGACACTCTTACCCAGCATTCCTGTGCCTCTCTTGGGTTTTCTTAACGCTGGTTTGGTTTATTGAAGAATAGGCTTCCATGCTCTTGTAGCTATGCCCCACAAACTCTGTCTAGAAGGGCTTCACGTTTGGGTGGCCCCACTTTCCTGGTGTGGGGCACACGTAATAAGCACACTGTATAACCCTGCTTCAAAATTTGAACTTGCTCTCCTCCCAGTTTATGGATGTGTAGGAATAAACCCTTACAGTGCTGGGCAGCAGAAGCAGCCACAGCTCCCGAGCAGCCACGTGATAGTACAGTCAGGCTGGCGTGCTTGGAAGGTGAGGTTGGCATTGGACCCGCTTATCGGGACACACCCCATTGCACACTGAGCAGCACCTGTGCTTTAAGCCTCTTGTGATTTTCCAGTCTGTCCCTTCTTGGTGACACTCTACACTCATGCCCTTCACTGAAGAGGACAGCTTCCCAGCTTCCACTGGTGCCCCCAATGCTCAAATCAAAGGACTTAGTTCTGCTCATAGACTGGGCCCTACTTGCCTTTGGTCCTTCGCTTCCTGGGTGATTTCTGAGGCAGTCTGCAGCTCAATGTAAAAGAAAAGCCCAAGCCTGCATCTAAAACATAAGGCTACTTCTTGAAGATGGCCATTCATATGTCAACAAATAGATAAATAAAGAGGGGGTTCATTCTGACTTGTTTTTTTTTCTATTTCTTTACATTAGAAAAGACAAGAGCATTAATCAGCATATAACTTGATAGGAAAACACAAATAGAAATCATGACAAAAGTCTAACCTTTAAGGAGGTTGCATTTAAAATCTCAGAGAGAGAGAGAAAGCAAGTGATTATTTTATTGATGCATTTTTCTCTACCAACTCTCAAAACCTGCAGGTGTTAAATTAGCTGCAAGAACTTCTCCAGGCTTCCAAGTCTGCAGGAGAAACATGCTAATGAGGACTGAAGCAAATTAATGGAAGGGAATCCAGGACGCTGGGAGAAAAGTTCAGTACCGCTTCCTACGTGGGGGAGATTATCAGAGAAGCAGCTTCAATTTACCACAAGCCAGGAGCTCATGGATGAAATACAAAGCTGTTCAAATCTACACCCTTAAGCATTTCCTTCTGACACACAGGTCTGAAATCTGCTGAAAGTAGTATCAGTATCTGAAGACCTACTATGGGAAGCAGGGGAGACAGAGAAGAGGATCTCAAGAGCACCCCTAACCCTGTACCTCTTAAGACTGTGTAACAAGAGGAGAGACATGTGCTGTTATATGAATTCTGACTTTAGCACAAAAGGTGAATCTAACATCAAATTTTCAACAAGTGAAAATGTCTCATTTTTATACTTGAAAAATGAAGGCACAAAAGACTAAAGATGGTCTGAACACAAGCCTCCTGGTCTGTGACAGTGTTGAAACTTGTGCCTAGGTACCAAACATGCTAAGCCATATTGATGGTAACAAAGACACTCATAGGGGTGTCACGTGGACACTCATGCTATTCCAGTCTGTGACCAAAGGGTGGTGATTGCTTTGAGAGTGAGGACCATAATTCATGCCTTTATTTGTATTCCAGTAAATTGGGTGTGATAGACATCTATTGAATGCCTGCTATACTAGAGCCTTAGAGAATTCACGGTAGACCAAGGGAGACAAATGGCCGATATGCAAACAAATAAATGTTATCCAGGGTGATAAATGCTGAGCAAAGTGCTAAGGGAACAATGACAGGGGAACAGTTTATTCTGCCCAGGCCCAGGAGAGTGAGTAGGTATTCAGCAGACGGTGGGGTGGATGACAGTTTTGTTTGTTTAGTGAGATGTGTTCCCATTCAAATTAACTTTTTGAATGATACAGTGTCTATAAAGAAAAAAAAAGGTAAATCTGTGAAATAATGAACAAAAACAGGTCCAAGAGGGAACTCAGTTAATCTGGGGAATGATGGGTGATATACCTTCAGAAAAAGGAGGGTTCTGTTCTATACATTGTGGCAAGACAACGGTGGGTCAGGCTGGATCAGACTTCAGGTTTGGAAAATGATTTCGTGGGTATTTCAGAAGATGGGTGTAAGGGAGCCTACAGCCTAAAAGCATCCAACTCAGCAAAACAACTGTAACATTGTATGGGGAAATAAACGCCCGGCCGGAGTCCCGCCAGGGTGGGTGTGGAGGAGGTTCGGAGCAAGACAGAGTCAGAACTGACAGAGTTCAGTGCTGATTGCATATGACAGCTGGTCTCCTCCAACCCCTGCCCCAGCGTAGAGCGGATGTAATGGTCACGGATGTAATGTTCACGGTGGTTACGAACCTCATACTCCTAATGCTCCAACCTGCCAGTCATGGACCACTCTTCCCTTCTTGGCTGCCTAATTGGTTTAATTTCTACTGCTACTATGTTCACAGACTGCCATTATTACATCACTGGACATTTATCTTCCAAAGCTAATTAAGAATTGAATTGTGTCCATTCTCATCAAAATTCACATGTGGGGGAGTCTTAACTCCACAGCTCAGAGTGTAGGTTTGTTTCAATATAGGGTCAGGATTGGATTGAAGTATTCAAGAAAGATGAATCCCTGCATAAAAAGGAGAATTTGGGATCCAGGTTGCCCGTACAGGAAGGGTGCTAAATGAGGAAGGCAGAGATCAGAGAACTGTCTCCTCCAACCTAGACTTGTGATAGCCAGCAAGTCTCCAGGAGTATGAGATAACACAGATCTGTTCAGAGAGGTAACACGGTGCTCGTTGAAGAACCCCAGTGAAATAAACACTGAGCTCCACTCACGCATTTCCTGCAAAGGGCTTTCACTGACCACACAACCTACAGCAGAGCCTCTCTGTCACACTTTGTTCTCTTTAGTGTTTAATGTCACCTTATGTTATAGTATTAATGTAATGTAGTATTTGATATAACCCCCCACCTCTCACCCCAGACAAGCCTTGCCCTGTTACCCTTAGAATATAAGAGATGTTGTGTTCCCAGGGAGGGTTAATCTAACTTCTGATGAGCTAAGGAGCTTAGGAAGAAGCCCTGCTTCCTCTCCAGCCATGGCAGCTCCCGGGAGAAGACAACAGAGAACTGAGCAGACATAGCCTTTCTATAGGATATTTAAGGGGACAGGGGGCTTTCTAGGGCAGAGATTTCCAGAGTGAGGATCAGTGGGATTTCAAGTCCCTAATTGGGGGAAGCTTAGGGATTGGTGGGTTTTGTTCAGCCTTTTTGCCTAAAATTAGCATAACTCTGGAAGGGGTCCCACTGAGGGGCTGCAGATAACAGGCTGGAACTCCAGTTTAACAATTAACAGGTGTAGGGGAGGGGCCTATTAACTCATGCCCTAAGGGGTTTACACAGACTTAAACTCTAAACCAAACGAAACAACTTTCATTAACTAAACTATGAACTTATTAAACTGAGGGGTCAGATTTCTAGTTCTGGTCCCTAGCTAAGCAGAATCAGACCACGTAAAGCTCCCTGTCTTGGAGGAATGGCTAGTTTAAACAGTGTTGGCAAAGATGGCAGATGGCTTTGGAGCTCACAGACTCCCTCTAGCTGGACACACTTCCCTCCCCTTGAGTTCCCTCTCAGCAGCAGCCCTAACTGAGGTCTCTGGTGTGGCAGCTTTCTCTGTGGCATCAGCTTCTCAGTTTTAGGTGTATGATATCAGGTCCCAGGGCTGTGGAGATTTAGCCTCAGCAGCTCTGTAGTCCTGAGGTGTTGCTGTCCAGAGGTGTAGAGAGGCCAGCAGCACAGCCTGGGGATCCCAGCATTCCTTTCAGGGAACACAGTGGGTGGCATCCAGAGGAGCTGAGGAGTCAAAGAGGAAGTACCCAGGGAAAGATGTGGGGGATGCCCAAAGGCAAAACTTGAACCTGCCCAGCATGGATGCTGGAGCACCTCAGCATCCCTCCCCCCCCCACTTTCCTGTAAAGTATACAAAGTTTACAAACTATGCAAAGTAATCAAAGAGAGCCTGTCAGGGAACCCTTTCCCTGCTGTGAGTAACCAACAGCCACTCTTGCAGAGGACCCAGGTTCAGTTCCCATCACCCACACTTAGCCCAGAACCATCAGTAACTCCAGTTCCAGGGCATCCCACGTACTCTTCTGACTTCCTCGGGCACCAAGCACACACATGATGCACATATCAGCATGCAAGCAAGACCCTCACACATTAAATAAATGTTTTTGAAAGGAAGAGAAATGTAGAGTACAACAAGCCAAATGCTAGGGCTCTTTACTGCATGGAAAACAATCTATGGTAGCAAAAATTACTGTATTTATATTTTAAAAATATGATGAATCAGTTTTACAGAACGAAAACAAAACAAAAAATCCAGAAACCAAAATCTAGGTCCTCTACAAATACAACTGTTCTCAGTGTCTACCTAAGGAAATTGCTAGTATTCAATGAGTGCTAATTGGTTAATATACTGTACATCCCTTCTGGGCTTATAAACTTTCTTGGGGGCATTCACATGTTATCTCTAACCAGGAAACAACTTTAGAAATACTCCCCAGTTGACAGTTCTTAAAAGAGGTTTCTCATCTGGACTTCTGAGCTGCAGCTAGATTTTTTGTTATTGTTTGTTCTCCTTGTTTTCTGATCCCCATTCACCTTGCTTTTCAGTCAGCATCAGGGTGCCACATGCTGATATGATTTTATTCACTAGGATTAACTTATTCTGTATTTGGCTTTTCTTACAACATTATTATTTATTATTTACAAGCAATCCCAAGTGACTCGCAGGCTTTAGTGAGAAATTGTATGCTTGGATCATTTTTTTAAGCTTGTCAATTCCTTGCAAAGGCTGGAAACTGACTTGTTTGCAGCGATTGTCCTTCAGTGGGTTACATAGCCCCAACACCAACACTCCAGAATTTGCAGCACCTTCTAAATAAAGCAGAAGGGTCTGAGGATGGCCAGGCATGTGCAGGGCCCCCTGTGAGCAATAAGAGAAACTGTGAAAGGGGACAGTTTCTCAGGGGGCTGAGAGAAAGCATCAAAAACTTTGGAGTCCTTAGGCGTCAGGTGAGCTAATGGCGAGTTCAGCGGTGCCCTTGGAGAGTGATCTTATAGAGCGGAGAAGCAGGGAAGTCTTCCACGAACAGGTAAACGTTTAAGTCCATTTATAGCCCTCAGATCTTAAGGAAGCGGTGGCATGGCCCCTCAGACTGAGCTGGATGAAGAGCACTCATGCCCTCAGGGAGGAGTGAGGCTCATAATGTTCTCTGAAGGGTAGCCTCATAGCATCTGAATTGTCCCACACTGAGCCACTCCCAATCCCAACACCATCTCTCTAGATTCATAGAGTGGGTACTTGAGCACGTCCCCTTTCTTCCTAAACTCCCAAAGCAAGGGTCTCTGTGGAGAAGCTGTGCGCTCCCAGGAGAGGGATCCTCCTGGGTTCTGGAACAGAAAGTGGGTGGGAGGAAGGGCATTTTTGAGTCATTCGCAGGATGCTGCCCTTTACAAAGTTAATTAGGATTTCAGTTGTTTATGATAATGATGGCAATCATGATTACTTTAGAGAACTTAGCGCTCTGCGAGGAATACCTTCCGCAGGTCTGCGTGGTTGTTTTCCTTATTGTTGCATCCTTCCTTCCCCATCCTTCTTGCCCCTCCTCTTGATCGGATGCTCACTCACATGCTGCCTACCTTCTCCTTTCCCATTTCCTCTCTCCACATTAGGGTAACTAAGCATAGAAAGTTACGGAAGCATAAGGAAGTCTACCAAGACTTCCTTGTCTACCCTCATCCACCTTTACCATCTGTATCGAGAGAGCAGTGGCAGCTGTGATGGCTGTCTGCCTTGTGGCAGATCTGAGACAGATACCCAGATACTGGCACTCCTGGGGCCACCTGAGGTTCTATTTGTTGCTTTATACAGCTGTCTCTTCCACTTGCTATTTTTCATTGCCTGCCATCCCCCCTCCTCTTTCTGCCTCCAGGAAAGATGGGTAGGCTCCTGAGAGCTCCTCAAACCACAAAGGCGATGTGTTTGTGGTGTAAAGAAGTTGCAAGTGGCAAGAACTGCAGGCCAGAATCAGCCTTCAGAAGCCCTGGGGACACCTTGCCCAAACCTGCCCCAACAGACACCCACACCTCCCTCCCCCTCCCAGCACCTAGCCCTCAGGGTCATTCTGACTTGCAAAGTGAAAATTGCTTGTTTGGTAGTGGCTCACTTTAGGAGCCACTGATTCCCAACTGTCAGTGGCTGACATTATTACACATAGCAACTTTTCTACTGCAAATGAAGCTGCAAATGAAATGCTGGTTTCCAGCAGAGCCCCCCCCTCCCAACTGTGTGGGAATTGTTGGCAGACATGTACACTTACAATGCCAGCCCTTTTCTAATCATTTGCTCCTCTTGTTTTTGCATAGGTCATGGGTGATGCTGGGGAACCTCCTGGAATTCACCCCTACAGACCAAAGTCACTCAAGTCCTGGTCTGGAGAGTCCTTTCACAGTGGCGCATCTGTTATGATGATGGACTCCTGAGAGGCTTGAGCTGAAAGGAACCTAAAGTCATTACCTCCTCACTACTCCTCAGCTTTCCTATGATGCGTCTCAGACCCAAGCGAATTAGGATTCAACATTGAGTTAGTGAGAGAAAAAAAACTTAAAAAGAAGAAGACAGGGAGAGAGGTGTGCTCTTACTTAAGATAAAACAGGCGGGAAACTTGTGATCCTCTTTAATTTTCAGATCTCGCTATAGATGGTTGTGAGCCACCAGGTGGTTGCTGGGAATTGAACTCAGAACCTTTGGAAGAACAGCCAGTATTCTTAACCTCTGAGCTAATTCTCCAGCCCCTCCTTGGAGATTTTGAAAGAAAGAGAACTGAGACTCCACATGGCATGTGTGTGTGTATGGAGGGATGCTTTGTGGTCTCACACACCAGGTTCAAGAGAAGTCACTGGGAGTGTCCTCCAATCGCACAGGGTGAAGAACACCCTGCTAATGGTGCAGCCTGTGGTCCTGAGAGCAGGGTGGCCGATGGTGCCAGAACCGTGTGCTTGATTCTGTTTCATGGCTGGTAGAATCCACAAGCTGGTATTTCTGAAAGCACACAGAAATGGCAGAGAAAGTAAGGCCTTCACTCAGCTTGGCATTAATGAACCAGTCTGTCCCCATCTTAGGCTTAAAAGCCATTTTATAGTTCAAATGTATAGAACAAACTATATAGAACATCTTATAAAACAAACTAGGTTTATTACTATTTATGATTAAACCCCGTTTCTCAAGGATTGGGCTGTTCCCCACCTTAACTACAAATGGTTCTAGACTGCCTGTCCCAGCAAATGGCAACCATGTCTTTTTATCAAAAAGTTATAACTATCTTACAGCCCTACCTTTGTTCCAAAAGTTGCTCTGACTATATATCGTTATGACTACCTTGTAGTCATGCCTTTGTTTCAGGATGTCCTTACTACTAACTTGTTATACTCATGTTCTTCTCCTGTAACCCTGTTTATTTTGCCCATTTGGAAGCTCCCTGCCCCTGAGCTATAAAACAAAAAATAAAAACAAAACAAAACAAAAAACCCTTGTCTTCCTCATGTCCAAAGCTGACCTCTCAAACCCCACATTAGGGGGAGGCAGCCCGTGTACATGGATAAAAAAGCTCGACTTACTTAATTGCTTTCTTTAATTCACTTGGCCAGAATGGTCGGGGTCTGTGGTCTGTCTCCTTGCATCTTGGGATTAACATTATGAACTTTGCTCTGTGCCCTGCTCAGCAATGGCTTCTCTTAAACAAACTATGGGGTAAAGAGGTCCCTCACGTCCTGCCTACTATCTCAGAGGTAAAATTCAACGTGTTTGTTTCTACAATAATAGCTGCATGACTAAAGCTGATAAGAGATTCATCTGGGTTTTTTAGATAGGAAATTGGTTCAACACTCATTGGCTCAACCTTATGGGCTGCAAATACCCTAGAGCCCTTTTTGAGGCATGGCAGGTGTTGATATTAGCATTTCTATTAACACTTCTCTGACAAGCAGCATTCATCAGTGACTGTCATAGTTCTTGTCAACCTGACACAAACCTAGACATCCCTGGGAAGAGGGAATCTCAACTGAGGAAGTGCCTCCATCAGACTGGCATGTCTGTGGGGCATTTTCTTAATTGTTAATTTATGTGGGAGAGGACTGTGTCATCCCTGGGCATGTGGTCCTGGGTTGTATAAAAAAAAAAAAGCAGGTAGAGCAAGCAATGAGGAGCAAGTCAGTAAACAGCATTTTTCCATGGCCTCTGCTTCAGTTCTTGCCCTTGCCCTGAGTTCCTGCTTTGGTTTCTGTTGATAATAGACTATAACTTGTAAGACAAATAAGTACTTTCTTTTTCTTGAGTTGTTTTTTAGTCAGTATTTTATTGCAGCAACAGAAAATAATCAAGGATGGTCACAAAAATAATCATGTTTTTCAGGTCTTTTAATTGTTTGGATCAGGTTCACTGTTAGTTCTGTTTGGTTGTTATATGTCAACTTTCTTTGTCTATATGTGTCTAGTAATTATATGCTTTGTTAGAATCAACCTAGTAATATTTGTTTATGTGATGTTTTGGTAACATAAATTTCCTCAGTCAAGATGATGGGATAATACCAAAATTTCACACTAAACTCCAAGCCCCCATAGAGTGCCTGTTATACAGCAGATGCTCAGTAAATGAGTGAATTAATTAATACTTAATTTTTATCTGACCACATGGGTAGGCTAGCAAGCTTTCAATTTTGTAATTATTTTAGAATGATAAAACATTTATAATAAACTGTTCTAGTTTAGGTATTTGGTTTTTTGTTGTTATTTGGACATGCTTTGTCTCTACAAAAAGCATTTGGACAAAGAATATCCCATCCTGAGATTTTAAGGGGGAGGGACATTTAACAGGTAATTAGGACTTAGCTCTCAAAAATGGATAAATCTCTTTAAAGAGATTAGTAGGTCAGTGGGTCCATAGGTCTTCTCCAGACTGTGTCTTTTGTAGAAAGGTACTGCCTCTGCTTGTTGGTCTACAAATCCCTGCCTTGCCTCAGGACCGTGCCCCAGGAAGGCTTTAGCTTATACAACTTGTGCCAGAACAAACCTTTGTTCTTTACAACTTACCTAGTCTATGGCATCGTGTTGTGAGCAGCAAAGGATGGACTGAGACAGTCTTTTAAAAAAGACTTTAAAAACTTGTTTGCTTGTGTGTATGTGTGTGGATCTTGTGCCTGCCTATATGTCTCTGCCTCTCTGCCTCTGGAAACCAGAAGTGGGCGCTGCAGCCCCTGGAACTAGCATTGGAGACAGATGTGAGCTCCCATGTGGGTGCTGGAAATGGAACCCAAGTCCTCTGGAAGAGCAGCGGCTATCTTAACTGCTGAGCCATCTCTCCAGGACTGGACTGAGACATTCTTTAATCTACTTTGGGGAGGGGAGGTATTAGATATTAGCATTTAGCACAGGGAGCGTGGGAGAGCTAGGTTCCAGACATGTTGTAGCCCTGCTGAATAGTCCGTCTGCAGCTGCTTTACCTCTCAGGCTTACCTTTCCTTGTTTCTCAATGTGTTGGAATCATGAGCCTCTTAGCCCCTCCTTATCTCATTCTCTGATTTTTACAAGAAACTAGGAACTATGTCAGACCAAGGCAATTATGGTATGATAGAACCTACTCAACAATTGTATTTTTTCTAGAGTGTATGTGCATGGAATGAAGAAGGACATGGAGCCTTTCTTATGCCTGAACATCTTTCTGTTGTTGAATGTATCTTTCCCTTTGAGCCTTATTCTTTGTCATGGATGATAGGCAGCACCTGGGCGTCTGGCACACACACCTGTCCTGGCTCATGCTCATATCAGTAACACTGTAAGGCTTTTCTTCACAGTCCTATGGAGTTGATACGCTGTATCTAGCTCACCCTGTTAAGCCTCTCATTTTATTTGTGTGGGCATAGAAAAGCTTAGACTAGTGAGGATGAAATTTGTCCAAGCATTGGAACACCAAAGCGTCTTCCAGGAAATGTCTGACCAGTGAGTCCGTTAGAATGCTCACCTCTGAGAGTGAAGTGTGGGGATTCCTACCTGATAGGCCCAACCAGCTCCTAGAAACCCATGATAGCTCCAAGTTTCCCAGCAGCTGAGCACTGACTCAATCAACACACCTTTCAAAGTCATGTGACCCTGTTTCTGAAATAGGTTTGACTGCAGATACCGATTCTCCTCATTATTCTTATTCTTAATTCACGGATTTTTCCTCTGTCACATATTTATGGGAAATACTGAGATCCTGAAGGATGGGAATCAGCCCAGAAAACATTTGCAAAGAAAGTGACCTGTGCTTAAAATGTGTTCTGACTTCACTCTCTGTATCCTGCTCTTCCCCCAAAGACAAGTAAGAACTGATATATGGATGCTGCAGTTCAAAATAAAAAAAAAAAATCATTAGAAAATTATTTCAGACTTCTCAATAAGGTGTGCAACTCATTACTTTCTGGTATTTAATAAAATACATACTTATGATGAGAAAGTTCTAAATGAATAGACAGGGTATGGTGGGAGTGGAGATGGGGGGATGCGATGACGGAACTAACATTTTAGTTGAAGACAAGAACTGCCCTGTAAGGAGAAGAAAAACAGAGCGACATGGAGAAACTGGGGCGGGTTTTTGTTTGTTTGTTTGTTTGTTTTGTTAAAAAGACTGAAGAAAAAAGGAGATAATTCTAGTTAGAGAGACAGCAGATGATGTGAGCAGAGAATGTGAAATCAGCCTACACTGATCGTGCTTACAACGGAAGAGAGAACATCTTAAATAATAAGCAACACTCCAACATCCATTAGAAAAAAAAAACACTCCTCCTACCAACAAGGGCTTTTACACATACAGCAAAATATCAACTTCATGCCTCAAATTTGTATCTCTTCATTTGAAGGACCTAGAAAAATAAATTTAACCACAAACATGCGACACAGCTCTTTAGGTTTAAGCATAGTCAAGCTTTTGCTGCGCTTTTTCAGACTTTGATCTTGTTTATATCGCCATGCCATGCTATGGCTTAGTATGGAGAATTAAAAAACTCTGTCCTGTGAGGAGATACAGAAGTAAATGTTTCTGTTTATGCTTGGACCACTAATGAAAGTCGGTGGTGGGCACCAGCATAGTCACAGTGGCAGTGAGCTTTAGGTTTGAGAGATTCAGAAAGCCAGGACGCCTCATGATGTCGGGACTTCAATCTGCTAACTGTCTTCACCCTTTATTCTATCCACTTCCTTCCGAATATACACTTTGATGTTTAAGGTTTTGTTTTATAAAGTACTAGCTCACAGTATAGGCCCATTTTTAAAATATATATATAAAAGAATAGAAAAACGCCATGAATTGGGGGCTGACTTATTTATAGGGAGCTGCCGTAGATTTCCTGGCTCATTTTCAGCAAAGGCACCCATAATTCCACGTGGCTCAGAAATCTTCTTAGCTTATGGTTGGAGATAGGACACGAGTTTTCTGTTTTGTCAGGCTGTCTCCATGGTGCCTTTGGCTCTGCTTCCAGCCATTCACCCAAGTACTTTATCACCATAATTAACATTGTTGCATGAAAATAGCAAGTATGAAAGAAACCAGGGGAGGGAGCTGAGGTACTAATGAGCACATCAATTATAATAATGACGAATCTACTGTCATTCCAACCATTGATCTTCAAATCACTCAGCTGTTGATTGCAAATGAGCAGAGGAAGGAAAACTCTCCTCTATTCCTTCCACCCATTTAATTACCATCAGCTATTAGGTGTAAGTCTTTGGAGGCTTTGTGCCCTGCATGGTTTTTTCACATGATTTTGACCATATGCTACATTTTAAATTGCATATAATTATTTAAAAATTCACCTACTTTTTGACTTGAAAAGGAGAAGATATTCATGGTAGATTATTTTTAAAGTACAAAAGGCACAATAGAAAACATTTGAAATCATTCAAATTCCCAGCAATCAGGAGGCATAACATTGCTAGTATTTGGAGCATATTCTAAATTATTTTTTAAAAAAGGAACTTTATTGTCTTTCTCTATTCCAACAGCTTTCAAAACATATTGTAAAAATTCAGACTGAACAAAAATATGTAAAGCAGAAAGTGGCATTCTCTGTCACTACACTGTCCCCAAATCAGGGTTTTCTGCAGGTTGTTCGACTGTTTAGGACCAGACAAATGTTTGTCTTACAGAATTAGATTTCACGATACATTTTCTCTCCCTGCATTATTTTCCCATTGAATGAGTGGATATGGCAGTACTATTACTTATTCTTAAATTTCCGGTTGATACATGTTTACATTCTGTTCCACTTTTCTGTATGAGCAAACCTGCAAGGAATATCCTTTTATCTGTGTCTTTTCACACTTTTCACACTCTGCAGGAGCCACAACATCAAAAGCTTATAAATGAATGTGTAGAGAAAAATGGACATCTTAAGGATGAAAAATTTGTCATTTTGTAAATGGGATGTTCTGGTCTTATTCTCACCAACAATGTATGAAATTGCCTGTTTGGGTAATATTCCATGTCTTTAACATTTTGGATATTAAAAATATTCATTTGAACTAACCCCTATCATTCATGGGAACATTTTCTCTTGATTTTTGAGATATCATTCTGGATGCTTTTCTTCCATTTGTTCATTTCTTAGGTTTTTGTAGCTTTATTTAGATGTATATAATCTACATGCAAACAATTACATATATGTAAGGCCTGGAAATTTATGAGTTTGGATACCTGTTTACAAATATGATACCATCAGCACAATAAACATAATAAGCATTTTATCACTTCAAAATTTTCCTGTGCCCCTTTGATTTTCCTTTAGGGAGATCAATAATATTTATTATGAGATTTCTCATCAACAAAACTTTTAAGTGCACAATATTTGCATTTTAACAACAAAACCTATAAGGTGTATCAGATCTCTGGAACTTTTCACCTTGTATAATACTAATTCATCAAATCAAAACACCTACCTCTATCCACTGGCACCAACTTTTTTATTATCAGATACTATAACTGTGATGACTCTATCTGTCTATCTCTGTATCTATCATCTATCTATCTATCTATCCATCCATCTATATGTCTGCCTGTCTATATCTTTCTACCTATTGTCTGTATGTCTATATCTAGCTGTCAATCAATCAGTCTAGCCACCTACCTACCCCCCCCTCCACATACACACATGAGACTGAACACAGAGCTTTCACATGCTAGGCGATCACTATTCCATTGAGCTACACCCTAGCCCAGTTACGCTGCTTTAAATGCCTCATATCAGAGTATGTCAATATTTTTCTTTGTGTGACTTATTTTACTCAGCTTAATGTCTTCAAGGACCATCCATGTTGTCACAAATTCAGTTATTTCCTTCCTCCTTTAAAATGTTGCATAATATATCCATGTATTTGCATTTCTCTCTCTCTCTCTTTTTGCCATGTATCTTTTGTTCGGCATTTGGATTGTTTTTACATCTTAGACACTGGAAACAATACAGCAGTGAAGGGTACAGCTATGACTTTGAGATCCTGATTTTTGGTTCCTTAGGGTAAATAATTAAAAGATTGCTGGGTCAAAAAAATGGTGGGAAGTAAATATGATCAAAATACATTGTATATAAATTAAAAAATTCTCAAGGAATTAATAAAACATTATATTAAAATAACAACCAAAGAGTCTTATTATTCCAATTTGCATTTATTTCATGAATGACAAAGCTGTCAATCCTTTTTATATTTATCACCATTTTCATTACTTTATTCTTGTTACAATTTTCTCTTTTTTTTTTTTTAGGAAGATTGCTTCTTGCTTTTTGCCTTTGTTTTTTATTTTCTTCCTTGTAGGGGATTTTATATTGCATATATATAAACTTAGTAGAAATTTTAAGTAAACAGATATTTCTACCCACATCCCAACTTGACAATGAAAGTATTAGCATTTGAAACAAAAATATAGATTTCTCCTGTGGTGGTGTGCCAGACATGTGAATACTTTCACTGTTCCTAACAAATGGCACAAAAAACAATACTACATAGCATTTGAATGATCAACAAACTAGACGAGAATTGTGAGGTGAGCAACATGGCATGCTGCAGGAAATATGTTTCTAAGAATGAACAAAATGTCACAAGGAAAGTCCTGCAGAGCTATACTGTAGCCATGGCTAAAATATCTTCCTGAACCTGGATACAAATTGGATTCTTAATTTAGCAGCCACACAGACTGAGATGCTTTCAATGTTGGAGTGAGATCAAGGGTGGGAGAAGGAGAGAGGTCCCTGCCTGTCTGCCACTGTGTAACCACAGGAACTCAGTTCCAGGAAGGGGCACATTCCTGTATACCCCAGGTAGGGGTAGATCCCTGTATCTATTTATATATACAATATTATTAATTCTTGGAGAATTTTATACAACATGTCTTAGTCATATACGACCCCACTCCTCCCAGGCCCACCACTCCCTCCCTTTACTTGATGTTATTTTTAGAAGACACTATCACAGAAGATGTCCTGATCCTCTGGCTCTTATAATCTCTTTTACCCTTTTCTTTTTGCTATCCCCTGAGCCTTAATAGGTTGTGCTGTAAGTGCATTAATTGGGGATGGGCACCCCATGGTTAGTTGATCTCTGTATTTTGACAGGTTTTGGATTTCTCTATTGATTTGTCTGCTGCAAAAAGAAGCTTCTTTGATGAGGGCTTTGAACTACACTTACATGTGAATATAAGATAATATTTAGAATTCAGTTACAGGTTATACTGGTCTAGGAGATTCTCCTAAATTGTCCTGGTGTAGTAGGTTCTCCTCTAGGGCCTGTGGCCTCAATATCCACAAGTATTTGGGTAAAATTTACAATGCTAAGCATGAATTCCCTCCTATTGATTGGGCCGTAAGTGCTTTTAGGTGACTATTGGTTACCCCAGAATATAAGTGCCACCATTGCAGCTTTAGGAATACCTTGCTGTGCTGTTTGTTCATTGCTGTGATTTGTGGCATTGCAGACAAATAAGACTTTTGGTTGCTTTTCTCCATTGGCAGTTTGCATGGCTCCTTCTGAAACTACAGGAGCCCATCCTTAGGGAGGAAGCTTTCAGGTTGTATCCACATTGACTCCTACAAGGCCTGTGTGCAAAGTGCGTGATGTGTTAAGCACTAGCTTCTTACCTATTTTTTTTAACCATCTTTTTCAGGGAAGCAATGCCATCCTAGGTGGCATAACTTTAGTTTTAGAAATGTGAAAAGGGCATGGGGGTGGGGCCCGGCCGTCGAGTAGCTCAGTGGTCAAGCCTGATCTCAGGGTGTGTACAGACTTGAGTCTGATCTCCAGTGTTGTCCCATTCTTCTGGGCCTTTTACATATTTTAAAAGGCAAACTTGCCCGCAGCACCTCACAGGCAGTGTGCTAAGATCATTTGTAATCCTGGATCAGCAGTCTTGAGAGGCACAACAAGTCCCCTCCAGTGCTAGACATGAATTTGACTGTTGAACTTGGAGTGCTGTGTGTTTGCATCTTTTTAAAATCTTGCGATTTTAATAGGCATTCCTGTGGGGAACTTAGATTTCTCAGGAGCTGCTAAAGGGAGCCTAATTATTTCTCTGAGAGGCAGAGTCTTATGCGTGGATATGTGTCTGTGTGTGCATGCAAGTGCGCAGACTTAATTACTGCATGAAACGGATTCAGAAAAGTGCACAACACCACCTAACAATTTTGACAGATGGCACATAGTAATGTCAACAGCCCTCAACTTAAGAATTACCTGACCCCAGAGGTCTGCTTTTTACCAACTTTCCTCATTTCTAACGTCATAGAATAATTGTCCTAGTTTGGGCTTCTACTGCTATTATGAAACACCAGGACTAAAAGTTGGGAAGAAAAAGGTTTATTTGGCTTACATTTCCACATCATAGCTTATCATTGAAGGAAGTCAGGACAAGAACTCAAACAGGGCAGGAACCTGGAGGCAGGAGCAGATGCAGAGGCCATAGAGGGTGCTGCTTACTGGCTTGCTGCACATGGCTTGCTCTACATGGCTTGCCCTGCCTGCTTTCTTATAGAACCCAGGACCACCAGCCCAGGGGAGACACCACCCACAATGGGCTGGGGCTACCCACATCACTCATAAATTAAGAAAATACCCTACAGGCTTTTGTAATTGAGATCATTTGGAGGCATTTTCTCAGTTGAGGCTCCCCCGCCTCTCTGATGACTACAGCTTGTGTCCAGTTCATTTAAACTAGCCAGCACAACTGATCTCTTGTCAATTTGACACACAAACGCATCACTGTTAAGTAATTAACAGTGGCTTTTCTTTCTTCCTTGTTCATCCCCAAGATCACACACACACACAATATCACAATATGAAATATTTTATAAACTTCAAAAGTATCACAGTTTTTTAAAATGCAGGCTATGTAAAAATCTGAAATCTCTTTTAAAACCTAAAATCTTTTTTTTTAATTAATTTGGCATCTTGACTGTGGGCTCCTGTAAAATTAAAAATAAATTAAATACTTTCTCTTCAAGAGGGCAGAACCAGGGCACAGTCACAATCAGATCAAAGCAAAACCAAACTCTAGCCATGTAAATAGCTCAGTGTCTAATGTCTGGGATTCGCTCATCTTCTGGGCTCTTCCAAAAAGCTTTCTTAGGTCAAGTCTGTGACTCTACACTCTGCAACACAAGCGCTTTGTTCTGGCCCCAGGCCAGCGCCGTTCCATGAATACTGTTCGTGGCAGCTCTCCAATGGCACTACACCTCGAAAACACGGGGGGTCTTCTGCTGCAACTGGGGTACACTTTCACCAATAGTATCTCTTGGGCTCTTCATGAGGCAAAGCCTCAACTTTTTCCATGACCCCTTCAATCCTGGGCTCCCACTGCTATTCTGGCTCCACCTTCTTCACCAATGGCCTCTCCTGACTTCTCACAGTGCCAAGCTTCAGCTGCTCTCCATGACCCCTTCATGCCTTCAAAACCAGTACCACCAGGGTGACTGTTATACATTACCTTGTTTGGTTCCTAACAAGATACAACCTTGGCTCTTTCTGGAATATAGCTTCTATGTGTTGACTCTGAGAAAACCTTATCAGAAGATTTCACCTAAGTGATGCTGGTCTCTTCTTAATTATCACTAATTTCTCAGCTCCAGCTGACAAGCATGGATTATCCCAGAAAAGCAAAGGTTTTGCTTTAGTGGTTCTGGTATCTTGTTTATCTCAGCCAGTTCCTTAGCTCCTGCTGACCAGACACCACAGAATTTCACATAAAAGGCCTGGTAGAATCCTTGCTTCCCTCTTTACAAACCAGGCCTCCATCATCTTCACTACTTCAACATTCTTATCTTCCCATGCTCTTAGAATAGCCCTGAGCTCTCAAACTTCAGTGGCTTTTCTAGCCCAAAGTTCCAATTGTCCTTCAACAATCCTCCTGAAAACGTGGTCAGGTCTGCGACAGCTTTATCCAACTATGCTATACCAGTTTCTGACCTAGTTCGGGTAGGATTGCTGTGATAAAGCATGAAGACAAGCAAGTTTGGGAGGAAAGGGTTTATTTGGCTTCCACTTCCACATCATAGCCCATCATTGAAGGAAGTCAGAATAGGAACTCAAGCAGCTAGAATCTGGAGGCAAGATCTGATGCAGAGGCCATGGAAGGATGCTCCTTACTGGTTTTGCTCCTCATGACTTAGTCAACCTGCCCTCTTATAGAGCCAGAACACCACCCCAGGGGTGATACCACTCACAATGGGCTGCACCTTCCCACATCAATCACTACTTAAAATATCCTACAGGTTTGCTTACAGTCAGATCTTTTGGAGGTATTTTCTCAAATGAGGCTCCCTCTCTCTGGTGACTATAGCTTGTGTTAAGTTGACATAAAATTAGCTAGTACAATTAAATTTATCTTTTTGGAATACTTATAAAAGTAAATTTGTATATTGAGTATTATATTTATACTGTATGACTTCTTTAACTTGACATTAATCTTGTGAGAGTTGTCTTGACTGTGGTGTTCACTCACAGCTTGTTTGATGTATAGTATGTCATCATGTGACTGCACTGTATTTATCCATTCATGACTGCTGAATGTTTGGGAAGTTTTCAGTTATGGCCTAGGATGAGCATTCTACTACATGTTTTTTGATATATCTGTAAACACACACACGTAGAATAACATGCACACATACTCACCCAGAGTAAAGACATACTGTTTTCCAGGGTGAGTCCACTGTCTGATGCCATTTTGAGAGCCCCAGATGTACTGTAGCTGCTTGTTTTCATCATTTTCATGTAAGCAATGCTGGCAGGAGGAGATAAACAGGAGTTTGGTCAGAGTTTTGCCATTACCCATCCATCATCTTTATAAAATATAAGCTCAAATATTTTGGCATAGAAGTTGTGTTTTGTTCAAATCTTTTTCTATTAGTGAGGGTTCACATTTGTTTTCTAAATGAACCTTGCCACTTGGAACCACCGAGAAGAAGGTGAAGACATCCATTTTGCATATGGAAAAGTGAAATATAGCAGATGAAGCTGACTCTTTGAGGTGGCTGGTGTTGATGGCCAACTTGATGGAACCTATTATTCCTAGGGAGATGGGCCTCTGGCCCTGCTTGGGGAGTATTATCTTGACTGGAGTTTTACTGAGTGAAGCCTTGTCCACTGTGGGTGGGACCATTCCCTAGGCAGGGGATCCTAGGTTTTATTACAGTGGAGAAGGTGAGCTGGGCTGTAACATCGGTTGCTTATGATTCCCTTTTACAGATACAACATGACAAGCGGCTTCGGTTTCTTAGTGCATTGATTCCCCCTGTGAAGGACTACGAGCTGAAACAAATCCTTTCTCCATTAAGTTGCTGTTGTCAGAGTGTTTTATCACAGCAGCCAGGAAAAGAAGCTAAGATGCCCTTCTGGGCTTTTATTTCTGGTAGGTGCGGCCATATCTTCCATCTGTCACTCTACTGTCTATTCTCTGTCACATGAATAGGCATGACTTTGTGTTACTATGGAGTACCAGCTGTGACTGCCAGGGTCTGTGATGGCTCCAGAGCATTGGACGACAGTTAAGACAATAGGGATAGTGCAACTATTACTTACCAGTAGCATATATTGACTGAATTCATGATTGCAGCATGTGTTAAGATAAACACAGGGCCCTTGCACTAATTTTTCATACATGGAGAATGACAACACCTCAGAAGAATTAGAACATAGCAATGATGTAACAATTAGGAGTTACATCATTTCTGACCATGCTGATTGTGTTCAAATTCTAGCTATGCCACACAGTACAAGTGATCTTAGGCTATTTGTCTAAATTTGCCTTCCTTTTTTATTTCTACCTCCTTTCCTTCTTCCTTCTCTTTTTAAAAATAAAATAACCATATTCCCTAATTCACATGATTGTCAGGGTTGTTCATTGAATCAATACATACCGTAAGTGCTCACCCATAAATCCTTCCTTTACCTTCTTCTTCTCTTCTTTCTGTTTCTCCTTGTTGTCTCTACATCTTTTCTTTTCAGGTCAAATTTGTGTTCTGCCTAGGACCCCCTGACAGACTAAGGGGAAGGTAAATTTTAACAGAACATCTTCAGGAGGATATTACTGTCTGCCTCTGTATTTTGCCAAGCTGATCTGACCATTAACTAATGGTTATGATTTAAAGTAAATACGTTGTTAGGATGAAACAAAAACAAACAAAAACCACAATAATTTGTGGTGCCTTTTGTATGTATCCAAAGTCTCCTAGAGACCCTGAGAATACCTAGAGTGCTATTAATCAATTGTAATGCATCTATTCTGTTTTCTAATAACATTGACAAAAGTAGTAACCTGCTAAGTCTGTACAGGAAGTGAGTGTCTTCAGTGATCTCCTTATTCCCGTTGCTGCTGATGTAACAAAGTACGACAGACCAGGTAATTTATAAAGAATACGAGTCCATGTTCTCGTGGCTGGGATGCCCTATGCCATGCTAATGATGGGGACCTTGTGCTGCTCTTGGTGTGGTGCAATTCAGAAGGCTAAGGTAGCAGCATGCAAGGATGAGGCAAGACGCAAGCTCAGCCTTCTTTTACAACAACCTGTGCTTGTAGCAACTGATGCAATCCTGAGAGAAGTGATGCAGTGTTCCAAGACAGGCACAATTCCCTTCATGACTCAGTCACCTCTCCAAGACTTCACCTTCCACACCACCACAGGGTCAGCCAGATTTCAGCGTGTTTCAAGGGGAAATACCCAAACCACAACCGTTTCCAGTACCAGTATCTTGTATGTGTGTATAATTGTTTCTTATGTGGTACTTTCATTTGAGAAAACAAAACATGCCTTATTTAAATCTAGCATATGAGCTGATGAAAGTAAAACTGCAAAATATATGATGTTCTAGCAAAAAAAATGATGGGGTAGCGGCATGGTACTGCACTTGAGTCTTTAAGAGTGAGACATCAGCCTCCATGGTCAAAGCAAGGGGGCACTTTGCTCCCTGAAGGTGTACCATGCTTTTAGAAAACAGACAAATGGCAGGAAACTTGAGTTTAAGAATTAAACAGACTTTACTTTGGTGGCTCAACTTACATTTTAACCTTGAAAAAAAAATGATTAATTTCTGCAACTTCTATCACCTGCTGGGACTGACTCCTCTCTGATTGGATTACATGATGACTTAATGTCTGGTTCATGGTAGGTCATAGGCATACTATTTTGGGTTACTTTATTGGGTACTAATACCTACCACCCTTCAAATCCTTATTCACCCTAATCCCTTCCAACTCCCCAACACTAGATAGGAGAGAAGAAGGTTAGAGGGAAAAGAGGGTGTAGATCTCTTTAGACTACTTCCTGCTGATTAGGGATATCACGTTCATAGGGGAAAGTCCAATGACCGATGTCATAATATCTCTAAACAGCAATCCAGCAAAGCAACAAACCAGCACTTCAGCAAATGCAACAGCAGGAACCAGCAGCAGTGGAGACGGGGTAGGCAGCAGCTGGGGCAGGGGAGGAGCCTCAGCCACCACAGGCCCTCTTAGGGCTCTCCTGTTTATACCCCCTTCAGAGCCCTCAGTATTCTACTATTTACAGCTGGCAAAAAAAGCCCTCCTAGAGCATTAGACAATCATTGTTAATTATAGTGGACAAACTGAAGCAACCCCATAATCCACAGCTGGAATTAAAAAAACAAAAAACAAAACATTCATATAACATACCTGGGTTTTAAATGAAACTGAAATTCTCACTATAGGTATTCAGTAAGTCTAGTCAGTTTAATAGAATGTCACATTTGGGGGTAGGAGGATATATCTTTCCTGCTTTTAATTTCTCATTCTTCAAACCCTAGTCTTTGTTCCGAAAAGGCTCTCATCTGTGTCTTAGCACAGACAAAGACCCAGACCTAATACTAAATTGAGTCTATACCGACAGTGACAACAACTGGGTGGATAGGCCCATTCTGATCATTTCCATAAATCATTGATCAATTGTCAGGAGAACTTGGCTGAGCTGTTAAAATTCACAGAGAGGGCACACCTACATATTTGTTTAGTGGTAGACTGCAGAGACGTCTTTAAAGTTATAAAAAAGAGACACAACTTCAGCGCGTGTGTGTGTTGTGTGTATGTGTGTGTGTTTGTAAAATTTGCTTTTATTTTAGATAGAGAGTTTTGAAGAGTAGGAGACATAGTTACTTTGTGGATATTCCATCCATTCTGCCCTCTCTGTATATGCCACTAGCACGAGTCACTCTAATTTCTGGAGTCATTGCGTCCATGACATTCCTACTGCCGCTCTGCTGAGTGTGACAGGGGATGACGCTTACTGCCTACTTTCCATGTTTCCAGAAGAGAGGGAATTCTCACTCTGACACATTAGGTGAAGAGTGTAGAGGGATGCCTGCAGCTCTCCATGCCTCCAGCCTTCATGTGGAGAAAGGAGAATGGCTGGCTAGCAGCCATGCCTGGGAGAAGAAATGAAGCTTTCTTGGCATAACCTCTTTTCTCTTTTGCATCAAGACCTTATAACCAGCAGCACACACATGCTCTGCGCCTCTGCACTTCATCCCAGGAGATAGTCTCTGCTCCTGTGGTTGACAATGTGTGGCCGTGACATGATTGATACTTTGTACAAACATAGAATGGTTGTGGCACAGAAGCAACACCCTGTGTTACAGTTGAGATGAGACTTTATTGGGCCTGTTTCACCCATACTCAGATGAGAGGGTTGTTCCACGCTTGGCCATGCTGTTCTGTCTATCAGTCAGATGTAGAAAGAATGCCTTCATTATGCTCCATCGTTGCTGAACTTAAGGGAGTTCATCTGAGATTCGGCAGTGTTTGACACTGTAATCACTGGGGTGGACTTCATTATGGATTGTGTTTCAGACACTGAGTTCCTAAGTCCACTCTACACAGGAATACAGTAACAGATGTGCCTGTGTCTTTGGTTTTTGTTTTCCACCTTAGAAAACAACCAGTTCTCTAAAAGAAAAACCAAAACTTCAGAAATTCTCCATAGTCTAGTCACTGTAGAGATAGTGACAGGAAATGACAGGTACCTGTTATCTCCTAAATTAGGGTGTATTGATAAATTGAAAGTCATGGATATATAAATACAATCAAATAATTCAGTTGCTAAAAACTCTAATTTTGGCATTTGACAAATGCCAATACAACTCACTCCTTGAAGAATCTCCAATAAGCTGTTACCTTTCTTGTGTCTTTATCACTCATTTGTGTGATACTCTGCTACTCAGAGTTGTTCTAAATTTCATTGAGTTGCCTATTATTTTTGATAGGTTTTTATTCAAATTGACAAAAGCTAGCATCAAATGGGAAGAGGAATGTCAGTTGAAAAAATGCCTCCATCAGATTGCCTGTAGGCAAGTCTGTGGATTTGTTTGTTGATTGATTGATTGATTGATTGATTGATTGATTGATTTTGGTGAGTGATAGGAATGGAAGAGCCCAGCCTACAGTGGGAAGCGCCACCCCTAGGTATGTGGTTTTAGGTTGCATTAAAAAAAAAGCAGGTTGAGCAAGCCATAGAGCGTAAGCCAGTTAAGTAGCATTCTTTGATGGCCTCTGCTTCAGTTCCTGCCTACTTGTTTCTGCCCTGTTTGAGTTCCTGCCTTGGCTTCCCTCCATGACAGATTGTGATCTGGATGCAAGCTAAATAAATCTTTTCTTCCTCAAGTTGCTTTTGGTCACTATGTCTTTATCAAGGCAACACCAAGCAAACTAGAACATCAGCAAAGATCTAGAAAGGTCTCTAGTACAGAAAAAGTAATTAATAAGCTTAGTCTCTATTTGGGGGAGTTAAATCACATTATAACATTCTACACCCAAACCATCATTGCTGATTCAAACAAAGCCTTGAGGGTCTGTTTGACTAGAAAGCTACAACTATCAATTATTATGTCAGAAGGCTTCCCCTCAGAGGCTAGAAAACCAGAGGGTGCAGCGAGCAGAGGGAAGATTGCCCCATGAGTCAGAATCTCAGTGTGGACCCAAGCTTCCCTTTGAGGAACACAGTAGGCCTGGAGTGTGCTCAGCAAGTCCTGGCCATCATCGCCTTCAACTCCACCTCCATCTTGGGAAGCCAACCAGATGAGGTGATATAGGCCACTGCACACTTTGGTACTTGACTTGAAAGAGATCAGTGACCTGTTACCAGTAGGGAGGATCTGGCAAGCGGCACGCTGAAAAAATAGCTTGTGTCATTTCAGACTCATTAACACCATCTGCTGTATGATCTAGACTTGGTCAGCTGGAGAGGACTCCTAGGTTACTGGCACCATGGGGACCTTGCAGGAGTTGTTTTCCTGCTGTTACACCACGGATACTCTTTGGGAAGGACCTCTAAGTGTACCTATTACACACCAGCATAGGAACTATACTAATTTCTGCATTGTAATGTTGTAATTTAAAGCCTGTCATGACTCTCCATCCCCTAAGGCCTTGTTTTCTCCAATACCTCATCTCCAGTCGCTGTATCTGCTCCTACCTATCTGGTATTTCTAAAGATTCCATCACCACTTCAGGGAAAGAATAGAAATAGCCTCTCTCTCAGAGGTCATAGTATACAGTTTTGTGATACAGTTTTGTGACCTGGGAGTTAACTACCTCTAACCTTTCTTTACATATACTTTCTCTCTTCCAACTCTCTGCTCATTCATTCATTCATTCATTCATTCATTCATTCATTCATTCATTCAGAAGTATTTTCCAGGTGCCCACTATATGCCAGGTTCTGTTAAGTGTTGAAGATACAGTGAGCATCAGAGACACAGAGAGAGAAGACATTCTGATATAAAGTTTGGAACATGGAAATGATGAAATCCATTCTGACTGTGAGAAAGTGTAAGGTGGGGAGACAAGCCAGGTTTGTTGGCACAAATTGCCTCAGCTCATCTCTTAGCAGCTTCTCTTGCTTCTTGTATGGCCTTGGGCAAGTCATTGAATGGTCATAGAATGTGTCCTGGTTTTTGAAACAAGAATTCTGATATTCTTCTTCCTCTACAGATCATGAGATGAGTCTTAGGTCTTAGAAAGGAAATGTTTTGTTGGTTTAGTTTGATTTGGTATGGGTTTTGGTTTTTTGAGATAGGGTTTCTCTGCATAGTCTTAGGCAAGGCTGACAAGTCCTGTCCTGGACTCACTTTGTAGACCAGGCTGACCTCGAACTCACAGAGATTCACCTGCTTCTGCCTCCTTGAATGCTGAAATTACAGGTGTCTGCCACTGTGTCAGTTGAAAGGGAACATTTTAATCAGAGAAAAAAGTAAGGACAAATGTTTAGGATGGAAATAATCTTAAAGGATTCTGTTTAGCAAGCCCTTTATTTGCATACTGGGCCTGTCCTGGTTTCCTTTCTCATGTTGTGATGAACCATTCTGACCAAAGCAACTCGGTTAGAAAAGGGTTCAGTTCATCTCAGAGGTTACAGTCCATTATCGAAGGAAGCCAATGCAGGGGCTTGAAGCAGAAACCACAGAAGACTGCTGCTGCTGACTGGCTTGCTTCCAGGGTCACATTCAGTTCCTTTCTTATGCAACTCAGGCCCATCTGCCTAGATGGTATTATCCAAAAAAGGGTGGGCCCTCCTACATCAGTTAGCAAGCAAGAAAATGCTCCACAAACATGGTCATATTTCCAATACCATGGCATCATCCATAGGAGAATGGGTCCTCCTACATCATTTAGCAAACAAGAAAATGCCCTACAAACATGGTCGTATTTCCAATACCCTTTCTTATTAATTGTGAGTGTAAAGTCAGGGAGTGATCCCCACTCCCTGCACAATCATGTGACAAAGTGGGTTGTGCAAAAGATGTACCTCTCCTTTGAATGGCAGATGGATGGGTGGATGGATGAGTGATTGTTACCGGTTTCAGACCTGTAGTCAGATCTGCAAGTCAAAACAACAAGAGTAAACAAGTGGCGCAGAACTTTGTGTTTTGATAGACTTAAGCCTTCATTTTCCTTGTTTTGGCTGTAGCTATTATTACATGAACTTGGGAAAATTACTCAAAAAAAAAAGAATTCACAGTGTTTTACTTATCCAGATGTTTGACTTCCAGCAACCTCAATTCTATCTCCTATAAAACAAAACAACCCAGACAAAACAGATCCTCAGGAGAACATAAAAACAAAAGGAAAAAACAAATCCCAAATTGCAAACAAAACCAACCAAACAAACTAGCGAACAAACCTTGCATGGGAGGAAAGGCTCCTTAACTCGAATCTGAGGTTGTGAGTGCAAAGGGCAAAGACCCCAGAATGAGATGCTTTCAGCCCATTTATTTGTTTTTCTCTCCACGTCACTTCGTGTTCTTGTTCTTCTTCTTCAAATATGTACTAAACATCCACTGCGCATCAAAGATACAGATGATGATGTTGATAAAGCAGTGAAAAACATGGGTGTTCCCTGCTTCCCTGAAGGACTTAGATTTCCCATTTGCTTTTGCTTTCCAGTCCTCTGACCCTGTCTCCCTTTCTTGTCCTAAGTCCTTAGATTCTGAAACCAAAGTTGCAGGGGTCAGATTCTGTCTCTTCCACTCAGTCATCTGTCTTTCTCAAACACCAGAAGCCATCCGCCTGGGGATACGGCTGAAGCCTTGGCTGGACCATGTCCTTGGCAGGTCCCATGTTTTCTCTGGCCCTCAACTTGTTCATGAACAAAGGGGCAGGTATTTTACTGGACAATATTCTGCAGCTCTAGGCAGTAGCTCTACACAGGACAACTCAGCCAACAACCCCCTCCCCCAACCCCCACTCTCAGGTGCTGTGGCACTTGATCAAATCACCACAAGCTACATCTGCCAGCCTGTTACAACACTTGCCAGGAAAGGGCTTTAAAGATCTTAACAAAAAACAGGTCCTTTTCATTTCTCTGATGAAGACACGGACTTTAAAGCTGAGATGAGACAACGATGTGCCATTTGATAGGATTCAGAACATTAAAAGCGGGTGAGTTGGTGTTTGGAACAATCTCTCAGGTCAAATCTAATTTTATCTGAGCTGATGTTTCCAAACCCCAGTAATTGCTCCCAGCATAACCACTGATTCCTTGCTGTAAGTCTGTAAAGGCAACTGCTTCAGGAGCCTCCAGAGGAGGATCTAGCAGATGGCTTTTGTCTTTATTGCTGTTAGGCCAGGGACACTGAGGCTTTGATCTTGTGGGCTGTAGCTGACCTGCAGAAAAAGACTCTGAACGTGGACCTGGGATCCCTGTGTTCAAAGTATGGATCTGCCACAGACTTGCAATGTCCTCCTCCTTAGATTCTCCCAAATGAACCTGATGATTCCTGATGAACCTGGATTCCAGACTTTGTTACTGAAGATAGGTGGGAAAAAGGTTGAATGCGCCCAGTGGGGAGTTGTTAGTGAGCATACAAGAGATATTACAAGGGAAAGAACACTGAACTATCTTTCTAAAAGAATCAGGAGGCCAGCAAAGGAAAAAACAACAACAAAACAAAACAAACAAACAAACAAACAAAAAACTTCTGCTGCCTAGAGTATGGTCACCTCCACCCTTGGACAGTTGCTATCTGGAATGACGGGAGGGGGTCTCATGACAATTCCACCATTCCCTCAGCTTACAATGTGCAATGGAAGGCTATCAGACTCTTGCTTTATGGAACTTCCATTTTATTTATCTTTGTTTGCTCCTTCCTATAACACCCCTCCATCTTTTAAAACCTCTGGAGTCTCCTAGAAGCCCCCGCTTTCCCCTTTTGAACCCGTGTTTCAAAACTAGTTCCTAACACACAAATAAAGGGCTTTTTTGTTTCTTCAGTTTTTGAGTGTGAGCTGGCTGCCAGGCCATGGGGAAGGTAAAGTCAAGAGATGGAAGCAAAAGATGGCATGAGGACTCTGTCCATGGCTGCTACAGTGGCTTAGGAAATATATCTTAGCCCAAGATTGGGGGTCATTTGGCATTGCAGGAGGGTAACAGAGTTGGGCGATATGGCCCTATGTTTCCAACAGACTCTTGCATTCAACATGAGAAATTGAAGAACTATAGAGATGATTCAGTAGTTTAGGGTGCTTGTTGCTCTTCTAAGGGACCCTAGTTCAGTTCCCAGAACTGAGGTCAGACTCCAGATCCAGGTGATCCAGAGCCACTGGCCTTCTTAGGTACCTACACCCACTCATGTGTACATATACGTAAACAGGCAAACACATCTACACATAATTAAAAATATATCTTAAAAACAAAAACTAAGGGAAGTTGGATATATATTTTGTAAGAACACAACCAGGGTCCTGAGCAACCCCTCTGGCTGAGTCTGTCCCCAGCCCTCACCAGAAACACATAGAAATAATTCTATTAGCCAAGCGTAGCAGAAAGCTTTCTACATTTGGGGAGATCTCCTGACCTAGGTGGAGGGGAGCTTGTACTCCCATTGCTATGCCCAGCCTACTCTCTTAGTTTGAAAACAAAATTAGCTAGCATTTCTCTCTCCACCTTATCCTTTTTTGAACATTCTAGATTGAGGGACTTTGTGACCCTTGTCTTGAACCTGGCTTGTTGAGGAAGAGTACCACAGTACACATGGGGACTGAAGGACAATTACCTAAAGTGTCTCTGGGCCGCTAGCAGAAGATGTGTGCACGAGCAACAGTTAGATGTCATTGAATCTCGCTTAACATTATATCTTTCTTTTCATAGTTAAAGAAGAATATCCATATGCACTGTCTGTAGAATAAGACAACGTAACGTGAATAAAGGGGTCGGTCAAGTTTAAGACTCTCAAAGTTTGTATTTAATCACTCTGTGGTAAATCTATAGCGGAGACCCTAACTTCGATTCTTATTCAGGGAAACAAGCACGTGAAAGTACAAAAGTAAAATAAATATTTTGATCCTCAGGAAGCTTGTCTGGAATATCAAGAGGTGAGACCTGAAGAAAGAGGTTGATTTTTATTTATTCAAGAAGTTACATAGAGGAATTTTGAAGAAAAGTTAAATCCTGCTCTCTAGAACATGAAAACAGATTATGTTTGAAGTGGGAAGTTTTCAGAGCTCCCAAACTATAGAGCTGCTTGTATTCCTTGGAAGTCTTGGAAGAGAAGAGGGTGGTGATGATAAGCTATAGAGCATGACAGGAAGTCATCTAGAATCAGGAGCAGATGTCCAAGGCCTGAGAATACTGGCTACTGTAACACCTGCTTCTGCTCATGACTGCTTTCTCTATTTTCTACTGTGATAGCACTCCTGACCAAAAGCAATTTGAGGAGGAAAGGGTTTGTGTCAGCTTGGAGCTTACAGTCCACCATGAAAGGAAGTCAGAGCAGGAACTGATGCCGCGGCCATAGAGGAGTACTTGCTCCATATGGTTTACTCAGTTTGCTGTCTTCTATCACCCAGGACAACCTGCCCTGGGATGACACTGCTCACAATGGGTTGAACCTCTCACATCAATCATTAGTCAAGAAAATACCCACAAACCTGTCTTCAGGACAGCCTGAGGGGGGAATTTTCTCAGCTGAGGTTCCCTCTTCTCAGAAGATTCTGGCTTGTATCCAGTTGATCAAAATCTAACCAGCACAGTACCTTGACCCCTACCCCATATCATAAACCTGTCATTCTCTTATCTGAAAACATGACAAGGGATGAGGAGAAGCACTAAAATGAATAGAGAATTTACCTAAATGAAATTAAATTTTAAACAGAAGCAAATGAGCATGGGACTTTGACATTGACACCAAGTATTTGACAGATGGAGTTTTGTCTTTCTAACCCTGATTTTCTTTGTCTTTGCTATTATTCTTATCTTTTAATATAATTTGTTTTATTATGCATTTATATGTATGTGTGTATCTTCATGTGTATGTATGCATGCCTGCTGGCTTGTGATGTGCAGTCATCCGAGGGCACAAAATCTTCACAGCTTTCCAAATCACCTGTTCTCCTATAACTTCACATCCCCACACTGACACCCATATAAGACTTGAGAGCTCACCAAGAAGTTGTGCACCAGGAAAGGATTCTTGCTGCTTGCTTATTCTGGTGTTTTACAGAGCAAATGTGAAATGATTTTTGCAAGCAGCAAATAAACATGGATCTGGAAATGTAATGTAGCCTTAGCTGGGCCAAACATGCAAGGAAATGACAGCTAGCTGGCACCTGTAGATTCTGGGGCAAGCTGAGATCCTTTGCAAACTCTCCCCGGGCAGGGAGGGTGGCATCCCAGCCTTGGCTAGCTCATTGCAAGGCAACTAACTGAGTTTCATGGATCATTTGTTAGGTAATACTGCTGTCTCTCCAAGTCTACAGGCTCGGCAGATTCTAAGACTTACTGTTAGGAGAAATGAGGGGTTCATATATAAAACATGTAGAAAAAAAGCATTATTCAACCTCCATTTCTATCCATTTCCTGCTACAAGAAAAGATGATGTGTGGCCTTAGGCAACAGCTCTAACCCAGTTCTTGCTCATTCAGGTGATTTCAGTTCAAGCAATGAGACCCATTCATTTCCAGCTCCTGAACCTGCTCCAAAGAAACCCATACGCCCACATGTTTCTAGCTGCCAGGCTCAGTAAGGCAAGCAGTGACACTTACTGATGGATGGCATGGGCTGATGGAGATTAATACAGTCTTCCCTCACAATCCAGGCGATGTGGTTTGAATGCGTGATATGCCCCATAGGCTAGTATATTTGAACTCTTGGTCCCCAGTTGACAGTGCTGTTTGTCAAGGTTTTTATACCTTTTAGGATGTGGAGCCTTGCAGGAAGTGAATCCTGAGGGGTGGGTCTTATGGTTTTTATAGTTGGACTCTACTTCCTGTTTGCTCTCTGCTTCCTGACTGCAGGCCTCATGTTCCAGTGACCATGCCTTTCCAACATAATGGAGTCCTCCCTCCTTCAACTGTAAGCCAATAGAAACTCTTCTCTCTTGAGTTTTTAACTGAGAAAGTTAAAAACAGCCGGTGCTCCAGGTATCTCCTGGTGGCTATCTTAGCTCCTCAGTTCATGCTTCACTCTGCTGTGTCCCAGCAAGGGTTGAAAAAGCAGACTCCAATAGGGTTTACAGAGCTCTGGGGAAACTGCTGGCTACTCGCTGCCACATCTGGGTCTGCCTTGTGCAACTTGCACACCACACTGTAGCCACCTGAGTGCTGCAGACTTGGGACAGGATAGAGACCTACAGTTGTGATGGTTCTTTGGGTGGGGTCTTTCTTCTGAGATGCAGATTGTTCATTCCTCAGAGGCTTGGTTTTCACAAGCTTTTTCTCTGCTCCACTCCCTTGGAGTGGTGATGTCACGGCTTGTAGGTGAGGCAGGAAGAAACTTCTCTTTCCATCTCTCAGATGTTGTGTGTGACCATTTGAGTCTACAGTGGGCATATTAGTAACAGAAATAGTACCTAACTGTATGAAGACGCAAACACATGGGAATTGTGTACAATAGTGCAATATGAGATGTAAAGGAAGGTCAGAGCATCAAAAGCCAAGACCCCTCTTCATTGGAAGCAACTTTGGAGGCAGAGTTACAGTTTCTTTCTTTCTGTTTTGTTTGTTTGTTTGTTTAGACCAGGCCTCACTATATAGCTCTGGTTGACCTTGCTACACAGACCAGGCTGGCCAGGAACACAGAGACCTGCCTGCCTCTGCCTCCTTTATAGTAAAGGCACATGCCATCTCTCCCTACTCAAGAATAATTATTTTTAAAGATGATGCATCCAAAGAAGAGACAATAGCCACATCTTTGGATATTTACCTGTTCTCTGAGTGTGGCTTGAACTCTTAATCTTTCTTCCTGTATGTCAGTCCTCCAAAGAACAGGAACTTCAAGTAGGCTAGGGGAACTTCAAAGGAAGCCCCTTTTCCTGCATTAGAAGAGAGGAAAAAGGGAGTCAGAGTGGAGATGGGTGCAGGAGAATGTTCCTTTATTCGAAGCATCTGACTTTGCAGAAGTGTTATACTTTGGGATGTCATTTTTTTAAACCCCAAACTCTTGTCATGAAGGCCTCTGAAGCTACTAGCATCATTTTCATGATTGCAAAATGTTTCGATTTTTTAAATGAGCACTATAAATGTCGGGTATTCTGTGGAGTGTAGGAAATACAGAGTTGAAACTAGTTTTGTTTTGGAGGTAACCAGTATCTAGAAAGAGGTATAAGGCTCCAGGACATAGAAATGTTAGGAAATACAGGGTGACCCGTGCCAAGGATATAGCCAGTAAAAATTGGACACTCCTATGTTCAGGAAGGGGCTATTTCCTGAGGCCTGGAACCCGTTTGTTAAAGGTACAGAACTAAAGACGCACCTTGAAGAACACCTTATTTTCGTGAAGGTATGTTTAGTAGGTACGCAGGAAATGAACTCCGCAGGGTGTTGTATGCTCACTAACGTTAAAGTAGAAAAGAATGGATAACTGGAAAAATGGCTTATACCACTGAGTGGCCTGATGATACTTTTTAATGCAACAAAAGTTGGGAGGTAGAAGAGTATCTCCCACGGCGTGGGAGTGCTTTAATTGCCTGTTAGTCTCTGCACTTGAGTCTGTTAAATAACTGCTCAGATAGGACAGCACTGTTAACCCAGAAATCAAGGCTGTTTTGAGTGAATGTGGCAGACAGGCATAGCTAAAGCAAGTACCCAGCTCTTGGTTTAGGCAAAATACCAGTAGCCTTTCAAGTCTTTTCTACCTCAGGAAGGTGACAGAAGAGAGACTTTCAGGCTCAGAGTGTGTGGGGAGTGGGGGCACTCCTTTAATTTGCTTAAATGTCTTCTAGCACAGGTGTGGAGAGTGCCTCTCCTAACATCCCTTGGCTCCTGACTGGCCACACTCAATACTACACAGCAGGGTGCCCAGGATGGGAGCAGTTTGAACAGGAGCTCCTAGTTGCCATACAGATCAAAGAGATAAGCCACTTGTTTCCAAATGAATTATTGGCCCCAGTGGGTAGCAAGACACTCTCATTTTTCTTATAGAGAACAACCTTGGAAAGGTGTCTGGAGGGGAGGGAGGGTATGGAAATTCAAGAGATCCCAGCATTTAGGTTGTCTGAGCTTCCTTGGCTAAGGCATCTGAGCCAACCTTGAATGGAAAGTCATCGAGGCTTTCTCAATAGATTGTTCTGTCCCTAGGTTCAACCTGTGGTTGAAAATGAGGGTGCATTAAGGTGAACTTGGCTACCTCATGTGGCTGGCTTCTGTTTTCTCCACATTCAACAATCTTTCCTGAAGTCCCATTTTTTATGCCTGGCTCCCCAGAGTGTTCATGGATAGCCCTCTTAACTTCGTCCCTAAGCTCTGTGCCTGTGGCAATGCGGCAACTTGGCTGAAGCCCTTGCCCACCACAGCTGAGGATGCTGGGATGCATTTCCACACAGAATACTGCTGCTCTGCGCAGAATGCCATCTCCTGGTCCAGCCCCAGCTGCAGACCAGCCACGCAGCAGTCTCATTCTTTCACCGGTCCCTACTGCATGTATCCTCAGCCTGTCAGCAAGGATGACCTCAGACTTCTGCTCAGACACAGGGAGCATGTCTTCACACCAACTATTACATCTGTGTACATTCACTCCTTATTTTTTTACAAGTAGGATAGAACACAGACACATGGTCTACAACCTGCTTTCTGACATATTCTCTCATATTGCCTTTCAGGAAGGTCATTCTGTCTCCTGGACATCGCTGGAGTTTGAATCTCATTTGTCTTTTCCGAGATTGATGTTGGAATTTGATCATGACTGTGAAGCACGAGCTGGGTGAGATCTTTAATCCAACCGTGGTGTTAAGAGACAAGACTTTTTCGTAAGAATCTCAAGCTGTGATCCTCACGGTTGTATTTGATGGCTCCCTTAGAAAAAGGAGAGAAACCAGAAAATAGCCACGTAGACTCCCTGTCTCTCAATGTGTGGTCCACTGTACTATTCCATCACTCTGCCAGCAAGGCCATCTCCAAAGGCAGCCTTTGACCTTGGCCAGAACCAGGAGTCCAGGGAAACCTCTTTCCTTTGTGGCTTGTTTGGTCTGGAGTATTGTGGTAGGAACAGTAGAACATAGACCAAGACAAGCTGTTTTCAAGCAATTTGTGCTAAGAAATAACCAAGTACCTGTCTACATTGCTTTTGCTTTTCTGTTGTGATAAAAACTAGCTTAGGGAGGAAAGGTTTGATTTCATCTGACAACTCTCAGCTTACACTCCATCACTAAGGAAAGACAAGGTAGGAACTGAAGCGATAGAGGAATGCTGCTTACCGGCTTTCTCCCCGTGGCTTGCTCACCTTGCTTTTTAATATGATATAGGATTGCCTGCTCTGGGTGGCATCACCCATAGTGGACTGAGCCTCCCACATTATCATTAATTAAGAATATGTCCCCCAGGTTTGCCTACAGGCCAATCTGATGGAGGTGTTTTTCTCAATTGAGGTTTCCTCTTCCTGGACCACTCTAGCTATGTCAAGTTGACAAAATAATTAAGCAGCATAGTATCACAGCCATGATGCTTGACTGTCTGTCTGCAAGACTCATGCATAGTTCCCTTCTTTATGGCCTCGGGCTTTTTGTTTGTTTGTTTGTTTTTATTTCAGACCTTTCCCCAGGGGTAGATGCTGGGCAATAGTATATCACAATCACCATCAAATAAACCACTCTACCACTCTCTTCTCTTCATGGTGCTCTGCTGGGTACCACAGAACACAGTATCCCTAGTGTTATTCATCGTCAGCTCTCATTTCATATTAATCTGAGACCAAAGGCATTCTAATTCCATTTCCTGAGCTTCAGAGAACTACAAATGAAGCACAGCATCAGTTGGTCTCTGTGTAGATGTGGTTTAACACATACCTAGAATTAATTTCAATCAAGTATGGGAAGATATGTAGACATTGAAATAACCACCTTGAAAAAAAACATGTTTTATATGTTCAGTCCATAGAAACAGAAGGTATGGTACATCACACAGGGCCATGTTTTCAGAGGGTGGTCAGAAGACAGGGTACAAGTAAGGTGTTTGCATTGTGGTTTCCATAGAAAGAAATGGGAAAGTCAGGTAACCAAGTATATATAGAATTGGTTAATTTGAACAACTTTTGTACTCTAGAGCGTAAAAGCTATTCCTTACACTTTAATAGAATGATTAGGGCTGGTGGATAGCAGCTTGGTAAGCAAGTACTTGAAAGAGGAGGTCATTGGGGTGCAGGCTATGGACTGGTTGAGTTGTCAATGGATGTCACATTTATAGATGCCTCATCTACTATTTTCAGGGCTTGCCCAGACCTATGGAAAATCATTCCAGGAACAGCAAGGCTTGGATTCTAGAGCAGCAGGATGAGGACCAGAACTCACCATAATCTCTCAGATAATTTTATTACAATTATGAACTGCTGAAAACCTTTAAGCCTCAGCTCTATTATCTACAAGTGTAAGGTTCCAAGGGAATCAAAACTAAGAAAAAAAAAAACAACTGAGTGCAGAGGCTCATGTACATAATCACAGAATTCAGGAGGCAAGAGGTCAACTGAAGCTGCGAGGTGAAACTAGATCTTAAATAAAGTTATGGAACCGGGCACATATGCAAGCAAAACACTCAAACACATAAAAAAGTAACCTAAACATTTAAATAACAAAACAATAAAAATCTAAGAAGAAGACAGAGATTCAAAGAGCAGAGACCATCCATAACCATCACAGAGCATCAGGGCAGCTTAATAAGAGGGAAGACACTAGCAAGGGGCAGCTGGGGGAATAATGTAGAGAGAAAAGATACACTTTGCACCACAGTTTGCATGGAAGGCTGTACAGTGGCATCCTTTCTTCTCTTGCCCAAACTGGAGGATGCTAAGCAGAGGTGGGCAGCACAAATGCAGGAGACTTCAGTGAGGCACCTCCTTCTCCCAATCATCTGTCTCACCATCTCCACCCCCCCCCCACCTTGGTCAGGTTTGTGAGGAGAGAACTCTGATGTAATTCAACTTCAATCCATTGAACGGATAATCTACAGCAGCCTCTTAACTCAGTTTTAAACCAAAGTCACAGATGGATTCATCTGATTGGCGAGACTTTGATTTTCAATTGCTTGCTATTATTGTGATTGATTTTACATCATTGTCCTTTAAAAACCAATGCATCTTCTGTCAGAGTCTCTGGGAACAATGAAAAAAGTCACCATAATTCTTGCATTTGGCCTCTGGGATCAAGAATTGTCCCAAGGTTCATCCTATTGTTAGCATATCTTTCTTTTAATGAATCTCATCATTTCTGGCATCATACATTGAGTTATCTTATTCCTCCCGGCCTGTCCTCATTGATAATCTCTTTTCAAACTACAAGTTAAAGGTTTGAGATGGAGTTGGTGGTGGCTGAGCCAAATTCTATGCAACAAAATTGTGTTAGGCCTAATGATCTCCCACTAAACCCTGTATCCTCAAGGAGCTACCTCCTCCCATTCAGGACAGCTTTGGTGACTTTCACCTCTGAGAGCCATGGGCTTTTAGAAGACATTTAACATCGAAACTGCAGAGGGAAAACTTTAGGGATTGATTTGACTATGACCATGAGGGAATAAAGAAAGGACAGAAGGATTGGCCAACAGAGAGACTTTCAGGACCATACTTCTGACCATACTTCTCTTGAGGTTAGCAAAATAAGAAGCACCTTGATGTGTTCCTGTGTGCCTATGAGAAATGCCTGGGTATCTAAAGGCACTTCTCTGGACACTCCTGTTCCCATCATGGTGCTATGAAAGGCCTCCTGCTCTCTCATTACTGTCTACCCATGTGCTGTGTTTTGTACTTGGAACTTACTTGTGCCTAAAACCTTTTGAAGATCTGAGCATACACATAACAACACTGTAAAGGTCACTGAAATCCCATTTAACTATAGTCCTGATTTTCAAATGAGCTTTTTAATTTGATAACAAAGCTTTTATGCAAGAAAATAAGAGAAGGTGTCTTTGTTTCCCTAGCCACAAAAACCTGTTTCAGATATATTTTTACATGTAAATGTGTATTTATAAATATTAGATTGTGCAGCTTCGAGTCTGCCATGTTGGTGATTGTTATACGTGCCTTCAACCGTGTTTGCTTGTAGGTATGTACATATGTAGACCACTGACTTTTATGATGAAATGGTGATACTGTTTCAAGTGCTGTGATTGCTAAAAGAACAATGAAGGAGGATACCTAGGGTAGTGGGTCTCAACCAGGTTTGGTTTTGCTCCCCAGGGGACATTTGGTGATGTTTACAAACATTTTGCATTGTCACACCTGACTTAAAGTGCTACTGGGTACCTGGGAAACAGATGCTAGGTGTGCCATCAAATGAGCCGCAAGAATGGCCCCCAAACAAAGATCCTAAAGTGCCAAGAGTGTCAAGGTTGAACATCTGTTCCAGAGGCGAGAGGTTGGCACACTCTCACTTGAACTAAGCTTGTTGAGCTGTAGTACACAAGCATCCAATTTAGTCCTGGTTCAGAAGCAAGCCTAAAACCAAGCATCTGTTTCTCTACATCCCGTTTATTTACAGTGTTGTAAGGGAGTGCCAGACCAAGCCTCAACAGGAAACATTTGGTATATACATAGCAAGACAAGCTTGGGAATGAATGTAGGGGAAGCTCAAGGGTTAGTGTGCTTCCCTGGGCTAGCAGCAGCCCCTACAGAATGAAGGCACAGAGCGGATTCTAGGATTTGGAAGGAGGTAAGATCTCAGTGTCAGTGATTTGAGTGTTGTGGCCTTTTGATACCTCTCAGAAAGGGAACTATAGGACTGAGCATCCTGACCTATTTCTTCCCCTTGTAAAAGTGCCTTGTGGGCTAAGACCAGCTGAAATAAGGGAGTCCAGTCTCTGCCAGTGCCGTGCCTACAGTTCAACATCCTCTTGCAGGAAGGCAGGGTGAAGAAGAGTGGGAGTGGAAAGGGATGGGGAGGAGGTACATAGAGGCAACAATGGCATCTGTTCAAAATAACTCATTTTAAACAGAAGTTGCTAAGTTCTATAAGGGAGCCCCAAACTAAGGGCTCTGGACTTTCAAAGGTGTGGGGTGTTCTGCCTGGTGTGAACATGCTCCTGGAAAACTTAGTAAAGGGTGTGACATTTGAGAAAATGGCCTCAGGGATGGAGCAGAGTAACCCACACACCAGCCTCTTTCTGTTTCTAAAGGTCACCTTATTTTCACATGTGCAAGATGAGGAAGGTGTAGTTCACACACCTCCCAGGACTCACCACCACCACCACCACCACAGTTCCAGCTCTGCCTCTGACTATTTTCTTGAGAGACAACTTCTATCCAGAATGCTTTTTCTCCTGTATGGACACCCATAGAAGGGCAAATTGGGCAGATGCAAATTTTCTTTCAGTACATGTATTCTTGTCTGCCCCTTTGGACTTTCTAGGTACCTATGTAGCTATCTGTCTGTCTCTTCATCATCTGTCTGTCTGCCTATCGGTCATCTACCTATCTAACTCTACATCTGTCTTACCATCGCCTGCCTTCTACTGTATTAGTTACTTCTCTGTTACTGTGATAAAACACCATGACCAAACTTATAGAAAAAGAGTGTGTGTTACCTTTCATTCCAGAGGGATAAGAGTCTGTCACAGTGGGGAAGCATGGCAGTAAGTAAGCAAGCAAGCTGTCTAGAGCAGCAAGCTGAGAGCCCACATCTTCAACAGCAAGCAGGAAGCAGAGGGTGAACTGGGAATGGAGAATGGTAGGGTATTAAAACTATCAAAGCTCACCTTCTGTGACACAGCTCTTCCAAAGAGACCATCCTACCAACATCTCCTAACAGCACCAGTAACTGAGAACCTCACATTTCATTTCCTAAGGCAGTGGGGGACATTTCTGATCTCAACCCACCATACCTCCCTATCATCTAGCCATCCACCTGCTTATTTATTTGTTCATCTATTTTTCTGTCTATTTTTCTAATGTAACGCTTCTGTAGGAATGTAGTCAGCAAAGGGAGCCATACGACAGGAGGACTGAGAACACCATAGCCAACGTGACCTTGCTGCCGTCCCAGGGGAAAGCCTGTGCAATGTGAAACTTATGGGAAATGCCCGCCCCCAGGCTCTAGGTTAGTCCCCAGTCCTCTCCTGACTTCAAATTGACGCCTCACTGAGAGGCTAGCCACTCCTTATTCCCGCCCTCCTGTATCCTTCGCTCATTACAGAAGGCCTTATCTTCTTCAGAAACTGGTCTCAGTCTAGTCAGCACGCCCTCCCTCCAGACCCCAGCTATTTATGACAATGACAACATCCCAGAGCAGTGGTAAGGTTAGTATCTCATGCCCACTAAGCCTCTGGAGTTTAGGAGAATGCTCTTCATCAGCACCTCTGCCCTGGGCAGGTCTCTACACTGCAAGGTGTGTATACAATCCTCATAGTGTATTGATTACTCACTGGAAAGCTATGAGATTCACTATGATCACACACACACACACACACACATACTTCCCAAGGACCAATGTTAATTATCAGAGATATTGCATCCTAAATCCATAAAATAGAAGAGGAGTATTTCCTTAATGTGCCCATAGTTTTCAATGCCTCCCATCTGTGTGTAATTAACACTTCATATAATGTATCTTTGAACAATGCAAGAGCCCTCACCTTTCTGATGGAGACCCCTAGGGTCTGTTGGAAATAAGAAATGGGCCCATTTTCCAGCTTTATGCCTCTTAAGAACTGCTCTCATGACTACACAAAGGCCTAGCAGAAGCTTTGTAATTACTTCTTGAAAGCGCTAGATTACATTCTTAGCCAAGGGCCATTCTCTTTCCCAGAGTCAGAAGGGAAAGGATAGTTTTGTTTTCCTAGTAATGTAAGATTTTAAATTAAGAGACAGGAGATGGAGTGGGAGGATTGACACTCAAGGTGCAGAGAACAATGCAAGCCTGAGCAGAGGGCAGAAATGACAGACATAATCTAAACAAACCTTGTCTAAAGATGGAGAAGTGAGTAATTATGTATGGGGGGATGGTGGTATCACATGTTCTCCACAAAGAGTTCAGAGCTGTTCTAGAAGCTGATGGTGCCCAGGACTTTATGAGGGGCCCTTGGCTGTCCCTCAATTCCTGCAGTAGACGAGCTCCTGGTCCACCCCCCAGCCCTTCACACTAGACACTCCTGCAAGCTCTGTGTGAGCCACAGGCGATTCCAAAGTCATTGTCTGAGCAAAGGCAGGTGGCGGCAAACTCAAACAACCCCTGTAGCTACAGTCCCTTCTTCCTCAGCCCCTCAGTCTACCTGAACCTGGGAATGGGCACTGACAGCTATCCCTACTTGGCGTCTATTGTTTATTTTAGATTACTAGCTTTGTTGTCATTTAAAATTCCTCTTCTGCTATGGAAGCTATCTCTGCCCCAATACAAAGGACAGACTTGGAGCTAGTGTCTTGGAATACAGAGATGACACGTACTATCCTGATGTTGGGGCTCAAGGAAGGGAGAGGAACAGCATATGTCTCATTAATTTCTATCAGTTTTTGTTTCTTCTAGAATACTGAGTAGCCAAAAGGCATGATTCTCTCTGTATGTTAAGTTTTCAGATACACTGTTGTCTGTCTTCTAAGAATGCTTAGTTTCCTTGCTTTCTTCCTTCCCTCCCACACCTATGACAGGTTCTCCCTCTTAGTCCTGGCTTTCCTGAGAAGCACTATGTAGACCCGATTGACCTCGAACTCACAGAGATCCACCTGCCTCTGGCTCCCAACTGCTGGAATTAAAGGCATGCACTACTATTCCTGGCAAGAATGGTGGTTATTTCATGGTGTGTATTTACCAGTGCTTTTTAACAGGAGCGACCTTACTGTACATTACTCTGGATTCATTCCTTAGGACCCATGAAGGCTGCCTGCCCATCAAGGTCCTGCTGACCAGGGAGAGTCCCCCTGATCTGAAGTAGTTTCCTGATACCCAGGCACTGCTC
>CM053757.1:51951718-51980055 GCA_028658305.1 Pachyuromys duprasi
CTTGGCTGAGTGTCATCCTGCTCATAGCCTGAAGGAAGAGAAGTGACAGCAGAGCCAGTGATCTCAAGTGAGAAGGTGGGTATTTGCGATGCCTAGCCTCAGTCTTCAACTCCTGGAACACACCTCTGGTTGCCCTGTGAGGGGACAGTGAGGGCTTTGACCCAGTGGATGGTTTCCCCTTCGGATGGATTACAAGTCTAAGTAGGTCATTAAAAGGCTCTGGGACTTCTCACCTATTTGGAGCAAGGAGGTTACTGAGGGCATCTCTGTGGAGGCCATGCCTTGCACTGCCTCCTTCGTGGCTGCAGGCATATAAACTGCTTTGCTCTGCCATGCTCCCTACTGTGGGGACTGACCCCTTCCTCTCTTGTTTCTTTCAGGGATTCTGTCACAGGAACGAGAGAGGAACTTTGTTCTTCACTGTGGACACAAGTAGCAAACACACACACAAGATCTCTATAAGTTCGTCTTTGGGGGCAAACTACCAGCGAAATGCCATGAGGAGGTGGCACCATTCGGAAGGAATTAGAGTAAGATGAGCCAATGGGAGCAGGACACCTGTGATGGGCTTTGTGTCTTTGTAAAAAGAGAGCCCCAGCATGGCCACTGCTTCTTCTTCCTCTTCTTCCTCCTCCCTCACCTCATGGAAGTTACATGGGGAATCCTTGTGGCAGAAGCCAGAGAAGCTCTGCTACGGGCAGGGGCCGCGATTCAAGTTTCGTCTTGAAACATGAGCGTCCGCGGTGGGAGTGTGGCAGCACATTTTGTTTCAGCAGCTGGAGTGAGGGGGACTGTTACCAGGTCCCATCTTTCACAACATTTAACTACCACTGTGGCCTCCTTCCAAAGACAGCCAGACCACTTCTCAGACTTTGCCTCAGATGGCTCCAGAGCTTGCGAACTGGGCCCAGGTTTCAGCGGTGGCAGAGTTGTGGCTCCAGAGCAGGGACTTTGTGAAAACTGAATTTCCCAATGGTTCCAAGGAAGAAGCACCCAGAATTTTTCTGTTCCGCAGAAACGAAGCGAAAGGGATTGAGCTCAGATTAGGCCTAAAATTCTCAACAAGGAAAAGTGAAGAAATGGAGCCTGAGTCTATTACACTTACATGAATAGTGGAGCAAGAAAAGTTATGACATTCTTGGAAGTGTTCATGACCGAAAGTTGAACCAGCTTCTGCAAGAAGCAAAAACCAAGATGGGACTAAATGCATCGGATCTTCTTGAAAAAGTAGTAGCTTGGTAGGAACATAACAAGGAGGTAGCCAGGCAAGCTGGGAGAACCACCAGACCATGAAATAAATTTGACCTTGAATAGAGGACAGAGTAAGATGAGGTCTGGTGGAAACACCTCGCACTTTCTTGCAAACTGTAATTGCTTTGGAAGTCATCAGTGTATCCGAGGAGAGGCTGGTCACTGAAGGCGGCCCTGATGAAAATGAATCCTTCCTGATGTCCCTGATATACTTGGCTGTAACTCAGGAGCACTCACCTGGCCTCCATATGCTCAGGTTTCAGAGCTCAGCGGTGGAATCCTGATCAATTGTCCTTCTTGGAGGACTGCAAAGCTTGGTGATTCTCAACCTTCCTAATGCTGAGACCCTGTAACACAGTTCCTCATGTTGTGGTGACCCCCAACGATAAAATTATTTCATTGCTAGTTCATAACTGTCATTCTGCTACTGATGTCAGTCCTAATGTAAATATCTGATATGCAAGATATCTGATATTCAGCTCCAAAGGGGTTTCAACCCATAGGTAAAGCTCTTTCTTATGACCCCTCACACATGCTGAATGCAAATGATTGTTTTTCCTTGATAAAGATCTTTTGGCATTTCTTTTCAGGGAAACTTTATACAAGATAGTATAGAAGCAACAAAAGAGGGCATTAGAAAGTTTGACGGTTTTAAAAATTACTCTATTCTGGACCAAAAATAGCACAAAACAGCCTGACCATCTATCGCAAAACTTATCAGCATTCACTTTGTGTGGGTTTGGACGTTTAAAAAAAATGAATCTGCACCTAACTGATAAAAGTTGCCATTATTAATGGTATTTCAAGGAATATTCTGTAGGGCCCGAAGCCAATTCCAAGAACCAGGTCCACATATTCTGAGCAGCATAACACTATAGGAATAAATATGTGGCTTTCCAAGGTGACTTCTTTCCCATTAGGTACAGAATTCCAGGAGTAATATTAGGAATTAAAGGAAGTTCTGGATTCTGCCACCATCTCTTCTCTGTGTGTGCACAAGCAGATGGCTATGTGGGAAGATTATTCACTCTGAAACTAGTGAGGAGAGTCCTTCCAATGCTCTTGCACCTCATATCATATTTGTGCTTTTGTCTAGAGTTTAGCGAAAGGGGGTTCCAGACTGTATTAACACACCCCTTGGGTTCACAAAAACCTTCCTCCCTCAGTGTATGCAGTTGTGTGTGCACATCTCAGTGTGCTGGGGACTTGCACAGTGCTCCCCTCCCATGATCAGGCCTAGGTGCATATGTTTCTCCATATGGGCAAAAGCTTGCAGCACTTGTTGTTTTAAATGTCTTTGAATTGCAGAATAAAATGAAGTTTAAGGGCATGTATGCAGGAAAAAAATTAAAAGGGCCTGGCTAGATGAGCCTCTGAACGAGGGGAAGGATGCAGGATGGACACTTTCCCAGTCCTTTGCGGGAATCAACCTTGGAAGTTTCTTGTAGTCAAGTTTGGGGTGGGAAAAACTTTCCTTAAACCACTAGAGGGCATCAGTGCGCAGAAAATGCTGGATCCGACCCGACAGGGTGCTGAGCTAACTCCGGGGAGTAAGAAAGGGGACTCACATTCCTGCAGCCTCCAAGTGCTCCATTCCTAGGGGAATATGCAGCCAGGATGCTTCCTCCTGGCTCTACATCACCCCAGCATATTCTCCCACCGTCACAGATCCCAACGAGGCTCTCTCCATCCTTCTTTCAAATTATTTGCTGTGGAGACCATTGGGTCTTTAGAGTGAGACCAGAAAGCATCACAGTCTCAGACAGCATAGAGCAAAGGCACACGAAGGCCTCAGGAGGAATATTCAGCTGACACTTGGACAAGGGCTCTGGGTCCGTCATTGGCTGAATGATCTTGAGAAAGTCGCTTTGCCTTCGTGTATGTAGGCGTCTTTATCTGTGAAATAGGAGGGAGAGGCCTGTAACTTCCGTCGGTCGGTAAGAGCAGGGTTGGCTCTCAGCGAATACCCAGTCGATCCCAAGAGCATGTGATTGCCCTAACTGTAAATGATAAAAAAGAGTAGGCAACAGCTTTCATTCCCAAAATTTCTAAACCGAAAAGCAAGTTTATAAACTCCCGGGAGTAAAACTCCAAATGAAAGCCTTATTTAGCTTTTTAGTGCGGCACATAAGGAGCTTTGAAGTCATCTCTCGTGCCCACACCTCGAGAAAAAGCTGACCAAACTAAAAATTGACAACTCGTCTTAGATCATCAGAAAGTTGCTGTCTCCCAGGTGAAAGAGACAAAGAAGCAGATGCAGAGAACACTGCTCACTGGATCAAAGACTGTGAGCAGTAGGAGTTCATACCAGGCTCCTTTTACCCAGTACATCTTGTCTGGCTTGCAATAAAAAATAACTAAGGGAATAGGGCCATAGCTCAGGAGTAGGACGCCTGCCTAGCATGTACAGTGTCCTGAGTTTAATCCCTAAAACTTCAGTTGGAAAAAGAAAATTCAGGGCTTAATGGGGGGGGGGGGGAGCCATTTAAAGAGAAAGAGCAAGCCTCAGAATCAAATATGGAAGAGATACTGGAATTAGACTGGGAATTTAAAGCAACTGTGATTAACATACTAAAGGCTCTAATGAAGAAGCAGACAGCGTGTGAGAACAGATGGGTCATAAAGAGAGAGCTGTAAACTCCAAAAAATCAAAAGTAAAGCCAGGACTGAAAAGCACCAGAATAATAATTAGGAACTCAAAAGAGGAGAAAAGAATGAATGAACTTGAGGAAATGGCACTCGGAACTTCCAGAAGTTAAATGCAGAGAGAGAGAGAAAGGATGAAAAGAAATAGATTATTCAAGCCCCATGGTCTTGCAGTGGCAAAACCCAGCCACATTAAGGAGTTCACTTCTATCTGACTGCTGACCACTTGGCCACAACACTGGGTTGAACATGCTGCTCTGGTCTGCAAAGCTCAGCCATGAGATAAGGTACCATTGCTTATCCATTATTGAACAATTACAAATGATTTCCACTTAAGAAAATGAAAGCCTTTATAAGGGCCAGGTGAGAGTATGAGATGGGAAAATAGAGCTTACCCGATAGACCTCATTCACTTGGGTTTGAAAGCACCATCTCATCTTTTCTGCTAATGGACTCAGAGATATTTCTTCACGGTATCATGAAGTGGGGCGTTATTCAAAGTGAGAAGCAGGATGGGTGAATTTGGAGTAGCTCATGAAGAGGATCTGCTGTCTGTCCAAAGAGACAGTCTTGACATTTCTGCCCTCTGTTTCCCCTTTGCTTTCTTTAATGTCTTTTATTATAAATGTCCTAAGTACTGTGCAGAGCTTGTCATGTTTCCATGCTCATTCTTAACCCTTGCCCACATCCAGCCACAGCTTTCTCACGAATCTTCAGCAGGAGCTTTCTTCAGAGAAGAGGGCATTCCAGACTTCATGGAATGCCCATTCATCCCTCTACCACTTTTGTTTTCAAACCAGGAGCCAAGTTCCTGCAACACTGAGCTGCTTGTGTTTCCTTTTGCTCTATCATTACACATTCTTCTCTGTTCCTAGAATGCCACCCCTGCTCTTTGGACACAGCAATCAACACAGTGCTCAAGCATCACCACCACCAGGATATTTTCTTTAGAATCCAGTGCAGCTGGTGTGTTTCCAGTACCTTCCCCAGTGCCTTCCCGGAGCATTCTTCTGCCGATCTTCTGGGACCACCCAGCCTTCTCTGCTAGGCTTCAGAGGCCCAGAAAGCAGGACAGTGATTCTCTCTAGGGTACACCGAGAAACACCAGCTTGCCATTTACGACAGGCATGGAGCAGGCTTAAGTACAGTCACTGACCCTCGTAACTACAGGTCCAACATCTGTAAAATCAACCAACTATGTGATGAAAATACTTGAAGAAAAATTGTGTTTTCATTGAATGTGAACAGATCTTTTTTTTTTTTTTGGTCATGATTCTCTAAATACCACAAAGTTACTTTATGTAGCAACATCATTTTATTACGTACCATGAGTAACCTAGCCCTAGTTTTGAGTATATAAGAATACATATGTAGGTTATGTGAGAATATTATAACATTTTATATTTTGGTATGGGGGGGGGGAATCCAGGTGCCAATCCCTACTGAAAACAAATATAGGACTGAATAAATAAGTTGATAAAGTATAAAAATCTCAAAGTAAGTTGTGAGCTATAATGATCTCACAGAGGTTGTCATTACATACATAAGACCCATGCGCCCTCAACACAAGCATGAGGTCACAACCCCAGCATGGAGGCAGGTGTGGGCATGAAGGCCCGCCCATCCCCTAGCTGAGGAGCTTTTGATAACTGATAGCTACCACATGAAGAATTAGTTCTCTTCAAAGATGTAGCCTCTGGTAGGTCTAAGAAGTTCTAGTGATGGCAACATACCTAAGCATATGCTTAGTATTAACTGGACTCAATGGAGTTTTAAAAAAATCAGAACAGAGTTGGTTGGGTATGGAACAGGAGGTGGATCTGAGATAATGCTGAGAAGGGGTGACTATGATTGAAATGTATGTATGGAATTCTCAAAGAATTAATAAAAGTATATGAAATGTAAGTTGTGGAAAGAAAGTACATGTAGATCCTAACAGAAGAGAAAGGGCACAGAAAGGAGACAAGATAGTACATACCATGCCTTGTTTTAAATGTGCAATTTGAATTTATGGTTTCAATTCTCATTCTGATAGTTATTGAAATGTATTTCAAGAAATTCTTTTTAAAAGACATTTTAAAAGAAAATTAGTGATAAAAATCAGTAAAACTAAAAGATGGCATGCCCATCAAAATGCTAAATATGTTTATCAAAAGTCTAAAAGCAAATAAAATATAAAAGATATAGAAGCATAAAAAGATAGAAGAATTATCAAGCATAATGTTCCTATCAGTAAAGCAAACACATCCCAGTTTTTCAGGAAAAAGACAGAATTTCAGATTAGGTCAAACTCTAAACCTGTGTGTGTTCTAGCTACATTTTACAAACCAAACACAAAAAAGATTTAAGGGGATTAATATAAGAAGTAGAGGCAAAGACACAGCTGAAGTGTTCAGGGGAAAACTATAGAAATGTGGAGATTATATTAAGAAAACACAATGTATAAATCCAAAGTTAAAGATACCATATGAGTCAAAAGCTTTTTCTTCAACACAGGCTATTTCCAAGGCTCTTGGTTGCTCTGTATAACCTGATGGTAGGGTCCTCTAGCTGAAGACAATATTTACTTATGTCATCAAACAGAGAAATCGAGCTGGGTGCCTAACTAGAAGCTTCATCCTCTATTGATTAGTGTTCATGGTGCTGGAAGTCATCCTGCATACTACCAGAGGAAAACGACAATAATTAATATCTCCCAGATACACACTGTGTAACCTACACCAGTGACCTACCTGCAAAATATACTGGTGCAACAGTGCTACCAGCGTTATGGAAGAAGCCAACTACTTTTTGAATGGATTTTAGCTCATTCCAAGAGATGGAATCCATATCAGACATTCTTAAAGCAGCCAAGACCTAAGACTAAATAGGCCGTGGGCCTAGGGAAAAACCCAACACTTTTATTCTGCTGAAGGTGTACAGTGATAAAATGATACCTAATGACATATTTACTATACCCATAGATCAGTACTTAAGTCAACCATCATCAGACAAGCTTCTTTTTGCAGTAGTTATGAAAATTAATACAGAGACCCATCATTTGACAAATGAGCAGTGAATGACAAGCTTTCAAGCACTCATTCTTAAGTCGGATGTCTTTATCAGAACTCTCCCCTCAAGGATGAAATGTCTACATGGAAGAAGAGGTGAAAAGACTGTAAAAAACATAACCAATAGATGATTTCAAGGAAACAATGTCTTTCCGATACAAGACTGATGCACAGACGGACTCACTAAGAGTGTGGCAGTGGGCACAGAGCCTGAGTAAGATTCAATCCACACAGAGTCTGAGCACTGAGAGGGGGAAGTGAACATGCTACAGCTCCCACCCATAACCAAGAAGCCATCTGCAGTTGATATCCACTGGCAAAGGAAAAATCTGTTTTCTCTACTGAAGTTTCATTGGGTCTATCAATCACACTTCAGGGAAGGTGCCATGACGAGGAATAGTTGGCCAACACAAAACAAATTCAATGGCATTTTGTAGACTTTTTCTCCCGTTTTTGCTTTATTTGTGCCCCCCCTTTTGTCTTTTGGTCTTTTGCTTGTTTATTTTTGTTTATTTGTTTGTTTGTAAGTATTTCTTAGAGGTTTTAGCTTTTGTTCTGTCTTCATTTTAGCTCATTCTAAAGAGAGAAAATAAAAGAACATAAAGATTAGTGGGTAGAAAGGTCAGGAAGATTGGGGAGGATTTGGTGGAGAAGGAAAAACATGATATAAATATACTGCATGAAAAATATTTTCAATAAAAAGTAATGTAAAAATCTGTTTATTTTCTAATGAATTATAAATGTATCAAACAAACAGGTGAACATGTAGTCTAAAAATAAATAAATTAAAAAAAAAAAAGAGTTCTACTAAGGCTTCTGCTCTGCCCTGAACGTTGTACCCATGCCCCACATTCACACTGAAGACTTACCTTCCCAATGTGATTCTACTTGGAAACTGGGACTTTCAGAAGTAACTTTGTTTTGATGGAGCCTTAAACACATATTTCCGTATTGGCATTAACTCCTTGATGGAAAGACACCAGTGTGCCACCTTCCTCTGCCACATAAGGACACAAAAAGAGGCAAAGAATGACACACACCCTCAACAGACTTTAAATCTTCTGGAACCCTCATCCTGGCCTTTCCAACCTTCATTCACAACAAGAAGAAAATAAATGAATTTAATTTAAGTCACTCACTCAGACAAAGACATAACAAAATATATTTCCTTGACATTCACCCCATCCAATATCCTGGTGGCAACATTTCTTACCTATTTATTTTTAATATAATTTAATTTTATGTGTTTTGCCTGTATGTATATATGATGCCAAAGAAAGAGGGTATCAGATACCCTACAATTGGAGTGACAGATGATTATGAGCCACCGTGTTGTGCTGGAAATCAAACCATGGTACTCTTAAAGAGCAGCCAGTGATTTAAGCATGGAACCACCTCTCCAGCCCCTTAGCTGTTTCTTATATGGTTAAAGCTATATACATAAACTGACAGGTCTTGATCAGCAACATTGGTTTCTCATAGTGTTGGCCAAGGCTTGTTGTTTGTTGTGGTTTTTAAATTGAATTGTGTGTGTGTGTGTGTGTGTGTGTGACAGACAGACAGAGAGAAGAGAGAGAGAGAGAGAGAGAGAGAGAGAGAACACAAGTTGAGGGAGCCAGTTATCTAGTTCCATCATATTGGTTCTAAGAATTGAACTCAGGTCCGAAGGCTTGTCAGCACTAAGTACCTTTACCCAAATGAGTCCTCTCACTGGTACTATTCATCCGGTTTTGATATACCTTTTATACTGCTCTCATTTCCTATTATTTATATCCCATTTTGAGTTGTGTGTGCATCCCATAGTGTTACCAGTTAGTGATATCCTTGACTGCAAATCACAGGGCAGTGAAATGTCATGTAGGCTCATCTTGATTTTTCTGTTTCCTCTGTTTTGACCTTCTTGTGAGCATATGTTAGGGGCTGCATACCTCTGATATTGTATCTATATGTCTTAGAGACACAAAAAGGCAGAAGAGATGTAATAAGGGGAAAGTAAAAACAACTGTTCTGGAAGTCCTCATTGTGAGCCTCATTAGTAGGCACTGTGTCATAGGGTTGCCCCTAACTGCCAGGCAATGTATCAGCACACACATTTTTAAACAGATGCGTGATGCCTGAATAAAACTGAGTTTTTGATAATAAGGAAAGAGATGTAGAAATTTAAAAACCTAATCAATAGTGCCTGTCACTGGTGTTTTAATTGTCATTATTGTTTAAATAGTGTCAATAGAACATATGAGAAACACTTTCTTCTGTGCATACCTTTGCCTACGACCAATACCTGCCTCATTGATTTGCGCTTATCTTGGATTGTTCGATTTATTCTTGAGCTGGTGGAAAACTATTTTTGTTTTGTTTTGTTTTTTCACAAATGCCAATAGCAGCATGGGATCTCTCAAAATAAGACCTGTGTATACCTGGACCTCTCTCATCATCCTGAAGACTACTCCAGACACCAAAGATGAGACAGGTAGATCCAGTCTTAGCTATAGGTTCAAGGAACAAATAGCCAAGGCTACAGATTACCAGATGGCTAAAGGCCAGTGGAAGAATACAACCAACAAAAACCAGGACATCATGGCTCCACCAGAACCCCCCCCCCAAAATGATATTCGAATGCAGCTGAAACATAGGAAAATGACTTTAAATCTATGATTATGCAGTTGTTACTGGAATGTAAAGAGGAAACAAACAAATCTCTCAAAGAAATACAGGAAAGTACAACAAAACAAATAGAGGCCGTCAAGGTCAGACAGGAAACCACAATCAAACAGGTGAAGGAAAGGAATAAAACAGTTCAAGACCTGAAAACAAAATTAGAACCAACAAAGAAAACACAAACTGAGAAAACCCCAGAAATAAAATAAAAAAAAAAACTTAGAGAAGAGTTGGGGAAACACAGAAGTAAGTATCACCAGCAAAATACAAGAGATGGGGGAGAAAATTTCAGGCATTGAAGATAGAATTAAAGAAATTTACATATCTCTTTAAAAAACATTAAGATGAAAAAGTTTCTGGCATAAAACATCTGAGTAATCAAGGACATCATGAAAAGGTGAAACCTAAGAATAATAGGAATAGACAGAAAAGAAGATTCCAGGATCCAAGGTCCAGAAAATATTTTTAAGAAAATCACACTCACTTAGATGGTCAAATGGGATGGACATTGAATGTAGGAGAAAACAAGCAACAGAACAGGAGCCTACCAAAGAGGGCCTCTGAAAGACTCTAAATAGCAATGTATCGAAGCAGATATTAAGATTCACAACCAAGCCTTCGGCAGAGGGCAGGGAATAATATGAAAATAGGGGGAGTTAGTAAGACTTGGGGAGAACAAGAGCTCCATAAAGACCAAATAGATCAGGGCACAGGGGTCTTTTATGAGATTGTTTCTCCAACCAAGGACCATGTATGGATATGGCCTAGAACCCCCGCTCAGATGTGGCCCATGGTAGCTCAGTATCCAACTGGAGACCCTAGTAAGGAGAACAGGGACTATTTCTGTCATGAACTCAATGGCTGGCTCTTTGACCTTCCCCCACACACACCCGGGAGGAACAGCCTAGCTAGATCCCAGAAGAGGACATTGCTGACATCCCTGAAGAGACAAGATAAGCTAGGGTCAGATGGAAGGAGAGGAGGTCCTCCCCCATCAGTGGACTTAGAGGGGGGGCAGGGAGGAGATGAGGGAGGGATGGGGAGAGTGGGAGGGAATGAGGGAGGGGGCTACGACTGGGATACAAAGTACCTAACCTGTGATTAATATAAAAATAAATAAATTACATTTTAAAAAAAGAAAGAAAATCACAGAAGAATATTTCCACAACCTAAAGAATGTCCTTAAACATACAAGATGTTAAAGATGTCCTTAAACATACAAGAGGCTGATAGAACACCAAATAGACTAGACAAGAAGAGAAATTTCTCCCACTACATAATAATCAAAACAGTAAATCTACAGGAAAAAAAAGTATTAAAAGTGGCAAGGAAAAAAGGCCAATTAACATATAAAGGTAAACCTATCAGAATAACACTGGACTTCTCAACAGAGACTATGAAAGCCAGAAGAGCCTGGGAAGATGTCACAAAGACTCTAAGAGACCACAGATGCCAACCCACACTACTATACCCAACAAAACTTTCAGTCACCATAGATGGAGAACACAAGATATTCCATGAAAAAAACTAACCTTAAACAATATCTGTTCACAAACCCAGCCGTACAAAAGATACTATAAGGAAAACTCCAACCCAATGAGGTCAAGTACACTCAAGAAAACACAGGATATACATAACTTCATAAGAGCAAAACCAAAAAATAACAAGCACACAAACACTATTACCACCAACTCCACAATAAAAGGAACTAACAATCATTGGTCACTAATATCTCTCAACATCAAAGGACTCAACTCTCCAATAAAAAGACACAGGCTAACAGAATGGTTGCAGAAACAGGATCCAACATTCTGCTGCATTCAAGAAACATACTTTAGCAACAAGATAGACATTATCTCAGAGTAAAGGGCTGGAAAAGGGTTTTCCAAGCAAATGGACCCAAGAAGCAAGCTAGAATAGCCATCCTAATATCTAATAAAAGAGACTTTCAAACACAATTAATCAAAAGAGATGGGGGAAGGACACTTCATTCTCATCAAATGAAGATTCCACCAAGAGGACATTACAATTTTGAATATCTATGCACCAAATACAAGGGCACCTACATTCTTAAAAGAAACATTATTAAAGCTTAAATCACACATCAATCCCAACACACTTCAACGCCCCACTCTCACCAATGGACAGACCGAGACAGAAGTTAACTAGAGAAAGAATGAAGCTAACAGAGAGAGAGAGTGTGTGTTTGTGTGTATGTAACCACTCAAATTGGTTTGAAGCACATCCCTCGTTTGTTTATTTGTTTCTAGGAAAAAAAAAAAACCAACCTCTCACAGGGAGGGGTTGAAGGCTGATTTGGAAGCTTTCTCAGCATCACCTTTTTGCTTTCTATTTCCTGTCCTTCCCAATTCCAAACTTATTCTTATTACCCATTCTTGGTGACTTGCTTCCATCATGCCCTGTGTGATTTTTAGGATCTGTATCAGTATGTGTTCTCCTGAAAACAAGATCCAATAGGACATATGAACAGATACACACCAAAGGGAAAAAAATGTAGACAAGAGGCCTCTGGCCCAAAAACCCTAGGACATACTACTTGAGAGCTGGTGAGGCAAGAGCATCAGTGTCTGAGGACAAGAAAAGATGGAGATCTCTGCCCAAGGAAAGAGAGAAAAAGCCATCCAGTCCTTTATTTATGCTTTTATTCTATTGGGTCTTAGCAAACTGGAGGCTGGCCCCCATTGGTGGAGGGGTTTTCTTCATTAGTATTGATTAGTGCTGATTGGCTAACAGTCTCAGAATTCAGCACATGGTTATTGGCCCTTCTGCTTACAGGTCTGTCCCAAGACCACACATCACAGTGAGGAACACATGGAGAAGGCTGTTTTCCTAATGAAGAGGACATAAACAAAGCTCATTCCAACAATCCTGCATTAAACGCCTATCATGACTCAAAGACACAAACTGGACACCTAGACCACTTTTTTAGAGGTTTTCTCTCTAGAGGCACCAAACTGGGGCCAAACCTTTAACACATAGTTTAGAAACAAGGTCACATTGGCTATGGAGGTATCTCATAGAGCATGGGGAGTCTCACAGGGCATCCCACAGTCAAATGGATATGTAAAGTAACCCATTTCAAGACCTAACCCCCAGGACCAGCAGCTTTGGCATCATTTGTACTGATGTACACATCTTAGCCATTTGCTGGGCACTGGGTAAAACCTCAACTGAAGCCTTGTATCACTCAACTAAGTAGAATTTATATCTCTGTGCATTCTCCTGTCATCCCCAAATTTGAGTTTTCTGTAACTAAGATGAACTCAGCAGATGGAGTCTGCCCTACTCTATTTCTTTATTATTTTGTTGTCATTTCTAAAAAAATTTGCAACTGTGATCTCCAAAATTTTTGTTGCTCTTTAGTTTTTAATTTTCAAATCTGTTTCCTGTTCTCTTTTGGTTCCCATCTTATAGACATCTTATGTTTGTTTCTCAGAGGAGCTGCGTTGCATTATTTCAGGGGATATTAATTATGCTTTCTTTAAAGTTTACCCTGCCCTCAGCACTTTATCCATTTTTTCTTTGCTTTTATTCTTCAGATAGGAAGCCTTCTTAGTACTATTGCTATAATGAAACACCGTAACTAAAATCAAGATGGAGAAGAAAGGGTTTATTTGACTCACATACCCCAAGTCACAGTCCACTAAGGAACCCAAAACAGGAGCTCAAGCAGGGTTGAAACCTGAAGGCAAGAACTTACTCACAGGCCATGAATGAGTGCTGCTTACTGGCTTGCTCCTTATAGCTTGTTCAGCCTGTTTTCATATATAAACACAGAGCACCAGCTCTGGGTGGTACCAGTCACAATGGGCTGGACCCTCCCACAGTAATCACTAATTAAGAAAATGCTCTAGGCTTGCCTACAGGCCAATCTTATGATCTTATGGAGGCATTTTCTCAGTTGAGGTTCCCTCCTCTCAGATGACTATAGCTTATAGAAAATTGATATACAGGTAGCCAACAGAGAAGGTTTCTTCAAAGACATAGTGTTGGCTCTCAGTTCACATGACTCCATTCCCCTTTAAGAATCAAAAATGACAATCAGAGTTGGTGGACTTCACTACATGACAAATATGTAGCCAGCTAGTTTTACCTCTGAACTCATGTCAGTACTGGCAGGTTTTCTTTCTCGGGGTGGGGTAGGGTACACTGTTCATTTTGTCCAGCCTTTCACCAAGAACTGTGTAGGTTCTCATTACCAGACATGTACTTTTTCAAAAAATTGCTCTCATTTGAGTCCTGTATCTCGTGTTGATCGTCCTCAACCATTAGTGTCAATTTCAAGGTACACTGGTTCAATATTTTAAAGTGTTTGTCTCTTTTTATATTTCCAGTAATTTCCTAGCTATCTCAGATAGTGAGGGCAGTCAGAAGGTCCTGGCTCAGGTTTTTGTGTGCTTTGTGCTGTCTTCACGAATTCTTATACTTTACAACACTTGCTCAGCTGGACAGAGGGTCCACTCTGGGCACTTCTTTCCTCTGTTGTAAATGAGTTTGAACTTCTCCTATCACTAGGCCATTTAATATTCAGGTTTTCTCCCTCTCACTGACTGCTGATGAGGGACTGTAGAAATCTTCTGATTTGATCACAGATAGAATTCAGGTTCCAGTTTCCCTCTGGAGTTATGAAATGATTCTGAGATGAGACAGAAACCAAGTTATCTTTTTACTATGATTTTCAAAACTGAAAGCCCCATTTTGTTTTGCTAAAACTTAACAATTTGCAGTGAGCATTAACTGACACGAAGTTTTATCTGGCAAATAATGTTGCATCAAAAATCTGTAAAAGCAAAATATTTTATATTCATAGAGAAACTGACAGAATTAGAATGTGCTGAGAAACCCATTATACCTCCTTAAACCTTTGACAGATGAATAGTGAAAAAAATAAGGAGGTTGAAGATCTGAATAGTGTAATTAATTAGTCTGATTTGAAAGATATGTTTCAAACTCTCTACTTCACAGAGAATTAAAAGGAACTGAGTACAAAGCCCGGTAATAGATCCAAGAACACATTAGGCCCTGTGCCATCAGGAAGTTGGCATTCTGAATCAGTAGTTAAAAGGTAGGTTATTCAACACATGGTGTTGGGGAAATGGGCAAATGATGTGGAAATAAAGAGAAAGAAATAATGTTTTCCTTTTTTTGCTTATTGCTGCCAATTCTTGGCAGAGTTTGGTAACTGAGGCCTTTCCCAAAGAATCCTTGTTTCCAGGACTCTGACTGCTACAAGAGACCACTTTCTAGGAACTCTGAATGGCAGTCAGCATCAAACCATTTGATTTCAATGTAGCAGTTGCATGCCTGCAATATTCAAAAGCCAAGAAGGCTTTGCACTGCAAACCTTCAAGCTTTCTGCCTGGTCTGTGTTTGGTAGTAACACTAGGTCTAAGAGTCCTTCACCTTACTAGTTGAGAACATCGGGAAGACTGTTAACATGGAAATGATGACCAGGATTGCCTCAGCTTCCCAGAGCCCTGAAACAGTGCCTAGACAGTGCCCTGGCCTCCCTTAGTATCTAAATCACGTCTGAATGTCCCCAGCTCTGCTAAGACCTCCCAGGCACTCTGAATTCTTCCTGCATACATGTTCTCCTCATCCAAAAGGGCAGTTCTCATGCCCTTGCATAATTGGGACCAATAGATCTAAATGAGAGAATGAAATATGGAGAAATGAGAACCAGCACAAGACTGTGCCTTACAGATAACGCCAGCAAAGGGAGTATCCTATAGTTCGCTTCCCAGCCTCTTTTCCAAACTTTATCCTGTTAGAGGCATTATACTGTCTCTTAATTTTTGCTTTCTCTCTCTTTGGAACACATTCTATTTTTTATGATAACCTTAAATTCTTTGGTCAAGCTGTGTGAAGATTTTAACGATCTTTCTCTATTTTTACCTAAAGGCGAAAGAACCTTTCCCTTCATTCTCTGCCATGCTGTCTTTCAGACAAATGATTTCCTGGTTTATTATGGAAATCTCTGGAGCAAGTGCATTTCCTAAGTGAGACATACATGGGGACAAATGTAACCACTGGCACACTAGAGAGGGGTGTGTCTGAGTGCTACAGTATGAAAGTATCCTCAGAAACAGCAGAAATGAACATTTTTTCCGTGTCTGGTTATGTGGGTGGCCATCAAAAGGTGAGGTCCAGATTTAAGGTGTTCCCTCTCACCTCTGATGATCTAGTCAAGAAAACCTCATAAGCATGCGGAGCTGCTTAGGTTTTCATGGATTCCAGATACAGTCACATTGACTACCAAGATTCGCCATCATAATGAGCAAAAATAGCTACAGAAGAAAGGGTTTATTTTGGCTTCAGAGGGGTAAGAGTGAGAGAAGCCTGCCAGCAAGCAGCATGGGGGAGGGGGGCAGGATGACCAAGAGGTCACATCTTCAAGTGCAAACACAAATCAGAGACCGCGAACTGGAAATGGGGAGAGGCCATGAGCTTCCAAAGCCTACCCACAGTTCTGTACCTCCCTCAGCAAGGCTGCCCCATCTCACCATCTCCTCATACTACTAACTGAGGACCAAGTCTTCAAGTATCTGCGGGACAGTTCTGACTCAACCCACCACAGAGAGTAACAGTGTGTAGGTTCCCCAAGGCAATTTAGGAGCCAAGCTCAGAAGCAGCCAACTTATCTTCTGCCTACATCTCACTGACTGTAACTCAGTCCTTCTGTCGCAGCCAAAAATTAGGGAACGAAACTTTTGTTTCATTTTTCATTTTCCATGTTTTCATTTTGTTTGTTTTCAGGAGGAGATGGGCTTGTGAGACTCTGCCTAGACATTTTTTTTCTTCACTTTATTATAGCTTTTGAAAATGGTGACCAATCGACAATTACCCTTTATCTCTTAGGTAAAAGGACATTTCCATCATAACTGTATGTTTTCCCCCTTTGGGCAGTTGTTCTTAAGTCTTGGTATTTCCTGAACTTCTCAAGTGGGCCTGTCCAGATGCAGCAGACTCCTGGTCCCACTTCTAGGAGTTCTGATTCAGTTGAGCCAAGTGCATAGATGACACTCAGTTTAAACAAGAGACTGAACTGAATCTGACACAAGGGTTCTACAATTCATAAGCTGAGAAATACTGAATTAGGTTAAAGTCATTAAAACAAACCAGATGACATTTCTGCCCAGAGAAATTTCTTTGTAGATGTTAAAGTATGAAAAAGAGGCCAAATCTAGCTTGAACCATGGAAGTCAAATGGAGACAAGAGCTTGTTTTCCTCCATGAGAGAAACAATATCAGAAGTATGCCCTCATACACATCAGTTCAGAGCCCACTTGGCCTCTGGCAATGATGTTTGGAACTTACTTTTAAGTATATCCTCAATTTGAAGACTACTGCTCTCACATTTTAACATTTTTAGATGCCGGGTATATCTTACAATCAGAAGTGCTGATACTTCCCCCAAGAAATGCAGTAAGCAATAGTGTACTCTAAAACATTGGCACCTTAGGTTCATAAAATGGAGTGGCCTGGCCTAGGCCATGTTGGCTAAGTATGTGCTCAGTTTTGCCTTACTTGTGCTCAGTGCTTTCAACCAGAATTTATACTGCTACGGTGGCAAGCTGGCATTGATGGAAAAGCCCAAGTTCTAGAAGTGGCTACTGGAAGTGCTTTGCTTATCTATAGCTTTGCAAGATCTTTAATCAATATCAATCAGTGTCAAAAATGTTAGAAATAGGTTTTCATGGGCAGATAATGAGTGCTGAAAAATGTGACTGGCTCAGTGGTAGAGCCCTTGCTCAGCCTGCATGAGATCAGTTCAGTTCCCAGCACCACAAAACAACAGAAACAAAATGAATGTTGGCTAAATGGTGCGATATAAGCTGGCTAGTGAATATCTCAGTTAGTGCTCATGAAAGACCATGTTGGTTCTGGGGAACTTTGCCTGCTGGATGTTAGTTGAAAGGTCAATCAGCTTCCACTGAGTTCTTTTGCTGGTTTTAAGTGAGCCTGTCGTACAGAGTGGACAAAGAGCAGCCTGACAGGTTATGTACATTGCCTTTGTACTTTCCTATTGAATGTTTTTGTCTAGAAACACCTAATAAGAGATTTTGGTTGGAATTTTTTTTCTTAGACCCTAATTATAATAACTATTTCCAACAACCTGAGGCTGCTAGGGGCTGCCTAGAATTAAATGCGTGCATGGGATCACCTTGTTCACAGCTTGTAAGCAGGGGTCTGATTCAGTAGGACTGGTGGGCATGGGGCTTTCTGCCTGAGCCATTCCCTTAACCGTCAAAGGTCAACGGGCAGAAACCTTGGCCTCTGACTTGCCTGCCATAGCAGTATGAGCAGAGAAGAGAAGAACACAACGTGTGTGAGGAGGGGGAGGGAATAAAAGGAGGAGGAGGGTTTGCTCTTCGAACTTAGCAGGGAGCCATGCCACGCTTTTGAATTGGCATTGGAGGTGCCAGGTGCATCATGGTCCTTATCCAAGTGGCACCAAGGTCACAGCTGAGGAATGTCCCCAGGTCCAGAAAGCACTATTTAGAATGTCTTGTTCTAGCAAAGAGGTAAGAGTGATTATGATCCACTTTTTGGGTATGAACAGCGCCTCTCTGGAGATTCCCCAGCGCAGGAGCAGAGAACAGTGCATGGAACATCAGCTGGGCGGATAAGGCCAGGTGAGACTGGATTTCATCATCATTTGAGTCGGAGTTGTATTGAGCTCCAATTTGGGATACTGAAGTGGGTGTCTTCATCTGAGAGAAATACCGGTGACATAGGACTGTGTATGTGAACTAGAGTAATTCAAGCAAGCAATTAGTGTCCCGATGAGTGTGAGCCTGAGAATTTGATAACTGCTGGTGGTAAGACAGGAGAACCATGTCCCTGACTGGTCCTGGGAGCTCGCTAGGTGGTGGCATAGTAATAGAAACAGGCTTCAAATTCCACCAGTTAAGAAGACGCAAACGCTCACAGACTTTCCATGGCTTTTTCATACCGTATGCACCTCTACCAATGCTTTGCCTGGGCCAGTTACTTCTCCTGGCACCCCTGGTGTGGGAATCAAGGAAGTAATGTTTTTTTATGATAGAGACATTGTTAGGATTGTGCAACGGAGTTACACGGTGGATTCACAAATCATGCCATGCGACTGGTTCCACGAGGTTTATTAAGGGAAGGGAGGAAGGGAAGGAAGGAATGGAAGGGGAAAGGGAAGAGGGAAGACAAAGGGAAAGGGGTCACAGAGACTATACCATCTCTGGGTAGAGCAGGAGAGAAAGAGAGAGAGAAGGAGCTCCAAGTTCTTTTATAGGATGACCCAGGTGCGCAGGTGGTTCCAGGTGGTCCATAGATGGCTTCACAGATGCCTGATATCTAGCTTGTCAGGTCCCTAGGGGCTGGCCACAGAGATGCCTGCTTATGGACCCAACATTCCTCCATTTCTGTTTTATTAAAAAGTGAGGAGCTAGGAAGGGGTGATGGTAGGGAGAGCACAGGGGCAACCTTTGCTCTTCAAGCTACTTCCTGCTGATTAGGGAAATTGTCATTCTCAGGGTATAGCTGATCCCCACTATCAGGGTCAATTGGAGGGTCATTGTGATCTGGTTCTGTGGGCAGAGGTTGATAATGCTATAAGAGTTACTGATTAATGGTTTGGTTAGAGAATTTTTTCACTTGTTGTTGGAGTACTGTAGAGGGGAAGTTAATTAAGCAGAGTGCAAATCCATTTTCATATGGGGTTTTCGAAGGCTCCAGAGCTAGAGGCCTCGAGCTGTTCCCTTCGCTTTTGTATATCTGTCTGGAGTTGTTGGAGTTTGTCTTTTACTATACTGGATTGATTGACATAAAACAGCATTCCTCCTGGAGAAAGATGCAAAGGCCACCTTCTTTAGCTGTGAGGACATCCAATCCACATTGGTTTTGAAGGACTACTGCTGCCAGCGAGTTGATCTGTCCTTGGAGGGTTAGTATTGCCAGAGCCACTTGCTGAAGGTCCTGGATGAACTGGGAACAAAGCTGATAATACTGATAATACAAAGTTAGTGAAGTGGCTAATCCTGCTGTCCTGGTCCCAACAGCTGGCATGATTCCTGCAACAGCAAGGGGGCAACATTTGAATTGCCTTCTTATCCTGCTGGGCAGCTATTGAGTCCACTACTGGGATTGGTAGGGGATCCTTTTCATTTATCACCCCCAGCTCAGGAAGAGGAGCACAACTCCTGACCAACCAGCAGGCAGACAATGGTAGACCTGAGTGCCACAAAGAATCAAGGTATTATTAGCAGTAGGGTATTGGGGTTGAGTTGAGATATCAAGGATTATAGTTTTATTACACTCTAAGGAACTTAGCATTCCTACAGAGTGTGTCCCGGATGCCTTGAAACAGCTTGCCACACCAAAGAGAGTGATATGAAAAAGGTAGAGGGTTGTGGCAATATCAGGGTTAGTAAAGTTAGTAAATGGTGAAGTGAGGTTACTTGACAGAGTCACCAGAGAAGCTGTCAGCAGTAGTTCTGAGTTGGTCCCAGGTGAGAAACACAGCCAGCAAGCTTTAAATAACCCCAGTTGGCTCACATTAAGGAGCATGCAGGCCGAGGTCAGAGTCTGAAGTAGGAGACAAAATGACAGTTTGTATTATTTAGGAGGGGGGAATGTCAGAGAGGAAATGCCTTTAGCTATCAGAGTCCACCAGCAGAGTTAAACAGTTCCCAAGTGGACAGTGAGGATTGAAATAATTAAAGCAAATCACATCGATACGAGAAAGAATTTTGTGGAACTGCCGAACTTGTTTTCTAAAACTACTTCCCTATAGCAGATATGGTCCAAGGTTATACAAACAAGTTTTAAGAAACTTGGCGAAACTTCCTCTTTTCTCTGTCTCAAGGTGAAGGCCAGAGTGAAGACATGTTTTCCATAAATAACAAAGCAGTCCAACAAACAAGGAGCTCTCCACACTTAGAGGCTGGTAAAGGAAGTAACATGTCACAACTGGTAGGTAGGGTAGCTAGGAGAAGGAGAGAGGATGCTGGTGAGCTTGGCGTCAGGCAAATGGGTGGAGTAAAGGAGATAAAGGCTCCTATTTTGGCTAAAAAGTCCCTTCCCATTAAGGGAACTGGACAGGATGGCATCACTAAAAAGGAATGAGTCAAGGGAACACCCCTGAAAATACAATTAAGTGGTAGAGTCCAGCAGGGCTGACAAGGCTGTCCCCTTACCCCAACAATAGGGGAACTAGAAGGAGAGGTTGGTCCCCAGCACTCTGTCAGGACTGAGTAAGTGGCTCCACAAGGAAGGAGATGGGCTACCCAATATCATGATAATTACCCACGGCTCCCTGCTAATGATGGCATTGGTTGGGTCAAGAGAACCCGTCCATAGCTGTCCATAGCCAGGCCTAAGATATCGGCTAGAGAGTGATCTGGGAGTGATGCCCCCATATCATGGGAGAAATGGTTGCAGTCAACAGCTCGATGTCCCTCTTGGTGGCATTGTGGGCATGGCCCTGGTGCCTTGCAGGAGTTAGGACAAAACTGGGCCCAGTGACCTTTTGACCACATTTGAAATAGGGACCCCATGGTCCTTGTGCCATAGGAGGCAAGGGAGCCTGGGTAGTGGCTGAGACCAGTCAGGTGGATAGCCTTGGCAAACATTTGGTACTTTTGCTTGTAGGATTTCTCATCTCTCCCATTGTACACCTTAAAGGCCAACACTAAGACTTCTGCCTGTGGAGTCAGAGGTCCTCTCTCCAAGCATTTAAGCTTAGTCCTGATGTCAGGGTATCTCTTGGAGAAAAAAATAGATCATCAGAAATTGCCTACCCTCTGTACTTTTGGGGTCTATAGATTAGTATGTTGTAAGAGGGCCTTTGCAAGACATTCTAGAAATTGAGACAGGTTTTCATTCTTGTCCTGAATGACCTCCTGCAGTTTTTCAAAATTAACTGACTTAAGGGTAGCCTTGCAGAGACCAGCCAGGAGGCAGATCATGAACTGATCTCTGGCTAAAATGTCTTCCAGAGTATTATAATCCCATTGTGGATCCTGGTCAGGCACCACCTCAGCCCCAATGAGGTGTGCTGTGTTTATTTGGTGAACCTCACCTGCATTTGTTCTAGCCTGTTCCCAAATGTACCTGTGTTCCTCAGGTAATAGGTTATTGGTAAGAATCATATTTATATCATAGAAGGTAAGACTATAAGATTGAGTGAGATATTGAAATTCTTTAATAAAAGTAGAAGGATGAGAAGCATAGGATCCTAGTCTCTTTTATACTTGAGAAAGTTCAGTTAATGAGAAGGGAACATGCACCCTAACTAAGCTATATACACCAACCACCTCCTACAAGGGAAGAATTGAGGCTGGTTTATGCTGAGTAGAAGGAGGCTTTGCTATAGAGTAAGAGTGGGTAGCAGGGGGGCTAATAGCTGTTGTTGGGGTGAAAGTGAATGCCAAAGTAGGATGACTAGGACAACCTGTTGCTGGGGAGGGGAGTGAGGATTCTGGAGAAGCCGAAGAGGAAGAGGAGGAAGCAGAGGAGGGGGAAGATGCCAAATGTTGGGAAGAAGCCAGGGATTGTGAATGACAAGGTGGAGGTTCATCTGCAGGGTCAAAGGTAGAGAACTCTTGAGGTTGAGACATTATAGCTGGAAGAAGTTGGGTAGGAGAACAGGAAGAGCAAACAGAAGGTTTAGAGCAGAGAAGAGAGAGAGCTTGAATGCAAGATACCTCCTTCCATTTACCAAATTGCTGACAGTAAAAAGATCCCATAAAATATTGGGATTTAATGTGCAGTTAATTGGCCAATTTGAACCATTATCTAAGGAATATGTAGGCCAAGTTTTATTACAGAGGTGTGTGAGCTAAGAGGCCTTTAAGTCAGGCTCCATGCCTAGGGTTTTAAAATTCTCCAGAAGACATTCCAGTGGAGATGCTGGAGGAATGGATGAATGGGCAGTTCCTATTGAGAGGGTAGGAGTCAGTGACCTGTCAAGGCATCCCAAGAGCAAGGTTTGACCTGGTAGAGTGGTCCTATCTGATCCAACAACTCATCAACGTTGGCTAGAGACCAGGGGCACTGCTGCTCATAGGAGACACAGTTTATCTAGGGCTAGGATTTTCATAGGCGAGCATGAGGGGAAAAACTGTACATGTAGAAGGGAAAGAAAAATCTCTCCCAAGGGAAAAAGGAGCCTTAAATGGAGGTCAGCAAAAAGGGTAGCCAGTAAAGACCATGGTTGGGGGTACCTCTGCCTCAAAGGGTAGTGGGAAATTGTTAGACGCTTGATGATCAGTTTTCCCTTACATAGAGAAATGTTTATGCCAACCTATGAGGGAAATTTATCAGTCCAACCAGTGTTGAATGCAGCATATAGCGATCTAGTTGCCAGAAAGTGGTTTGCAGGCAGATTTGGAATGAAATAGGTTTCCAGTTGCTTTGGTGGGGTGCCAGCAACCACCATGCACCATGGTCACTGGAGGCACTTCTTCCTGGCCAATGCACCAATGTTAGGATTGGGCAACAGAGTTACAGGGCGGGTTCACAAATCACGCCACGTGACTGGTTCCACATAGGAGGTTTATTAAGGGAACAGGTGAAGGGAAGGGGGGAAAGATAAGGGGAAAGGGTCACAGAGACTGTCTCTGGGCAGGGCAGGAGAGAAAGAGAGAGAAGGAGCTTCGAGTTTTCTTGTAGGGTGACCCAGAGCATGTGCAGGTGGTTCCAGATGGTCCATAGGTGGCTTCACAGATGCCTGATATCTGGCTTGTCAGATCCCTTGGGGCTGGCCATAGAGATGCCTGCTTAACATAAAACATAAACTGCTGACTACAAGTACTTGGCTCTCACAGAACAGTGGGGCTGTAGACCTGTCCCATCTACTCACAGACACAGAGCATTACTGACTGAGTCTACTTTCATCTACACCTATTCCAACAGTCATCACGCTGGTCAGTTGCTTCTTGTCAAGAGATTTTATATGCAAATTGACCAAGGCTAATAGATGGACTTGGGTTAGTTTATTCTCATTTGTACCAATCTGGACATTTGAGGTTGTTTACCCCAAACAACACCTCAGGCAGCAGGAGCATAAGGCAGCTGGTCATGCAGTTTCTTCAATTAGAGAACAGAGAGATGAATGTTGGTTCTTCTGGTGTCTACCTTTTTCTATTTTGGTCATCCTAGGAATGCTAGTCCATGGTATGATGCCACCCATATTCAGAATGGGTCTTACCTGTCAGCTAAGCCTCCCTGGAGACATTCATAAACACTTGGTGGTGTCTCTTCTAGGTTATTATAAATCCAGTAAAGTTAATGAGGAATGTAAAATATCAAAAGGCCACTCTCAACAGTCATATCACTGTAACCATTAATATTCCTCCCCTGATCCACAAAAGGCTCCTGGCTATTTCAGGACTCAAAATACATGTAATTAATCTCCAAGAATTTCCTAAGTCTTAACATTCTTAACATTTCTCAAAAGCCCAAAGTCTTTTCTGAGATGTGAAGAAATTTCTCATTGTGAGCCTCATAAAAATAATAGTAATAAAGTTGCATACTGCCAACACTCAATGACACAGAGTTAATGTTCCCATTCCAAAAGAGAGGAATGCAAGCATAGCAGAGAATGAACTGAAACAAGACTGAAACCTAGGCAAAAAAACAAACCCAGCAACTCTGCTTTTAACATCCAAAGCTTGTGATAGAAAGAGGATTGCTGGTGTTCTGCTTCCTTCTCCTTTTAGCATTTGTTTTCAGTAAATGAAGTCAGACTGGCCCCACCCATGTTTAGGATGAGTCTTTCCCATCAATCTTTCTTGAAATGCTCTCAATAGATAACACCTAGAACTGTGTCTTCTAGTGATTTTAGATCCAGTCAAGTAGACAAGAAAGACTGATCACAACTGGGTTGAGATGTCAATGTGTTCTTTGTACTTAAGACCTTCCCAGCCCCATATCACAGAAAAAGGAGTAGCGGCCAAGACAGCTGTTCTTGCTGTAAAGTAATCTGCTCTTAGGGTAACCAATGAAGTCCTGCAAAAGCCAAAACCGAATCCCAGAGGGAAACTACCAATCCCTCTAAAAAAATAAAAATAAAAATAAGCACTTGTCTTAAGAGCTTCATGGCCATTGTATGATCACACCAGAGAATTAAATTTCAATGTGAGTGTTGGTAAGATGTCAAATTAAATGATGGTGCTCTTCATAATGGTTTTCCATAATGGTTGTTGTGTTGTAACTGCATCAACGATTCATTTCTTTTTATTGCCAAGTAATATCCTACTATGTGGCTGCATCCCATTTTGTTTCTCCAGATTATTGATATTTGTCTTAGTTAGACAAAAACAGATTATTGATATTTGCTGTGATTAAAAATTATGTGACTAAAAGCAACTTGGGGAGAAAAGGCTTTCTTTCAATTAAACTCTCAGGTCACAGTCCATCATTGAAAGTAGTCAGGACAAAATCTCAATGCAGGAACATAGAAGCAGGAGTTAAAGCAGAAGCCATGTATGAATGTTGCTTACTGGCTTGTTCTTCATGGCTTGTTCAGTTTGCTTTCTTCTATAACTCAGAATCAACTGTCCTGGAGTGGTACTGTCCCCAGTGAGGTAGGCCCCCTCCCACATCTACCATTAATCAAGAAAATAACCCCCACCAGGCCAATCTAGTCTGGGCATTTTCTTTGTCTCTTCCCAAATGACTCTAGCTTGTGGCAAGTTGGAAAAAAAAATTCACCAACAGTCTTGATTGTTTTTTGGATTACATGGATAATGCTGCTATAAACACAATCCTTTTTTAATGTAATTTATTCATTTTTATATTAATCACAGGTTAGGTACTTTGCATCCCAGGCGTAGCCCCCTCCCACTCTCTCCATCCCTCCCTCATCTCCTCCCCACCCCCTCCAAGTCCACCGATGGGGGAGGACATCCTCCCCTTCCATCCAACCCTAGTTCATCTTGTCTCCTCAAGGCTGGCTGCAATGTCCTCCCCTGGGATCTAGCCAGGCTGTTACTCCTTGGGGTGTATGGGGGAGGGTCAAAGAGCCAGCCATTGAGTTCATGACAGAAATAGTCCCTGTTCCCCTTACTAGGGTCTTCAGTTGGGCACTGAGCTACCATGGGCCACATCTGAGAGGGGGTTCTAGGCCATATCCATACATGGACCTTGTAAACACAACCCTTTAACTTTCTGTGTGGACATAGGTGTTTTTTATTTGTTTGTTTGTTTTCTCTTTGCTTTGTTTTTTCTTCTTCTTTTAGGCAGATAGATAAAAATGTAATTGATGTACTTTGGTTAGTTGCTTTTAACTTTAAGAAACCACAAATTAGTTCCTAAGTGACAGACCTTTACAGTCCCATGACCTTTAAATTCTCTACAGGCTCTTCAACACTTGCAATAATTAGTTTGTTGGGTTTGGACTTTTGTAATTAGTATATATTTGTATTTCATTGTACTTCCAATCACATTGCTCTATTTGTACTGAAATTTCTTTCTTGTATATACTAGCTCTTCATATGTCTTCATTGATGTGGTGTCTTTTTAACTTTCTCTTCCATTTGTGACTGTACTTCTACCATCTTTTATTGAGATTGAACATCTTTTAAGAAAAAAATATATGTTCTCAATATACGTTCCTTTTTCAGATCTATACTTAGAAATATTTCCTCCTGTTTCCCATTTTTTAGGGCATCCATCTTGGATTATCTCTCACTCGTTACTTACAATCATACTCTCATCAAATTTATAGAGAAACTTATAAAAAAATTTAGTTGGGAACTTGCTTATACTTTCAAAGCTTTCGGCCATGATCATCACGGTGGGAAGCAGAAGGATGTGACACTGGAGCAGAAGCTGAGAGCTTTATATCCCGACCTGAAGGCAGCAGGGAAGAGACTGGGCCTGCCAGAGGCGTTGGAAACCTCAAGGCTCACCCCCAGTGACACACCTCCTCAAACAAGGACACACCTCCTCCTCATCTTTTCTACTCCTTCGTAGCTGAGCATTCAAATATAGGAGCCTATGTGGTCATTCTCAAACTACCACAATGTCCAACGCAACTTACAGAAGGGGTTTACAGTTCCAGAAAGTCAAGTCTTTCATGGCAGAAAAGCATGGCAAATAGTAGGCCTGGTGGATGCAACAGAAAGCTGAGGGTTTACAGTTTGAACAGCAAGCAGAAAGTGAACTTTAAACTGGCGTGAATGCTTAAACCAAACACTGAAAATTTTGAGATCATGGGGGACATTTCTTATCCAAACCACGACAATGACTGCCCAGCCATTGCCATTTCTGCTTTCATGTCCACATATATAGGAGCCAGAGTTTCCCATTAAAAGCAGGTTCTTTGTTCCCACTCCTCCAGTGGTTTCTTTCCACCTAACAGTACCTGGAGTCCTTCCATAGCTCTCCAGGCCTGTGACATCTCAGCTCTGGCTATGCATCTGACCTTGTTCCCTACCAGTCCTGCTTATGACATTGTGAATGTACTGGCCTCTTTTTCACTCAAACATTGGGGTGTTGTCCCTTGCTGTTCATTTCCTAGCATGCTCTTTCCCTAAATATTACACAGTTTCCTCCTTCATTTCCACCAGGTTCCTGAACTAATTCTAAATTTCAAAAAAGCCATTCCTGTTCATTTTTCTACATAGATACCCACCCTGCAATACACCATTGCTTTAATTCTGCTTCATTTTTCATCACAGTTTCTTTCATTCTCTGACCAAACACTGGGTAATTATAGATTGTTTTTGTCTTTTTATTTTCCTGTTGCACAATAGCTCACACATTGTCTGTTTTCTCCTCTACCCCTGACATCTATGCCAGTGTTTATACAAATAAAGTTTTGTGTTTATCTTTTTGAAATTGTGGACCCCAAATAATTTCTACTATGAATTAGTGGCTCTCACTGCATACTTAAAAATAAAAAAAAAAACATGACCTTCTCTTTCTTCAATAGATAATTTTATTCTCCGATTTCAAATTCAGTAACAGTAAAATAAAATAATATAATCCAGTGACCTGATGTTCTGATCTCTCTTTTTATGTGTGTCTGTTTCAATACTTATGGACTCCCTCAGACACAACACTGTAGCCTTCTGCATGCTGCTGGAATTCACCCACGGCACTGCCTAGGCTTCCAGGTCTCCCCCTTGGTATCTGATCTCAGTCACAGCCTCTGGGCCCTGCAGTAAGAGATATAGAACTCCCAGGAGGGCTCCTAAATCAAGAGCTGGGCCTCATTATTATTCATCGCTTGTAAAATGTAGGTAGGTATAACTTACGAGACTACTTTTAGGATGATTAAAAGAAAGAAACTAATGAGAAGATCACACGCTTCATCTGTAGCAAACATCTCAGGCAGTTTCCCCTAAGATGTTTTCAAGGGAACCCTGGAGGGAATGAAATAGTTCTCTCAAACCTGATGTCGGCATTAGAAACTGCAAGAGGTCACATAGCTTAAAGAAGGGCAGGAGCATCGTATGAGCCAAAACCTACAGACAGCCAGAGAGAGAGAGAAAAGGAGAGAGAGAGAGAGAGAGAGAGAGAGAGAGAGAGAGAAACAAAAAAGGGATGAGGAGGTAGGGAGCACTGAGGCTATGGAATGATGAGACTAAAAGCAGGTGCTAGCCAGAATATTAATGCATCTGTACGAATTTTGGCTATTTCTTTTTTTTTTAATTTATTTATTTTTATATCAATCACAGGTTAGGTACTTTGCATCCCAGGCATAGCCCCCTCCTTCCTTCCCTC
>CM053757.1:51980555-52067903 GCA_028658305.1 Pachyuromys duprasi
ACTTATCAAAGGACCCTGATGACATCAGTGGACCTGTACATCCATAAATTCTGAGAGTCCTATTCATAGAAAGTTACACATAATAGTCATCTCACAGTGCTCAAATATACAGCAGCTTTTTGCATATAGACGTTTAGCCACATAGGATCTCCTATCAGGAATACCTTCCCTTCTCCCCTGCTACCATGAGCATTCTACCCAGAACCTAAGTCCAGGTCTCTTACCATCATATTGGCTCCATTAGGTTCCCTGAATCCCTAGCCCAACTCATCAGCCCTTTTGCTTAACCTTTCTCTTATGAAGCTATCTATGACCTGCCATATCATAAGCTTCCTGTGTCTAGGTCCTATTCCCTTTACGGAAATGTAAAGATTCCATGCTGGAGAGTTTACTTTATTCAGCAGTCTTTACTTGTAGCACAAAACACTTGCTTCATTTCCACTCAATATCAAATATCTCCAATTGAACTAACTTGGTTGAAAAATGAACACTATTAGGGCCATAGAACTACCCAGAAGCGCCTTCTTCAGGAAGACCTTTACTGGCAATTTGATCTGTTGTTGTGTCCAGCATGTCTGAACAGTAGTGAGGAGTGTTGACTAATTAAGGTGGTAAATATATAGTCAACTAATAAACCCGGGCAAGTTTTTTTCTGTTTACCAATCAAAATCACTCAGCACCATCAATAGAGAGTGTGTAGAAGAAAGCAGGTTGCTCATTAGCTGAGCTCTTCATCTTTAAACCATTTGTTTTGACTTGATACAGATCTACAATAAATCTCAGTCCCCAAAGGATTAATTCTTTTAAAATTCATGAGTAATTTCTTCCATTCCCTTAATAACACATTTCATTTCTCTTCAGCCAATTTCTGTGACAAATTGAAGCCTATATTTAGAAATAAAACATATAGTCAAAATATAAAAACCATTAGAATGAATTCAAGCTTTGTTTTAATTACATTTAATCGGACTACATAGGGAGTGATGCCATTACATTAACAGATGACCAAGAAATACTGTTCAATTTTTGTTTTGTCCTACTGCATTGGAAAATTATTTTTGTAAGGAGAGCTACATGTGTCATGCCATGAGACATTTAATGGCCATATAGTATCATCTCAGAGAATTCCTTATTGGGATGAAACAAGCTCACAGGCTTAGTCTCTGAAATACAAGAGACTTTTTTTTCTTTTCTTTGAGACAAGGTTTCTCTTTATGTAGCCCTCACTGCCTTGAAACTCACTCTGTAGAACAGACTGGCTTTGAACTCACAAAGATCTGCCTGTCTCTGCCCACAAAGTGCTGGAATTAAAGGTGTGGACTAGTACCACCCACCTACAAAGGGCATTTTTATGTCCTCCTCTCCTGGCTCATGCTTCAAAGGCTTGATCCCCAGCTTGAAGCACCATTTGGGGGGTAGTAGAGACTTTAGAAGTTGTCCTTTTGGAAGAAAGCAAGTGAGTAGAGGTGGCTTCTTGAGAATATACTGTCCTGTCCTGGACACTGCCTTTCTTGAGATCTGCTCCCTGCTTGCTCAGAAACACCTCTTCTTCACCACATTCTTCCACCATCAAAATGGGTCTAAGTACACAGACCAATAGACCACGGAAAGGACATATTGAAACTGTGGGACAAAATAAATTCCTCCTCCCTTAACTGTTTCTGTCAGGTGTTTTGGTGAGAGCAATACAAAAGTCTCTCTCAAACACACGCACACACACAAACACACTTAGGTGACTGAAAGCACAATGTCTTTCTGAAAGAACCTTGGGAGAGTGTCACCAAAATACTCTTGAGAGGAGCCCAGAATGGAAAAACATACCAGATTTTTTCCCCAACATAGTATTTATATTGATTATTTATGAATTTTGTACAATATACCCCAATCACACTCACTTCCCATTTCTTCCAGATGTACTCACCCATCCTTGTGACCAACCTGCCCACAAAAGGAGAAATAGAAGAAAAGAAATGAGGAGAAGATGGAGGAGAAGGAGGAGGAGAATAAGACTCCAAGTCCAATTTGTGTTGCCTGTATACTCGCTGGAGCATGGTCAAACTCTCAGAGCCCCTTAAGGATAACCAAATCCTTTCCAATTCCCCCACTCCCACCCCTCGCTGCCAGAAACCATCAATTGTGAAGCACTACACTTAAGCATCTTTATCACAATTTTAAGGGACTCTCTTCAATGGCTTCCTGTCTAGACTGTTTCTTTTTTCTTTTGGGGAGGGGTGGAGTGGGGTGGGAGTAGAGGTCATCACTGAGGCCTCCAATGTCTCTCATTCCCAACCATGAGTCTGCAGTTATCAAAACCGCTGCAAAAGAAGCTTCCCTGCCCACAACAACCATCGGCAGTAAGAATCAGGGACTCGCACATGGCTTCCAGTAGCAGAGCCTGTAGAAGAAGGCAAATGGTCCCCAGTAGCAACATGGACACGGACCTCATCTTGGCCTTCAGCAGCAGTACAACATGGATCATAGGCATCAATATGGCCTCCGGTGACAGTAAGGACCACAGATGTCAACATGATTGCCAGTGGCACAGACTACGAACAGACATCCACGTGGCCCCCAGTCGTCACATGGTCCATGAGCATTAACATGGCCTTTGGCGGCAGCATGGACCATACAGGTTTCTCAAGGAGGTCCAGTCCAAAAAATGAATCTTTCTCCATCTTGGACATCCTGCCATTGTTCAGAGCCAGGGCGATCACGTGACTCCAGGCTGCAGCTCACCATCCGGATGGCCCTACTCAGCAACAGCACGCTCCCACATTCACAGTAGCTGCACCGTCAGGGACTCCAGCTGCGCCCCTCTCGACAGCATGTGCTTCTCGGTGCCACCATTTTCTCCACCTCTCCACTGCGCACTCATTCACTGAGATGGCATTGCAACCTGCAGAGTATCAAAGTTTCTTTTTTTGTGTGTTTGTTTGTTTGTTTTTTTGTTTTTTCCCAAATAACTTTACATGCAAATACTTGCTGCAAGGAGGCATTGGTCTGGTTCAAGCCATTGTTCTTGTTCAAAAGTTCACATTGGCCCTGGTGTCTGAAGCACCATAAACCCTGGCTTCTCTGAGACTCATCTCAACAATAGGGTACCCTGTTGTTGCCCAGAGTCAGGGTGATCTTTGGCTGGGCAGGGTGTCAGGGGCAGGATACAGGAGTGCTCCAGGCTGCCACAGATCTCTCTGTCCTCAGTGAAGGCTGTCCCAACATCGTGCTTGAGGATTCTCAGCCCCAGGCTCCCCCACTGCAAGTAGGGTGAGCAGCGTGTGAGCTTCAGCAGTGGAGACTTCATCCTATGGCAGGGTCCGCTGGCCCTAGCCCCCTGGGAGACAGTGTATCTGCCCTATAAGCTGCCCCATGGTCCCTCCAGTGCCGGCAGTCACAGCCAACTTGAATCAGTCCACTTGCTTGACTTTTCAAATGTCTGTCTGTTGTCTGTTTGACTCTCTGTATAGACAGGGTCTCAGTACATAGCCCTAGACAATCTGGAACTTACTATACAGACCAGGCTGGCCTTGAACTCCCAGAGAGCCATCTGTCTGTGCCTCCTGAGTGCTAGGATTAAAGGTGTGAACCAACATACCTAGTAAATTGTGGATTTTTTAAAAAATAAAGATGTGTTTGTTCCCTGTCTATCACATTAAGATTGTATTGATTGCACTAAAACTACCTTTGAGAATTTGTAAAGAATTGAAGATCTTTGGTAATCAAAATAGGAGCACTTTAGAATAATACAGAAAACGTCCATTTTCCTTTGAGTAGGATCACTGGCCTAGGAAATCGATAAACCAATAGATCACATGCCTGTTAGGCCAATGGCAGATGCAGCAGGAACTTGGCTCTGCTATCTGGGCCCCAGTCCATAGTAGCCTGTGCTGTACCTTAGTAGAGGAACACCCAGATACAAACTTCTGAAAGCCTGCCACCAGGCTCTGGTTTTTAACTTCCTCTGCTGGTCACATACCAAAACGTAAAATTGGGAGAATACCACAGGGTATCTTACTGCTCTCCATTTTGGTCCATAACTGTCACAGTTTCAGGTCAACAGTGAAGTTAAATTGTCCCCGGACCCCTGGAGGCACTTGTCCAGAGGTTCACACTGTGTCTGACGGTGTGTGGGGACCTGGAGCTGGTGAACCCCGATGTGTGGTGAACCTTCCCCAGTTTGAAGACTGCTCTTTCTGCCAAATGCTGTTTACCTAGATCTTAGATGTTCTTCCTCCAACACGCTACAAGGGGTACGCATATGTTCTAATTTGGTCAGGACTGGTTGGGCTCCCTAGCATGTAAGACATTCAGTAATAAAATGGGCAATGTTCTGTATAGATTGGGGCAATTTTATCACCCTGATATAAAGAATGCCTTCCCTTTTTGTTGCCATTGCCCAGAAGTCTATGTCTCTGCTTCTTCTCTTATCTTTGAACTAAGTAGGGCTCAGGCCCAAGAGCACTGGATGAGGTGGGTAGATTCTGATAGATTGTGGGCTATGGGAGAATTTGCTTCCAACGTGATGTGTACTGCAATAGGTACTAAGTGTGAGTATTTGGTATTGGGTTACATTAAAGTGAACATTATCTACAAATTATTTAAAATGGCAATTTCAGGGTAGGTCTTTCTTTGCTGTATGGCTCTAAAAGAATGAGACTTTGTGAAACTTCAGTTGCATCAAAATCATTCTGTTTTCTCTCTTTTTCTCTCCCTCCTCTCTCTTTTTTTCTGTCTCTCTTTCTCTATGTGTGTGTCTGTCTTTCTCTCTGTCTCTCTCTTCTCTTTTTCTGTCTGTCTCTGTCTTTCTGTCTGTCTGTCTTTCTCTCTCTCCATAGTTTTGCTCTGTTACCCAGACTAGCTTTGAACTCTTGAGCTCCTGGGATCCTTTCATTTCAGACCTCCTCTCGAGAACTGGGCTTACAGATTGTATGCCATGTTAGACAGCCCTGTGCTGCCTGCCAGGCCTGCTTTTCTTCTCTAGTTCCTACATGAATATGGACTGTCTCAAATCAGAACTCATTCACAGAACATCTCACAAAGGCAGTGGGAAAATACCCCTCTCCAGCTGCTTGCAGAAGAGAAAGCTGAAGTCTCCAGCCCCAGTAAGCTTAAAGAAGTACAAGATCTCCTTCTGGGAAAAGCGTATTTTCGAACTGTTGTCAGGGAAGGGGATTTGGGAACTGGGATTGGAAAAAAGAGAAACTCAGTGTAAGATTTAAGCACCACAGTGAAAGGTGAATGTGGAATGAGGAAGAAGCCTTCCTGGACACTCTGAGTAAAAGACTTGGGCCAAATGGGGGTGCTAAAAGAACTCTGGAAGACAGACGCTGGGGCTAAAGTTTGGGTGTCCATGCTCATTCGTTTAAGCCATGAACTGGTATTAATAGTTCTTTTTAAGGGCTCACCTTTTCTGGGTAAAACAGCAGAAGGAGGGCACCCTAAACTCTGAAGATCAGCCTGGGGGTGGGAAGAAGGTAGCAAGCAGTTAGTTAGGACTAGTCTTTTGTGTTGCCCCCAGCACTGTTTCTGAGGATCCCACACACAAATGGAAACTTGTAAGAGGAAGTTAATCAGAAAATGGGATGAAGAGAGAAACAGGTGGTCACACTAAACCAGGAACATTACACATTAGAAGATCTAAGAGAGTCTGCTAGGCTAAGAAGTGTCACTGTTCTACACACCAACCTACGTTCTGACGGAAGACTTCTACGGACAGCTTCCGGAATACAGAAAAAGGTTTAGCTGTACAGGTGGTCTAACTTTGCAGATGCTCCACATGAGACGAAAAGTAAAGGAATAAGGAGGCTGGATGATTTGGGGCCTTGGAGTGTCAACACAGTTTATATTTAAAACATCCAAAGCCCATGGCAAAATGTTAACAGCTGTCAAGTATCAGCAGCAAGTCCTTCTACGTGTGCTATATTGTTTCTACAATCTTTTGTGTATTTGAAATATCATATAGGGAATTATTTTTAAAAATTGAAAACAAAAGGCGCATGCCCCACTGGAGTTGTCCCTGTCCATTGAGATCTGAGGGTTGGTCCTGGCCACAGATGGCAACCACCCCCGTCTTCCTGTTCAGTGCCAGCTGGCAGAAACAAACTGCAGAACTCTTGCAACGATTAGGTGAAACTGTCAAGTCTTTTTGACACCCTGAGCTTGCTTCATTCATGTGATAGGTTTTCAGGGATTTTTTTTTTTCTGTCGTGTTTTGACTTACTGGAAAAGCTGATGAAACTTATCTTCCTATGTGCATTCCCTTGTCAGCATAAACTTGGCAGGCCTGGATTTTTTTTTTGTCTCGGGACCATGTAAACTTTATGGGGGCTGGAGAGATGGCTCAGTGGTTTAAGAGCACTTGCTGCTCTTGCAGAGGACCTACCTCCAGTTCCCAGTATCCACATCAAAAAGCTCACAACCATATGAAACTCTAGTTCCAGGGATTCAACTGTCTCTTCATGCCTCCATGGGAACACATGCGGAAATCAGTCACATAGGTAGGCACTCACATATATATGTAAAACAAAAATAAATTTTAAACAACCTTCTGTATTCTGATTTTTCCACACAAGAACCTATGATCTGTTGGGCACAGATTGTCACGTTGAATCACAGATCTCAGAATCACTGAAGAATGGAGTGGTTGCTGCTCTTCATGACAAGCAGAGTTCCCATATGACAAATCCATAGTATATAAAAAGCGGACTCAACATAACCTCATTATCGAGACAGTTAAAAACACACTAAACAGTCCCTTGAAAAACCTGAGCCCCACGTTCAAAACTGCTGAGATGAGATTCTACGCAGTGCTTGCCCAATGGTGAGTCTAGAAAGTGACATTGAAGCAGCTCTTGCTAGGAGCAGACAGCTGCCTCGTGAAGGCTTAGACATAAAGGAGGTTTAAACTTTCACTTTCCTCTTGCAGCACCAAGTGTTCAGGCGGGCAGCCCAGGACTGTGTCAGCTGTCCAGCCTTTCCACAGACTCACTCTCTTCCTAGCCTTCTGCTCCTTGGGATCCAAGGAGGACAGTCTGACATTTCATGTTCTATGGTTGATGCAGCAATGAGGGACAGAGACTGGAGGAAGGGGAGGGCGGGGGAGGAGCAGAAAGAAAGCACGAAGGCACTCTTCGTGTAGCATTCCCAGCATTGAAGAAATAACTTTCCTAAGAACTCTCCAGACAAACTTAACTCACAAATCACTGACCCAAGCTTGCTTCACCGCAACTCCAAAAAAATCTGAGAAAAACAAAGTGCTAATAAGAAAGAGCATGGCTCACAAAGAAGAGAGTCATTCACCGGCATGTCTGGGGGTCTAATTTCTGCAATTCTGAGCTAAGCAGAGTACACTAAACATTATATGTCCTGGGCTCCTTTCTGACTCTAAAAGGACATTGCCTTTCCAGGGCTGATATGTAAGACCCACAGTGAACAAAATAAAAATACATTGGGGAAGGAAACTATTCAAGAACCCCATGCAAAGACAAACCGCAATGCTCATTGGCTTTCCCAATCTACCTGGATGTGAGTTGGAGTGTGGCATGTTTGGCTGGATTTGTAAAACAAACAAACCTCCATTCTCCACTCTCCTCAAGTCATAAATTTACTTTGCAATTGATTTATCATGCAGTCCGCCAGTATTATGCTTTGTGCACTTGCTTAACAAATGGTCAGTAGTTTTCCAGTCAACCGTTTACAAGAGCTACAGACAAGTCTACAAAACACTGATATTGCAGGAGCAGTTTCAGTCTTCCACCCCTGGACACATGACCAGGAAACTTGTAGATTATGAATGTGTAATACAGGGGCCCATTGCTCTTAATATGAGGCTAGAGAGGAGTGTGAGTTATCATGCAGCTATGCTGAGCTCCAATTCTGGCATTGCCTCTCCTACACAACCTGTTGGCAATGGCCATGGTGGGTGGAGCTGAATCATGCAGCCTTCTCCAAGTTACATGATTGACAAGTGAAAAATTGTGTTTGTGTTTGTGGTATATGCTGTCATGTTTTGATGTATGAGCACACTGGGAGATGATTAAATCAAGCCAATTAACTTATCTTTCACCTCAATACTTCTCATTTTTTTGAGAACATTTAAAATCTCTCTCAGCAATTTTCAAGGATATGACACATTTATTATCGACTGCAGTTGCTGAGGAGTTATGTGCCGAATCTATGCAACTCGTTCCCTGAATCTGCTTCTTTACAGACTTTGGCCAATCTTCCCTACTCCCCAGTCTTTCTTCAGGACCCTTGGTGGCTTCTACTCTAGTCTTTGCTAGGGTGTAATTCTTTCACACTCTCTGTGTAACTAAGATCATACTCCCAGGCATGGTGACTTGTGCTTGTAATTCCACCACTTGGGAGGATGGGACAGGAGGTTTGCCATTAATTGGAAGGCAGCCTGGTCTACAGAGTGGATTCTAGGCTATCCTTAGCTACAGAGTGAGACTTTGTTTTAAAAACAGAAAAAAAAATGAGATCATGTACAACTGTGCCTGCCTTGTCTCATTTAGCAAACTGTTCTCTCAGTTTCTTCATGTACAGCAAATAAGAGGATCTTCCTATGCAATGACTGTATGATACTCCATTGAACACTCCATGTCTTCTTTATTCTCTACTGTATAACACTCTTTAAAGAACACCTGTGCAGTACTTGTCACATGTCTGTTGTAGAAAGTCTTTTGGGGATTTTCAGTGTCAGTCAGAGCTGTTATTGGTCCTATTTCTTTTCAGCTTGCTTCTGTCTGCTCTGATATCGCTCTTGGTATTTCAACCAGGAATCAATTCTAGAAGCAGTAATAGTGACAGGAGATAGGTAGGTGGACAGACAGACAGAAAGAAAAAGTGTAATCACATAGATATATAATTTATATTTATATATAAGTCATGAATATATGTATGCATTTGACATTTGACCTTGGGGAGGCTAATCCTGACTCCAGATGATTCTTCACCTTTGATTCTGGAGGTTGGGTTTAAGGGTAGACAGTTGAAAAGGAAAGACTAGTAGAGGAACCCAGAAAGCTCTGGAATCCACACATATGATCTGGGCTCATGGAGTGTACAAGACCATCCTTCAACTCTCAGAGCACCTATGACCTTGGCCTACAGATACTGTATAAGCCAGGACGCTCTATCACATCGCTGAACAAATGTGGCTAGCCCTGGAAAAGCTGGAGGGATGGTGCTGCCGCCCATACTGTTCTGGTAGTTGGGACAGTATTGAAAGCATGCGTAAGCTACAGAGCTCTGATGCCAGCCCTTGGTGTTCATCACAGCCTGCTGCTCTCCCATTGACCATCGGAATCAGGAGGGATAGAACTAGCCCTGTGTCTGCTGTGCACTGTAAAGGAGAACAAGGTAAGGCTTCGTTTTCCCCAATACAAAACCATCTCCAATTTTAAACATATCCTTGCTCTTACAAGCTTCCCCTCCCTGCAGAAAGAAGAACCACTGATTAGCAGTTCAAACTAATTAATTCTGCTTGCTGTTCACTAGACAATCATATACTAAGCATCTATCTTATAACTTCCTAACAACTCTCCCTTCCATATGAGCTTTAAATGTCTGCCCCATGCATAGCATGGAACACCTGTGCCCTCTCTTTCTGTGTGGGATAGAGCTTGAGTCTCTAAGCCTGGCACCATGAGGCTTGTATCCACCGGCTTCTTTGCACCCCACCCGCAATGTTCCAGCCAGCCACACTGCCCTCTTGCTACCTCTTAGCACATGAGTCCATGTTCTCTTTGCTCAGCTGGCTCATCTCTAACACCTTTCTGTCTATTTCTCAGATTCCTTTTAAAACGGTCTGGAAAGTGGTGTGACATTTCATACCTGTAAACAATGCCTAATGGTCAAATTAACTTATTAATATCATCACCTCAAAAAAATCACCACTCCTTTATTGCTAAGAACATCCAAAGCCCTGCCTTCTATTTATTTATTTATTTATTTATTTATTTATTTATTTATTTATTTATCTATCTATCTATCTATTTATTTATTTATTTATTTATTTATTTATTTATTTTCACTATGTAATGTTGGCTGGCATGGAACTCACGAGGAAGACCAGGCTGGATTCAAACTCACAGAGATGTCTGTCTTCCCAATGCTAGAATTAAAGGTTTGTACCACAACGCTGGGCTCTGACCTCAGTGTGTTATTGCTGAGTCTAGTGACCTACTGAGCAACACCGGAGCTTATTCTGACTATAGGGATCTATAACTTGCACTCTCTGTCCACGCCCTAATATTCCTAGCACTAGTCATTACCACGCTACTCTCCACCTCTACAAGAGCAACATTTCTTTGATTCCCAAATGAATGTGACCATATGGTATTGCCTTTATGCATCTGTCTCATCTCATGAAACAGTAAGTTTTCAACAGAGCATACTTACACCATTTACTTCAGACCCAGAACATACACTGTCTTCTTTGTAAAATTTTTTATATTTAAAATACAATTACATCATTTTCCCTTAGCCTTTCCTACGTCCAACCCCTCCCATGCTCCCCTTCCACTCATTCAGATTTATGGCCTCCTTTTCTTTAATCATTGTTGCACATATTCCTAAAGTTATAGATACAAGATGCAACCTTCTCAGTCCATATATGGTTTCAGGACTGACCACTTTGTATTTGACAACCAACTGGGAATCTTAGGGGAAGGCTTTTTCCTGAGTACTAGCTTTTCTGATATCAGAAGATGCCAAGCCAGCTTCCAAAGTAGGAAAGCAATCAACAGTCCTACCCAGCTATGATGCCTATGAACCACAAACATGATCTTCCTGGTTTGGTATCCTTAAGGATATAATATTGACATGCATACATTGGTAGCAACTAATAGCTCTGTAATTAGACTTTAAGTCCACTCAGCAAGAAGGAAATCATGACTGCCACTGGAAACCTAGTCAACCACCCAAGAGAAGCAAAGTCATGGATCTTGGAGGAAAATCTACAACCACAATGATCTGTAGTTAGAATTTTGGTTTCTTTAAAAATAAAGTTGTGTTATGTGAATATGTTTTTGTTTTAATCCCAGGTGTGAGATATGCTGCTGCTTCAGTTTATCCACAAGCATTAACTATGACTGTCTCATACTCTAGGACAGGTGTGGTTTTAGCCAGGTGAAGATAGTCTAAATTTGGGTACTCTGAGAGGGTCTGTGGCAGCAGCTGCCCCTGAGGCTAGCCTTGCCGCTGCTGGCTGCTGTTGTTGCAGTTTGTCAAGTGGTCATAAGCAAACAGAGAAGTTGGAGATATCCTGAAAACGAAAATTGAACTTGCTCCTAGGAACCCGATGCCTCTAATCAACAGGCAGTAGTCCAAAAAGGACCCATTTCCCCTCTAATCTTCTTTCTCTCCTACCTAGTGTTGGGGGATTGGAAGGGATTAGGGTGGAATAAGGTTTGGAAGGCTGGTAGATATAAGAACCCAATAAAATAGCCACTTTTTAAATATTTATCTTTATACCTACAGATAGGTCCTCTTCCATCAACAAGGAAACTTCTCTTTGCAACAGAAAAAGACCATTACAGAAAACCACAACTGATCAAAATACAGAGAATAACTAACAGTTTGGTTCTGAGCCCAATGGATACATCTACATCACAAGTCCATTAACAACAGCAATAATAACTGAAAAAGAAGTTTTCTATGAGATTTCTTGAAGTTAGAGAAGCTATACACATGAAGTCTTAATAACATGGCTGCCTAAACATACTCTTTTCTTGGTAACATTGTCTCTGTCTGAAATGACACTTTTTGTTTCATTCTCTCTCCTCCTACTACAAGCTAGAACGACTGGGGCAAAAACTAAGTTGCCAGACCCGCCTAACAATAAGAGTTCTCAATAAATATCCCTTAGACATGTCTATTTACAGTAAATAGTTAGACAGATATTAAGGAACCTGTTCCCTGCTCTCTATTTTACAAAGGATGACATGCAGAATCAGAAAGATGGAGTAATTTTCTCAAGACTTGGAAGAGCGGAGCTGCAGACAAGCCCCTTGGTTCTTGTCACTGCTATTCCAAGATGAAAAGCTCTGCAGTACTATATCTCAATTAAGCAACGCCGTTAAAGTGAATGTATCAATGTTGTAGGCATCTCATAAACTGGCTGTACCATTAAAAAAATAGGTTGTTTTTTTTTTTTTTAGACAACTTTATTTGGCCACTTGGTTGTCTAGTCTCTGGCTGATACTTGAGCTTATGCTATTGTTGTTTTTATAAAACTGTGTTTATTTCTGTTGATTTCTCTCTTAACCTGGCTATCACACACATAATTGAGAGTCCATTATATTGTTTTAACAAGCTTAATAGTACAATTCTGAGAAGTATTAACTTTATTCTTAACCCTCTGAGATAATCTGGCTTCCTCCCAGAATACATTCCATAAAGTACTTGTACTTTATGACTTTGCCTGCTGAGCTCTCTTTCCTTCCCTCTCCTTTATTTACATCAGCAGTGTGGCTCAATCCCCTACCTTTTCCTCAAACTCCTCCTCCCCTGGCTGGCAGGAAGTCCAGGGCTATTCTCTCCCTTGCTCATGGATTGGCTGTAAGCTGCTTTATTGGCATACTAGGGGACAATTGGGGAGCAGTGTTTATACAAATGTTACAATCAGATATTGTGGGGATGCAGAAATCAGCACTTGAATTACACAATAATCTTATGACTACAAGGTTACCCCCAAACCAAAGCACCCACTAAATATATAATCATCCAAAGCTAAATGTTCTGCCTGTGACTCCTATGAAGCTTTTTCTCCCTGTGTTTAGCCTCATGACTTTTTAAAAAATATATATTTAGCTGTACGTGTGTTCTATCTAGTTACATTTGATGTGTCTTTTCAGACCACGTGAAATCCTCCCCAGGACAAGGCAAGCATAAATAATTAAATGAGAATACCTGTGGGGTGCATTTCAGTTGTATCACTCCAAGTAGCACTAACATTTAATGTAGGTAAAATAATGAGATAAAACTTGAGTTTCAGTATTAAGGACCCAGAGGGTAGTCATTAAAAGTGATGATCACAAAGACTATAAAACTGCAAAGTTGCTTACAGTATAATGTGATCAGAATCTGGGTCCAATATGCACATTAGCTCTGGCTTCAATGACCTAAAGCTTGTGACTAAACAGGAACACGATCATCCTCCATTTTGTGAATATCTGAGCTGGTAAATGAAAATGGTGTAGGACTGAAATATAATATCCCATGTCATAAATCAAACTCTGTGCATATTCCCCCCTTTAATTCTCCATTACAAAGAGCTCACAACCTACACAACAGAGTACAAACCCCACACCCAGCACCCAGCGTCAACAGTCACAGGCATCCTGCTACTTCTATTCCCTCTCTACGTTTTTGGCAGTTTGTTAAATTTATGTATTGTATTTTCAAAACACACATGCACTGTCCCAGCACCCCTGCAATTCATCTGTACTGCTCCATAAAAATTATTGGCATTTTAAACCACTTTTTGAAAGCCTGCCATAATAAATTATTTTTGTTTTGGCTATCTGGGGATATTTTTTAAAAGAAATCACAAAGTGTGTGCTTTTGGGGTGAGCAGGAAGCCTCTGGCATTAGTCCATCATGTCGTCTCTGCCCTGACAGAGCCAGGTTCTCCATCCTCTCAAGCAGCTTGCGTTGACCTAGCTTTTTTTGTTTGTTTTTTGAAATGAGAGAGGGGGGGAGGGAAAGAGAGAGAGGGAGAGAAAGAAAATAGGGAGAGAACAAATTTGTTTGGGAGCAGATTAAGGCTAACCTTGTGTCACTGTGGCAGGCTGAGTTTTTCAGACTGTCAGTTTTATCTGCACTGCTGAATTTGCTGAGGAAAAGTTTGTTGTGGTAGTACTTGCTTTTTAGCTGTTTGCATAGCTCTACATCCCATAATGATCATTCCCTGTTCTTTGCTGACATTGACAATTTGTAATTTCTCCTTTCTTTCTGAATCAGACTTGTGATACATTAGACTCTGGATCTTGTCAAAGAACTAACTTTTCGTCCTGTGCGGCAAAACATACTCACAATCGCATCTCCTGGGATGGAGAGGCAGAAGGATTCATGCAAGTTTGAGGCCAGCTAGATCTATATATGAAGTCCTTATTTCAAACAAATTCTGAACAACAAAACCTCTCTTACTTTTGGCTTTGTTGATTGTCATTTATTTATTTATTTATTTATTTATTTATTTTAAATTTTCATCTTGTTCAATTGTTTCTTCATACTTACTTTCTCTTGGGCTCGACCCTGACCCTCTCTTGTGATTCTGCGACTCAAACTAAGGGCTTCACACATGCTGGACACATGTTCCACCACTGAGCTAGACATCTTTCCCTCATCCTGTATCTGAATTCTGAAAGTAGAAATTTAGGACTCTGGGTTTACTTTTTTTTTTTTAATGTGGTAATGAAAGCATGTCTACAGGTTTCCATCCAGAGAGACCTGTAAGGGAGAGAGAGGAGGGAGAAAGGAACTAAATCCTTAGACAGCAGCATGGCACTTCATGGTGGGAAGATGACCAAGCATGGGCTAGTGGTGGAACGCTCCGCCTGGTAAAGGGCTAGTGGTGGAATGCTCTGCCTGGTTAAAAAAAAAAAAAAGAGGGAAAGGGGTATGGATGAAGTTAAGAAGGATATCTATTTGCCGAGGGAAGGCTAGGACCCTTCCCTTTTCATCTTGATTTACATTTCTCAGCAAGCAGAGGAGGAAATCATCAACTGAGTACTTGGGAGAGAGGGAAGGAGGGTGTGAGGCAGAAGGAAAGCCTGGAACACTCACAATAGGGTAAGAGGAACGAGGCTTCACAGTGAGGCTGACAGGTGTGTCAGCCCGTACGACATCTGGGCTGTGATTCTTTTTTTCCAAGCCAAGCTTTTAATCTGGGAGTGTGATTTTTTTTTAAAACCTAGAAGTAGAAAGTTCAGTTGTTTCAATGCAGACAGTGGAGAAAGCAGACAGGTCGCCTCAGCAAGGGCTGGGTTACCAGGCACCATGAGGTTGGAGGTGGCCTCAGGAGACAAATACATATTGAAGGAAGCTGTAAATGTAAACTCTTCATTCTGACTTTTTGCACGCAGCCCTTGAGATCCTTGCACTCTCCATATTGGAGATGCTTGCATGCTAAGGTGTGGAATAGTGGCTGGATATCCTTATATAGCTTCAAAGTCCTGGCAAGTCAACAGGAAGACCAAGGTAGACTTGGATGCCTGAGACATCTCAGTTCCAATCTCTATGGAGAAACGGAAAGGCTGAAAATTGTATCAGACACCAGTAGTCATTTAAGCAATTATGCAGAAGTAAGAGCCTGTTTTTCATCTTCTCAGACTTCTAGAGATAGCCTTAGTGCCTTAGCTGTGTCCCTTTTCTCCATTTTCAAAGGCAGCTGTTTCTCTTGTTCTCATCCTCCTCCCTCTGCAGATTCCCAAATCAACTTAGGTCAGAGGTGGAGCCTAGGATTTACACTTGCATCCAGCTTCCAGGAGATGGAATAGTGCTGCTAAGGAGTCACCCTCTGGTCATTCCTATCTTAATATGCTCTGGCTTCAAAAGTCCTGCGAATCAAAGCCACATGTTTGTTGCCTGCCCCTGGTTGTGATTTTGTTTTTGAGTCAAAGCACAAACCTTGGAGCCCATCTTGAATCCCAACTACTTGTTGGACTGTGTAACCTTTCTGTAGCCAAATCTCTGCCTGTGTAAAGAGGACACTTTACACTTCATTGGATAAGTTGTGGCTTGCCAGTGAGTTAATAACATAAAGACTTCTTAATGCTATAAAGTACCAAGAAAGGAGAAGAAAAGGATGTCTTCAGAACAGAGGAGGGGTACTGGAGAGATAGCTCAGAGGCTCAGAGCCGTTAGTGCTGTGCCAGAGGACCTGAGTTTGGTTTCCAGCACCCGTAGTCAGGCAGCTTACAATGGCCTGTGACCCCAGCTCTCTTGGTACCGCCACAGGCACCTGCATGCACATCACACACACACACAGAGAGAGAGAGAGAGAGAGAGAGAGAGAGAGAGAGAGAGAGAGAGAGAGAGAGAGAGAGAGAGAGAGAGAAAGGAGAGAGAAAGGGAAAGAGAGAGAGGTTAAAATAAAATAAATCTTCAAAACACACACATATACATACATACATGAAGTTGGTTATACAGACAGTGGAGATAAAAGTCCATGGCAAAGCAACAGTCGGGAGGCACAGCCACCAGAGGGTCAGGGGCCATGGGAGATATTACCAGTGTTCAGCTTGAAACACAGTGGACACCACCAAGTGGGAGCAGAGTAGGATAAAGTTCTCCCAGAAAAATACTAGTCGACTGGCCCCAAACTAACTCATAAATCTTAGGAATAAAAAGAGCAAAAGGATTCCTTCCAAAATCCTTGATCCAGTTAATTGATTCATCTCAGACAAAGTGTGGTTCGGGCAATCCCCATTCACTTCCTTGTCTTGGAACACTGAACTCGGAAGCAACCTTTCAAGCAGACACAGAGAGAACATCTCCTCCCACAGACAATCTGTGCTGGTGAGCAGTTCTGCACACGGAGTTTCATTAGTGCCTGAACGCTCGCTAGCATCCTCAGGCGGATGAGAGTATGTAGTGGGACTTAGTGGGACTTTCCAGGAGCAGCCCTTTCCATGCTCAGAGGTGGCCAGAAAGTACTCAGTAAGATGTGCCCAAGAGAACAAAACCCAAGAACGCGGATAGACAAGGTCCCTGAATGTGTCTGGGGTTTGGGGTTTGCAGCGTCTGTCTTGATTTCCTTGACTGTACTTCAGCACCTCCCCAAATGACTTTGCCATATTGCATGAGATAGGTGCCTTATCCTGTCATTATGGTGTGCAGCAGCCAGAGGCTGCACAGTATGGTCTAGAAAGACTGTAAATTCCCTTATAGGAATACCTAAGAAAACAGCCACTCCTGTGGGGCTTGGAAAAAAGATGATGGCATTACAGTGCTGTCCTCACCCAGTGCTGGTTGGTGAGAGTTGCCAGATGGACCTGAATAAGCTAGACTGAATATAAGGGGTCAGACAGGGGAAGGTGTGAAACTCAGGGCATTCATTTGCCTGGATAAGCCCACCTCAGAGAAAGCTGGGTCCACATTTCCCCTGGGGCTTCCCAAGGTCAAATAAGAAGAGTTAGTAAGCTGCTCTTGTAGACCTAGCATCTTCCTCAGGGCTGGGTCTGGAACACAGGACTTTTGTTCATGCTAAGTAATTGTTTTGTTGCTTACAGCTCTCCTCTTGAGATTAGCAGGTAGGTAACAAACTATCATGTGTGGCCTGCTGCTCAGGGGATCTCTAAAATTCTTCCGTCCCAAGACCTGCTAAGAAAGTCATTCTCCATTCCATAATTCTGCACAGCACTGTCCCTAGAAGCAGGGAACTGAGGACAGTTCTGCCTTTGACTTCTCTGAAGCCCACCTGCTTTACTCTGTTCTCCCTGGAGTCCCTGCCTCTGCCCGAGCTGTGGCTCTTGAAGGGTCTGGATTTCTCTGCTGTAGACAGACCATCCCACAGCATCCAGGATCTCAGGGTGGTCATTTACTCTGTCTGCTCTGAAGCTGAGCTCAGATATTGAAGGCTAGAACCCAACATCTGGTCCACATTCTCTGGGGTTCCCATTTTGCCACTGACTTCCCAGGTTGAGAACTGCCTCTTCCCATAGTGCTGTGATTCATGCTTTGACTCCTTCCTTTCCCTTCTTCCTTCCCTCCCTTCCTTTCTTCCTCTCCTCCTTCCTCCTTTCCTTGCTTCTATCACTAAACAAGTCTGTCTTATCAATGATCCAATAAGTGTATAATGATTGATGATAATTGTCCGAAGGCAGCATGTGATCTTGTGCCCTAGTCATGCGGGTGTTTTTGGCAACAGAGAAGAGTGACGAGTCCATGCTGGAAGTAAGTGAACTGACTCAGAGAGATGAGGGCCACCTTCAATTTTGGAAGGATCTGTTCTCACCTAACGGCTCCAGACTCAGACTTGTGTCCTGACCTCATTCTGCTGCAGCTGAGTGAGAAGGTGATGGGGCAGCCACAGCTTGGGACCACTAAGTCTGGCTTTATCTTTCTTAAAGCTTCACATTCATTAGAGGTCAGTATGATTTGAAATCAGCATTTTCAAGCCATGCCTCAAATGATTATGACTAATAAGACATGGAACCTTTAGTAGACACTAGCTGTAAAGACTGTCCCAGTGTTTATTGTGAGCCGAGAAGTTTCAGACCAGAGAATTCTGAATGGCTCAGATGTCTCACAGCTTCCTGCCTTCTAAACTGGGTTCAAACTGTGTGCCTAATAAAAAAAAATAGAAATATAGAATGTCTCCTTTTTACACATTCAAAACAAAAATCTCAGGCACAACAAAAAGAATATATAAAATATCAGCCAGCCATATTTGACTGAGCAGCACTATGGTAATTAGGGCAAAAGGAGACCAGATGGAGACCCATATCTATCCTTTCTATACCTTAGACTTAAGTCCTGCCTCAATCCCCAGAATCACCCTCCCAATCCTGCCTAGAACTGGCTCCTCTGCCACTTCCAGTGATTGGGAAGAGGGACATTGTGGGTAAGTTCCTTCTAACAGGTTTGTCCTAGTGAGGAAACTTCTCTTACATTAGTGCGGGATCCCTGAGGAGGCAGGAAGGCTGCAGTCTCTGCGGCCATGGTTGTTTTTGTGTGCCTCTGTCAGAAGCCAGCAATTTGTGAGAAAGACGTGGCAAATAAATACATAGCGCTGGAGTGTGAAAATGAGTAGCTGTCCTCTCACACTCTTCATGTCCTCAGGAGCTGCTAAAAAGTGCTAAATTTTTTTCTGTCCCATGGGGCTCCTTTCATCTGGGTGGCTGGGTTGATCCCACAAAGACTGAAAAAGTCAATAACCAGGCAGGAAGCAGATCCTGACCCAGGGTAGAAACTGGGTTCAGGAGTGGTATTTATGGTGGGTTTCCTGTGCTATATTGTGCCTCTTAGGCTATTTAGGTGAGGAGGCAAACAGGCAGCAGAGAAAGACAGACAGAAAGAGAAAGAAACGAGAGACAGAGAGACCCTACTGTTGCATGTAGATCACTGAGGCCTAGCATTACCCCTGGATGATTCTGGAGAAGATTCTGGAGAAGTGGCAAAGTCTCCATCTGGCACAGGGTAAACCTCAGAGATCAGCAGTGACTGGCAACCAATATGAGGATTCTCTCCGAAGTCTCCAGGAAATCAATTCCTGTCCTCATGGCCTCCCAGGGGTGAATGGGAAAGTTGGAACAGTGAATGTTAAACAAGTTAAGCCTCTTTTCTGAATGCTTGTCACTAGAAATAGCCACTGAGAGCTTCTTCCTGTTGTTATGATTGTCCCTAAATATATAAAATTTAAAATACTTTAAAATCTAAAATTTTCTGAGTTATGTTTCTCATTTTGAAACATTTTAGGTTATATTTATTAATATATTAACATATATTGTCAAAATTTATGTTTATAAACAAATATATTATAATATTAATATATGTTTATATATATATATATATATAAGTGATTCTCAATCTGAAGTAATACTGTGAGGTGGTTTGAATAATAATGGCCCCACAGGCTCATATCTGAATGACTAGTCACCAGGGAGTTGCACTATTTGGAAGGATTAGAAGGATTAGGAGGTATGGCCTTGTTGGAGGAAGTGTGTCACTGGAAGTGCGCTTTGAGTTTTCAAAAGCTCATGAAAAGTTCAGTCTCGGTGTGCGTGTATGTGTGTGTATGTGTGTGTGTATTAGGATATAGCTCTCACCTACTGCTCCAACACCTGAATGCCACATTGCTTTGCTCCATGATAATAATGGACTAAACCTCTAAAACTGTAAGCAAGCCTCCAGTTAAATGCTTTCTTTCATAAGAGCTGCCTTGATCATGGTATCTCTTCACAGCAATAGAAAATTGACTAGGGCATACTGTGCTTCAAAAACATCCAAGTACTGTGTTCGTAAAATAAGTAAAAAAAAAAAAAAAAAAGAGGGAGGGCTGGGGTGTGGCTCTGTTGATAGAGCCCTTGCCTCTCATGCCCATAGCCTTGAGTTTGATGCCCTAGCCCTGCAAAATGAATTTAAAATGCCTTATAAGAGCACATTCCTTCTCTCCAAAGGCGGTACTGCCTTTTTCTTATGGGTTTGGGCAACAAAGCCAAATGTTTTAATTTTCAGGTCAACTCCTATGTCTTCTAAAGGAATGGTGCCCAGGGGCTGTGTCACTGTGTAAGTCCACTTGTTGAAAAGGTTAGATCCTAAGGTGGAAGTTGTAGGCTAGGTATAAAACTCGCTGTACTTAGAGCCCTTTCATTTAGCTACTATTCATTTGTTTGTTTCATATATATATACATATATATGTTTCATATAGATATGTTTCACTTGAGAAAAAGAAGTAGCAGGTGCTTCCTGGCTAGAAAGTTTTAAAATGAGGGACCAACACCTTGGCCGCAACCCTGGTCTCCACCTACTAAGTCTCTTCAGGCGTTGTCAGATGTCCTGTAGGTGTACGGAAGTGGCCAGTGCATCCCCAGCTGAGAACCATTGCCTCTCTGTAGCCTCCATTCTGTTGTTTTCTTTCTTCTTTAACTTCTGAGATAAAACCATGTCACAACACAAGAAGACAAAGCCTCCTTGCAGGGAGAGCACCCTGTAAGATCTCTGACAGACCTAAGCGCTGGCGAAGGGCGATGCTCCCATGGCACAGTCTTGAAAGTTCCTGCTAGAAGCCCGATTCTCTGTTAAAGTGGAAGTTCTTATAGCAGAAGCATCGCTATCGTCGATCGGTTTATTCCTAGAGAGCCTCGTACAACACCTAAAGCACCATCACAACGTGGATGACTTTTTGTTGCTTTGGACCCAAATCGATTCTGATTCCAACACTGTGTTCACCCTGGTTATGCTAGAAGGAGACCTCTTAGAAGGAACAGGCCAGGTGAGTGTCAACCGCTAACGCAGTCTCCCAGAGTGGCTGCCCAGACCACTTTGGTCGTTTCCGGACCAAAGTGACTCTCCGGTGCTGTGTCTCCCAGTGAAGTCTCTTTCTTCCTCCGTGACTCCCTCAGACCCCCATAAAGTCTCCACCTGCCGGAGGAAAGCAGCTGTCTCTCTATGGAACCAGAACCCAGCCGTTTCTCATAAGTCTGTTTTGCTTTGTGGGCCAGCCAACACCAATTATTAAAACTCATTTTTCAGCAAAATCTGGAGCAATGAGGTTCCCTGCCCACTGGCAGGGTTTCCTCACAACAGAGCCTTCCTATTGGCAGGGGAGATGAAATGAGAAACATGGAAATTTAATATCTTCACATTATGCAGATCTGATTTAATCAGGGATGAGGGTGAGGTGCAATAAAAAACTATAGTTTCATTAAGTTTATGACTTTCAGACTGGATGTCAATTATTCTGTTGCCATGGCCACAACTGGTTACAGCCTCTCTGGAACTGTTTCCCCATGGCAACCAGAAGAGGAAGGGAGGGATAAGAGGTTGGACTGTGTTTCCCGTCTTACACCTTCTTTTGGGTTGGAGGGTTTTAGAGAGGATCAATCAAATTGCAAGATTCTTCTTGGACAAAGCCTGAGCACAAAGGGGACAGGAAGCTCTTCTTCATTCCAAGACAATTCACAGATTCATTCTCCCCACCACCACCAGAAGAAGGTCTGCCTAGGAGGACAGTCACACCGCCGTTCTCCAGAGTTTGAGGGTTACTCAGTCTCCCGTCTTTTGGTCTGCCGACACTATGGCAGCTTTTAGAGCTTCTAGGTATTGTATGGACCATGCCACCACCCTCCCAACATCCACCCCTAATCATTCCCACAAATCATTTCCACAAATGTCTTCTGATTTTCTTCAGGGGAGCCCTTACTGTTGGGGCTTGAAGGTGAAATGCTCCCCCTGTGTTTGTTTGAATATTTGTTCCTTAGCTGCTGGTGGTGCTTTGGGTAGTTCTAGAACACTTGGAACATGGGACCTAAGCTGACATATGTAGGCCACTAGGATGGGTCCTAAGGGTTAAGGCTAGGAATTGTTTTTGATCCTGCTGTGCCCTGGTCCATTTTGATATGAGAATGGGCATTGCAATCTCCTGCTTGGTGAGCAGTGACTCTCTGTTATACCCTTCCCATCTTGATAGAGTAGATCCTACATAAGTTAAATAATTTCTCCTTTAAGTTGCTTGTGTCAGATATTTGGCCACAGTGATGGAAGAAGTAACACACTTGGGAACTGTTCCCTTACATATAAGCTGTCTCATGCAAACAGCTCAGTTCCCACAGTCCATTTCAGCAGAGGGCCCTGTGGAACATTTCTGGCCAAAAACAATTAAATGAGGGGTACGGGAAGAGCTTGTTTCTGCTCCCTGTGTTGTAAAGTATGACTTTTGTGCCTTTGAGCCCACATCTTCCACCTCCCTTTGGTTTCATCTACAGCTGTGGAGGGCAATTCTAGGCTCAAACTTAGAGCTCCCACCTCAGTGAAAAGCTATGTTTTTTTTTCCCTGCCTTAGAATTTTCTTCAAAACCACAGACTGCTGATACTGTCAGAAAAGACGGGGCATTAATGGCTCCAAGGCTAAACTTTAGCCAATGGAGCCTGACAACCAGCAGAGTGATGTCACTCCTGTTCTTTAACAAGGGAAGCCTATGACTCTTTGACCCTCCCCCATACAAGCTGGGGAGTGACAGACTGGCTAGATCCCAGGAGAGGACATTGCAGCCAGCCCTGAGGAGACAGGATAAGCTGGGGTTGGATAGAAGGGGAGGAGGTCCCCTTGGACTTGGAGAGGGCAGGGAGGAGGGAGATGAGGGAGTGGGAGGGTAGGAGGGAATGAGGGAGGGGGCTACGCCTGGATTCAAAGTACCTAACCTGTGATTGATATAAAAATAAATAAATTAAAAACAAAAAACAAACAAAAAAACAAACAAAAAAACAAGGGAAGCCTAGGAAGTAGTCTGCATGTTTTTCCAAGGAGGAGCTAAGCTCTCTACCGCAGAGACTGTAGTAACACATCCTTTGATGGCTCCTTCTACCCTTTTTCATTATAGTCTTCCTCGTACAATTGTGTCCTGGACCCTTGTCTTCCACAAACTGATGACACAGACATCTTGGTTTTATGATTCACTTAAAAAAAAGAAAAAAAAAACTAAATAAATGCACAATGATAATAAGCCAAACATGACCATCATGAATAGAGGAGAATCTCTTCCCTTCCACCAATTCATTCTTTCCCAACTATCTCTGCTCTCATAGCTGATATACTAAGGTTCTCTCTTTGAGCTTATTGTCTGTCAACAACTTACCTTTTGGGTTATCACATATCCTTCAGAGTAAGACTTTTCTCTACAAATAAATCTAAACTTTCCTACAGTTTTGGCAATGAACATATCATCTTTCGAGGTACATTCTACTACTTGGCATGTTGTAAGAAAATGCCCACTGACTCTCTGTGGTTATTTAATGGCTTGGACTTGCATTTGTAAAGCTGTGTATTAGTTAAACTATGGGTAATAATGGGGATACAGAAATGGATGCTGTTTAAAATGATTTTGGTTGTAAGGTATTTCCTGCTTTCACACACACACATATACATATATGCCTTGCCTAGAAAGATGATCACTGTAAAAAGGACACAGTAAAGAAACTACTGACATGACTGCTCCATAGTATGGGAAGGTCTTAAAATAGATATGAGAGAAAGAACAGCCAGAGGCATCTGGAGGAATCCAGAGCAGAGAAAAGTAGAAAAAACATGGCCAACAAACTGTATATGGCCATGGCTATTTGTGAGACAGGATAGAATGGCAAGGCATAGAGAACAGAGAAAGCATAATGATGGGGAGAATAACCAAGTTACAAAAAGGATAAACAGCTTTGGGGAGTGGAGCCCATGAGCCAGGGGCAGGAGCTGGGCTAGAGAAAGAGGTGAGAAGGGATGGGATGCTTGCTTGGACCTTGAAATGCTGATAGGAACCACAGACATACATTAATGAAGAGCCATATGTCCCTTTGCCAGAGTGAGGGAAATGACTCCTTTTGGGCAGAAGAGACCAGCTTCACAAGTTCCTAAGGAATGCTGGCTTTTATCTAATGGCAGGAAATCCTCTTATAGTCCAGGTTAAGATGGGCCTAGACTCTATTTTGGATAAATCAGTGGGTCTGACCTTTCGATCGGGGTACCCTTTAGACTTGACACTCGCAAACCAAGTTTTCTCTGTCATTTTCTTTCTTTTGTTTCCTGGCCTTTAAGCAAATAAAACAATGCCTTAGAAAAAGATAACTCTATTGAGCTTAACAGAAATGGGCCCAATGTTTGACATGACATTTTACCAGCTGAAGTATGTAGATCATACCCTGAGCATTTCCCCCTTTCTCTGTCTCTTAACTGTTATCTTGATGTCGAGCTCAGTGGCATTCCAGCTGGGCAGTGATCTCTTTTACCTGCAGTGGCCTGCTTACAATTCCAACTCCAGGGCCTCTTGCCTGACTCTTTGAAGCCCCTCACTCCTCATTTTCCACCACAAGCTGGTGTCCCCCTGGCTTCATTCTCGCTTCATGCAAGCAGACTCCTCTCACTCTTATTTACTCACTGTGCTCAGGACTCACATACAGAAAGATCATTTTGATTTCACCTCTGAGCCTTTGGGCAAATAATTTAATTACTCTGAGCCTCATCGTTAGGTAGGATGGGAGAATTATAGCAATAGCTTAATGGGACGCATTAAGGATGCTTATGTTTTCCGTGCTTTGTTGTTATTTGCTTTTCCATGACCATCCAAACATAGTGAACTCATTAGGGATGGTTTTTACTGGAGAGGCAGTATTCCAGAATGACCAAGCATCCAGCTTAAGAAAGGGCAGAAATTCAAATAGTTACTATTGATTGTCAGCCTGACAGGATCCAGAAGCTCCAAAGAAAAGTTGCTCTGGTCTCTGGGAGATTATCTTTATTATGTTAATTAAATAATAGCACATGCCCACTTTTGGCTATATCATTTCCTGACGAGGAATCCAGGCTGTTAAGACAGAAAAAGAGGAAACTAAGCCTTATGACTCTGTGCTTCTTGACTAAGGATGTAATGTGTCAGTTCTCTCAAACTCCTGCTGCTGGCACGTCCCTGCTGTGATGGACTAGAACCTGGAACTGTGAGCTAAAGGAACCCTTCCTCCATTAAGTTGATTTTGCTATGATATTTTATTACAGCAAGAAGATAAAAACAAAAACAAACAAACAAACAAAAAACAAGGTAAGACTCAACTTAAAATATCAATTCTGTTAGCCTCTAAGCTGTCCTAGGACTACAGTAGCAATTCTCCACAAGTCATTGTGGTCCTATGAGCCCAGAAGTCACTAAAACAGAGGCTGCCTTCCATGAACCAGTACCAACGAACTCGCCAGCTTTGGTCAAGTTTCGGGGTGCTACAGATAGACATTTTGTCACCTCGGGATAGATGCTGAGGAAGCTTCCCCTGAACTTCTGCTCTGGAAATAATGTGGAATGGTAAATGCCTGTTCTTTATCTTAAGCCTCTAAATATTGGTGTAATTTGTTTGAGAGCAACTATGTGCCTATGTTGTTAGTATGAGGGAGGTATACAGGAGCTTCAGTTTACTCATCTGCATGGTGAGAAAGTTGATAGCATTTACTTCACAGTGTTAGGAGGCTGCACTCTGACCTGGTCATGGTCGTTCTCAACAGCAATCCCAGTACTCAGCAGTCTAGAGCAGAACGACCTGTTGTTTGAGGTTAATCTGCTCTATAGGATGAGACCCTTTCTTCAAACTACAACAGCAGCAAATGAATGGGCTAATGTAGTGTGTCAATTGCGAAAGCCCCTCGAACACAGCAAGTGCTCAGCGGGTAGCAACTACTGATGGGAAACAGTCCCTGGATTTACATGCATATGTCACTGGCCTGAAATGTGTTAAGAATCTGACTTCCGATTTTCACCAAATTTTGTCTACAACAGGAGGAGCATGACTCATAAAGGTCATGCAATGCCTGACTGAAGAATCATCTGGGCTCCAGTGGTCATCGACCTCCTGGGCAGAGGGACAGTGGGCCAATGTAATTTAGAAGCCCAAATATTTGATTTTTCTTAGCCTTGTGCCTTAGTTACTTTTCTAATGCTGTGATAAATCGTGACCAAAGCAACTTATAAAAAAGTGCTTAATCTGAGCACTTATAGTTTCAGAGGGATTGAGTCCATGACCATATGGTCAAGAGCATGGCAAAGGACAGGTGGGCATGGTCCTTCTATGCTTAAAGTAGCTGAAAGTTCACATCCTTATCCACAGGAAGAGGCGGGGGCCGGGGAGAGGGTGAGGTGAAGGGTAAGAGGGAAAGGGAGAGAGGGCAACAAGGATAACTGAAAATGGTGTGAGTTTATGAAACCTCAAACACCACCTCCTGTTGGGGATCAGTCTGATACTATGTATTCTAATGCTAATTACTGGCCCTCAAGATCTGCCAGCTGCCCAGACAACAACGTTCTCATGTCCACCTGTCTTTTTGGGGTAAACCTTGCTCTACCTGATATAAAGTTGATTGGCGAATAAAGATGCTGAGCCTGTGACTGGACAGAAGAGAAGGGGGAGATGCTCAGTTTCCAGGGCTTGCAGTCTCAGAGGGACCACAAGAGGTGAGAAAAGAGGAAGCAGGAGATGTACCAGGAAGAGAGGAATCCAGAGAGAATGGGCAGTATAGTATGAACCATGAGCTCCTGACCATGAGGGCGGGCCTGAAGAAATAGAAGTAGCCCATACAGGAATGATTAAAGCAAGGAACATGGGGTGTGTAGCTGGGAAATAGCTTAGAGTGTCGATTGCTGCCCAGTTACTGTGCTTTAAACCTTTTGTAAAGCCAAGATGTCACTTCTCAGTTGTTTGGGAGCTAGCTGGAGTAGAGAAGCCCTCAAGAGTCTAATATAATTTTTCACAAGAGTCTAATATCCACTTCCACAACAACCCCAGTGACACACTTTCTCCCTAAGGCCATGCCTCCTAATCCTTCCCAAACACCTGGGGACTGTTTTCAAACATATGAGCCCGTGAGGGCCATTCTCATCCACGCTACCATATCCCACCAATGTATCCTCTTCATCATTCTGTGTTAAAAAGATGGGACTAAATCTTAGCTGAGGCCATTTTTAAACAAACGATTGTTTTGATTAAAAACTGAGAAGATTCTCTGCCCTCCAATTCCTCCAAATCGGAACCTTGAGATGATAAATTAATGCCCTCAGGGACTCCACCAGATGAAGGCCTGGAGTAGCCCAAGCAAGGAGCTGTGTTTTCTTTAGGCTTAAAGAACTGCCGAGAGCAGAAGGACCCCCGAAGTCTTCACTCCATTTTTAATACAAAGACAGTCTTTTTGCTTAACTCTGGACATGCCTAATGCATAAGCCAAGCTTTCTATACAGGACACTAGGCTGGTGGGACCATGTGTAACTAGTATCTTGTGGGACTCCTCTCTACAGGATAGTTAATCTGCAGTGGGCTGATTAGCAGGTGGTGCTTGGAGAGCCCCCTTTGTCAACTTGGTTTGTGCAGATTCCCACTGACTTAGAGGTACAGCTTGTTTGGGCTGGTCCCTCATGGAAGGTGCGCTGGTCACTTCATTGGCTCCCAGCACAGAGTACCTTGATATTTTCTGAGCACCTACAAGTTCCTGACTCACATATGCAGCATCACAGAAAATGGAAAACTTTCACCTTTTTGTCTACTTCTCAGGTGTACGGCCTCCATAAAGTTTTAATTCATGAAAATACAAGGGTTTTGTACACTTGCTCATAGTGTTATACGTATGTTGACATGATCATGAATATTCACAAGTAGCCTCCACAGAACAGGTTAGAGCCTCTGCCCCACCGTGGACGGTTTGTGCTGAGAGGAGGGGCAAGCGGGATGGAAGGACAGGCAAGGGGATTGTTGTTCTGGGTCATGGCGGTGGGCAACTCACTGAAGACCTGGAGTCTGGCACCTCTTCAAGAAGCAAAGCCTAGCTTTCCTTTTTAGAGCAGACCTCTGCTTATCTGCCCTCCTTCATCCCACTTTCTGCATCACCACAATGAAGAGGGAACTGGACTTGACTAAGCATCACACCCCATGTGGGTACCACGTGCCTTAAAGAGCATCCATCGAGGTGGTACACCTATTTCCTCTCAGCTCTGCCAGTCATGTTGAGTGGGTCGTTTACCTCTGGGGGTTTCTGGTTGTTGTTTTCTAACCTGGAAAAAAATGAAAGCACCTACTTGATTTAATTTCCAGCCTTCTGGTATGAGTCAGAGGAAGGAGGAAAGCACTCAAGTTTGAATGCCACTATGTGCCTGGCTTTTTATAGATGCCATTTTACTGCATCTGTGTGCAACCTGTGGGGTGAAGGTTTAGTCACTGTGACATAAATGAGAAATCAAAGCACCCAGCCACTTGATGTGACCTTCCTTCTTTAGAGCACACATTTCCATCCATCATCTGACCTTCCACAACTAGAGAACATGCATTTTGAGGTGATGATGGTGGTCTGCTGCATTGGAGTCCCTGCCTCATGTGTCCTTACTTGCATTATCACACCATGATATTTTGTGATGTTCTGTGTGAGTCCACACATCTCTCACGTGGTTGGAGCTCCTTCTGAGTGGAAGCGGTCTATAGACTGTTCCGTGCTCAGGCTTTGGCATTCTACCTGGTACATGGTAGGGGTTCAGTAAATGTTTTCAAGTTGTTTTTGTAGCATTATTTTAACCTGGAAAATATGAGGGAACATTGATGGCCTTCATGCCACCACCCAGGTGATGGTGTTAAACAAATACATGTGTCACATGAACAATGTAAAAAACACCTAAATGGAACACGAATGAGGAATATTTTTCTTCCTTAAATTCACCAAGTTCTTCCTGTTTACTTTGAAAAATTGCTGTCTCCTCCTGCAAAACAAAAAAGCCTGAAGATTTCTGTATACCCATATCCTTATCACACTTGTATCTTTTATCCTTGTATCAGGACTTCACTTCCTGCCACCAAAAAGTGGGGGGAAAAGGTATCTTTTACTTAACATCAAGCAATCCTCTGGAACCAGGTGGGTGGGAGTTCTATAGTTGATTTCAGTTCTAATAGTAACCGAACTTCACACCAACAATGCAAGTGCTTGGGGGCTGTTTCATCAGACTGCCCCATTCCACAACTCAGGTTTTAATCAAATACAGGGCTGTCCCCTGGGATTCCCATTGACTCTACAGAGGTGATTCCAGAACCCACCGCTCAAGCTACAGTGTTTGCCTAGGTGGCTCACAGAATGCAGGAAACACTGAACTAATTGTACTGCCCACAGGTTATCAAGGATAGTAGCCACGTTGACGTGTGCCAGAGCCAGGTGTGGGTAAGGGGCACAGAGCTCCATGCCTTCCTCACCTTCATCACCTTCCCAGGACCTCCTGGTATTCACCACCCCAAAGCTCCCATAACCCTGTACTTTCATGCTTGTTAGGAGGGTTGATTACAGAGGCATGATTGATTGAATCACCAGCCATTGACCTTCAACTATCTCCAACTCCTCCCAGGTGTGGGGCTGAAAATTTTCCACCCTTAAATTAAATTTCTGGTTCTTCCAGAAACCAGTTTCAATCCTTAGGGGGTATTCAGTGGGTCATAAACTCAGGAGTGATTCAAGATGGTTTATTATAAATGACAAAGAATCATCCATTTCATCTTCATAACTCTATCCCCTAGACAATTATATTTAAGGATCTTTAAAAGAACATCAGACAAATGGATGAATGGACAAATAGGTGGAAATTATAGATGCTATAATTTTTGATAATCATTACATATCATTATAAATTACAATATCACACAGAGATTCTGTTTCATCACTCTGGTGGGTGTGAAGTAGAATATCTATAAACTACCTTCTATTTTCCTACTCTATAACCAATGTCTCCCCTCTTCCAAGATTAATCCCATCTCAAAAATCCTTTCTTTGCTGGGATTGTCAGCCCTTTTCCCATTTAAGTTTGTGAATTGTCATGACAATCACTCCAGCCTCCATACTCTTCCCTTGTGCTATCCATCATACATTCTTGGTCCACCCATAGATCCAGTCAAAACATACCTCACCTGACTCTGTGGGGCTAAACATGTTTGAAAGCACTCAACCTTGACTGACTAGTCTCATTTGAAATTAATTATCATTATCCTTACTCAGACCTTGGTTGTGGATTTGCCAATACCAACTTTTCTTAGTTCACTTTGTCATCTTTTGCATCTGGCTATTTGCTGTTGACACAATTTTCCATTTCATGGAGGATTGCCATATACCATCACCTACATAGCTCTGGGTTTCTGTAATCGCGATTTTTTTCATTTGTTTGTTTTCTCTATAATATTTATGATGAAGGAATGTTATTTGTCAGCTAAGGTCAAGTATGTCATCCTAAACTTTACTATGTACTTAAAAGATGGCTGCTTTTCATTATCACTATCACCATCATTCAGGTCCACCCACCACAATGGTGCATCCCACAGTTTCTCCTTTATAACCAGAGATTCAGTAGAAGTGATGTTGTTAAAACTGAGCCACAGCCAAATGTAGTAGAGCATACCTTTAATCCCAGATCTTGGGATGTGGACACAAGAAGATCGTAAGTTCAAGATTAGACTGAAACATCCAGATGAGTTCCAGGCCAGCATCTACTACATAGTAAGACCATGTCTCAAAAAACAAACAAACCGACAAAACAAAATTAAGTGATTATAGCTGTATTTATTTATGGGATATAGTGTGAGACATTGTGCTCATCTAAGTACACACTGTAGAGAGATTCAGTGCTGGGAAAGTAGCATGTGTGTATGCATGCATGCTCACACGTGCCCTGAGAACACATGTCCCATGGCCTCTTCTGCTCACCCCAGCAGTCTGGCCTCTGGCCATTCCTAGAACACACGGGCACACACCCCACCCACACTGACTCCTCCTCACCCACTCCTTCCCTTTCTACACAAATCACTCACTTTCCCACTTCTATTAGTTCATTTAAGTTCACTTTTACCTTGGTGAGTTACTTGTACAACTTAAGAGCATCATCTCAGCCTAACTATTCGACCCTTTACTAATTAAATTTAGCTTTCATTAGATGGAAGCTTAAATAGACCTCAATTTTATCTTCTTTCACAGTATTTTCCATGTTTTCTGGATTTGGGAGGGTGTTTCTGTGTATACAGGGGTTCCTTCCACTTACAACATCTTACAGCTCGTAGGTATCCTTCTCAGACTCCATGGCTGCTCTTCCTTTTCACCCTCCAGTTTGCCTCAGAGGATCCTGTTTATTTTGTCTGTTTTCCTGAACCCTTGTTTCTTCCTGTTGATAATTACCTCCCACTAATTACAATTATTCCACTTTTCCTGGCTGTGTTTCCTGTCTCTAACAAGACCACGCTGGTGAAAAAGCTTCACTCTGGTTTCAGAAACCTATATATACTAGTGGCTTCAGTGATCTTGTGCATCCATCCCCAATTGAGGGCAATCTATGGGATTTGCTAAAACTCTGTCCCTTATCCCTGCTCCTGAGAGTGAAGACCAGGGTTCCAGTAGGACCACAGACTGTGACATCTCCCTCCTCTGCTCTGCAACTGACACTTTTCAAAGGCTTTTTGTCTTAAATTGTTCTGGCTCCTTTTATTATCAATGGAGTTGCCATTTTAAATTTTACCTTTTTCATCCATTATGTGTTTGGTGTGAGTGTGTTAGGGGGATTTTCAATGAATGCCCTCCATAGGTTCATGTATTTGAATGTGTAGTTCCCCAGTTGATGAACTGTTTAAGAAGGATTAGGAAGATTGTCCTTGTTGGGTGAAATGTGTTCCTGGGGTAGGCTTTGAGGTTTCAAAAACTCACACCAGGCTCATTCTCTCTCTGACTCTCTCTTTCAATCTCTCTCTCTCATATGTATGTATGTATGTACCATTCTTCCAATGCCTTGCCTCTCCATTTCTTAGCATAATGATAATGTAATAGCCCTCTAAAATTGTAAGCACACCTCTAATTCAAAAGAGTTGCCTTAAAAAAAAGAGTTGCCTTGGTCACTGTGTCTGTTCACAGCAATAGTACAGAAACTATGACAGTGTGGGTAGAATTTAAGATAACCACCTCCTGACTCCTAAGCTTTGCTCTTTAACACTGAAAGAAAATGTACATCTTTCAGAAGAAGGAACAGAGTATGATGGGGACAGCTGAGTGGATTACATCCTCTTAGGTGCTGGACCCGGGACAACAGGACTGCCAAGTGGTTCGCATTGCTTATTTAGTCAGTTTCAGTCTTTGGGCATGGGGGAAGAGACGTGCCCCCTTTACTTGTATTACATTAATATGAATCTGTGAAAACTTCAATATGACTCTCCCTTTTCTCCTTACAGAAGTTAGAAAAGCTGAGGCTAAGGCAGAATGAATACAACTAAAATCTAAACTAATTCAAGATATCACAGGTCTTAATAGCATATACATTATATATATATATTCAGTATATACAAATATGCACTATATATCATAATGATGGATATATATGTGTGTGTTCATATATAGTTTTGCTTCATTTTGTTTTGTTTCTAGACAGGGTTTCTCTGGGTAACAGCCCATGCGGATTTGGAACTCACTTTATAGACCAGGCTAACTTCCAACTCACAGAGATCTGCCTGCCTCTGCCTCCCAAGTACTGAGATTAATGGAGTGCGCCACCACCACCCAGCTCATAGCCAATAGTCCATTGCTTGATACAAACTTAGTGTCAGAGCCAGTGAGACTATCTAGGGAATCCTGAAATTGTTTGCTCCCAAGGTGTGGGTTTGGCCTCCTGATGGTGTCTGTCACCTGAGATCATCTGTGGCTGCTTTGCAGATAGAGCTGCCTGGAAGTTTCCCCTGGAGCCAGCTTCTGAGTGTAGACCAGCTTGCAGAGATGACCCACTCTTTCCTTACGGCCTTTAATAGCAGAAAAGTCATTAAGAATAAAGTTCTAAATTCTCTTTAGTATGCATTATTATTTTTAAAATTCATGTTTCCCATTCAAAGTTCTTTATAACCTTGGGAAACCAATTCTGCAATCAGCGCTCCCCACAAGTGTTACCCTGGCAAGGGCCCCTTAACCTGAAGGAGACAGTTCCTTTGCTTAGAAAACAACCCATGCTTCTCCACCTTCTCTCTTGTCTACACTGAGTTTTCCTGATTTAACTAAGAGTTACATTTGACCTTCTAAAATGTTATTTTACTTGGCTATGTGGACTGTAAGGGATTTTGTATTATAGCTCTCCTGACTCATGTTAAAGCCTTAACCTGTAACATGATGATTGTATTTGGAATGAGGCCTTTGGGACGTAATTAGCTTTATTTGAGGTCTTGTAGGTGGAATTCTTGTGCTGGGATCCATGCTTCTGTAAGTAGATGAAAGGAGAGAAAACTCCTTCTATGTACTCCTTCTGAGGAAAAAGAAAAATGTAACCACACAGTGAGAAGATAGCCCTGCAAGCCTAGGGCAGAAACACTCTCCTGGCCAAAGCTCATCACTCTGACACCCTACATCTCTAGACATGCAGAAAATATTCTTCTGTTATATTAGCCACTCAGCCTGAAGTATTTTGTCATACCAGCCAGAGAAGACTAAGACTCTTGTACCATTTATTACCCGAACTTCCAAATAAGCAGCCATGTCGCTTCCCTTGTTGTTGGTACACGATTTTTTAAAGACTTTTGTTATTTTCTCCCCGCTGCTTGATAGTAAGTGGTGTTGGTTTATGAGTTACTCTTTTATTATATAGTCACAGCTTAATAAAAATAAATCTTCTAGGTGGTTCTATAAAATCTTTATCTCCAGAAGATGAAGCGCTGATGTTTTGGTGTGCTCAGTTCGAAGGTCATTATATATTGCTTCATGCCGTGTTATGTGTTGCTTATAGAAAACAAGCAACCTGACCTGCAAATGCATTCAAAGCTCTTACAACTTTAAAATGATTGTTCTTTGACAGTTTCATCCATGGATACACTGAATGTGTAAAATGGAGAGAACGAATGAGTTAACCCCATTACCTTGCGCTATCCTCCTCCCTTCTTTTGTTAAAGTATTTCTGATTCCCTAGACCCCTTCCTACTTTCTTGTCTTTCTTGTGTGTGTGACCCACTGGGTTTGAACAGAGCTTCCCGTGTGAGCATGAGTGAGGTTTATTAACTGCAGTGTGGGCAGCTGAGCAGTGGTCACACCACTGAAGACAATGGCACTTCTTCATCCAGCCACCATCAACAGTCGCTCAAAGAGGGATTACGTGAGTTGATTATTTTTTAAAAAGGCAAATATGAGGATTTCTATTCATCCTCATTATGCTTTATCTGTCTATTAATTACTTTTCTGTTTATGTAAAGCTCAAGTCCTGTTCTTGTAACACTTTTTCATTTTTCCCAAAGTCAGTGAATGAATGAAGAAAGGGGGGGGCAGGTCTCTAGGCAACCAGTGCCACAGTCTGAAAGAAGTGCAGTCCTAAACTGAGCATGCGTGCTGAGGTTCACCAGCAGGAGACAATAGTGGTTGATGTAAGGCAAGGTCAGAGACTCCAGGTCTTGTTCCAAGTTACAGGTTCTACACCTTCTATATACCCTGAAATCCCAGCACAAGGTGCTCAAGTTACTTATAGCCTGAAAACATGGCTTGCAGACTCTATGTTCTCTGCCTCAGTAGAGGACACTACACGCTTCAAACTAGGATGCAGGAAAAAGCATAGAAAACAGAAATACCTGCTCTGTCCAGATTTTCAGACTAGTCCAGTTGTGACTTTGTATAAGTTAAAAGACAATTGGGGGCACTAACCATTTTGGTTTGTAAAGTTAAGGTCTCTGTTAGGTCCCCGCCGGTAGTCACATTCTGGATGTTAGGAGTACAAGCACAAGACGAATGAGCTGGAGGGTACTAGCTTGTCCCCTGGTGTTTTGCAGCTCTCTACAAGGGGGACAGGCACAGGTAGACAGAGACAGAGACGCCTCCTCTGCTTGTGCAGTAGGTCCCAGCATGAGCCAACTTGGAGAGAAAATAACCAGTGATTGGCAGAGAGCAGCCCCGCCTGCTCCCTCCCCTGAGCCACCTGAGTCAGTTCCTGTCGCTGCCAACACATCCCAGTGGGTCCCCTCGTATTTCTGGGGGATGTAAAAGAGACATGCATACATTCCAGCCCCTTTCTGCTGACTCTGGGATTGCGCAGCAAGCTGCAGCCATTATTTTTATTGCTGATGCCACTTCCTATCGAAACAATTTGGTGCTAATAAGCCCCTATAATAGTAAGCAATGGTTTGGCTGAATAATTGTCACTAAATACCATTCAAGGCTTTGTTGCTTCTTGGGCATATTGCTAATTATTCTGCATCTGAAATAACACCCAGAGGCCCACTGAATGCTGGTAAATAGGGTTTCTTCACACTCCTGGAGCCTGAGGCTGGGTGCGACTAGGAATGCCTAAACTCTAATCCAGGAAACAATGGCTGCTTCACAGTCTCAACTCCCACAAAATCACAGCTTTCTGCAAACTGTACCCAAGCTCAGACAGACCACAGCATCCGCTTGGAGCTGGAATTGGCAGAGGAGATTGACGGGGGTGGAGGTCTCCTCGGGGCTGCCCAGGCAGGCTTCTGGGGTGAACGGAGGACTGGTGCTACAAAGAGAAAGCTCCGAGGTCTAAATAGTTCACCGCAAAACTCAGTCCATGTAATTAATAGTCATTACTGGGAAGTCGAAAGCTGGTAATATAAAAGGAGGGAGGTGAGGTGGGAGATTTACAATACCTTCATCAAACTCAGCCCCCAAACTCATGGACTTCGTGTTCCCCCAAGCAACACAGGAGATGATTCTGTCCTCCACCTCCTGGAATGGATCCTCAGCCTCCTGTGGGTGCTGTGGGCATCCTCGGGATGTTTCTGTTACCCATAGTCCACACCACATTCACAGGGTTCTGCGGAGGGGCCAAGGAGCTTTAGAATGATCACATGCTGGTATATGCATATAGCAGTTTGGAAAGGGCATGCAAGAAAGAAAGAAGTTAGTGGTGACTCCCTACAAGAGGGAGATCAGGGAACCCAGGCGTAGGGATGGAGGATAGATATACTGCCCCTTGTACACTCTTTTGTGACATTCGTTACTACACAGCGCGGTTGGGGAGGTGGCCCGGCAGATAAAGCACTTGCCACACAGACATGAGGACTTGCTTTCAAAACTGCAGAGCCCACCTAAACCCATGTGCTGTGGTAGGCATCTGGGACTCCGGTGCCAGTTCTTCTACATTAAGATGATAGGATACAGGATCCCGGGGAGCTCCTGAAGCAGCCAGCCTGGCATACACAGCAGAGGACAAAAGGCCCAGTCACAAACAACGCAAGAAGCAGAAACAGAGACCCTCACACAGGTTGCATGCAGCAGGCGCATGCATGCGCGCATACACACACACACACACACACAAGTTATATAGATATAGATGATAAAATGTTTCAAAATATATGGCACAGACATTAACCTTGGTTAGGTCCATTTACTAAGCTATCTGTGGATGTGTGCAGGTGAAAGTACACACAGACACAGTGGATTTTCACTTCACCCTGCTCTTCCTTTATCTATCCATTCATTTGGCTATACAGGCAAATTCAAGGCTCCACATTAGAAATTATTCTTATGATAAAACTTCTCAAGAACTAAATGCTGAGGGAAGGGACTGCTGAGGGTCCAGTGGTTAAAAGCACTTGCTACTCTTCCCAGGGACCCAGGTTCAGTTCCTAGCACACCAACGGCACTCTCTTCCAGCACCTGCTGGCACCAGTCATACATGTGGTATACAACATTCAGGCAAATACTTGAACATAAAAATAGATATAAATAAGTAAATATTAAAATCCACTCCTTGAGGGTCCTCTGAAAGAGTCCACCCAACAGAGGATCAAAGCAGATGCTGAGATTCATGGCCAAACTTTGGGCAGAGTGAAGTGAATCTTATGGAAGAAGAAAAGGGTGGGAATAGAGGGACATGGAGGGGACAGAAGTCCCACAAGGAGACCAACAAAGCTAAAGGATCTGACCCCGGAGGGCCCTGCAGAGACTGATGCACCAACGGAGGACCATGCATGGAGAGGACTTTGACCCCTGCTCAAATGTGGCTGATTGGCAGCTCAGTCTCTGTGTGAATCTCCGAGTGAGAGAAGCAGGGATGCCTCTGTCGTGAACTGCTCTTTGATCACTCACCCCTGGTGATGTGGCCTTGGCAGGCCATGGAGGAAGAGGATCCAGGACTGCCTTAACAAGCTATGGGCAGATGGCAATGGTGGAGAATTCCCCCGTCAGTGGACTAAGGGAAGGAGATAGGAGAGAAGAGGGAGAGAGGGTGGGACTTGGGGGAGTTGAAGGAGGAAGCTCCAATTGGGATATATAATTGATAAATTGTGAAGAAAAAATTAAAAAATAAAAACAGAAAAAACCCACTCATTGAAAGAAAGATAAAAACGTTTATGATTCACTGTAAGACAATTTGATTATAGACTTACTTGGTCACATACAAAGTACTCTGGAAACCTAAGGCAAGGGAGGAGCTAAGGAAGATTCTGGAAGGAAGAAAAGGGCTTTGAGGTGTAGGGTTTATATAGACTATAGCATGATTATGTAACGTATAATGCATCTTTGGGCATGAAAACACCTTTTGTGGTTCCAAGAGATGCTATTCAATTCAAAGACTAAGTGCACTGAGAAAAACTGGAGGAGACTTAAAGAATGGGCCATATTACTCCTTCAGTGGAGGGACGCTTTCTTGAAGCCTAAACAGGTCTGTGGTCTGAGTGATGATATGGAAGTCATGTAGAGCAAAAAACACTAGCAAATCAAATGTCAATGCCAATAGCAACTGCAGCTACCTGGAGGTAGCAGTCAGTGACTTCCTTGTCTGGAAGACAATAAGCATGTAGACAGGAAGGGAAGGGCACAGGAAGGAGCATTTCCAAAGGAGGAGCAGAAAGAGATCATTCTGTGTGGGTCCAGAGAATGGTCTGCAATTGCTGTGCTTTAGGTTTGGGGTGAATAAGTTTATTAAGCACGTACCAAGCAAAAGTAAATGAACAAACAGCAAGTAGCAGAGAGACTGAATCAGTATATGGAGAACAAAGCTGCTGGAGTGTCCCAACTGATTGAGGAAATCAAAGGTAACATCATCAAATATACACATATCCAGCAGAAATAGGCCAGGGAAGCCATGTCTAGGGACTCAGCAGGAGTTCCTGAGAGAGAGAGAGAGAGAGAGAGAGAGAGAGAGAGAGAGAGAGAGAGAGAGAGAGAGAGAGAGAGAGAGAGAGTGTCAGTCTCAGGCACAGTAGAGAATCCTCTCAGGTAAAACTTCAAGTGAAAACAAACAACAGATACAGATGACTTCATCAAACTGTACCCTTACAACCATTCACCAGTGACTGGGGAAAGCCTGCCAAATCAGCACTGGACTTCCTGATCAGGAGCTCTAGGCAGGACAAACTATAGTAATCTCCGCTGGGCCTGGTTCACCTTCTAGCTGATCTCAAGCACATACTGCTCTCAGTCTTGGCCTGTATTGCCATTAACTTCCCTTCTTGTCACAGAGTTAGGAGTCCATCCCTAGACAATAGGCCTGGGATGATTTCTCAAACAATATGCTTGGGTCTGAAATGAGGGGCCAGAGTGAGTGTCTCTGTGAACTCAAATCACATATGAAAAAGTATCAACATAATTACAGGACATTATATTCAGCCCTAAAGTTGCTAGTATGTTGCAATAGAACATGCCTATTTGTAGCAACATTTTATGATTATAATCAATAAAAGTATATTTTTATAAAGTCCTGTCTTCTTTTATCTGATTAGTTTGGCTATCTCATACTCAGCTCTGAGACCTATTACTACTTTTTAAAAAGTGTTTTGTGGCTTGTAAGTTAAATACCAACATTTAAAAACATTTTTACTTATTCTTTAAATGTATGTGTGTGAAAGAGAGAGATGTATCATTGTATCTTGATCTTCTCAATTTACTACTCCTTCCCTCTGACACTCCTACCCCTAAACCTGCCTCTCTCTCAGTAACTATAACAACAACAATAATCTAATTAGTACTACCCATATGGATATAGGCAGGTTCAGCTACTGGGCTGGCCAAGCACAGCCTATTAGTAGCCACCTTCCAAAGAAAAGTGACTCTTCCTCCCCCAGAATCTGTCAACTGCTAATAGATCCAATGTTTGGTTAGTTGTCTGTTTGGTTTGGATTAGTTTTGTCAGCTTTACACAAGCTAGAGTCATCTGGGAAGAAGAAACCTCACCACACCTGTAAGTAAGTTTGTGGAGCAGTTTTTGATTAATGATTGGTGTGAGAAGGTCCTTCCCATTGGGGGCAGTTTGAAAGCAGGTTGACTAAGCCATGAGGAGCAAGCCAATAACCGTCACTCTTCTGTGTTATCTGTTTCACTTCCTGCCTCCAAGTACCTGCCTTGATTTCCCTTCATGATGGGCTATAAGTGTAAGCTATAAGATGAAACAAACCCTTTCCCCTCCAAGTCATGGTTCATATCACAGTAGAAATCAAACTTATAGAGATCTTCAGCTTGGAGTGGAGTGGAAACTTGGAAGGCCCAATGCCCTCCATGTTGTAACTTTTAACTAGCTCAATATTGTATAGGTATTGTCCAGATAAAAATAACTGATGTATGTTCATATGTGCAATCGGTATGCCATGTCCAGAGGGGAGCATTTCACAGCACTCCTCCCCATCCTCGGTCTATTTCACTCCTTCTAACCCTGGTGAGGACCCTTGAGCCTGGGATAGTATGATGGTACTCATGCCCTGTCTGTGCCTGAATACTCAAAGTCTGTCCTTCTCAGCACTCTTAACTGCAATGAATTTCTTCATTAGTTCCTACCCACTGCAGTAAGACACTTTTTTGATGAAGGTTATTCCCGCTTCCTGCTTTCTTTCTCTGTTTCCTGTGTGCTGATAAAATGTAACCAGGCTCATCCCATTATGGACTCCATGCCTCTGGTACAGTAAGCCGAAATAAACTCTCCTGCTAGCTGAGCTTTGGCCATGATGTTTTTATCACAGCAGCAGAAAGGTAACTGATAAAGAGGTGGTCATGGTGGCCAAGGGCTGGCATCCCTTAGTACGCGTCATTTTAATTTTGAGGCCTGGATTTTGGAGTCTGTCAGTCCTAAATGAACAAGAACCAAAGATATGGCAGAATTAGAACAGTGAGATACCATATTCTCATGGTGTCTTGGGATCCAGTTTAGAGGAGATGGGCCAATATCTTTGTTGTACTGCAATTTGTTGTGTTCTGAAAGAAACAAATGCAGTCAGACATTTAAGACGGCAAGCAATGTTTAAGAAAGACTTTGCCTGGAATATATGAGTATTTATCTGAAGTTAAACTTTGGGGGACTTTTCAAGAAGAAAGTGTTAGTCTTAAACTAGTTTGTTATTTTTGTGGGTCTTTTCTCTTCTCAATTTGAATGCTTTCTTTAAAAATTGGGTTTAATCTTGGGCACATGAACCTGATTAGTCGCTTTTATGAAATTTTACAGACTGCCCATTCTAAAAACTAGTTTATTTTATGGTTTTGATTATACTTTCCTCTTGGCTATGTAAATAGGTTGCCACAGATTAATTTCTTGTTTTCATTTTTAGTTAGCCATGGGATATTTCCATAATGACTACCAAATTTAAATTTATGCATAGTAAGTGCTCCTACTACTTAAGAATTTGTCCCGTGAAACATTCTACTTACATACAACATCTAAAGCAATAGAAGCGATAAAAAGGGGGAATAAAGTTGTTGATTCCTACAGAGTTGGTTACAAAGAATGGGGAGGTTTCCCCCCATGTATAAGGTTTCAGTTATACATTCTGGATATCTGTTCTGCAACATATTACCTATCACTGGTACTATGATACTGTACAGCTCATTGTGTGTCAAGAAAGCAAACTTCATTAAGTATTCTTATCACAAACAAAATGAATAGATTCTAAGGAACTTCGGGAATTATGGATATGTTTAATGACATAATTGTAGTCATAGATTTAAAGGTATATGCATATGTTCAAACTTATCAAATTATATTGACTAGATTTTCTAGCAATTAAACCTCAGTAAGATTTCTTTGTTTTGTTTTGTTTGTTTGTTTTGAGACAGAGTTTCTCTGTGTAGCCCTGGCTGTCCTGGAACTTGCTCTATAGACCAGGCTAGCCTCAGAGAGATCCATCTGCTTCTGTCTCTCATGTGCTGGAATTGACTGTGTGCACCACATCACCTAGCTTTAAGCTATTTATTTAATAATTAATTGATTAATTAATTATTAATATATTGATATTTCTTTATTAACTTTACAGAGAGACAGTAACTCAGGCCATGGTAAGAAGGCCAGAGAACATGCAAAGGAGACTGCAGAGAGTCGTTTTTTTACTGGGAGACCATGCTACAGATCATCCCCATGGTTTCATTGTAAGAGTGGCAGAGTTACAAAGGAGACTAAGCATGAAGCTAGTCAGGTGTCCCTGTGCTGGTTATTGCATACTTCAAACGAGATTCCTCTGAAATCTGAAAGCCAGCAGAGGCAGCCATACCCTCCATGCTAGAGATCAGTCTTGCTGCTTGTACATCTTGCAAAGGTGGCTCCTGTGGAGCCCATGCTTGAAAGACCAAGCCCATCTTTCCTTCAAGTTCTCTTCATAGATTCAATAACCATAAAGAACAAGACTGAGTGGGACTCAAGCAAAGGTATGCTATCCATTTTCTGAAAAGAAAGTGATTATTCTGCAAAAGATCTTCAGGGCATGGTTAGCAAGCACTGCAAAGTTTTCAGAAAACGTAACTGGGCTCAGGAGAGTGATGGACTAAAGAAGCTGAAATCCAAGACTGAGAAGTGAAGAGTTGATTGATTCAGGAAAATTCTCCAGTGACTGTGTGTTTAATAACCTGGCAAGGATAGCAAGAGCTGGGGAAAATATGCTGAAAATGCTTCCTCTTGACACATGATGTTTTGCAGAACTAATAAAGCCAAGGTGTGTGGTTGCCATAGTAGACATTTGAGGAAAGAAGGCTCTAAGGTGTATGCATGTTAGTATGGATTTTCATATAAGACAAGACATCTCACCAGCTATGTTCCCTAGGAAAACCCAAAGTGCTAGAAATAAATGAAAGATGTGCCAGGGAAGGGGACTACAATTTCTAAACTAGCTCAGTGGAAGCTTCCTCTATAGTCTAAGGTTGACAGTTCTATTGACATGATAGTAGTATCCTTGTATATTAGAATTCTAAGAAGTTATGCAATTCGAGCACAGCAGAGGCAGGATGTTTGTTTGAAATAAGATGGATTCAGTGATCAAAACCAACAGCAGAATTGGTTAGTAAGATGGAAGCTTGGAACTGGGAAAATCTGTGGCAAAGACAACTAGACAATAGCACCATCATTTGGGAAAGCATCACGGCTACTGCCTAGCTTGTATAATCTGAACAAGATCATTTGATCACACTGCTGGTGTTGCCCAACTTATAAGATGAAATGATTCCTCTTTGATGTCCAGATCTGAGATAGTTCTCAGATCTAGAATACAGTCATGCCATTGGAGGAGATGGTACTCTAGAAGAAAACCCTACAAACACTCAACCGTAACATCTCGCACCAAATCCCCCAGTCCTTCTCAAAGGGGCATGCATTACAGCAAGAATATCCCCTCTCCCACATTTCACACTTCACGGTTTGCCACAGAATGGGGCCATCTAGATATGTGAAGGTGGTTGGAACAGAGTTTGAGCTGATACCATCATGGTACCCTTGTTAGATCAGGGCTGTGAAAACCAGGTACAAATGAACTCTTGGCCCATGTCCATTTCATAAATGTGCAATGACTTTGCCAACCCACACTGAGATAATTTTCATGGTTTCTGAGCACTTAATTGGGTTGGATACACTTAGCAGCTGGAAGACCCTTCTCACTGGTTCCTGACCTGCAGAGAAGGAGCCATTATAGTATAAAAGGCCAAGTGGAAACTCATGAAATTGCTCACTATCTCAGCCAAACGAGTAAATTAAAAATAATAACTCATCCAACTGAAATGGCAGCCTCTAGCATTGATCTCAAAACCTAGACTGCAGAGCTAGCTGTCCTCACAATCTCATTTAATTCTGATACAATACTTGCAAAAAACAAGCGGATCATAGAAAACCACTGTACATGTAAACAAACTCTAGATCCAGCTGCACCTGCTTTGTTCAGCATCCCAGTGTCTTTCCTGTTAGTGATCACCACAATGTGAAGCTCTTGGTATACGCCTACTGACCTGGCAATTCCCATCACAGAGAGTAAAAAACAGTTTCCATTCACCTGGGATAGGTGGAAATGTACATTCACAGTTTCTCCCTAAGACTAAATGTTACTTTTCATGTCCGCTGCCATGTATAATCCAAAATGACTTTGTCTTGAAATTCAATAGAACACTATGATGATCTACCATATCGATGGTATAGGGATACCTATGAGTGCTCAGCAAATGGTTCATTCTTGTCACTGTCCTGGCAGAGGTAATGTTACCTGGTAATATGATACATACAAATTTACCATCCTATTATCAATAAATAAATCAATCTATCTACCTGTCTGTTTGCCTGTTTATTTTTCTCACTATCTACTATCTAACATTTCTCTACCTCAGTGTACACACACACACACACACACACAGAGAGAGAGAGAGAGAGAGAGAGAGAGAGAGAGAGAGAGAGAGGTGCACACATAGACAATAAGCCCAGTAAAGACTCACAGTCCAGTTACAGTGGGAACCATTACAGAAATCCACTGTTTTCAGCTGCTCCATGTGTGTGGTGTGCAGAGTAGATGCATCACCATCACTTTGGAGCTGATTAAGAATGTACATTTACACACCCCACTCCAGACCTAATGAATCAAATCTGGGGGCTAAATCAGGAATCTGAGTTTAATGCCTTGTGGTGGTTACCTTTGTCAACCTGTCACAACTAACACTCGCCTGGAAAGAGGGTCCGTATGAGAGGTTGTCCACATCAGTTTGTGGTGTGGCTCTGAGGGATTGTCTTAATTTAGGTAAGCAATTTGGGAAGATCCAGCCCATTGTGGGCAGCAGCACCTCCATACACAGAGATCATGAACTGTGTGAGCTAAAAAAGCTGAGAATGAGAAAGCAGTGTGCGCTTTCATTTCTTGCTACTCTCGACAGTTGACATGCATGACCAACTGTCTCAAATACCTCTTCCTGCAATGGGACTGTGAGTTAAAATAACAGACCCTGGAAACAGCTGAAGAGACAAAAGAGGACAGGAGGCTACCATAGATGTCTTCTGAAAGACTCCACCCAGCAGGGGATCAAAGCAGATGCTTAGACTCACAGCCAAACTTTGGGCAGAGCGAAGGGAGTCTTATGGAAGATTGAGGGGATAGAAGGGCCTGAAGGGGACAAAAACTCCACAAGGAGACCAACAAAACCAACAAACCTGAGCCCAGAGTGGGGTGGTACTTGTAGAGACTGATGCACCAACTAAGGGCCATGCATGAAAAGGACCTAGACCCACTGCTCAGATGTAGTCAATAGGCAGCTCAGTTTTCATGTGGGTTCCCTAGTAAGGAGAGTAAGAGTTGTCTCTGACAAGGACTCTATTGCCTCCTCTTTGATCACTTTCCCCTGGCCATGGCATCCTTGCAAGGCCTCAGAGGAAAAGGATGCAGGCAGCCTTGATGAGATTTGATAGGCTAGGGTCAGATGATAGGGGAGGAGGACATCCCTTTTCTATAGACTAGGTGGTGAGGGGAGGAGGAAGTGGGGGGAGAGACAAGGGAGGGGCTCCAATCAGACTATAATGTGAAAATTTGTTTAAATTTTTTAATTTTTTTTAAATTTAAAAAGAAAAGAAATTATCTTTAAAATAGAAAAAAAAACCTTTTTCTCCTCTAAGTTGTTTTTCCAGAATATTTTATCATAGAATACATAAAAAGAACCTCAGCCAAGTACTCTCAGTGTCTTTCTCAAATAATTCTTAGGCATGTCCCATGTCACTTTTCAAACATCTGATGAGTCTGGTCCTGGTTGTCCACTTTGATGATTTGTCACTGTGTTCCTTGTGTCTTGTCAAACCACTGCTTCCCTGGTTACCTGTCAGATATGCCTGTACTCAAACTCTTGTCCAAGTCTATGATTCTGGGAAAAGCGAGCGTAAGGCTCTTAAGCTTTTTCTTTTATTTATGAGATCATAATACAATTACAACATTTCTCCTTTCCCCTTTCTCATCCAAATCCTCACATATATTTTTCCTCACTTTCCTTCAAATTCATGGCCTCTTTTTTACTAATTGTTATTGCATGCATACATACATATCTAAACACACGGAACATTTGTCTTTCTCAGTCTTGGTAATCTAACTCAGCATGATCTTTTTAAATTCTATCTACTTACCAGCAAAGTTTGTGATTTCATTTTTCATTACAAATGAGTCATCTTCCATAGTGTATATGTATCACTTCTCACTATCCATTCATGGATTGTAGGACTCTTAATTTATTTCCATTTATTAGTTACTGTAAATAAAGCAGCAAGAAACATGGCTTAGCAAGTCTGTGGAGAGGGATGTTGGGTGTTTTAGGCACATGCCAAGAAGTGGTAGCTGGCATATGGTGGATTTCTTTTTATCTTTTTGAGGATTATCTCTGTTGATCTCCATGGTGGCCGCACTGGTTTGCAGCTCCGCCGACAGTGGAGGCTTCCCTTCCCCCCCCTCCCCTCCAGCAGTTGCTGTCAGTTGTTCTTTCCCAGTCTGACTGAGGTAGGATGAGATCTCAAAGCTGTTCGGAATTGCATTTCTCCTAACTACTAGGGGAGATATTTGCCAGCCATTTTTCTTTTCTTTTGAAAACCCTCCATTGGATGTAGGAGAAAACAAGTAACAGGACAAGAGCCTACCACAGCGGGCCTCGAAAGACTCTACCTAGCAGTGTATCAAAGCAAATGTTAAGACACATAACCAATCCCTTGGCAGAGTGCAGGGAATCATATGAAAGAGGGGGAGTTAGTATGACCTGAAGAGGACAGGAGTTCTGCAAGGACCATATATATCAGGGCACAGGGGTCTTTTATGAGACTGTTTCTCCAACCAAGGACCATGTATGGTTATAACCTAGAACCCCTACTTGAATGTAGCAAAAATGGTAGCTCAATATCCAAGTGGGTACCCTACTAAGGGGAACAGGGACTATTTCTGACATAAATTCAATGGCTGGCTCTTCGACCCTTCAACAGGGAGGAGCAGCCTTGCTAGGCCACAGAGGAGGACAATGCAGCCAGTCCTGAAGAGGCCTGATAAGCTAGAGTTAGATGGAAGGGGAGGAGGTCCTCCCCTATCAGTGGACTTGGAAAGGAGCAGGGAGGAGATGAGGGAGGGATGGGGGGGCATATGGACGGAATTCGGGAGGGGGCTACAGCTAGGATACAAAGTACATAACCTGTAATTAATATAAAATAAAAATGTTTTTTAAAACCCTCTATTCAGGTCAAAGGGCTAATTTTCAAAAATGGGTCATTTTGAGGATTTTTTTTTCTTTTTGACTTTGATGTTTTGTTTGTTTGACTAGTTTCTGTTTTGTTTTTCTAGTTCTTTGTATATTCTGGATATTGACTGTCAGTTGCATAGCTGGCAAAGATTCCCATTCTGTGGGCTTCTTATTCACTTATTGGTTGTTTCTTCAGCTATGCAAAATCCTTTTAGTTTTATGAAGTCCTACTTTCAAGACTCATATCTTTTAAAGTGTGCTGAGGGAGCACTGATATGTAAGTGGGGTTCAAAACATAAGTACTTTCTGTTGAAAACAGTATGTATCATCTCAGTGTTCTAAGTCCTGTGCAAACACCTTTCTCATAACATTTGAGGAAGCAGAGTGGACTGAGTAGTATGCCTGTAAGTTCCTGAAAGACACTCACTTCCTCAAGCAAACATACTTCCGGCATGTTTGCTCCTTTTAATCTGTCACTGTTTCATGTGAAATAGCTTTGACCCAAGTATCTGACAAAGCCATGTGGGAAAGCAAGATACAAAGATGCTAGGGAAAGCATACATCAAGGCACCTCCAGCTGCCTTGGCAGAAATGGGAAGGAATTGTAGGCATCAGAGTGGTTTAAGGATTTAGCAGGAAATTAGAGGCTGCTGGACATGGTCTGACATTATGAGAGTATTATAAACATAATTGTGGATTTCGGCAGTTAGTCATGCCTTGGCTTTGGGAAATGAAAATGGCTTTGTGCTGGACTGAGTATTATTGACGCTTGGATAAGAGCCTATGCTGTAGTGATCCCAGGAAATGAGGACTAACTCAAAGCTTGCATTTCTAGAAACATGCCTATTGCATCAGAGAGAGAGGAGAATGTTCTACATGTGCTGATGTGAAATGTCTAATATACATAATATACATGTGTGTTCATTAAAAGCGAATTTGGTTTCAAAATGTATTTCCATGCACAGAAGCATAGTATATTGTGTACATAGGATGACTGTAAATTTTACCTTTCTTCTTTCTCTCTAAATTTTTTATAATAAATAGGCATTTCTCTTATCAGAAATATACAATCTCTGCTCATTTTACTTCCTTGAAAGTTAATGAAAACAACAAATGAAAAGAAGAAAATGTGGGGGTTTTCTCACCTTTGATGAGATTATGAAATACACTTAAAACTTCAAAACGCGGCTGACGAGGAAGGGTGGAGTGTGCAATTAGAATTGGAATGGGGTGAGCCAAGTTGCAGTGGAGAGAGAACTCTTGCCTGTGATGTTTCAAATGGAGGCAGCAGAGCACACAAGTCTCAGGAAGATTGTTTCTAGGATTCTCCAGTTGGAAAGGTTTGTGGTTAGTGGCAGTTGAGTTTTTTCCCGACAGCTCATAATTCAGAAGTGGTAGGTTGTGGAAGTGGAGCTGACATGAGGTTATAAAAATTCTTACCTTAATAAAAGGAAGCTGTTGTGGAGAAAAATGAGAGATGGACACATACTTAAAATTGCCAAGATTAGAAGTTAAATCATCCCACCAAGAATAACCATGACAAATGGAGCTTCCTTATGTCCCGGGAGAACTTAGCAAAATAGAGGTGAGAGAATCCTATTGAAAAATAGTTTAGAGTCAGTGGGCCACAGTTTGGGATGTTCACCACCATGCTCAGCTTAGTCTCTCAACCATTCACTATCTACCCTAATGAACTCATGCAAGAAATATGAATTCCATTATGATAAGAGCAATGGCCACAGGAAAAGCAAACCAAACAATGGAATTGGAGGGGAGAAAAGAGGGATGACCAGGAAATAGGCAGAGGGCAGAACTATTAGAGAATGAGCCAGGTAAAAATCATGGCCAGAATTCTGAGTGGAATTAAAGAATAAGGTTTTACATGAAATAAAAGCTCAATAAAGAGAAATGTTGAAAAGCTCAAAGGAAAATGAGAACAGTTCAGAAATAAAGGCACCAGCAGAAGCTACACAATGAAAACAGAAATGCAGCCAGAAGTAAAGAAAGAGGCTTGAGACACTAAGAATTTCAAAATAATGAAGAGTTTAAAATAAAACAGAGAAGCTAGAGAGAGGGGTGAGGGAAACTATTGAAAGATGAGATACTAAAGCTGAGACGTATAGAGTCCTCCCAGGGAAACAAAAAAAGAATGATGAATAAGTCCCAACCAAAAAAAAAATCACTTTAAAAATTTTCATTTCATAAATTATTGTTTAAATTGTATATATTTGTAGCCAGCAGTATGATAACTCGATGGATGTAGGTAGTTGAAATAATAATCTCCTTAAGCATTTTTTAAAGTTTTAACTTACAAGTAACATAAAGTAGTTGTTTTCTTTTTCTCCCATCCCTTAGCTCCCAGAATAATGACTAATGAGACTCCAGATAATTATTTACAAATACCTAGGTCATATAACTAGGCTCCTCTATGATTAGCTCATGACTTAAAAATAACTCATTTACACTAATTTACATTCTGCCACATGGCTGGTTACCTTAGCTCAGGTACCATGTATCCAACCTCCTCACATCTTGCCAGCTATTTCCCATTCCTGACTCCATATGAAAATCCTTTCTCCCTCTCAGATGGTCTACCTCCTACTTCCTGCCTAAGTTATGGTCCATCAGATTTATTATTGACAAGTGTATAACAAACATTATGGGATACAGACTTATACTGAAAGATTATTCCTTGCTCACATAATTCATTACCTAAAAGTCTTTTTTGTTACTTGCTAGGCTTGGCAGTTCTCAGAAGACCATAATAAGGTAAGAGTAAGATGGAGGCCTTTTGTCAGCCCTATGCTAGAACACTCTGGCCATGTTGTGTTTATTAAAGATCAATCAGGAAGTCACATTCAAGTGGAAATGATTTCACAGAGGCACAAATACAAGGAGGAAGAGATCATTGTGGACATCTTAGGATACTCATTATACATCTTCAACTCCACCAGGGAACCATGCAAAAGGGTGGGAGCAAAATTAGCCTTGAGCCAAGACTTAATGATAGCTACATGCCTACCAAGAAACGGTGTAGGAGACATTTACAGAGACCTCAAGGAAGTGCTAGAAGGGGGAGTAGCGGAATGATACAAATTATAGAAGTGCTTGCAAATCTTCACAATCTCATGATGTAAAAGTCCTAGAGCCTTTTCCCTCCCAAAACTAAACAGCAGAGTTGAGAGGCACCAGCTCGCCATGAAGTGATCACTGTCACCAAGCAGTATAGATTTATGTGTTTTAACATACATGTAGAATTAAAGCTAAATATCTGGGAGAAATGAACAACTACCCTGAAAATGCATGATAGAGTTGGTCAGACTAACATTTAGGTATATAAAAATATAGAGACTTCTCTGTGCTTACCTTGTCTTTTGTAGCAAGCTTAGGAAGCGATGCTGAAAGAGACCATTGCAACAATGACACATCAAGGACTGTAAGTATGCTATTCCTTTTATAAGATTAGAGTAAGGAGAAATCATGTAAAATAACGCAACAAAGCCAAATCAATGTAGTAAGGATGGAAGTGAAAGTTAACTACGAGGTCAGGAAAACCCTAGGGTCTGTGTTGCTCCAAAATTCCCATGTAGAACCCCTCCTCCACAGATCAGTGCCATATACAAGCAGATATGTCTTTAGAAGATGAAGCCACAACTCTTTGTGAATGGAATGGATGCCTCATAAAAATACTCAAAGCACCTTCTCACCCTCTTTTTACCTTGTGAAGATTTTATAAAATGAAGACAAAAACATCATATGCAACCCAGAAAAGGCTCCTTGCCATAACCTAACTGCACCGACATTCTTGAAAGACATTTGACTTCCAGATCTGTAAGAGAGAGAGAAAAATAGATTTTCAAAAAAACATAGAATACTTCAACAAGGTGTGTTTTATGAATGCAAAGCAGTGAAAGTATAAAACAATGAGATAAAATACTAAAGTAAAAAAGATATGTCATTAGAAAACATATCTTTTTTTCTCCTAATTCCCTTTTTTTGGAAAAAAAATAAAAACAAAACTTCCCCAGGGAGAGAGATACACACAGAGAGAAATAAAAAATATTAAAAATTAATTTTTTGAAAAGAGATAGATGATAGATAAATAGATGGACAGACGATGAGTAGATGGACGGATGGACGGATGGACAGATGGATGGATGGATAGATAGATAGATGTAGGTATGTGGGTACATATGTGGTATGTTCATGTTCATATGGTCGCATGTGGAAGACATCCCTTCCTCCCTCCCTCTGTTTCACCTGCCCTCCTTCCCTCCCCCTACTGTGTGTGTGTGTGTGTGTGTGTGTGTGTGTCGTAAGTGAGGCTGCCCGGAGCCATGGCACATATGTAGAGGTGAGATGACAACTTTGGAAATTCAGGCCTTCAGGTCTCACCTTCCCCCTCTGTGTGGACTCCAGAGATTGATGTTGTGCTAGCACCCCTAACCAGAGATTGATCTTGGGCTAGCACCTCTACCCCCTGAGCAATCACACTGGCTATGACTTTCTTTTTTATTGCTCAAGATCAATGTAGTATGGTCAAATTTTCTTTGTTTTCTAGACTACTAGCAACTTTGTCTTTTTTTTTTCCCAAAAAAGGAAGAGAAAAAATGTATAATTTTTCTAATGACGTATCTTCATTGTAGCATTTTATCTTACTGTTTTATAGTTTCACTGCTTTGCATTCATCACATACATGAAATTCCTAAATAGCACAGCTCTGGGTGCCATTTTTGTGTTATGTTTTGAGACAGGGTTCTTCCTGAACCTGGAGCTTCTCAGCTGGCTAGGCTGGCTAACCAAGGAGCTGTGGGCTGCTCCTGCTTTTGCCCTTCTCCCCGGCACTGAGTTTACAGATCTGTAACTTGTGTCTCCATGCCTAGCCTCAACTGCTTTCCAGCTTTGCACTGTACCATCCCTGAGTTCCTAGATCATTAAGTCTGCAAACTGAATGAACTCAGTGCATTTGACACCAGAGGCTCTGCTTCTAAGGACTAGTGGGCAGGGAGAACCTGATGAAAGGGTGGAAGTTTTCTCTAGAGGGTGAAACAAAGCTTCTAAACAAATCACATAGGAGCACTGACTGTACCACCTGGCAAATGCTCTAAGAGTCAGGCAGTTGCACATTTAAAACTAGATAATGGTGAGATGTGTTATGCAAATTCACCCTATTAAAAGAGACACAACAAAAACCAAGGCTTTATAAAATTCTGCAGAAAGGAAATGAATTAATATCTACAAAGTCCTGAGCAGACTGCATAGTAAGTACTGAATTATGTTGATTACAGCCTACGGCCAGTGCCAGTAGGCAAGGAGATAGTCACAGCTTCAGGATGGGGGTGGGGGCAAGACGAGAATCAGGGATTGCTAGTGACACCAGCTTCCTGTGTGTTAACTCTCTCCCTCAGTTTCTGTTCTCATCAGTTTGTTTAGATGGCACACCCAGATCTTTCCAAGTCTCACGTGGGTCTCTCCAAAGCTGCTGCTCTGCTTGTGAATCAGAAGTCTTCACCTGGGCGGGCCTAAGAAGACATTGCGCATTTATGACACTCGGGTCCCCTTTTGTCATTCCAAAACTCTCTTTTTTCCTTTCATGGTTCTTTTCCTTCAACTCTTTCTCAAGGGAACATTCATGGCTTGGTTTTCCTGACTAGATGTACTGTTGTGTGGTATAGATTGTCTCCAGAGGAGCTGGGCTCTGAGGGGTTTGACCAGAAAGCAGTGAGGAACGAAAAGAGAAAAGCTTTTCAGCTGAGCCTGAAGTCCGTCTGTGGGCTCAAAAGCAGCTGGCAGAAAGTCTCCAAAGAAGAAATTAATTGCATAGCCCTGGGCTTCTTCTGGGACTTGCAGAAATTCAGAAGTTTCTTGGCCTTCTATGCTGTTCTTGGAACTTTCTAAGCCTTGTCATTAGAGAAAAGGAGCATCTACGTGCCTCTCTTCTCTGCCTCCCCTCAAACTGCCAACCCTCCAGCCTTGGTTTATTCATTCACCAGGGATGAGACATGTATTTCCTTCCCTCCTCTCTTTTCTGGCTCCTTAGAAATGCAGCTTAGGGGAGAGGCATGGGGGGAGAAGACAGAGGGAGAGTAGGAATAGGAAGAGATGAGGGAGGGGGCCACAGTCAGGACACAAATTGAATAAATTGTAACAAATGATAATAATAATAATAAATTAAAAAACAAAATGCACCTTCTGGAGAGAAGTAACCAGAAGTGTCAGTCCCAAGCATTTGGGCTTTCATTCTGAGTGTCTCCTGCTCTTCCCTTCCAGGGAAAATCCTGGTTCTCTTGTTCCACTTTGAAGGGAAATGAAACCACTGGCTTCTACCCATGAAGCATTTCTTTATCCTGGCCCTGAACCATGAGCCTGCCATTCTTGACTGAGGTCCAGGACAGGCCTCATGGAGGCCAGTTACTCACTTCTCTCACAGTCTCGTTGCTCTTGTTTTTATGAGACAGCATCTCAGGTAGCCTAGCCTGGTCTTGAAGTTTCTATGCCACCATTCCATAACCAGTGCTCACTGTCACAGCTCAAGCCTGTCCTGTTTCTTCAACCTTGTCCAGAACTTCATTTATTCCAAGCAGTATTTTGTCCCCAACTCTTTGCTTCTGTTCATTTTCCTGCTTAGCTCTGTATCAGCCACGAGCAATTGGTGATTTTACAGTGCAGTTTTGTTTTTTATGCTGTTGTTACCACCAGATACTGTAAATGCTGAGGGACCTATCCCAGGTGCACACAACAGTTACAGTCAAAGCACTTACTGCCGAGTGGATTGCGATGGCCTGGTTTATAGCCACTGAATCTCCTAACAAGTGTGAGGAGTAGTCTGCCAGAGACTTCTTGTTTCTTCCCTCCCCAGTTTCCCATGATTGAGTTTTCACAACAGACCCTAAATTTTCTACCCAATCATAAATACAGTAGAAGTGGGTATGAGAGGTTAATCAGACCCAATGCCTGCTCTCTCTCTGCTTGCCTCACACATGCTGGAAGGCTCAACTCATAATTGCTTAGCTCTTAGCTCATGGTGGTTGTTTTTATTCTATACGTATGGAAACTGAGGTTCCAAGTGTTTACTTTCAGTGCCAAGGATAAGCCAGAGAGCAAGCTACACACATTCTAAGCAGCTTTATTCAACTGTAGTCTAAAAGATGAGTGCACATATTTCATGTTAACAGTTTGCGGTTGGGATATAGGAAAACGCATAGCACCGTCACCCAAGTAGAGGGCATAGGAACAACGGGCATGGCAGGTCCCATCTCAAGGCCTCCTTAGGCCCTTTCAGCCTTAAAGGATGTTTGCAATTGTCTATCTTAAAATTAAAGAAATAAAATTTTGTTCTGTGTGTATGCATGTGTACGCCTCAGGGAGCACGGTTGCCCTCGCAGGGGTGCTCTGGTTAGAGGACAGCACATGGATGTTAGTTCTCTCTCCACTACGTGGGCCCAGGGATTAGACTCAGGTTGTCAGGCTTTATCATGCGCACTTGAGTTTATTGGTTTTGGGTGTTGTCATCATTGATCTTCCAGAAATGTTATAGGCATACGATAGCATACATTTAACCGCCAATAACACTACAGAGGACATTTCTAGAAGTCGCGTGTATAATTAAACTGAAACCCTGTACTCACCGCTCCACATCAATTTTCTCCCAACTCCATGCCCCAGGTACGGGAGAGAGCAGGTGAAGGGCACTGAACCATCACACCAATTCCATTTGTGTGTGCACTTAATTCACGTTCTTAAAGTCTTTTTAAAGCCTTAAGTCTGAAGTTGGTTGAATCCTTGGATGTGGAACATATGAACAGGCCCAGCTAGACAGAGACAGGTGACACTCCTGGCTTGTGTGATCTCCTCTTTTTCCCAATGTTCTGAGATTTCTTTAGGATCCTAGTGTTAAAAAACAGGGCAAACATGGCTAGTAGAGGAACTGACTAAAAACAAACTAACACGCTTTTAACATCTACTCTGGAATAGGCTTTCTACTTTCTGGCCACAGGGCTTGGGAGGAAAGTCCTACAGGGAGAAATCAGCATCTTCACCTTGCAGTGAGGCTCTGAGGCTCAGAGAAGTAGAGCAGCATGACCATGAGTGTGAACCTACAGAGAGCTGCAGCCAAGATTCTGACTCAGAATCCTGCCTCCTTTATGCCACAGGACCCCTCACGCCACAGCCTGGCCCTGGAACTGACTTGCGCGGTCGTGACACGGGCTGGAAGAGCTACAGGTCACAGTCAGTCCATTACCAGCAGCTCTGGAGGCTCTCAAATGATTACAGCAAGAAGTGACATGGATGCCTGTCAATGAGAACAGCTCTCCAAAGGCATTGACAGTGCCCGAGAAGAAGAGGTGAGACCTAGAAGGGACACTCAGTCGCTGGTGTGTGGTGGCCGGGACGTGCTGGGTGACAGTGGCTACTGCAGCCACTTCTGATGAGTAAACGCCCGACGAGGAAGAGAAAATTAAGGCATCTTGTGAAGCCACCCTGAGGCTGGGACCTATGATCTCTCCTCTTTATTCTGTGACTGTAATGAGAACGAAATGCCTGTCAAATGGCAGAGTGCTTTCCCATCTTTCCCTCTAACAGTTTCAGAGCTTCGGGTTTAAAGTGAGGCCTTTGTTCCATTTGGAGTTGATCACTGGTTGCTGAATTATTTTTACCTTCCGCATCAGCCAGCCACAATGCAGAGCCAGGGGGAAGGTCCGAATCACCGGACCAATGTGTGACTTGAAATGCAGCTATCTACCAGCTTTTTTTTCTTTATATCTTCTGTATATTCATTTCAGTGCATATTCTTGTCTTCCGCCCGAAGCTCCTATTTCTTTCTTCTGTTTGTTCAATGAATTGTTCACTCACTCATTCTTTGGATTCTGTATTGTGTGCCATGATAGTGCAGGACCTGCTAGAGCTAAAGAGACAAATCAAATATCCTCAGTATTGAGAACAGTGGGATTTGCTTTATCAATGCCCTGTTTTCTAGTCTGCAAACATGACTGTAACCGACAGAAGCTCAATTGTTTATCATGTAAAGATATTGTCACTTTGTGTGGGATTTCAATGACTGAATTCATTTTTATTGCAAAACTATTATGTGTACCTGTGCATGTGTCTACCTCCCAACATACACACACATACACACACACCACACCGTACTTTTTTTATCCTTCAGCACAGGCATCCTGCCAAACACCAATGAGGATGCCCAGCCTCCTTTGAAATTAATTAAAAATACTTGTAATTAAATAAGTTGGGCTCATATCTATACTTTTTATTAACTTTGGGCGCTTGCTTCTTCTTCCTTTCATTTTATTTTATTTCTGCATCATTTTATGCCTGGAGGCTCTGGAGTGACTGAAAAGCCAGAACCCGTAGCCAACACATTTAAGAAGTGTTCATCTTGGGGGATGTATGATTCTCATTGTTTTGCAAGTACCACTTTATCTAATCTTCAGAAGCATACTAACAAGTGCTCACTTGTATTGTTTTTGTTGAAGAAGTGAAGAAACAGGGGCCCAGGAAATTTAATTAGTTCAAAGCCATGCAACTAGTAATTTTGTGGAAGTGGGATTCAAACCCACATCTCCTTCACCCCGAGCGCATTTCTGTTACTATGCTACATGGCATTGCAAAGCAAAACTAAACGCTGGCAATAGATAAAATGAAGGGAAAAGCAGTCTTGAGACAGGCAGAATGAAAAGATTTCTTTTTAATGTTAGTAGAAAGCCAAAATTAGAATAATTGACAGACAGGGCTGAAGCTTAGGGTGAAGTTACTTTTCTTTTCAAAATAAATTGCTTCCTTGCATATAAGCATGCAGACTGCTGTTAGACACAGTATGTGGGCCTCTGTGTAGTTCCATGCTGTTAAGTCTTTAAAAGGAGACAATTCAGAATCAGATAGCAATAAAATATGCAACTAATAAACTCAAATTACCAATGCAAGTTCTGTGGGCCAAGGACCATCTTAATGTATTTAAATTGTCAAAACCAGGGTGGCAATGATCTCAGCTGCCCCAAGAAGAACCCTTCAAGTTCAAGTACTTCAATGCCAATGTGTTCAATACATCTTCCTACCAATTCCCATCATTAGAGCTAGAGGGAAACTTTTGTTTGCACAGAGAACCAAGCTACTAGGCACCCCATGATCTTGCTTGCTGGAAATGCCTCCACTCTGCCTAGAAGCACACTGTGATTCTTACAATGGGAGAAACATTACTGAAATCACACTGCTCTTAAGAAAGGGGAAATTACAACAAAATTAGTTTGGCTCAGGTCTCATTGTGGCTTGTTTTTATTGTGCATGGGGCACAATTTTAACAAGCTTAGTTATCCTATTTCTCAATCTATAGCAGATGGAAGCAGAAAATTAGAAGAAGGAATACCACCATCAGCAAGAAGAGTGAAAAACAAGAAAAATGCCAGCTGAGAGAAAGGAGAATAATATCAGTCATAGGACCACTTAGTGTCAGCTCAAATCGCCCCAAATACAACTGGTCCCATTATAGAACATTACAATACCTGACACTCCCAATGACAACTCTGAGTCATAAAGGAAAGCTTAAATAGTCCTTGTCATGGGCTATAAGATGACAGAAAGGGTAAGATGCACGTATGATAGAAAAGTGTTGAACGCAACTAAATGAAGAAGGATGCTGCTGCTTAAAGATCAAGAGCCCCAAACTGACCCGTCTGAACAAAACAATCACTGAGAAGTCATCTTCAAGGACAGCTGTTAAGAGTATGTCTCATCTGCTCATGCTTTTTACACTTCAATGTAAAGAGCCTGAGACGCTTCCAAGACTCTTCCATACTTAAACGACTGCTTACTGTGGAACCCCCATTCAATCATTGTCATAATGACAGAGAAAAGTCACAGGGGCTTCATGGGTCATCATGGTGTTAGAGCCATGTCTGGCTGCTTCTCAGTGCAACCACTCAGATAGGCTGTGTTGCATATCCCGGAATCTTCTTGGCAGTGTCGTTCTGGCAGCGAATGAACCATAGTCATTTGGTTTCTGTGATCCTGCTCTTGTTGCTCACTTTTGCCCAGATCCTCCTTCAGTTTTGATACCCCTTGGGTCCTGTGAACAGAGATACCAGCTTCTCCAGGCACCCCAGGAGTCAGAGGACAAGAACCATTAGTTTTGATTTGTCCTCAGTCATGTCCGTAGGTCCTCATCTCATCTTTGTGCTTTTATATCTTTTCTCCCTAACTGTATGTATCAAACATTTCAAATACTGGTATCAATCACAGAGGCAAGAGCAGAGGGTTCACCAGTATCAGGACTCAGCTCTGGACACCAGTGTACATGCCTTTGCCACGAACACTCTAAATCTATCCATGCTAAACACCTGCCAGTCCCATCTAGCTAGGGCTATAAGCACAACTTCCTTCTCCTTTGAAAACACTTTTAGAAGCATCCACACAGACACAACTGTCTAGTGTAATGCGAAGGCAAAGATAAACATGCATACATTAGTGTCAGAAAGGGCTCTGGGGCAGCAATTTTATTTTCCGTTCAACGTGTTTTAGTTAGTTAAATAGAAGATTAGTCATTTCTACTTAAAGTAACAATAAAGAAAATTAATCCCGACATGCCGTATCTTCTGAATAGAATCATGCAATTTGCATATACCAATGTTGCTAAACTATAAAAAAACATCTTGACATTTACTTTTCTTCAAGAGTTTTAAATGGAGATGTTCCCCATTCATCCTGCTTTGGGGATTTCTAATGTCACGGTAAGTGCTCAGGGAATAAAGGCTGGAGACCAAAGAACAATCTTGGATCGCTTCTCTGAGTTTTAGCTGGAGAATCTGCAAAGGGGAAGGTTCTGAACCACAGGCTCCCACTAACAGCTCCCGGGTTAAGGACGCTTTAGCATTTGCTCTCCAGGAACAGGACAAGACTGTATGCACCTTAGTTGTATGGCATATATCCAAATAAAAACGATGTGCCCATACACAAACCCAGATCAGTAAGAATGCTGAAGCTTCATGGGGGTGGGTGTGGGTGTGAATGTTTTAAAAGCAATATCTTTGTAAGCTCTGTACAAGTCTCTCTGGAGAACTAAGTAAGATCCCAGTTGATGTTTGAATTTCAAGAAAGACTCTAGAAGGGCGGGGAATACAGGGAATGCTGCTCTGTGTGATTTGAATATGAGATTTCAAATCTCTTGAGATTCTCTAATGTGAGAGCTTTATTCATGATTTCTTTGTTGAAATTTAACAAGCCACAATGCTGTGTCCTAGTGAGTAAAGAAAATAAATATGATAGCTGATCACTGTTTTTAAGGAACTCACGGTTGTAAAAAATTTGCCCTGATGAAGAAGAATTTATAAATATTTATAAATCTTATAAATGGTGGTTTTCAAGCTTTAACCTATATCAGGATTTTTGGACTTCCTACTGAAACAGAGTTTGCGCCCCACAGCTCAGTTTCTGATGTAATCGGGAAGGCTAAAAATGTCCACTTCTAGTGGTTATCCTTGTGGCACTGATGCTATGTCAGAGGTGATACTGTAAGAACCACTGATAGGGGGATCTTCCACAAGCCTCAACTAGAGACTGTCAACATCCGCTTGTCATTCATACTTTTCCAGTCTGTCCTCAAACTCTTGGGAGCTTTACGACAAGCCACCTGTTGGGATAGCAAAAACAAAGTGTAAGTTATAAAAACACATGTACCATGCAGGTTTTACTTTTCTGTGGCATAGGTCCTCAAAATTTCCATCCCCCAAATTGAGCCAAGACTGATATGGTTCCTAAAGAGCTATCAGCCTTGACTCATGAATATCAAATATAGACAGACCTTTCTCACATTATGAGTATCTTCAGTCTGATACAAATAAATGTTTTCTATCATGCTTAAAAATTGAATCAAAGTTCAAAGTACCTTCTGTACTAAAATATCTGTTTGCAAAGCTTATCCCAAACCACTTCACCAGTGTTCCTAGATTTCCCCTTTGGAATATTCCAGGTAAAGTCTTTCTCGCCTGCTGCTCTGTAATTGTTTTCATATCCAAAGGCAGTATCACAGCTTTCATAGCCCCATCAATCTCATCAATCTAGCTTTATCTCCTATACTTGTGTCTTCAAGACTTTTCCTGAACTCATAGGAGTTCAGTGATCAACTCAGATTAAGGTTATTGTTTTTTCATCTGAAGAAAAGCATTAACTAAACACATCCTACTTGCCAAGAACTGTGCAAGCTTCACATAAAGTAAAGCAAAGCACAGACTGTCTTGGCCTCTGTAGAGTTCACATCTCCTGAGGAGAACTATGCTCTATGCTGCTGTTGACTTTTTAATCTTCTCTTACAGAACATACTGCATTTTACTATTGATTTTTTGCCAGCTTAAACAACAAATTCTCTCAACATAATAGTAACATTTTTATCTAGAAAATTTTTGCCCTCCTATATGAACAGCCTATGTATTTATTCAACATCTATATGTGGCATATTGAGATTTACACAGAAGCAGCATGGATATATATGTTAGGATGTTTGGAAGAATCCTTGAAAATCTTAGCATAGGGTAGGTACAATAAACTATAAGTCTTTGATGGCTTGATAGTATGTCACCAATATTCTTCAACACTTTTTTCATGAATAAAAAGGTTTAGGTACCCACTTTGACACTCCTAAAGCTATGGCAAATTTGATCAAGAATGTAGAAGTTTCAGTTTGTGCTTTCCAAGGTGACATCATAGAAATCGGCACAACTTCGACCTTGTTCCCGAGAACATTCGTGTAATACTCTTTAAACGAGTACTAAGTCACTGCCTGGAGGCTGTTACAGCCTGAGGAAGTTTGGGCTCCTGAATTAGAGCAGTGTGCTCATTCCAGATGAGTTAGTCCCAGCTGAGCCCTAGTTCACAGCAATAGCTGCAGCTCCAGATGACTTGGCTATTGAGTTTCCCAACCTGGGTCTTCAAATTTCTAAAACAAACAAGCCGTCCCTTCTAGAGCTGGCCCCACAATGTGTGTGTTGTAGCAGAGCTGCTTTATGATACTGAATTTTAGGTTGTTATTAAACAACAATAAGGGCCAAAGTGGGCTCCAATTCTAGCCGAGGAGCTTTTAGGAGCTGGTGGCTTCCGGAGGAGAGAGAGAAATATTTCTTTGGGTATGTGGCCACCTAAGCTCCAGTGATGTTCCATACCAATACACACAGGAACAACAATAATTGGGCTTAGTGGTTTATTAAAAAGAAAGAGGACATAGAACTGGGAAGGAGATGTGTTAAGGGGAGCCACAGGGAATTGGAGGGGTGATTAAAAGGTGGATAGATATTATAAATGTAATGGGATTTCCAAAGATTATTAAATTAAAATATTATTTCAAAATGTAAAACCATGCCCATGGCATCCATCTTTATTCCTAGAAACTAGAAGCAAAGGGTTTTCTGGTCTATATCAAAATTTCTATTATCAGTCATTTTCTACTATCCTATTCTTAGTCTTCTTCAGTGTATTACCTACTTTTTTATAGCTACTCTGATAATATTTGACAGAAATAAAAAACCCATTTGGCTCCTTATTCCAGAGGATCTCAGTCTGTTGTGGTGAGGAAAGGTAATGGGGCATTTCTGCTCACAGTAGTGAGCTGTTCACAACATTGTGGACCACGAAGCATATTACAAAACTAGAAGTGGGCAGGCATAGCACAACTCCTAAGAGATGGCCTCTACTGAGTGACTCACTTCCTCCAGCTAGACTCCACCTCTCAATTTCCAGAACCTCCCAAAATCACTGGGCCCTGCTGAATGCCGAGTACTTAAATCATAAGCCCGTAGGGAGATTACATATTCAAAATACAACACTAATCACCTTTATCTAGCTCTCACTGAGCTTGGAGAGATTTTATTGCTTCTTCCAACCTCTGCAATACGTGGTGGACAGTGATTACACCACGGGAACAAAATAGAGTAAATCACATTATAATTATCACACCTCTGAGAGTCTCTCATGGCAGGAAGATTTCCAAGCCCCAGTGGATGGCCTGTTTGTTTCGAAGGATGTTTGTAAAACATATTTTACAGTCCCATGGAGACACGACTCTGTCTTACTTATCCAACAAGTTATCACAATGTAATCTAGAGACTATGATTGTGGCATAACTTTCAAAATGCTGTCCAGGAAAATTGAAATAAATAATCTCTTGCATGTGTGCGGTTGGGGGAGATGACAATCTTTGTGACAACTTCCTGTTCCAATTTGAGGTGCCTCAAATTATGCATAAAACATTATACATAAAACATTCTGAAGTAATCCAAATTACTGTTTTCCTTGGCTTTCTGGACAATGCTATATCCTCATATCCAGAGAACAGAGATCCTATGTTAAAGCAAGATCCTCTCTAAAACCTGGCCCATGAGTTAGGGAAAACAGGATACTCTAGTTACAGCTGGCTGGTTAGTAAAGAAACTGAATAAGGGAAATGCAGAACTCACTGTCAAAATGAGCCAAGGGTCACAACACTATGGAATGGTTCAGTTGAAGAGGAGTGGCTACAGAACTATGCACTATAGAAATTAGAGTTGAAACTACACACCACAATTATGTGCCACTTTTCTTACAAAAATTACACCACCTTAAAACTCAAAGCAGAAAGTCAAGAACCCAGAAATTGGACCCCCGAAGTGTTACTGAGATGACTCATTGCTTCTAAAGGCATAATAGCATGCAGTTCTTATCAGTTGATAGGTTCTAAGGAAAACTAGAACATAGTTTTTATCTGGCCTCATGGCAGCCTCCCCTCCCAAACCGTTAGACAAGAGATAAGACATCCTCTTGTCTCATTGACATTCAGCTGAAATATTGAAAATAACTGATACTTAGCAGGGATTGGCATCTTCTGCTCCACATTTCTGGCAGGAAAGAGATGGGCACCTCGCTGTCACGGTAGTATGATTCTGAATAGCAAGAACATGAGGAAGTGGGTTGTCTTCTTTTAAAGTTAAAAGCATCTCCCAATTAACAGTTAGCAGAGACTGTTTTTTGAGGAGCTGGGAATGGTTAGAAATACTTGTACCTGTTAAGGAGCAAAGACAGTATGTCTGGAGCTCTGTGCTGTTCTGTGGTTATACAAGGTAGGAGAACTGTCAGAGATAAGACACAAAGCCGCGTGAACTGCACCTTTAACATCAGTTGCAACTGATTCCCATCTGGATGACCCATTTCTCTCTCAAACCAAAGACAAAGGAAATGCTTTCAGGTTGAAGGTCCTGTTTGCTGGCATATCAAGCCTCCTCACTCAACTAGTTCACAAGCATTAGCTGAGCTGTCTGTTAGATGCCAAGAACAAAGAGTGGAACTAAAGATGATTAAAGCACAACCCTGACAACTTAGAACTCCTATGCAACTTAGAAGATAGAAGAAGCAATTAAGACAGAACTTACCAGATGTAAAATAGAGTTGCATAGATGGTATAAGAGGCATAACTCCAGCTGAGGACAAGTACCTGCAGTTAAAGATGACCATTGGGTAAGATGTGTAAAGAGGTGCAAAATTTGGAAGGGTGGCAATATATGTTGGTTTTTTTCTGAGCATAGGAACAAACATGATGGCTGTTGTGAGAGGTTGGTTGTGTACATAACAAATGGAGATTCAGTAAACACTAAGAAGTCCCATGTTAAGTACTGCACCAAAGGAGTGTGGGGAGTTTCTTCTTGAGCAGCAGTGATACCAGAAAGGACAACTGGGAAGTTCAAGGGCAACCACACTGATAGGAAGCAGTGCTGAAGAGCAAACGGGGTGGTGATGGGCTGCTGCAAACATCACCACTATTACACATAATAAAGCTATGTTAATTACTTCTTTCCTTGGTGTGACAAAAGCAACTTAAGAGGCCCAGAAAGATGGCTCTGTGGGTAAGGAAACCTAACTACAAAGCCAAGCCTAGCAACATGAATTTGATTCCTGAAGCCCACATGGCAGTTTTTAACCAAGATAAATTAAGGAAGGAAAAGCTTATTTTGGCTCACAGTCTAAGGGTTTAATCCAATATGGTGAGCTGGAGCTTGAAGCAGCTAATCAGGCTGTATCCACAATCAGGAAGCAGAGAACAATTAATGCTGGTTGCAACTAATTTTCTCCTTTTCCTTCAGCCCAGGACTGCGACCCACTGATGGTACCATACAAACTTAGCATGGCTCTTCCCGACTCAACTAACCTAGTCTAGGAGCTCCCTGGCAAACATGCCCAGAGGTTTGTCTTCAGAGTTATTCCAAAGCCCACCATGTTGACAGTTAAGATTAACTATCATGGTGGCTTTTCAATGTGACATGCCAAAAAAGGGGGAGGGGATCAAGGGGAAGGGGAAATATTTCACAATGAAAATGATTCCAACCCATAGCTTGGTCTCAGAAAATATACCACCCAGTCACAGTTTTCTCTATCCTCAGGCAACCTTCGAGCTTAAAACGACTTTGAAATGATCTCAGAAGAATCCACCCATCCTGTTTGAAAATTTCAGACAGAAAGATGTTTTATTGTTGTCAGACATAGAAACTCAGAAGCAAAATAATATGGAGCCCATGAAGAGACTCTAAACACAGATGGAGAGGGCAGTCTGTAGGAGCAATGGAAGTGTGTTCTTTCTCAAAAGGTTTACTGCGGGAAGCAGACATTAAATTCTAGACATTCATCTCATATTGTCAACAATATTAAAACAAAAGACACACCACAGTGAGATCAAAAGCCAGCTGCTGAGGAGTTTTAAAAGGGGAACTAGATGAAATAAGCAGAGAGTGTTACTGTTAAACACTTGAAAAGAACTGTTTTAAATGCATGAGAAAAGAAAAGAATCAACATTGTTGGGGGAGAAATCACATCAGCACTGTGGAGGATGGTTTTGATGAACTCACCCAAAATAAGAGGAAATGGAGAAGTAAATTCATGAGAGAACGATGTCCCAGACAGATAACTCACAAAAGTTCAAAATACATATCCATGGTATGTTTGACGATGGAGAAAAAAGTGCATTAAGCAGCCAAAATGATTTGATGAAAGAGAAATATCCTTAAACTGAAGACCTGAACCTACTGATCAAAAGACTTTGATGAATATTAAACAGAATTCCCAATATAAATATATCTTGAACTTGAAGGTAAAAGATTTAACATGTTTCCTACTTTATAGAAACAGATTAATTTCAAGATTGTCTTCTTGTTGGTTGAAGAGATGGCTCAGTGCTTAAGAGTGTCTTGTTCTTTCAGAATACCTGAGTTCAAGTCCCAGCATCAGACGGTACACATCCTATAACTCCACCACGAGGTATTCAACGGCCTCTTCCAGTTTTCACCAGCACAGATCATGCAGGTGGCACACTGGCCTATATGCCTATATTTCCTTAGTTTGGATTCTAATTCCTGTTATAAAATACTGACCAAAGCAGTTTGAGGAGGACAGGGTTTATTCGGCTTACATGCTCCATCGTTTTGTTTGCTTTTGTTTTGAAACAGGGTTTCTTTGTGTAGACTTGGCTGTCTTAGAACTATCTCTGTAGACCAGGCTGCTCTCAAATACACAAAGATCTACCTGCCTCTGCCCCTTTATCTGCTGGGATAAAGGTATCATCATTTAAGAAAGTCAGGGTAGACACCCAAGCAGGGTAAAAGCAGGAACTGAAGCAGTGGCCATGAAATAACACTTTTTCTGGGTTGTTTTCTACGGTTTCTCGTCCTACTTTTTTATACATCCCAAAACCACCTTCCTGGGATTGTCACTGTTCCCATGGGTCCAGGCCATCTCACATAAATCCTTCATCAAAAAATAAAAAATAAATGTCCTTCTGACTCACCTACTGACTCACCAGTCAATCTGATGGAGTCATTTTCTCAAGCAAGGTTTTCCTCTTCCCAGGTGACTCTATCTTGTATCAACTTGACAAAAACAAGCAAAAAGACACACATAAAATAAAAATAAATTAAAAAATAAACATCTTCTTTTAGTATATTTTATTTGTTTTTTGACAATTTTATGCATATATATATACAATGTACTTGATTTTGTCCAACTTCCCCCTCCACAGATTATCTTCTATGCCATTAAATAGCAAAGATAATTATTAAAGTTTGTAGGGGAAACCATTTTTTCATCAATCTGTTTTAATTTAGACATATATCCTTGCAAGAGTCGGAAGCCCTGTCAGGGTGGGGAAGCAGATGTCTGAGGTCACCCATCTCATCAGCTCCAAGAAAATGGAACAGAAGAGCCCCTAGAAGGAGTAGGAGAAAAGAAATGAAAGTGCACCAAGAGGACCGCATACTCTGCTGCCACAGTCTACCCTGTCCTGCCCAATAATCTCACACTTAATGCCCTTCTTTCTTTATATTCATTTCTACAAAATGTTCCCAGTGAACAGGATGCTACCATCTGCAATATAACCATAACACCCACATGGCTTTCCCCACAAAGGAAGACAGCTCAGCATCTCATCCATGTCCTGTGTTCACAGGCAGGTCCACTGAAACTGGAAAATATGCATCCCCCTGATTCAAGCTCAGACATGGGTCTCCAGGCTCATGCATGTAGAGGCTAATGGTAGGTGTTCTTCCTGAGACCTAATGTCACAATGATAGAGAGAAGACAGCAGTGGAAGATGATAGAGAGGAAGCGACTTCGTGTACATTGGGGCCCTCCTGCAAACAGAAAGGTCTTCTGCCTACTAGTGGGAAAGGTCCCCCTTGCTTGACTCCCTGCTTTCTGTTGACTTAGACACCATCTTCCACATCTGAGTATGGACAAAGGACGTTTGGACAACACTTGCTTAGCCAATAATTCTGTAAAGGCTATGTAGGCAACATGGGCTTAGGAATTCTAGAAGGATTGAAAAAACATGGCACTTCTTAGCCAGGCTTGAGGTTTCTCTCTTGGCTGTGTTCCAAAATCCTACTGTCTGAGAGTCCAGCTGGTTTCTGACATTGTACAAGCAACACTCACCACACTAACTGCTGTGGTCTACACAGGATCCCACCCACATTTGTTCATGCTTATTGGCATCATCTTCCCATGCAGCCTGGGGACTAAGCTTTGAAGATTTTTCTCTCAACTAAATCCTCAACCATCACCAACTAATAAGGCAGAAGGAATGAACTTTCTGTGCCCAGGTATCGGGATGTTTTACTTCTGAACCAGAATAAAAAAGCAGAAGGCGTCGGGGGGTGGGAGGCGCTGGTGTCACTTAAAATGAGACAGTTGTACTTCTCGATACATTTCTTTGCTAAGAAGATTGTAAAATGCCCTCCAGCAATTGCCACCTCCTGGTATTCACATCTACCCTCTGCACATGACCTGGACATGAAGACTGGCTTCTGACACAGTAGGTATAAAAAATACTACGCTGTGCCCTGTGTACACTCTCTCTTCCTCTCTTCTAAGTACTTAACCCTGGATTAAGACAGATAGCACACTGTGAGGCACTCCAGTGAAAAGGCCCATGGACCAAAGTTTCCCATCTGTCAACGGGCGTAAAAGAGCTTAGATACAAATGCTCATTCTACCCAAATTAGGTTTTCAAACAGCCCACAGCTCCAGCCTTGACTGTAGCTATGTCAAATGTTCTAAGTTGGAAATATTCATCAACCCTGTGATGAAATTCCAGCCTATAAACACTAAATGGTAATAAGTATATGTTGTCTTTTCCATTAGTGGTAGGGTATTTTTTGTGATACTGGTGATTGATCTCAGGGCTTCATTTAGGCCAGGCAAGTGTTCTATCATTGAGATACATTCCCCAACCCCTGTCGAACAATCCTTATGCATAAGAAGATCATTGGTATGATTCTTCAACCCCTTAGCTTGCCTTGCATGAATTCAGTCTTAAGCTTGTCAGAATATATGGCGACCTTATGCTAATTACTACTTATACATCTACAACTCTTTGATGGCTGACACGGCAGACCCCACAGGCACAATATATCTTTCCTGCTTCTAAGCAGATAGCTGGGATGAAAACCTGTCTTTTATCAATAACACGTGGTAGCTCACCAACAGCAACAATTTTAAAAAAGAAGAAAATCCAACCTGCTAACCTCTTTCTAAAGTTCCAGTTTTAATAAAGCCTTGGATCAAGTCCCAACACAGGAGCTCAAACAGTAGGGAGATGCCAAAATACTGAAAATAATTCCACCACACAATCCAACTATCTTACTTCTGGGTGTATAGTTAGCGGACCCGGAATCAGCTTATCAATTAGACACCTGATAGTCCCATACCATACCATCACTATTTCTAATAGGCAAGATGTGGAGCCAACCAAGGTATCCATTAGTGAATGAGTGGGTAAAAATATGTGATATATGTACACAGTAGGATATTGTTCAACTTGAAAAGGAATGAAGTGCTGACTTCCTGTAGTAAAATGAACAGAACTGGAGGACATTACCTGAAATATGCCAAGGACAGAAAGTCCTCTCCTGCGGTCGCTCTCATGTGTTGAAATAAAAAAGCTGACTTTGGCATAGAGAGAATAGAGTAGTGATTATTAGTGAAAGGGGAAGGAGGGTGATAGATGATGGGCACAAAAAGAATGTATTCTAATATAGCAAAGCACAGTGGGGTGATTACAGTTTGTAAAACAAAACAAACAAAAACAAAAAACCCTATGAAATACTTTAAGAACTCAAAAAGAGGAACCCAAAGCCATAAAGCATAAAGGGAGATGCTAATAGCCTTTATTTCATCTTTACATCTTCTGTGCTGCATTGAAGAACCATGCCATAGCCCATTGGGAGCGGCGTTCACATGCAGAAGGCTGGCTGTACAGGCAATCTTGGTCATTTGTTTCCTTATCATAAACTGCAATAAACTTTGCAGTTCTCAATCAGAGCTGGAAGCATCCTCACCACCTTGAAAACTGCCTCCAAGCAGCTCACTACTGGTGCTTTGTAGCATACATGGGCCAGCCTGGAGGAAGATTCTCACTGATAGATGAACACTGTGATAAATCTTTAAGTATGTCTAAACCCAAAAGCCCAAGTGATACCATCAGACATCACAACTTTCTAGTTGGTGTCTTTCAGCTTGACTCTTCTTAGCTTTAGCAGACAGAAAATCATCATATAGTGGGCTCAGTGTCTCCTGGTTGACTCTATTCTCACACTTTTCAGTACAACAATATAACTATAGGGTTCTCATGGTAGGAGAGCAAAGTAAATTCCTGTAAGGCATTTGAAAAAACTGAGGTGGAATGTCTAGTGGGAATAACAGAGACTGTAACACTCCATTTCACTCTTGCTACTCAAATTGTGCTTCACGGACCAGCAGCAGCAGCAGCAGCATTCTAAGAGCCTGTTAGCTCCACTCTGAGCTTCTCAAGCAGAAGGTTAATAAACTCCCCAGGAGAACCATGTGCACAGAACAGTCCAGACATGCCAGTTGGACATGACCCAAGAGGCATCGAAGAGAGAGTACGGTGAGAAAACATATGTATCTATGACAGAACTTTAAGGTATGATATCATCCATCCTCCCTGAAAAAAGAAACTCAGACATCCAGACATATGAGAAATAAATAATGTTAAAACTGGCGTTAAAAAAGACACACTGTGAGTTGGGCTGGAGAGATGGTTCGGTGTTTAAGAGTACTTGTTGCTATTACAGAAAAGCTGGGTTCAGTTCCTGGCACCCACATAGAGGTTCAAAACCGTCTGTAATTCCAGTTATAGAAGATCTGATGCCTGCATCTGACCTCTACTGACACCAAGCACACATACGTTACACTTACAGACACGCAGGCCAAACACTCTTACACATAAAAAAAATAACTTTAAAAAATGAAATGACAACTCTTTTCTGAAAAAAAAAAAAAACGAGAGGACCAATGGATCTGGGTGAGATGGAGCATAGAGGGTTCTGAGAGGAGGTATATTGAAGGAGAGAAGAATAAGTTTTAAAAACCGAAACAACAAACTGCGTTTTTAATCTACTTAAAAACAGAATTATGAATAACGAGATACCTACTGAGCCTTGGTTTTCCTGTTTCTGAAGGGAAAGTGAGGGGGTATTCCCTCCGAGCTCCTGACACTTGGTTGCAATTCACAGTCACTGCTGTAGACACGGAGATTACCACTGCCAGGGATCACACAAATTGACAGAACTGGAATCTGCAGTTCGGGTGAAGGCATTTGTCATTGAAATCCAGGTGGCTCCCAAGGTCCATGTTTTCTCTAGATTCACAGAATGATGGCTCAGAAAAGGCGAAGACTTTGCTTTTGCACAGTGTTTATTAAAGGTTCTGCCCTCCCTACAGAGTGCCTTGTCTTGATGAGTGAACATGATTCCCACCTCTTTATAATCTGGAAGGTCTTTAGGGAAATCATATCAGCAAGAGCAAGAGTTCCTTGCTCAACTCTCCGTAGATCTCTTCAAGACTGGGGACCAATGCCGAGACATTTCTCCAACTGTGAACATTAGGTGGCATCAAGGCTGCAGAGGACCAGGGAAGGTGTCGTGCACAAAAGAATTTGGAGGGGATTTGAGATGGGGAAGAGTGAAGAATCATTGCATGAAGGGACACAAATGGGGGACAGTAAGGTAATAGTTCTGTTTGTGAGGTGATTCATATGACAACTACATTTATTGAAATTTATGTGGCTGGTGGGAGAGGGTTTCTGTGGATGCTTACCAAGGGGCTGAAATTCATGATGAGGAGGTGGAGAAACAGCAGAAGAATCTGTACATGAAGTTATTTGGCCGAGAGGAACCCAGGCCAAGACCAGCAGAACACTGTGGAAGGAAATCAAGCTCACTTGGTAGTCTGTCGAAGGAAGAAAGATTCCTGGTGTCATGGAAACTGTGCCCAGATCTCCAGGGGCAATGGGTCGCCAAGTGCAACAATTCCCTCCACACTGTCATCCATTCTTTTAGTTGGTATCTGCTGAAGTTGAGTTGCAGAAAGAAAATAAACCTCAAGACTAATAGAAAGGATAGAGATGAAGACTCATCTCTGTGTTCATTGCGTGATTGTGAACTGAGACCATTGCCACAGAGAGAAGAGGCGTGGCTCTACGAGAAAATATAACAAGCAAACCTGATAACCAAAGGACGGACGTTCTCCATGAGAAAATGTTTCCCTGTATGTCAGAGGAAGGGGGTGGTTGGGGTCTATTCTGTGGAATGTTGTTTTCCATCACAAGGTCAGTGGGAAGCCCCCATCTCCTGACAGCACTAAAATGTCAATCAGATTTAAACGTTAGAGTTTGTTGTTGTTGTTGTTGTTGTTGGGTGGGCGAGGTCAGGGATATTTCACATTCAAACCATAGCCAAGATGTTCTGGTTCCCTTTGTGTTGCTGTGATAAAACATTTCAATCAAAGCACCTTAAAGGTTTGCTTCAACTTACAGTTTCAGACCATATTCTAGAACTGAAAGAAATCAGGACAGAACATGGGGCAGGCCTTCTTGCTGTCTCACAGAGGGGCTCACTTCACAACCCAAAGTACACAGCAACCATGGGAGGAAGATGCCTCTGGCTGGCTTACAGGCACGTACTTACTTGACTTTCCTCCCTGCCTAAGGATGGTGCCACTGACCCCGGCAGGGCTTTTCACTTCTCTTTGCAAGCCACCCTCAAAGGTATGTGATGGTATTTAAGGCAGAGCACTGGAGTGTGGCCCTAAGCAGGCTATTCCTCCTGTGGTTCATATTCATCTAGAAACAATTCTTCCTTAAAGCATCACTTTATCAGTTTCCTTATCTACAACGGGGATGAGGCATTGGTACCTGAGATTTCACTGAAAGTGCAAAAGAGCTGACCTCATCCATCCTTCTCTCATTGAAAGATTTCCTCTCCTGGCTTCAGGGAGCCATTACTCTGCAGCTTTCCCTCCTCTATCACTGGCTGTCACCTCTAAATCTTCTCTGCTGATTCCCACCTTTTTCTCCTTAACCTTTAAAATCTGACTTCCCCCAAGGCTAAGCCCTCAGGTCACTCTGCTCTCCCTCCCCACTTATTCCCTGATGATCCTGTCAAGTCCAATGACTTTAAACATTATTTATACCCCGATCCACACCTACAGTATCTCCACTAATTCTCCAGTTGTTTCTTTGCTATATCTCCAACTAAATGCTAACGTTAACACATCTAAGCTCAAGCTTTTGATCTCCTATGGTCCATCTTTCATCAGCAGGTTTCCTGCCTTGTCCATGGTAACACCAGTTGATCAGTTTTAGTGAGTTCAAAAGCATAGGGGTAGTACAAGATCCTCTCTTTCCCTGAGGGCAACCCATAAGCACTAACACCAACTCTGCCCTCGAAACACATATTGAATGCAATCTCTTCTGACCTCCATCAGGACCATCTTACCCAACAGACCACTAACTTCTTTGGGTTTCTAAGGGTTTGAAGTCATTTTAAATGACCTCTCTACTCCATCCCTGCCTGCTCTCTGCCCTTCACTAGGAAATCAGCTTTCATTCTCTAACACGGGCCAGGTTACAACCCTGCCCTTCTCTGTCTGGTGCATCTCATCCTACTGAATTCCAGAGCTCAAGTGTGACAGTGGAGATTTTCAGCCCAGCTTCCAACCATGCCTCATTTCCTTTGCCATTCCTTCATTAAGCTTAGCCACATCAGGCATCTTGCTGTCCCTTGAAGGTACAGTGTTCTGCTGCCTTTGAGCTTTCCCACACAAAGCATCTTCCTCCTGCAGGGCACAGCTGCCTCTATACTTCACAGAGGTCACTGCTTCAGCCTCATTCCCTCCAGTACTCATCCCTACACCTGTTTATCACCTTACTCAGTCTTGTGCTCCTTCAGAGCACGCATCACTAGCGTGATGATTCATGATTACTTAAGTCTTGATTAGACGCCCTATAAAAGCATAAGATCATGAGATCAGGGCTTACCCATGGGATGTCACCAGTGCCTGGGACAGTACCCAACATGTGGCATTTATTCACTAAATATTGGTTCAAAGGCTAAATAAAAGAGTAAATTATTGCTGAGTTCTGTTTTAAGAACATGAGGGAGGGAGCACTTGGGGTAAACACAGAGGTTACAGAGAAGAACACACACCATTGGAAAATGTTGTCCAAGCTCTGGATCAAGTTAAGAAAGATTTGTTGAGGAGAGAAGCCAGAGAAGGAAAAGAAAGCTGTGGTTAAAAAGCAGACACAGAAAAGCACTTATAGTGGTTCATTGAAAAAGAAGATGGTAAAACAAAAATAAAGAATGGAGGATATTGGGCATAAGTACTTCCTAAGATCACAGAAAGCCTGGCCTGAAGTATGAATGTATGTAATATAATCAGGAGAAGGACTTTCTAAAAGACCAAAGCACATTGTAGCAAAGCAGAGAAAAAGCAGAGATGAGAATGAATAAAACTCTGACTCTATTGTGTTTACAAAGAGGTGCAGTGTCCTTAACTGAATGTTTGTATAAATGGCTTTGGTTTTCCTGGTGGTGAGAAAAGAACTGCAAATAGCATGTGTTCACTGAGGTTATTCATGCTGTGAGTTCTGAGAAGAGAAGAGAATGCAATAATGGATGTGGAAGTCTAAAGAGTTCCACAAATGAAGGGCATTGTCATAAGAATACAAAGTGATTCTGCTAGGGTGTGAGCTAACTTTGAGGAGAATGCTCAGAATCCTAAGTGGCTATATTATTCAGGGTTCTCTAGAGAAGCAGACCTTATAAGATGTAATACACACACACACACACACACACACACACACAAGATTGGTTAGATTGGATTGTGTTGGAATGTCAGCAGTGTCCCGCACCTGAGAGCATGTGAGCCCGTCAGCTGCTTGGTCCTTGAGGCTGGGTGCCTCTGCAAGGCCCCACAGTGTCTGTCTCACCCTGAAGAGGAAGAGAGCCTTGCACCTCAGCAGTCCCAAATCCAGTGCAGAAAACCTAGGAACTTCTGGAGAGCAGGTGGTCTTTAGTCAGGGGGGGAAGCCTAGAAAAGATGGTTCTCATCAGTAGCAGCAGCAACAAAGTGAATCACTCAGGGCGAGAGGGAAGGCCAAGCAAGCAAAAGGTAAACAACCTTCCTTCTGCCAGCAGGTGCCACTCACACTTCAGGTGGGTATCCCGTGCCTGTTAATGCCATCAGGGCAGTTCATCAGCTGAGGCACCCTACCCTGTGATTCAGATCTGGGGCAAAGTGACGTTGAAACCAGTTAATCATCAACGTGGCCCAGAATTCAGGGCTGTGTGACCAAATCCAGGCAAGCAAAGAGGACTCTTGGACACAGCTGCTGACTGTAGTGAGTTTGGGTTTCTTTAATGTTTCGTTGTTGCTGGTGCTGTTTTAGTCCCAAATGTGGGATGTGGAAATGTTTTCAGTTCATTCTCAATTTCAAACAAACTTGAGAGAGGGCTGAAGACAAACACATGAGAGGGCACGTGAGGTTTTGCTGGAATTTGTCTCATGCAAGGGGCGTGGCTTTTGCTGGAAAAATAGCCTTGTGTGGACTCAGAGAAGGGATCAATAGAAGCCCCCGGGGGTAGTGAGACATATTTGCATCGCTACACTTTGTAAGGTTCAGATTGCTTCGCTGGTCTTTGCTTTTCTATACTTCGCTTCTCGGAGAGAAATACCAGAGAACTTCTCATGGCACTCGGGCTGAGTCTTGCCGTTTTTGCCGCTTCGGCTGATTCATGTTGTTCTTTTGGTGTTTGCTATTTGACCGGACTGCTGGTATCCGGACAAGGAAGAGTGAAATGCCCCCAAAGAACTGTGTCTAAAATTTTCCACAACCCTCAGAAGCATTTAAGAACCCTAAATAAAATAGGTTTTTGACAAATCTAAGCCTACAGCTGACAATGGGAGGGAAGCGTGGTGAGAGGGAGGGAGAGACACAGACCTGGAGAGGCCCAGCCTTCCTATGTGAGCTAATTCCGCTTTCAAGGCTGTTTTCACACACCATCACACTTCCCTGGAAGACACATCTTTGACATGTAAAAGGTTTTTTAACTTGTATGCATACATTATACAAAGTGGTGAGTTTCATCACGACCCTTTCATTGGGTCTGTCACATGCTCGCTCCATATTCCTGCCCCCTTCTTGCTTTCTAAAGAAAGTGGGGCAGCAGATGCCAGTCCTACATTCTGCAGGGATGTGACTGGACAGGGATGCTGGTGCTGCCCCTCACAACCAGTCAGTGACCCTAGACCTTCTCCTGATGCTAAAAATAACTCCTGACAGAAAAGTAGGGCCACGTGCCCCCATGTTAGATGATAGGAGAAAGTGGCACTTCCTACCTTCTCATCCAAGTCTTGGCTTTGAACTCTAAATTAGTCTTGAGAGCACAACAGAAGTGGACAGTCACTTTGAAGAAGAACTCGCTGAGCCCAGCTCTGAATCCCAGCAATAAAGAAGTCAGCAATAGCATGTGCTGGAAGCCGTGCCCTGGGTATCGTATCCACTCTCTCACCCTCTTGGGTCCCCTGGCACATATGCACACCTGTAGATGCACAGGCTCAACCTTCCACCTGCCTGTGGAGACGGGGACTTGGGGCTGAAGCTTCTTTCCAAAGGGAACACAGTGTCCTCACTCAAACTCTCTGGGCCAATGCTGCAGGCCCAGCGTCACCATACGGCACTTCCCCAGGCCCCCACACCCTTCCAGATGCACTTCCAGGAGGACAAATTTTCTGCAATATTTAAAAGTCCTTCTGTGCTTTCTGCCCCAGGAGCAGATGATGCCCTGTGCATGTCTTGCTTAGAAAAAGAATACAAATGGCTCAGGAAGATGTTCCCTGTGTCTGCGAGCTGGGGCTGCAGAAATCTCCTGAATGCTACAGAAACAGCATTGCTAGCCAGACTGGAGAACTCGTGTTACTGCTTCAATGTTTATGGAGTCTTTTTATCTAGTTTTGTTTTTTTACTTTGATGTTTTATGACAGGGTCCACTTTGTAGCCCAGGCTGGTCTTAGACTTACTGTGTAGCTGAGGATGGTTAAAACTTTCTAATTTTCCTGCCTCAGCCTCCAGGCTTAGGAATGGTGAGAGAATGGATTATGTGAGTATCTTCCTCTTTTTCTCAAGTACCTCAGAGCTTTGGGATCTATCCATCAGAACAGGTTAGGTTTATGCTACAGTGACAGGTGACTTCTTTTCACATTTCAGTACATTCAAACTATCAAGGGGTATTTACACTCAGGCTACCTGTCCATGGAAAATGGAGCCTTTGGAGTCAGGGACTTGAGCTGGTAGGGAAGCCACTAGACTGAGCATTTCAGTGTATCATATCATAAGGAAAATGATGTCATCAAGAGGATCTGAGATTAGCAACTTCCTGTCTAAAATATATGTCATTCCTGTTCACAACACACTGGGCAGAAACAGCCATATGAGTACATCTAAATACAGAGAGACCAGGAACAGCAATACACCCAAGCTCCAGAAGTACAAAGAAGCAGGTGCATCTGAAAGGCAGCACTGATGACACCCACAGGCCCACAGCCAGAAAACCTTCTAAGTGCCCAGTCATCCAGGAAAACCATACAACGTTCTTTATTTCCGGCTCCAAAGAAATCCCTGGTTTCTTCCTTCAGATCCAGTGCCAAAGACTGAAAGAAGCAAAAAGAAGGATGAAAATGCAGCAATTAAAATGGTAAAATTTGGGTTTTGGATACCCCAAGTCCACACTCACTTTGAGAGGGGGATACCAGAGCTCTGGAGAATCCAGGCTGCAGTGTGGTGAAACAGTAGGAGTAGGAGAAGAAGGCAGAATCCAGTGATTCAAATGAGAACTGCCTGAGCTCACAGGAAGAAACTGGCTATCACCAGACCTGCAATCAGAGAAATGGCCCTGAACAAGCGATCTGAAAGGTCACTGTCCAAATTCTCCAGTATTCCATAGAAAAAGGCTGCTGGTACCTCAAGGCTGCCATAAAGAAACAAAGCAAAATGGAAGTTCTTCCTTCAGATTAATTGCATCTTCATCAATCATTCAGGCTCTTGGTGGAGCTTCAGTTGAAATTCAAGCTTTGGTTTACATATGGTTAATAAATAATTTATATATGTATAAATATAATTTTTAGCCCTGAAAATGTATTCCTCTAACAGGACTCTGAGTTATAAGTGACAAGCACAACATACATTAAGAAGGAGATGAATTTTTTGTTCTAGTGATCTATTTTCCATTGCTATGACAAAATACCCAGGCTTGAGTACCTTATTAAGAAAAGACATCTACTTAGCTCACAGTTTTGAAGGCTGAAAGTTCAAACAGCATGGTACCAGCTTGAGTGACAGTTCCTCCCATATGACATATTATGGAAAACATGCAAGAGAGAAATATTGCACCATAAAACAGGAAGCCTGAGGTCAGGGAGAAGATTTGGTCTTTTATAACAACCTTTTTGTGAGAACAAACCACTCTCATGAAAACTACATTACTCTCTCCTAAGGGCAGTGCTTTCAATGACCTAATTACTGCCCACGAGGCCTGATCTTTTAAAGATTCCTCCTCATTCTAGTGTCCATGTTGGAGACCAAGCTGCCAACATACAACCTCCCAAGAGATGCACTCAACTATATCCAAGCCATAGCCTTGGTCAATAACTAAATGATCAAGGATATAGCTTGACCAGGTATCAACTACTGGTATTAAACATCTCCATCATCTTGTCCCTTTCCTTCATTTTGTTTTGTCTTTCTCTCTTGTTCATGGAGCTGTATCTCTTCCTGATGTGTTTACTTACCTGCTGAATTGGCTGATCACTCATTTTTATAACCTAGCCCCACAAGACCCAATATAGGTGCTTAAAAGGTAAAAATCTCCACGACTCTCATTAACCTGCCATAGGTCCTGTTCCCGTTCCCATTCCAAGACAGGCTGTTTATAGACAATCAAGTAGAGTTGGTCAGTTCCCATCCAAAACAAAGAGATGGTGATGTTCATCTTCCCACCGATAGCAAGGACTGGGAAGGCAAGGGAATGATGCCCAAAGAAAATAGAGTACAATTCCCAGGGTGGAGCTGGACAGGAAAGCAGGCAGAAAAGGCAACTACTCACCCAAAAGCCCACTAATCTCCCATGCAGCTAGTATTTGGAACGGTGTGCTTGTCACTCTCTCCCTTTGCAGCCTTTCGTTGCTGCTTTTAGGTAGCCCTTTCACTTAATTAGAAGAGGAGGTTATTGCTGGGTTTGAAGAGGTTGAACCCAGAAAGACACAGGCTGACCCCTTCCTACTCCTTGCTCTCAGATGCCCAAATGTTTGTTCCTGGAATCTGACTCAGGCACTTTTTGGAGGACAGTCCTGAGTACAAGATGAACTAAGGTGAGTATTTAGATCCATTTGTGAAGTGCAGTTACTTCATCCAAGTTTGCTTTAGTTCAGATTAGAACTTTCTACTTACCTAATTGTTTACAGAAATTCATATAAATGAGATTAATATTCACACTCACGCACACACACACACAAACAAAAGACAACAAGATAATTAAGTCTGATTGCTCCGGAGCAGGTCGGTGACAGGCCTGGAAATGTGCCAACACTAATTGGCTGGAGATATTTCCCCTACAGTTAATTGCAAATGGTCATTGAAAGCCCTTGAAATTAACTCAGGTCCCTTCAGCTAAAGTGTGGAGAAGGGATTTAGAAGTGTGAAGGAGAACAGGGCTTGGGAAGGGGACCCACCAGAGATATCTGTCCTTCCTGTCCCAGAGCAATGTTCCCTCACTGTTAAATCTTGTCTCTTCTTTTGGCTAGGTCTTCTGACTACACCATGGCTTAGGAAGCAAGGCAAGGAGGAGGGGTAAAGAAGAAGGATATGAGTTCCTGTCAGAGCAGATAGCTCAGTTTTCTGGGATCTCCTCCTACTTTGACTCTACTTTGATCTTATGTACAAACTGTACTGTGAACAGAAGGGATGCAAAGAAATATATCAGTCTTTAAGACACTGGTCAGAAGTATGAAGCTTTTGAAAGGCAAAGTGACAGCCAGAGGTCTATTGTTGGTAGAGTACAGACAGGGCCAGAGGAGAAAAGAGATGAGCAAGTCTAGAAGGTTAGAAGGAAAAAGACATCCTTGCCAAGGGTCCTTTGAAGTGAGAGCTGAAAGATAAAAGGTATGTACTTAAATAAGTGGGGGAAGCAGGAGCCCTGGGTCAAAAGATGTCCTTGGACTTGGTGCATTGAGGGCAGCATCAACATTCTGGGAAGCCTGGAGCACTTTGTTGTTGATGGATACTTTGCTGTTGGCACCAATGAATAGACATCAATGCCTGTTGACCAGAATCTTGTAGGAATCGGGAGCCCTGTGGCTCAACAGTAAGGTGTACACATTCTAAGGTACAGAGCGGCATAGTCCCTCCAATGAGTCTGTGATTTGCCGTAAGGCATGGCTGGTGACATAGTTCAACTTTCCTCCATCTGGAACATGTAGAAGATTCCCCTCTCCACATAGTTTCAGCACCTTCTTTCCTGAGAGAGTTGTATATCACCTCTAGATCAGCAAGTTCTTTGTAAAAAAAAATTTTAATAGTTTTTTTGTTGTTGTTAAGAAAAGGAAAAGGAAATTTGAACATGATATATGATGCTACTCCTAATACATCAGAGAGTTATATGAACCAAGCAAATGCCTAAGTTCAGAAAAAATTCTTGGAACCTGTGACTCAGTCTTCCAGAAATATCTGATGTTTGCAGTCACCCATTGTCCCACAGGACAGAGCTCTGGGAAAATCACCTGTGGCAGGCCCAGAGGATGATCTGCCTCTTGGAAAGCAGGTGAGGAAGTGAATTTCTGGACTGCCAGCTGACTCTATCCTGAACCATGGTGCTTCCCAAGGAGCTGACCAATCAGAATCTATTCATGACTTGAGGGTGATCAGTGGGCCTGTATGTGCTCTATCCTCCAAACCCAAGGGAAGGGTGCAAATGTGATCAGGGGGTCTGCAGACTATCTGGGCTTTGCTACTTTGGCTTTCTAGGATAAAGGAACCTTATCTTAGACCCTTCTGAACTTTATGCTATGGCAGTCCCATGATCTAAATAGATGAGTAAAGGGCTTTTTTTCTATCTCTGCCCCTCCATCCCCATCAACATTTCAACATGCTGGTTTTCTATTTCTGCCTTCTCTTTCCTTCCTTCTCTTTTTCTTAGCTTGTTAAGTGTTATGATTTGGACCTGCGATGGCCCACACAGGCTTGTGTTCTGAACACTTTAGGAGGCAGAAGCTTTAGGAGGTGACCTAGTTAGTGGAGGCAGACCACTAAGGGTTAGACTTTAAAGGTTATAACCCAGGCCCTCCTTCTGGCTGCTCTCTGCTTCGTGTTTCAACCATGATGTGAACAGATGTCCTCTGTGACATGATCCCATCACTGTGGTTTTCTGTCTTAGGAGCATAGGGCCAATCACCTATAGACTGAAATCTCTCTGAAACCATGAACAATAGGAAGTCCTACCTGCCCCTGTATAAGCTGGGAAACCCCCCAATCCTACCCACACTGGGAAGATTCCAAACAAAAGAAAGGTGCCAAGAGCCCAGTTCTGCATTTTATGGCAGCTGTGACAACCTCCTTCCCTCATCCTGCCAGCTACTCAAATCCCCTAAGTGTTTAGCTCTTGACTATACCTGGGCACAACCCCAGCTTATGGCTGACATCTCATCACTCTTTGCCTACACTCTGTAAACCTTCCTGCACTAGCCTGGGCTTACTACTTCCCTGGGTCCTGTTCCTTGGGACCAGTGAAGCCACCTGAGAGCAGCACCTAATAAACCCACATTTATCTGCTTTTAATCTGGTCTAACCCAGCATATATCTGAGTCACGGAGAGAGAGAGGAACTATTAAAAAGAAGTAAAAATAACACACATGCATATTTTCAGTTTGTGAAAATTCATCGTGCACCTGTGTGTGTGTGCATTATTTTTGCATTTCTGTGACAAGAATACCTAATGGAAACAAATTTACAAAGAGGGAGGATTAATTTTGACTCATGGTTTTGGAGGATTCAGTCCATCATAATGGAAGATAAGGATGATCTACATGGTGGCAGCCAGGAAGAAGAGAAAACAGGGATGCCAAAAAGGTCTGGGGCAACACATAACCATGATGACACCCTCCCACTGATGTACTTCCTTCAAGCAGGCCCCTACCTGCTACCTTTTGTTACCTTTTTATACATCAGGGTCCTTGTGACCTGTCAGTGGAAAAGCCCTTATAGGCATAACACACCCAGAGGAAGACTAACTTCGGTATCTCTCAGTCCACCCATTGACAGTGATAATGAAGCATCGCAATGAGTTATGCTTCAATCAAATACTTATGAAATATCTCTACTAGACAGATGCACTATAGTTTACGCTGAACTGGCTACCCTGAGGGTACCACATAGACTTTCTCAGTCAGTGTGTAGGTGGATGTTGGGAGTTTTCTACCGGCATCTTATTAAATCAGTTCAGAGAAATTCCCAGTCACCTACTGTAGAGCAACCAACACAGTCTTCCTGAAGGCATTTTCCAAGAATGCTCTCAGCTGACTTCAAATGCCTTATCTTATTCTGGATGCATGAAGAGAGAATTCTGCAGTTTGATTCATCATCCTCATCCTGCCTGTCAGCAGGCTTGCTTTCCTTATTTAGACAAGAAACTTTCCTTAAGATGAGAGAGTCAGAACTAAGAGAGCAAGGATTCCCTCTGTGCCTTGGCTCTGCACTACGACATTCACTCTCCAACCCCTGAAGTGCACACAGATCAAAGGCTGAAAATGAGCTAGTATCCTCTTTGGAAAACCTGCCTTAACTGTTTTAAATTGAAATTATTTTTATAATTATTTGAATTGCCAACTTCACATGAAACTATTTAATGTTTGTTTTTCTGGCAAACTCAGCCCCCACTCATTTCCCACAGCTCATAGTCAGTACGTAATTATTTTGGGCAAATGTTCTTGGTCTCTGTAAATGTCGGGTAGCAATTCTTGTGCTGATTAGTTTTTGTCTCCTTGACACAAACTGGAGTCATCCAGAAAACACAAATCTTAACTGAGGAACTGCCTTCATTGACTAGGCCTGTGGGCACATCTGTGGGGACATTTTCTTAATTGCTATTTGATGTAAAAAGGCTCAGCCACCTGAGGCTGCCTGTAGGCGGGCCTCGGCTGTACAAGGAAAGTAGCTGAGCAAGCTGGGGGAGCAAGCCAGTAAGGAGCAATTCTTCATGGTCTCTGCTTCAGTTCCTGCCTCCAGGTTCCTGACTTGAGACCCTGCCTATATGTGATGGGCTGTGAAAGAAAAGTATAAACCAAACAAATCTTTTCCTTCCTTAGTTGTTTTTGATTGTTGTGTTTCTCAAAGCAACAGAAATCAAACTAGAACAATTCTCAGTGAAGAATATGTTTTAAAAAAAATTAATAACAAAAAGTTCCTTAGTCTAATGGGTTCTGTAAGGTATGACACTGATGAACTCAACCAACAATTGATGGGTCATGCTGGGCTTGGTGCTAAGCCAGTTACTTAAACATTGGGTGATAGTTTAATTTGATCAATCAGTCAACCAATTGATTGACTGATTGATTGTTTGACTAACTGATTGATGCAGTCCTGAGGAACAAACTCAAGGCCTTACACAGACCAGGAAAACACTGTACCACTGAACTATTCCCCCAACTGCCTTTATTGTCATTAAATAAGAGAACTGGACTAGAGCTCTATAGCTCCCTCCGGCTTTCAGGTTTGATCTCTTGGGAATCTCAGCTAACCCTCCAGAGCCATTCCATCTCTGCAATGCAACGCATAAATGGTCCATAACTGACATGGTCACTGGCATCTGTCTATCTTTTTCACTTGAGAAATTGAGCTTGAGAGGCATATTTTAGTAGGTCCATGAAAAGAGGAACCGTCAAAGGAATCATGCAATCTTTACCCTGAAGAAGTCAGAAATGATTCCACTCTAGAAGAATCAACAAATGTCCTCATTTTCCAAAGCAGTGCCCGGAACTCTTCAATTCCGTTAATAAACCTACTGCATTAGAATGGGCATGTTAACAAGATCCCGGGGTGATCTTAAGACATGCTCTTTTGAAAGACTCCCTGTCAGCTGCTGTATCCTGGATTCTCTGAGAGGGTCCTCAAGGCTCTACTCTCATCTTCACTGCACAAGCCCACAGCAGAAGCAGATGGAAGTTTTTCTCTCAGTCTTCCTTCACAGAGGACACAGGCATGGGTGGCATTCACACTTTAGTGTGAATAGACACAAGTAGCCTACCTCTCTGTGGCTCCGCTTTGGTTCTTCAAAACTCAAAAAAAGCACGTTAGAACCCCATGAGAGTTGGAAGAGATGACTCTTCTCATTTGTTGTAAATTTTCAGAAGCAAATAAGAATGTGTGCTTTTTTTCCCCCTGTTCCTACCATTGAGCAAGTTTTTGCTGGTATCCCTGTCATAAGACGTCACAGCACCAAAGGAAGGAGACGCTGGCTGGGAATTGCTAAGTGGAGCCTGGAAAGGAAGTGGAGTAAGCCTACCTGGTCTTCTTCTGGCGAGAAAGCTAGGGAGCCTCTTGGGATGGTAACATCCCTGCCTGAGAAACAAACTAGGATTGTGAAGAGCTGTCATGGTTCGTTGCAGGGACAGCCAAAAAGCCTGGAGGTGTCCACAGCCAGCAGCAGGACTATGGGCTGTACTAGGGCTAGAGGGAATAAAGAAGGCAGATAGGGAACAAAGAGCAGCCCATCCCCGTGAGACCGGCTTTCCTGCCCATTGGTAGCCTCACCTCCACAAGAATCGAGGCTTCCTGCCTGCTGTACTCTATAGGCTTATATGCAAGGACCTGAATAGGAACCCTCAAGAGTAATGAATTTGGAGGTATCCCACTGGATCAGCAGCCCCAAGAGAAGAACTATAGCAAAGAAGCCAGAATGAGGGTGTGGGCTGAGCAAGAAGAACCAGGGCTTTCTGGATTCTACTCTCCTTTGTATAAATCAGAAGTCTTGTCCCCTGGGCTAAGGTGAATCAGCTTAGGCCCTGGAGCTGGTGCTGGATGGCTCAACAAGATTCCATGTGTTCTAGAACTCAAGGCCTATGCGGTCAAGTAATTTAACACAGTAAGGTCATTAGACTAAAAGTGGTAAAAGTGAACTCTGTGTGTTTCTGCCTTCTAATGTTGGATGTTTGCATAGCTCAGAGGAGACGCCAGTAGCAGTGTTGTTTCCAAAAACAGAAGGACACAACATTTCTGGAAGCGATTATCAACCTCCATCTGAGAAGAAAAGGTAGTGTGCTTCATGTGTCTGAACCTAGGAAATCTTGTCTCTTCTCTATTTCTGGATCCACCTTCTTGCCTCCTGGCTCTAGCGTAATTCCTGCTACACATGTAGGTAGGTGTTCATTGAATGCATCAATATGAATTAAAACTGATGGTTCATTTTCCAAAGTGACCAGCATAAGTCCAAATACAGATAAACAGGAACCCCCAGACCCCTGCTACCCTTGGCTAGTTTAGCCAGCTGGACTACCTCCACCACATCCACAAACGCAGAGTAGAAAACTACAAACAGCCACGCTTGTCCCACAAGCTTCTGACATGCCAAGGCCATGGTCTCAAAAAGCTTTAAGATAAACAAGATGTAAAACATAAAATGTAGGGATGAAGCTTCCCATGAGTTCTTTTGAGGAAAAGAAAGAGACAGAGAGAAAGAGAAAACCTAGATGAGTAAGATTGGACCTTCCTCTACTCAGCCAAAGAGGAAGGATCGGGAGGGCCTTGTTATGTTGGGGGTTAAAACCCGTTCTCTGCAATCACCAAGAACAGCTGTTATTCTAGGCCGATGACACCCTTTGCAAGGCCATAAAATACACTGCTTTGTGTCATTGCTTTAATTCTCTTGAACCTTCATTGTAAAGTGAGCATCGTTTTTCCTTACAGTCTGGAAAAGGAAAAAGAAAGGAAAGGACTCAGAGAAAAGGAAAAGGACTCAGAGAAGGTAGGATTGAACAATGGAGTGTAGAGGAATATGGCAATCATTGTCTCTTGTCCTTCACACCGTTCTTGCCCTCTCTCACTCTCTTCTATTCCAACAAGGGTTGCGCTAGATGATATCAGAGGACCGGCACTGCAAAATGCAAGGATGCAGCAGTGGCAGCGACAGGCAGCTGTAGCCTCCAATAACTTCAGTGTTTCTTCAATGCCCTGGTGACTCTGAGTAGCCACAGCCCCCGCAGTGTCCAGTACCATAAGCTGCTAGACTCTAGAACTTCTGCTTAGGTTCCTCCAGCCACTGGGCAGTGTTAGCTTCCTGCTGATCTCAAACTATAGAGGAGCCCATTTTCCTGTTTGTGCTTCTCTCAGCACATCCAGTGCATATGGAAACTGGAGGTCTCCATAGGTTTGGAATAGTTAGCATGATTTCTGGTGTTTCTAGCTAAACTTAGACTGATGCAAGAAAAGAATGAGAGAGGTGGAGGAAGGAAAAAAAGGGAAAGGGAGGAAGAGGGAGAGACAGCATCGAGCAGAGGAAAAGTAAAAGAATGGATAGGTATGTACTATGGTTAAAAGCAATGATCAACTCTCACCAAAAACAGAAATAAATTCAGAGGCCCCTGCCTCTCGTCCCAGGACACTGTTCCTGAAATAAACGAGAGCATCTGTCCTAGAGGGATGCTTTGGGGCTTGACCTTTCCAGCTTCCTCACTTCTACATTTGAGGCATCCTACAATCTCACACACAGCCGGGCAAGTGTTCTCACTAGTACCACCTTGAACTTTCCTATCTACTCTTCCAGTTTAAAAATGAGATTGCTTTTTGTCCTGAGTATTCTCAGCTCTGAAATCTTGCCTCGTTAACAATGTCCCCTAGAGTTGAGATCACTTGTTCACTTGTAAACAAAAACTAGCAATGAAGCCATTGGCTTTAGTGTGAAGTTTCTAGCCCTGGAGGGCTCTCAACATCTTCAATCCTGGGAGTTCTCAACATCTCCCTCTCTCTTTGCCTGAAGCAGAGAAGGGCATTCTCGCCTCCTCTGTGCTGCTGAAGACCCCCATTTCCTCTCTAGGATCCCTTTGAATCTTTTTTGTTCGCCTGTGTTTCTCCTCCTCTATCCCCTGCCTTACACAAGGTATCTTCATCTTGACAGGACAAGAGGTATGGTCCAGGGGTGAGGATGTACATATGGGGATAAAAACCAGAGATTGTGGGTGTGAGGGGTAAAATCCTTATGATAGTATCAAAAGATCCCTGGTAGGTGTCAGGGAAAGCCCCTTTCACAGCCAGTAGGAAAGACCTACATGTGATCTGACAGTTTCTAACTTACAGAAAAGTCTCTAAAAATCAAGCCAAGAGTTTAGAGGTCAAATGCCTATGTACTTTCTACAGAGTGATGGCACAGCAGAGCATAATGGCTGTGGAGATGAGCCACAATGGCTGATCGTGAAATTAAGCTTTATCAAGGCACAACTTGCTCACCACAGTTTCTTCTGGCATCACCAACGTTCCCACCTCACAGGCATGCACCCACACATCCCCAGACACACATCACCAAGTGATGATACGGATAGCCACAGCTTGGATATTTATAAGAGACACAAAAATTTACAAGAAATACAAGGTGTTGTCCTGTTTGATTTTGCCCTGTACAGTGAAAGATTAATACCCAAAGTCAAGCTTCCTTTGATTCTCCAGGCCTTGCCTTTGCTTTATGTAGAAGAGCATCATACAGATTCCCAAATCTTAACTTTTACAAAAGAGAGATTCCTTGTCTCCTCCCACTGCACTGTCTGTCTCAAGACAGTTTGATGATCTGCCTTAGCGGCTCCTTCAGAATGTTCACTGGACTGTCATAAATGGGGCCGGTGTGTTTTCTTTGGGGCCGGTGTGTTTTCTTAACTCCATGTCCCTTCACTCTGTTTAGCTACTCTTACAGACAGCCATAAAGTACTATCACATACCCCGGGGGAGGCTCAGCCAGAGAAGAAGTATGTCTGGGACTAGACATGCTTGGACTCTAGGTTCTGTTATACCCTGGATCAGGATGGGATAGAACGTTTGGAAGCACAAAGGTAGAAGTCCAGCTGAGTGGAAGGGTGCCAGCAAATACTGAAGCTGCTTTCTAAAGGTGAGTTTCCAGCCTTGAGGGCTCCAGAAGCACTTTATAACTAAGAGTAGACACTAGCACAGATAGGCGCTGTCACAAGACATGACCAATAGAAACCTATACAAGCAAGGCCTACAGCCCAGACATGGAGTGCCGGGCTACTGAGACCATAAATAAGGCTGCAGGCCTTCCCTTCTTCATGAAAAAGGCAGGGAAGGAGACAGCTGTTTCTGACTAAGAGGCATGGCTTTGTCCTCCTAGAGTGTAAATCTTCAGTCAAGGCAGGTGTCTGGGCAAATGGAATGGGATAGGCATGGCAGACAGCACAACACACTAGAAAAATAGAAATGTGTGTCTAGTTTACACATCAAAATAGCACAGCTTGAGGAAAACTTGTTAGGGATGGAACAGAATTTGGTTTATTGTATGGAAGGGACTCAAGCATGGTGAGGTCTAAGAGTCCTCACCAGAAGGAAGTTAGAAGGCCTAGACCTTTATTTCTGACTCTGAATTTCTTCTGTGGCTTGTGGCTGGACCTATGTGAGAAGTGTACACTAAAGATGAATTTTCTTCAAAGCACTCTGGCTGACAGAGTAGGAGAAAAATAGTTGGGCTAGATTAAGGCAGAGATAAATGAGAATAAATTATGCGTCAGATAGTTTATCAGTTTTAGTGGGAGGATTAATCTGCAATCTGTTTGTCTCTGGGCAGCAAGGCGGCACTGGGGTTGAGAAATGGTTCAATTAAAAGAGTCAAGAATCACCTCTGTGAAGGCTCCTG
>CM053757.1:52068403-52101643 GCA_028658305.1 Pachyuromys duprasi
GCTCATCCTGTCTCCTCAGGGCTGGCTGCAATGTCCTCCACTGGGATCCAGCCAGTGTGTCACTCCCCAGCTTGTATGGGGGAGGGTCAAAGAGTCAGCCATCAAGTTCAAGACTGAAACAGTCCCTGCTTCCCTCACTAGGCCCTCCAGTCCTACACCAAGCTATCCTGGGTCCCATCTGCACAGGGGTTCCAGGACAGATCCACACGTGGTCCTTGGTTGTAGAAACCGCTGAGAGCACTTTTAAAACATAAATTTATTTATTCACTTTACATAACCCTTTTCCTCTCCTCATAGTCTTACCCTCCCTCCCTCTTCTCCCATGCCCCCATATTCTTCAGAAAAGGGGAGCTCCCACAACTCATCCACCCCAGCTTATCAAGTTGCATCAGGACTGAGTGCATCCTCTTCCCCTGTGGCCTGGTGAGGCAGCTACGCCAGGAGGCAGTGATAAAAAAGCAGGCAAAAGTGTCCATGTTGGAGACAGCCCCCACTCCCTGTTCGAGGAAGCTCACATGAATCCTGAGCTGCCATCTGCTACATCTGTGTAGGCTGCCTAGGCACAGTCAATGCATGGTACTTGGTTGGTGCTCAGTCTCCACAGGGCCCTCTGGGGCCTGCTCAGTTCGCTCTGTTGGTCTTCTTGTGGAGCTCCTGACCCCTCTATATCTATCTCTCCTTCCCTCCGCTTGCCCACAAGACTCCCTACACTTCACCCAATGTTTGACTATGAGTCTCCACATCTGTTTCAACCAGCTGCTGGGCAGAGCCTCTCAGAGTACAGCTATGCACACTGAGCGTAGCAGAATATCATTGATATTCAGTCAGGCAGGGGTTGTCTCTCTCCCATGGGGTGGGTCTCAGGTTGGTCCAGATATATGTTGTGCATTCCCTCAACCTCTGCCCTATCTTTGTCCCTGCATATCTTGGAGGCAGAGTAAATTTTGGGTCAAAGATTTTTTGGGTGGATTGGTGTTCTCCTCTGTCCATTAGGAGTCCTGTGTGTTTAGAGATTGTACTCTTCAGTCTCCATGACCCCAATTCCTAGGAGTCTCAGCTAGAGTCACCCCTATATACTCCCAGGAGCCTTCCCTGTCTTAGGTCTCCAGCTTGTCATAGAGATGCCCCAAGTCTAATTTTGTTGATTTGGACACTGTCTCTCTGTCTTTTAGTTAGTGTTACTGAGTGTCTATCTTGTTGATTTTCTCAAAGAACCAGCTCTTGTTTTCACATTCTTTAGTTATTCTCTTTGTTTCTAAGTTACTAATTTCAGCCCTGAGTTTGATTGTTTCCTGCCATCTACTCTTATTGGGTGTGTTTGCTTCTTTTTCTTCTAAAAAGCAAAGAAGTGAGCTGTTAAGTTGCTGATACGGGTTTCTCCAATTTCTTTAGGAAGGTACTTAGAGCCATGAACTTTTCTCTTAGCACTGCTTTCATTGTGTCCTATAAGTCTGAGTATGTTGTGCCTCTCCAGGGAAACACCAACAGTCATCAGAGTTTGGGAGTCAACAACGTGGCTTGCTCACCTTGAAGACACTGTGCTCCTGGTACTCATATTCCAGTGGGCACTGAAATCTTGGAACAGGGACCCTGTATGCTTCTATTATTCAGCTGGTCTCCATAGCAGGACCAGTAAAACTAAGGACCTGAGGTTGGGACCCTGTCTATGGTATTCGAGAGTGATCCTTTCGGAAGCAGGAGTCTGGGGTCCAGATGCCTGAGCCATGCGTTTCTGGAACTTGGGAGTTGTGTTTGAGCAAGTGGAAGGTGCTGGTTGCTGGAAGCCTGGGAGTGTGTGTGTGTGTGTGTGTGTGTGTGTGTGTGTGTCTTGGACCTGGGAGTCATCCACCTGCAGGGAACCTAAAACTGAACTGTGCATCCCTAGCTCCTGGAATGCCTCATCTCATTTAGGAAACACAGAATTTGCTGGAGTTTTGGAGTTAGCAGCCAGGTTACTTGCTTGGTCCGCAGTTTCTGATCTTCTACTACTCAGATACAAGATGCACTGGGCACCACCATCATTTTGCAACTTTGGAGCTTGCTTGAGCATCTCTCACAGCATCCTGCAGCAGCACTCAGAGCACATAACACGGAGCCATCACTAATAGTGCTTTTCTTCATATTAGGCCACTCACAACCATCTGTCATTTCAGGTCCAGAAAATCTGCTACCTCTTCTGGCCTTTATGGACACCATTCATATCATTATTTTAAAGAAATATTATCTTTTCCCATACATAGGAATCCTCACAGCCCTATGTTAGTTATTGGTCCCATTGCCGCAATAGAACTCCTGACAAAGACAGCTTAAGAGAAGAAGAGTTCGTTTTGGCTCACAGTTCTAAGGACAATGGGATAGCACAGAGAGGTGAGGCAGAAGCACAAGGTGGTCAGTTGTTCTCATGGTCAGGAAGACAAGAGAAAAATAAATGTTCCCATTCAGAATTCTCTGTTACAGTCAGTCTAAGGCTGAATGAAATGGTACTGCCTACATTTTAGTGGGTCTTGCCACCTCATTTAATTATTGATGATCAAAATTAACATCACAGGTCTCTGTAACTAAAGCCAGATTATCAAGAAAAAAAACCATAAAGTGATTCAATATGTTTTTTGATAACACCAACCCTTCAGAGAAAAGGGTCCAGATGAGGAGCCGTGAGTGTGCAAACGCTAATTTAATAGAGAGTTGATGGAACTTTGGCCAGACAAAGGGGATGTGATCTACTGAGAATAAACGGAGGTGGACTTAGCCGGGGCCAGCTTTACCTCTTTTCCAAAATGTTCCCATGTGAAAAATAGCAAACCCCTCCTGAAAACTGTTTCAAGGGGTGTCTAGGCCTCAGGTGACCCTTACTCAGACCCTGTTGCTTGCTTCAGTTCAGCCTCAGACGCTGTATTGCTCACCCTTCCATTTGCCAGCTGTGGGATCCCAGACACCTTCTTTTTGTTTCTCAGATCCTTAGGGCTAGCAAGATGGCTTAAAGGGTTCCTGTATTTGCCAACCCGATGACCTGAGTTCAATCTCCAGGACCCACAAGGTGGAAGGACAAAAGCCACCCAGTCCTGAAAGCTTTCCTCTGACCTCCACACAATTCTCAGGCATGTGTGTGCCTACACACATACAAAAAAAAAACACACAAATGTAATAGAAGAATTTAAAAACTTAAAAGTTCTTTTCTCCATGATGTTTTCTTCTGAAAATAGACATTAATGTGCATACAGATGGGAGAGAGAGACACAGCTGGAAATATCAATCAGCCAATAAAGGCACTTGCTGCCAAGCCTGAAGACCAGAGTTTGGTCGTAGAGCACATATGGTGAAAGAGAAGAACTGAATCCCCCAAGTTGTCCTCTGATCTCCACACATGCACAGGGGCGTGCACCTCACCCTTACACACACACACACACAAATAAATAAATAAATAAATAAATAAATAAATAAATAGATAGATAGATAGATAGATAGATAGATAGATAGATAGATAGATAGATAGATAAATAAATAAATAAAATACTATTTTAAGCCACAGAAGGGGGACGAGGAGGAGAAGAAGGAAGAGTAAAAGGAGGAAGAAGAGGAACAGGAGGAAGAGGAGAAAGAAGAAGGTGAACTCAGACTGGCATGGAAGGCCCGTGATCCCAGCACTCGGGGAACTGAAGATGGAGGGTTGCAAGTGCACAGACTATCTGAGTTACATAGTAAGACTCTATTTCAGAAAAAAAAAAAAAAACAAGAACAAAAATGAGTTGAGTCATAAACGTCTTCATACCCTTTAACCCAGTAATCTTACTTAATGTGAGAGACTTAAAAATAAAAACAAAGAAGGGCTCAAACGGCCAGTATTAGTGCCGTGTAAAAACTGGCAGCAGGCTAAGTGGCCACGGAAAGGATTAATTTAAAATCCAGCAAGTGCATAAAAAGATAATGCTGGGTAGCATTCTTTTAAGCTTTAGATGATAAGACTAAATTTCCCAAGGGTAATTTCTTATTATAATGCCAGGCAAAAAGACTAGTTACAGCTTTGTAAAAAAAAAAATGTACAAGCATGGGGGGAAAGAGCAAGAATAAAAATAAATTATAGACAGTGCTTCTGAGTGGTGATATTTCACACGATGCTTCTCGTGTTTAAAAAATGTTCTCTAATGTTATCACACTGGTTTTTAAAATTTAATATATATATATAGCTAAACCCTTCCATCACAGCGTGGTTATTTTAGCATACTGGGACATTTAACGGGATGAATTTGAATGCCGGCGCCTTGCGCTATCAAGCTTTGGGTTGGAGGCCAAGAAGGCATGTCCTGCTGCCGGCTTGCTGCTCTTGCCCTGGGAACATCTGGCCCATGTGCTGGCAGCTGGGGTGTCTGAGAGACTGCGCAGACAGTGTTGGTTTGTGCCTGTGAGCTACTGCTGCACAACACGGTGTACTTTGCACCTTTGTGCCCCCGCCATCGAGAGACACACAGTTCCTTCCTGTGCAATTTGCTCCAACAGTCTTGTTTTCTTCTAAGTGTGGATTTTCAGCCCCAAATGGAGCCTTTCTCAGAGTTGAAAGGACAGCGCTAAACTCTGCTCAGAGTGCACCAAGGGGGAGAAGCTGCCATGATTGTTGTAATCATGTTCAAATTTGTGAGGCTTTAGCATGCATGCTGCTCATCCCACAGACTGCATACCACTGTGTAGTTAAAGCAGTTAGGAGCTGCATGACACCATAGCCATGCATATAAAGTATCTCCCAGCAACTCTGAGAAATGGCCTTCAGCACAGAAGACTAAAAGCCAGCTCAAAGAGTCCACTGACGCAGTTGACCACATAGCTCAATCCTGAGTCCTTCAAGTGAACACAGAAAGACCGAAGGTTCCGTAGTCACACTTGCAGCACTTGGTACATATCATTCCTGTTTGGCTGTCATTTGGTTTTGGTGACCCTGGAATGATGACAGATGACAATCAAATGTCAGACCCATCCTCTGTATACTGCCCTGAGAGACACTTCTCTGTAAGGAGCCCATAAGTGAATGTCTATTGTATGCCTGGCATATTCTAAATGCTAACTAACTGCATCTTAGGGTAACTGAGGTGATGGTAGAGTGGATGCTGTTAGCCCAACTCATAGCTCCAGTAACTTGTCCGAGGTCAAAGCACACAGCGAATGAACAGCAACCGCAGGGATCAACCATGCGACCCCTCACTTTAGAGTGGTGCTCTGAGCGACTTGTGCTATCTTTTGAGTATAGACCCATCTACACAATCTGCTTCTGCCTCCTGTAGCCAGAATGGACAAGGAGGGTGGACAAACAAGAGTTTGGTCTTCCTACATCGGTTAATAAGCAAGACAATCCCCAGCAGACATGCTCACAGACCAAACTAATAAAGACAATTACTCAACTGAGACTCTTCCCAGCTGGCACAATGATTCTTAAAACTAACCATCACAACCACATATATAACAATGGTCTCAGGACATCATAGTGGAGCTGAAAATGCCCTACCTCCCAGGGATGTAATAACATCCTAGTCATGACCATGTGTTTGCTGCGATGCTGTTGTAAGCAACCTAGCATGTCACCAGTCATATGGATGTCTGGCACGTACAATTATGCAGCACACATAACATTGAAAATAAGCACATGTGCTACCCATTTTCAGAAGTGTTGAGCTAGACTTTATATTATTATTATGAAGCTCGCTCCTTCTAAGCATGAAAATGATAACCATCACTCCAGCAGCATCTGTCTCATTCTTGGTAACATCAAAAGGCCAAGTCGGTGATTGACCCAGACCACATAGGTATGTGTTTACATAGACTGTGATGTTTCTAACTATGCATTTCCGAGAGCATACGCCCATCACTAGACAGCCTATGACTACATCAGTAATAACCTTTCATTCCATGGTACAAGATAGCACCGGTTGTGGTCTTGGGCTTAGCTAGAGGAACCCATCTCAACGGTAGTTCAGTTAAGTTCATTATTTGTAAGTTTTTTAAACACATCATTTTCTTCTAAGTCACATGGCATTAATCGTCAGTGGATAGCAGGGACCAAAATTTACTTGTTCTGAAGAAATTGAAAGACATGTCACTGAAAACTCCTTGCCACATTCAAGTAAGACACCAGGATAATGGAGACCAAATCAAAAGGTTGAGTGTCTTAGCTCAGGAGTTCCTATTTATGTGTGTTGTAGCCCCTGTGTATGAGTTTGCAGAATGATCCCTGGGTTTCCTTCGGACAAGAAAATTGTAAAGGAAGTCACAAATGACGGGAAAGAATTATTTTTCAATGAGTGGACTTTTTATACTAAGTCGGGTCTGTTTGTAAAATCCTCATGTCTGATTTTTTTTCAACCTTAAAATTAAGATATTCTATGCCTGAGAGTGATAGTTGAAGCCACTTAAGATTTAAATAGGTCATTGAAAAATACCTCTTCAGGAAAACCTCTTAAAGTAACCAAAATATACCAATTTTTCCACTAGTAAAATTTTAATCTTATTCATTTTTTTCTTCCGCTTATTTACTTATCAACTCATTTGTTGTTGAAAATAGTTTTTTTTATAGCTTAAACGGTAATATACTCCTAACTCCAGTTCCTCAGAGGCATCAGTTTTCAATTTCTTTGGTTACTATTTATTTCTTTTCTATTTATTTCAACCCTGCTAGAGACCATGTCTGAGGTTTTGATTTTTCAGTCACCCAGTTTTGCTTCTTGGCTGTTACTGTGGACAATGAGGATTCATATCTCCGGAGTGCTGCAGCTCTCCCTGCCCCTTTAGGAACTTGACACTCCTTCCACCATCCTGGCAGTTCGTGTCAATGCATTTTATCCCTTACCTTGTTTTACTATACACTAGCAATCCGAGCTGACCCACGTAGCCCCTTACTGACTACTGATTTATTTTTCTGACTTTCTTACTTGCCTTGTTTTCTGAGTCTCTATCACTAATTTATCTCCAAACTCTCTTACCAATGTGAACATCTTATCGTAGTACATTTGGTCCCGTTGTAATTTATTTTCTAATGTGATAGCAAAACATAGACTGGATAATGCATACAAAACATAGAAATTTACTTGGCCTGGGGTTCGGAGGGCTAGAAGTCCGAGGAAGTGTCACTGGCATGTATGCCTCTGATTGGCATCGGACGAGAGTCTTCCTGCTGTGTAACATGACAGAGAAGAGCACGCAAGGAGGCAGACCAAGTCGGCTCGCATGTGTCTGTCTTCCTCTTACGCAACTGCTACTGTCAGTACGGAGACTTGTCCACACTTGATGCTAACTAATTACTTCCCCCAAAGCCTCTGCCTCCAAAGATACCAACACATATCTGTCAAGGTTGCTTCTAGCACATGGATGTGTAGGGGATTTCCTCAACCCAAGGGGAAGACGTTAGGTAACCCCCATGCTCCTACTCAAACCCAAGTGAAGTATTAACTTGCCAGCTTCCTGCGCCTGGGGTCAGGATCCACCTCACAGGCATTCCTTCATCTCCTGAGGTGCCACTGCTTTCCTGGGTCTGATGTCTGAAATTTTTTTGTTGTTTACTTTTTTTCAATGGTTGATCTTCCATTTTCAAACAGATGGGCAAGTGGGTATTGATGACAACATTCATGAGATCTCTGAGATCTAAAACATACTAATTTTGCATTCACACTTGAATAATAATTTGGCTAATTGTAGGAGTAGGAAGTGGAAAAATTATCTCAGAACTCGGACCACATTTGATCTATTGTCACCTAGCAATAAGGTGATGCTTTAATCAAGTGTTTTGAAAGGGACACATTTCTCTCACACTGCTTCCCTTTCTCCTTCCATCTATCCCTTCCTCCCTCCTCCATCTCATTATCTCTTTCTCAAGTATTCTAAAATAAAGTGATCTTTTTCTTTCTTTCTTTTTGAAGAACTCCACTTTGACACGTACCTAGTTCCTTTTTAATCTAGGAACTCATGTATCACAGAAATGGAGATTTTATTCAGATGTTTCTTCAACACTTTTTTCTATTAATTTCCCCTTCCTCTCCTATTCTTCAGCTGCCAAATCTATCAAACTGGTCTCCAAGGTGGTGGTGGTTATATGTATTTAATATTTCATCTTCTATTAGATTCTTAACTCCTAAGTGCTTTCCTCTCTCACCCAGTATTCCTGTCCTGCTTCTATTTCTCCTGTGTGTCTTTGGAGATCTACCTTTCCTGTATAGATGATTTGGCAAGCTTCACTCCTGCCCTTGCTATCTACACTTCCTGTGAGATACTCTGTCTGCATTGCCTGGCATGGTAAAGGGTTTCCACTAGTGATTTATAATCCTCAGCAGTAAAGATCACTACAAGGTTAAATAGCTAGGAGAAATCTCCATGTACGTGATCTTTTTGATATTAAAAATGTATTCTTTATTAGTATATAATAATTATATATAGTAATGGGCTTCATTGTGTCATTTTCATATAAGTGTATAGAATGTGTATTTGTGCATAATAATTGCATTCATTCCTCACCACCCACTCTTGTCTCCTTCCCATATCTGCTAGTCTCCCTCCTCTTCTTTTCTTCCCAAATGGTGCCCCTCCTACTTTTCTGGTGTGTGTGTGTGTGTGTGTGAGGGTGTGGGGTGTTTGCCTCTGTTCACATAAAAAGCAGCAGAGAACTGAGTAGAAGACAGGGTTTATATAGGGTTTCTTAAGGTGTGGATCTTTCCAGAGTGGACATCTCCAAAGTGGTGATTGGTGAGATTTCAAGTCCTGATCTTTGGTTGAACCCAAGTATTGGTAGGATTTCAAGCTCAGGTATTGGAGGGTTTTCAAATCCTGACCTTGAGCTTTTTACTCTTTTACTATAGGGCAGAGCTTGGCCACCTGAATCTGGAGAGGCTGGTCATGGTTGTTAGTGTTCTGTGGGCAAGGCCTGGTGGTTGGAGGTTCTCAGGAGCAGGGTTTTGCAACTGGTATGCTTTTAGTGGCTTACCTACCTATAGTTCCTTGGGGAAAGGTGGGAGTAAGGACTTCAAGCTTTCCCTTGCTCTGTAACAGGAGGTTTATGAAACCAATTTTCTATGGCTAGTCATAGCTTCTGTGACTTGATGAGTGCAATGATCATTCCCAAAAGAACTATCTCATGATATGTCACCCCATTCTCTGGCCCTTACATTCTCTCCGTCTCCTCTTCTGCAATGTTCTCCAAACTGTCAAGTGAACTAGCAAGATTTTTCCTCTGGGTTGTGAGCAGAGAAGGAAGGTCAGCTGGGTGCTTTCTCTTCATCTCTGAGCTAGCAAGTTTTCACCTCAGCATCTGGCTCCTGAATCTTTGTTGGTAAAATTGAACAACTTGGGATTTTCTTTTCTTTATAACAACATGCAGCCATTTTCACCCTGTGTTTAGAATTGCAATGGCTTCTTACTAGATTGATTCCTTTCTCAGCATGAAGCGACTTTCTTTATCTCTTCTGATTAGTTTTGGTTTGGAGTCCATTTTAGTGAATACTAAATAGTGATGCTTGCTGTTTTCCTAGTTCTGTTATTTGGAATAGCTTTTTCTCTCTTTTACGGTGATGTGTGTTTCTTTCTTTTCTACCTTTTTTTGGTTCTTTGTGAATTTCTCATCATGCACCCCAATCCCACTCATCTCCCCCGCCCCTCTTACCTGCCTTCAACCCTTGCAACCTCCCTCCAAAAGAGAAAAAAAATTCTCATGGTGGAAGCTGTGGTGTGTCACAGTGTGTCTCACAGTATACCCTTCTGTCCACACTTCTTTTTGTGAATGTTCATTGCAATGACTTGTTGGTCTGGTGGGAGGCCTCTGGCTTCTGCTACTCTGTCAATACTGGATCTTCACCTGGACTCCTCTGGGATGTCCTGTTGTTTCTTGTGTCCTGAAGATACTGTAGTTTTGGATTTGTAGGACCTTTATGCAGTCCAGCAGTTCATCAAGGAGATAGATGCTGGGTGGGTCAATTCAAAGCCCTGGATTTGGGCCTGAGAGGTATCTAAGCTGGTCAGTTCATTGTTTCTTCCACTCTTTAACCCTCGGGCCAGCTCACCAGCAAGCCCTGCAACCAGGGGTAGCTCTACCCTGCTTCCCAGGTGAGGGGCAGGGCCTGCTCTCCTGAGTGTTGCAGCCAGTGAGGGACATGGCCAGTTCTCCCACTCTCCTGACCCCAGGGCCAACCCTCCCACTTGCTACAGGTGGTGAGGGACAAGGAAAGGGAAGAGGCTGTGTGCCCCTCCTCTCTGTGCCAGTGAAGTGTATTCCTTAGAGGCAGCAAATAGATATATCTTATTTCTTAATCCAATCTGCTAGTCTTTGCCTTTTAGTTAGAGAATTGAAGCTGTTAATAATCAGAGTTCTTACTGAAGGGTATAAATTAATTCCTGTCTTTATGTACATTCTGTTGGATTTTGTCTCTCTAATCCTCATTTGCTTAAGCACTACTCTATCATTTTTAATTATTCCTCGTCACCTCTTGAATGTATTTATCATTATGTTCAGTCTAAAGAACTCTGTGTTCTGCAGAGCTGTCTTGGTGGCCACAAGTTCCTTTAGGCATGTTTGTATTACAGAGACTTACTCTTTTGCCTTTATTATGACAGCTGTGCTGAGTCTGGGTTGGCAGTTGTGGTTTTCAAAACTTAAAATACTTCCTTCCAATCCCTTTGGCTTTCAAAGCTTCTGCTGTAAAATTTGCTCTTATTCTTACGGGCCTGGCTTTGTGTGTTACTTTGTGGTTACCTCTTGAACATTTCAATACATTTTTTTGTTCTGTATATTTGGTATTTTAATTATAAAATGTTGGGAAGATTTTTTTTCTAGTTTTATTTGGTGTTTTATGTGCCTCTTGTACTGAATAGGCCTCATTCTCCGTAGATTTTGGAATTTCTCTGCTATGATCACTTGGGGAACATTTTCTATGCCTTCAGCATGGAATTCTTTTTCTTTTCACTCATATTCCCATACCTCATGCATGTTGTCTTTTGTGGCGTTCCAAAGATCTTACATGTTCCTTCCATCCATTTTCATTAATGTATCTTTGTCTCCCACTAAATATTTCAATTATTCTATCTTGCCATTAAGTCCTGATAGTCTGCTCTATCTATGATCCATTCTCTTAAGCATTTTCACTATTTTTTATTCAGCTTATTGAGTTTTTCATTTCCAGATTCTTTTCAGTTAGATTTTCCCCAGAATTTCTATTTGTTTATTGAATTCCATTTTCATATCCTCTGTTGACTTCCCTGTCTCATTCACCTGTTTATGTTCTTTTGGAATTAACTCAGGAGTTTATTAGTAGTATTTGTGATTTCTTTTAACATATTTTATAAACATCTTTTTGGAGTCTTTGGAATTTTGTTTACATTATTCTCTACTTTTTTGGGGTAACATTACTGTGTGATTGGTAGTTTTTGATGAACACACTGAAATTTTTCTTTAGGTCATCTTCTTTCATTGGAAGAGTTTTCAAAGATAAAAAGGGTACAGATCGTAGAAGGATTGGAGAACCAGGATGGTGTTTGTGGCAGCAAGTTCTAAAACCTGCTCTTCCCAAAAAATATGGTAGTCTATACCAACAGTCATCATCATCATCATCGACAGACTATGAAACAGAGTAATAGTCAATAACAAAACATCCATTCCTCAAGGGCCAATCATTTTAAGTAGTAAAGAGATACTGATATTTCTCTATGTAGTAATATATTATTATATAAATGAGTTGAAAGAAAAAGAAAAGAAGAAAAATAAAAATAGACATGAAGACTACTGGTTCATATAGGGCTGATAGAGTGAAAGCAGAGGAGGAGAACATAACAAGAAGTGAGACTTCCAAGGATACTTGCTCAACTATTTTCATAGCACCTTTATTCATAATAGCCAGAAAATGGAAGCAACCTAGATGTTACTCAGCCAAAGAATGGATAAAGAAAATGTGGTACATTTACACAATGGAATACTACTCAGCCATTAAAAACAAGGACATCACAATTGCAGGTAAATGGGCAGAACTAGAAAAGATCATCCTGAGTGAGGCAACCCAGATGCAGAAAGATATGATGCATGGTATGTACTCACTTATAAGTGGTTAATAGCCATAAAGTACAGGATGACCATGTTACAATCCACAGACCCAAAGAAGCTAAGACTGGCCCAAGAGAGGATGCTGAATCTCACTCATAAAGGGAAATAATATAGACATCTGAAGTAGAAGGAAAGAGGTAACTGGGTGGGAGAGGGAGTGGGGAGTGTAACAGAGGAGGGGATCAGGTGAAGGGAGAGTGGGGCTTGGGAGAAGGAGGACCAGGAGAGAGAACAGAAATCAGTAGGGGCCATCTCTAAGACAGGGGAGGCTTCCAGGAGTCTGTGGGGATAATCCCAGCTGAGAATCCTAGCAGTGTGGGATATGGAGCCTGAAGTTGCCACTTCATGTAGCCAAGTGGGACTTCCAGTGGAGAGAGGGGGACACCAACCCACTCATAAAACCTTCGACCCCAAATTTGTTTCACTTCCAAGAAGTGTAGGGATGAAGATGGAGCAGATATTGAGAGAATGGCAAACCAATGACTGGTTTGAACCCAACTTGAAAACCACCCCATGGAAGAGAGCTAATCCCTTTTCTGAGAAGGAGAGGAGAATTGGGGGGAAAGGGTGAAACTGGAAGGTGGGGGAAGGAGCTGGGATAAGGCTGTAAAGTGATTAAATAAATAAACAAAACAAGCAAAAAAAAACAAAACAAGAAGTGGGATCTCTAGAAGAAAACAATGTGGAAAGAGATACGAGTTTTGGCTATAAACATGAACTGAACAGAAAGAGGCAGCTAGAGACACATTATCAGAAAACACAAACATTCCATCTCTTAGGAGGTGCCACAGAGACCCTGCAAGCCAGATCAGTCTCTTTTCTTTGGAAGATAAAAAAGCAGAAGGGTTCAGGGGTGTGTGTGTGTGTGTGTGTGTGTGTGTGTGTGTGTGTGTATGAGTGCACGCACTTGCACATGCGTGCACACTCATGTGTGTATGTATATGTGTATATATGTGTGTATTATGTATGTGTGTATATGTATGTATATATATATATATATATATGACAAAATAGAACTGTAACAAGTTGACCTACCTAATTGACATTGAATATGAATGAGTATGGAAGAAGCATGGAGAGAATGAAAGCTAAGTGATCTCATTATTTATAGATTAATTCTTTTTCTTCTCCTTCCAGTTAATGCAGCCGTGATGGCTAATCTTGTCCATTTTATTACATTAAGCAATGTCTTAGAGATTAATGAAGTACACCTCTGTGAGTCTCTGTAATGGTTCTTCCAGAAACAATTAGATCATGAGGGCAATGACCTAATGAATAAATTAATCCCTTGATGGATTCATACTATGATGACATTACCAAGACGGGTGAAAGGTAGGAGGTGGGCCTCTTCAGAAGAGGCGTTTCACAGGGATATGTCCTTGAGGACCTTGTATTTCACTGGCTCCTTCTTGTATGTCCGTTTTTCTGCTTCCTGACAGCCACAACGTAAGCTGCTCTGCCCTGATGCACTGTCCTCAACATGATGGACTAAAGCCTCTGAAATCATGAACCAAAACTAACCTCTCCTCTCTTCGGTGGTTTATTGTGATTGGGTCATAGCTATGACAAACTAACACAGCACTGTATCCACAGTTTTGCCCTTAAGACTCTCCAGTTCAGCTTTCCGAGGACTTAGAACCAAATCTTTCAGAAGATAAGAAATGCTACCTGGCAGCAGAGACTTGGAAGTGTGAGTCTGGTCTACCTGCATCTTATACACTGTCTCCCATTTCCACCGTCTTCTGCATTACCACTTTCAGATGGTCCTGGTACTCCCGTTTCTGAGATCGAAAGCCTTCCAGATTAGTCTCACTTCCAGATTTCCTCCACTGTCAACCAAAGTGTCACATTTCTCTGTCCTGGAAAATTTACCCGTACCCATTCGTCTGCTCTCTGGGTTTTAAATCTTTGTCACTTCCATTTCTAGCTCTTTTTGCCGCTTGGGTCCTTTTCCATTTTCCTATCTTGGAGATTTCAGAAGGAAGTTATAGCAAAATCAGATGTTCCATCTAATATATTTAATAAGTCACATGCAGCCAGTTTTTATTTCATTTTTTTCATGTCAACAATTTATAGGAAGAAAGTGGTAGCAGCAGCTACCAGGAATGGGAGACTAAAGGGAAAAGATTCTCCATTCTTGGTAAAGCAATGGCCTCTTATTCATGGTTTCACTTGCCATAGTTTCAATAATCTGCAGTCAGTCATGGGCTGAAAATACTAAGTAGAAAATTGCAGAATAAATCATTCATAAGTTTTAAATTGTGTGTCATCCTCAGAGTTATGATGAACTCTCCCTCCAGTCTGCTTTGTCTCTCCTGGAACGGAGTCAGCCTTCTATGCCACCTGCTCACATGTCTATTAGCAGCCATTTTTGTTGTCATTGTATCTTACGGTTGCTGTTCATGTAACCCTTGTTTTACTTATGATCCCAAAGCACAAAAGCAGTGATGCTGGTATTTCAGATACATCAAAGACAAAATATAAAATACCTCCATCAAGTGTAAAGGTGAGAGGTGGCAAAGAAGGGAAATATGCCATATGTCTCTGTTGTTAAAACCTATGGTAGAAATAAATTTACTGTCTAGGAAAATTGTGAGCAATGAAAAGAAATTTGTGTTGGTCAACCTGTCAAGGTTTTGGTCAGACACTTGTTTAGAAAAAATGGGAAAGGGCATATGTTTGCATATGGAAACCTTAGGACATAGAAGCTTCTGTCTGCTCCTCAATTCCAAGGTCCTGCTGACCATCCTGTAATATATAATGTATCTTGTAGATTAGGGGAGATTAATATTTATTTGGGGATGCCATAAATTCTGTACCATATGTAAAGATCATCTTTTCCAAAAGTAGTTCATCCATGTAACAAAAGCAACAAAACTTAGGGCTGCAGCATGTCTTAGTTGGTAGAGGGCTTATATAAAGTACACAAAGCCTTTGGGTTCAATCCCCAGTATTGCAAATACTGGACATGGTGACATTCACATGTAATCTCAGCACTTAAGAGGTAGGAACAAAGAAATAAGAAAGAGAGAAGAGCTAGGGGATTAGAAGCTCAAGGTTTCCTTAGTACACAGTTCCAGGACAGCTGGGACTACATGAGAACTGTCTCAGACAGACAGACAGACAGATAGATAGACAAAACAGATAGATACATAGATAGAGATATTGATGATGGATAGACCACCACCTATAAGCATCAGCTGCTCTATGGCTTGTATATACACACCAAAAAACAACTTAAGGGAAGGATGTATTTTGGATCATGGTTTCAGTCCATAGGTTTTGCTCTATTGGTTCTGAGCCCATGGTGAGTCAAAATATCACAGTAGTGAAAACATGTTCCAGAGGCTACTAGCCTCAAGGCAGACAAAGAGCAGTGATCCAGAGATGGGATTGGAACAGATCTGGGAAGAAGCCCCTAATGACCTTCTTCCTCTAGCTAGGCCCTGCCTTCTAAACTTTCCAACACTTCCCCCAAAGACACTTCAGTCTGGAAACCAAGCCTTCAGTATGTGAACACAAAATTTTGAGCCCAAAGTGGCCAGGATTTCACAGCATGCAAACATTTCACAACTTTCATCATTTTTTACTCAAAATTTAGGGTCATGTACTTCTTGCTAATGATGATCACTGGCTAAAGCAATGAGTTGATGTCCAGGTTCTTAATAACCGAGGCCTAGGTGGCTGCATTCACTGCCCCCCCCCTTGGTGTTGAATCTAACACACTGCAGTCTCTAACAGGGCTTGCAAATCAGTGGGTAAATTTTAAATTGTATCTTCTAGGTGCTAGAGAGGTGGCCCATTGGTTAAGAGTGCTTACTTCTCTTGTGAAAGCCCCAAGTTTGCTTCTCAGAATCCACACTGGGTAGTTCACAAATGCTTGTAACTCTGACATTCATGTGCACATATCCACATGCAGACATAGTTACAAATTAAAAAGTAAATAAAATAAAATGTATATTCCATGGCATGGGTTTTTAGTGATTAACAGGAAAAGACTTTCAATGTGTTGAACACATATGTCCCATCAAATCTATGTAGATATTATGTATATATATATATATATATATATATCATACTGAAAATGAATTATGTTCAGCATATTAATGGTCTTGTACAAGTTACATGCAGAAGACTCATAAGTGAGGTCATTGTAGTGAGTGCATGTGGAATCCACTAAGAACCTCAACAGCCAGGAGTACCTTCCAATGAATGAATCTGGCCAGAAACATTCACCTTTCCCTCTGTAGCCATAATATTTATCATTATTTTGAACCTGACTTTAGAAGGTCCTTAGCAATGGTGTGGCATGTACCCAATCCTGCTATCAAAGATGTAAACTTGAATGCTGCCTCTGCAATTTTAACCATTTTCCCCAGGCCCACCCCACCCTGTTATTTTGTCTTTGGAAAAAGCATACTACATACTCTAGACTGGAAAGTGGGCTTGTTCTTCAACAATTCAATTATTTTAATGAAAATTCATGAGTTTCGTTTGCAAACACCACAGAGCTTTGATGGCTTCACAGTCACCCTGTACTTGACAGCTGACCCCCCAGGGGTTGGAGCTCAAGGAGGTTCGGATCCAACAGAAGCCAGCACTCAGGCTCCTCTGTAGGTGCCCTTTCCTCCTCTTGGGCTGTCTTTTTAAAATCGTTGGACTCAATAGGGCTTGTTTTCGGTTTTTAAGACAGTATTTGGACTAGTAATATTCCTATCATTATTTTTATTTCTCTTTTAAGACCCTTTCCTAATAATGATTTCTGATTCATAGAAAAGTTAAGAGAATGCTGAGTGCTGCACCCAATTTTTCCATCGACTGGAGTATTGTGTTACTACATGCTCACAAGTTCCAGCTGGTCACGACTAAGGAATTGGCACCAATTCACACCAGCAACTCAAGTCCACACACTGCCCCAGTTTCCTTCACTTTCACCTTATAACCTTTGCTGCATTCCAGGGCCATGCCCAGCTTACCACTTCCCATCTGGCTGCCATGCCTCCCTTAGCTTCTTCTGGTCTGTGGCAGTTGATTAGACTTGGCTCGTTTTGGACAACCCTGAAATTTTATTGTCTTTTGAAAACTCTTCCTCTTGTGTTTTGCCTGATGTTTCTCCTGATTACTTACTCCAGGGTCGGAAGATTTCAGGAAGAAGGCCACAGAGGTGTGTCATGTCTGTGAACATGTGACATTCGCATGGCTTGTCAGTGTTGCTGTCAGTGCTGATTATGTGAGGAGGTAGCATTTGTCGTATTTCCTCACTCAAGTCCTTTTCCTCTCTTTATGGTACATAGTTTAAGAAGCTCTCCCAGGAGCCTATCACAGAGGGCCTCTGAAAGGCTCTACCCAGCAGGGTATCAAAACATGCTGAGACTCATCACCAAACTTTGGGCAAAGTGCAGGAAATCTTATAATGGAAGGGGGAGATAGAAAGACCTGGAGTGGAGAGGAGCTCCGCAAGAGAGCAACAAAACCAAAAAATCTGGACACGATGGTCTTTTGTGAGACTGATACTCCAAACAAGGACCATGTATGGAGATAACTTAGAACCCCTGCTCAGATGTAGCCCATAGCATCTCAGTGTCCAAAAGGGTTCCCCAGTAATAGGAACAGGGACCATCTCTGACATGAACTCAGTGGCTAGCTCTTTGATCACCTCCACCTGAGAGGGGAGCAGCCTTACCAGTCCACAACAGGAAGACAATGAAGCCAGACCTGATAGGCTATGGCCAGATGGAAGGGGAGGAGGACTTCCCCTATCATTGGACTGGGGAGGGGCATAGGAGAAGTAGAGGGAGGGAGGGTGGGATTGGGAGGGGTAGGGGAGGGGCCACAGCTGGGATACAAAGTAAATAAACTGTAATTAATAAAAATAAAATTAAAATGAACAAAAAAGAAGGAGGTCACCATCCACAGCCCATATTAAGGATGTGGGCTCCTCCACCTTCTCAAAGGTATAGAATTTACACAAATTACCTAAAATTCCACTACCCAGGGGAGCTTTCTTTTGAAACTCACTGTATAGCTGAGGCTACATTCGGTTTCTATATGTATACTATATGCTCAGTACATATAATTGCAAGAAACTAAGTCTGACATGTATGTGTTTTTGACACTTATGACATCTTGGTATGTATTCTGCCTTAGCATTCCCTAAATCCTTAGTTCCCATTGCAAAGTTCATTCTTTTCATTAAATATTATTTGGATGAATGTGTGCTGTCTTTTCTCATCCTTTCAGAGCACAAAGTTATTCCACCACCCTAACACTTCACCTGCCAATGTGGCCCCTCCCTGCAATTTCTTTACTGCTTCATGTATTTGTCCTTTTTATAACCTTATAGAATTTTCAGGCAGATTTCTCTTCTGCTTTGCCATGTGCATGCAATATTCATGTTTTCTAAGGGCTCTGGAGCCCATTTTGCTCTAACCAGTCAATAATATCACAATATGCGCATGCACAGTGTTATCAGTCGTTAATTTATTGAATGGCATCTTGCTTCCAGTATTTGTTGATCATGAGTGGAACTTCTACAAATACCCATGTAGGCATAAATTTTTGTATCAGCTAGGTAAATACCTAAGGATGCAATTGCTGCAAACAGTAAAATTGTTTTTAGCTTTATGAAAAGTTGTCTTTCAAAGTAACTGTGCCTTTAGTATTGCCACAAGCACTGAATCAGAATTCTCATTTCTAATCAGCTTCCAGAAATCACTATTCCCAAATCTCTGGAGCTTAGCCACCTTCATTGTTGGTGTGATAGTATCTTGTTATGATTTTAATTCACTTCATGATGACTTAATGATGCTAAGCACCTTTTCGTTTGTGTATTTGCTATCTTACAATCCTTTTGACTAAATGTTTTTTCCCAGTTTTCAATTGACTTCCTCTTATATACACATCTTATATCGTTTAGACTTAAGTTCTTTGTGACAAAAAAATCGCTTTTGAAGTGTTTCTTTTACTATGTGGCTAATCTACACAGTAAAAATTTTCTTTGAACCAAAGTCTAACTTAAGGTTTTCATCGATTTTGCTTTCTGTGTTGTACCTGAAAACCCAACATAAAGTATAAGCTGCCTCGATTTTCTCTTGTATTTTCTTCTAGATGCTTTATAGCTTCTACTTATCTCTATGATCATTTAGAATTCATTTTCTAAGCTATTGTTTTAATATCTTAGAAAACTAATTCTTAAAACTATGTGCCTGTGGTGTGTGTGTGTGTGTGTGTGTGTGTGTATGTGTGTGTACAGTTAAATCTTGAAAATATGTCATGTGAATCCCCAAACTTTGTTTATCTATATTGTGGTGCCTTTCCTAGGTTTCCTTTTCCCCCTGTTTGGTTTGGGATTTGGTATGGTTTGGTTTGGATACAGTGTCTCACTCGGCAACACAGTTTTGGTTTGGTTTTGTATGGTTTGGCTTGGTTCAGATACAGCATCTCACTCTGTAACTCGGCTGCCCTAGTGTTCTATATGTACCCCAGGCTGACATCAGTCTTCCTAAATCAGCCAATAAGTGCTAGGACTGCAGGAATGAGCCACCATACTCAGCTTCTGAGGGCCGTGGCGAGGATCTTTACTTTTCCATGTGTATTTTAGATCAGATTTGTCAATATCATTAAAATAACTTTCTAAATTTTGACTGATATTGTCATTTATCTGTACATGAAGTTAGACAAATTCACATCTTAACAATATTATCTGCATCCCATGAACATGGACCTGGGCCCCCCCCACCCCCACTAACTGTGCTAGAGTTCTTCTGCCACTGTTTCACACTTCATATTTTCCTGAACACATTCTATTAGAGCTATTTTGAATACTCTACTTTTCCCACTGTAGCCTTTTTAAATTCATAATTCTATTTGTTCTTTCCTAGTGTATATGGCAACAAGACATTTTATGTGTGTACTGTAGGCTCTGTGTCCTAGACATCTTTACTAACTAGTTCCAGCAATGTATGTGCGTGCGTGCGTGCGTGCGTGCGTGCGTGTGTGTTCTATATAGGCAGTTAGGTTACTGAAAATGAAGACAGTTTTATTGTTTTCTTTATAGTCTGTACACCTTTTATTTCTTTTTTATCATAGCTTATTGTACTAGGTAGGACATCCAGGAAGATATTGAGTAGAAGTGTTGAAAAGAACACCTTTTGCTTATTCTTGACCATAAGGGAGAGCATGAAGGCTCTCCAGGTTAATCCTTCTGCTAACTCTTCATGTGCATGTGTTCTATGCTTTCTCTATTCACTAAAGTAAATTTAGTTCATTTCTAGCTTCATATGAGTTTTTGTCAGAAATTGCCATTAAGTTCTGTCAAAAAGCTGTTCTGCATTTACTGATGTGTTCATTGTTTTCTTTTTTCCATTGGTTTTTATGTTTTGTTTTGGTTTTATGAAATGAATTGTTTTTACTTACATACAAACAGCAAAGTAGCCTTGCATTCCTGTGGCAAACCACAGCTCCTCATAATTTGTCATCCTTTGTATACATTGCTAGATTTGACTTAATGCACTTTAAGCTAGTCGGGGTTCAGATATATAATAGAGTTTGATGTTAGTACAATGATGGCCTCATAGACTGATCTCTACGGAAGGCGTTGCTTTTTGTTGTTCTTTTTCCAGTGTTGGACAGAATTCTGGGACTGGTATTTTTTCCAGTGGAAGATCTTAAATTATTGATTTCATTCCTTTAGTAGAGATACGGCTATTCAGAGTGTCCATTTTTTAAATGAGATTTTGTGGTCTGTATCTTTTATGGAGTTATTTCATCTGAGTACCACATTTCTGATCAGACAGTTGTTTTATCTTTCTGTTTTTGTTGTTGTTTTTGTTGTTTTATTTTGTAAAACAAGACATCATTTTGTAGCCCAGGCTATCTTAGAACTCACTATTTGACTCAAAGTCAGTTCAAGTTGAAATCTCCCTTCCCCAGACTCCCAAGCCACTGGGATTACAAGCATGTGCCACCATGCCAGGTCCCTTGTTATCTTACATTCTGTAGGTTAGTAAGGATGACACTTCTTCATCTCTAATATCAGCATGTCTCATTTTCTGTTCTATTGTGTTTTTGTTGTTGTTAGTTGGGTGGGTTGTTTTGGAGGCAGTGCTTTACCTTGGTTGCCTCAAAAATCTAGGATAAGTAAGCTTTATGACGCAGACTCCCAAGTGCCTGGGTCTACAAACCCATGCCACCATGTCTGGCTGCCCTTCAGCTTTCTTGAAGCTAGCTGTACTCTATTGGACAATAGTGAATAAAGCAAGTAGATCTTTAGTATAGGGTTTAATACTAATTTCACTAGAGGTTAGGGATATATTCAAGGATTCAAATTCCTCTGGTGTCCTTATTACTATCGCTTCTCTTTGGGTTTATTTCCCAAGCGCAGTACTCACTGTGCAGAGATTTCATGTCTTATAACTGTATTGGAAAACAGAAAAAATGACACTTTATGATTTTTCTACGTAAGTCTCTGCTTTTTCCACACATTTTTCTGTTCAGCCTCCAGTGTTAATGGCATTTTTTTCTCCTCTATTCTCATCGAACTCCTGTTTCTACCTCTTTCTTTGTGACATTTCCAGCCAGTTTCTTTGGAACCCTGTCCCTTGATACTATTTTTCTCTTAGGAGACTAGGAAGAGGATGAATAGCTTTCTCAACGTAGGGAAAGTTTTCAGAGCTGTGAAGAGGCAAAGTGCTTACTCCATGGAATGAAGAAGACTTTTGCTACTGAGAGGACTTCTACTGTGTTTAGAGGGACCCAGATGTGTGTGTGTAGGGGGGAAGGTCATTGGAAAAATATGATAAAATAAAATGACTAATGTGGTCAACCCATCAGGCGGGATCAGCAGGTAATCCTTATTGGATTTTCACCTTGGGAAGCTTGGTGGAGCTCGTAAGGAAAGGTCATCGCCCTCAGACTAAACCACATTCAGCCTCTAAAGACTGATGAAGCAATTTATTACTTGCATGTTTGCACTCCTTTCTGTGACCAGTGGCTTCTGGTACAGACCAACAAGTCTCAAGTACATGAATTCCCTAAATGCACTTGCTGCTTTAGAATCTACAGTTGCCCACATTTGACAATTATTCCTGTGACTTAATCTTTTCATGTATTAAAATAAAGTAATTTATTTTTTATCATTGTCTAGTCTTTTCTTATTTTAAATATGGCAGTGATGTTTCCATTCTTGATATTGGAAATACTCCCTTTGTACTATTTTCATACCTCAGTGAATCACTATGATACACTGGTCCACTTCTATGTATTGGGTTCATAACTCAATACAATATGACCACAGAAAGGCAAACCCAATGAACAATAACAATCACAAATATCATGAGTCCCTAGTGACAGGATAAGTGTATCCTATCAATGGTTTGTTAGCTACAAACGACTGATGAAAACCTTCTGGGGCCCCTGCAGTCTTCAAGGTACCATGATTTAAAAAGTGATAACATTTCCAAGAAAAAAAATTTTGGTGCACACACTTCCTTTTTGTAAGATTTGTTTCTCACAAATAAGAACTTAGGTCTTACCAATTTTTCCTCCAAATCTGCTGGAATATCTTTGGATTACTTGATAAAAACCCAGAAAATTGCATTTGCAGAAAGTTCTTTCTGAGTGCGTTTTCCATTTTTACTTAAAATGTGGCGTCATGTACTAGAAGGCATTAATGGTGAGTTCAAGATAAATTAGGTTCCATCTATTCATGTATTCATCTACTTATTAAGTTATCATTAAATATAATTTATCCAAAATACCCCAGAACACAAACATCATTCCCTTCTGAGTGGTGCCTTGATCTTCTTATGATGTTATAGCAAGACTACCATATACTGAGAAGCATATAGCAACAGAAACTTTACTCACAGTTCCAGAGTAAAGCCATGGCCAAGGTGCTGGAAGATTTAGTGAGGGTCTGCCTTCTGGTTCAAACACAACAACTCACAGCATCGTGAAGGGGGGCAGGATAGCATTCTTAGGGTCTCTTTAGTAAATGACATTAATTTTACTTAATAAAGTAGAGTCCTCCTGTCCTCCTCATTTCCTCCAGGATAGAGCTTTTTAACACTATCACATTATAGAAAAGATTTCAATATACACATTTCTTGCAACTCATTAAACCACAGCAAGAGCTACTGTGCATTATTGTGGTGTGGCCATCTCCATTTGCCTGAAACTTGTTGTAAAGAAAGGATTTGTTCTTCAAGGACCAAATAAGCTTTTCCTCTTCCTTCAAACAGGATACCCTCGCTGGATGAATATCAACACGCCATGATAACTGTATCACCACTGGAAAAATAATTCATCATCAGTGTCTCAGCAAGCACTCCTGTCGAGCATCTCTCCTCATCTATACATGCAAAAAATCACATGTAATATAAAATGTTTGATACCTCCATTCCATACCTAACCTCATAGCAGGAAGGGCGATCCATTTGACAAAACGGGCTAACATGTCTTATGAGAGACTCTTACTTATCAGCTGATAGTGTGTTGCCTGGCCCCTATTCTTTGTGGAAAAGAACATTGTCCTTTCAACGATATTGGACCTGTGAAAAGAAAGGGGTTTCTAAAACACAATTCATCAATTAGAGAGCTCTCTAAGCCAGGTATGCTGGCACATTTCTGCAATTCTAGCACAAGGAAAGCTAAGGATCATGAATGTGAGGCCAGCCTGGGCTACATAGAAAGTCCCAGACTATCCTGAACTACCTAGAAAAATGAAAGAGGAGGGTGGGCAAGAGGGGACAGAGAGTTCCAACTCATAGCAAGTCATATGACACCAAACTACATTTGATTCTATTTCTTATGTGAGGATCGGTGTCAATGGGGAGAGGCATGCACATGTGTGTGGAAGCCAGAGATCCTTACCAGGTGTCATTCTCATTTGCTCTCCACTTTATTTGAAACAGGGTCTCTCACAGAACTCAGATGTCTCCTCTTCAGCCAGACTAGCTGGCCAGTGAGCCCCAGGATTCCTCTGTCTCTGCCTCCCTAGTACAGGGATCACAGACGTGCACCCCTACACCTACCTTTTCTACATTAATTCTTGGGGTTGAACTCACATCCTCATGCTCTCATGGCAAGCTCTTTACTGACTGAGCTACAGCTCCCAAACTGTGTGTTAAAAAGAAAAAAGTTATATGATAAAATGTTTCAATATGCCTGTGTCTTTTTTGAAGAGAATGTGTTTTGTTGTGATAAAATATATTGGTATAAATGTGGTGTTTATCATTTTAAAATGTACAATTCCATGAACTTGAAGACAGTTAAGATTCTTGGAGACTGTCACCATCATTCTCTCAAACTTTCTAATCTTCCCTAGATGAAATATTGTACCCACTAAATTCTCCACCCCTTTTTCCCCTCAGCACCTGGCAACAGCCAGTCTACTTTTTACCCCTATGAACCTGACTACTCTAATATAAGTGAAATTATACAATATGTACCCATTTGAGACTTATTTAGCATTGTATCTTTAAAGTTTATGTTATATGTCAGGATTCCCTTCTTTGTGAATACTGGCTGATGCTCTTTGTGTGTGAATCTTAAGTTTCATTCAGCCTTTAATATGCCAGGTCATTTTCATCTTTTGGTTACTGTGAGCATGCCTTGAATATGTCTGTATAAATATCTATTCAATTCCTAATTTCCATTGTAGGGGTAGGAAATCTGAGGTAGAATTTCTGGATCATATGGAAACCATATGTCCTACTGAGAAGCCACTGTTCCACAGTGTCTGCACTGGGTGTGAAGTGGCACCTTGCTGCAATCTTCTCTCTGTGGACTGGCAGGCTGCACCCTTTCCCATGCTTGCCAGCTTTCTGTGCATCTTCTTTTAGGGAAATGTCTGTCCATTCAAGTTTTTTGCCTGCTTTCAAATAGAACTTTTTGTTCACTTTTCCTCCTTGCTGTTCTTCAGTTATAAGAGTTCTTTATATATTCTGGATATTATTAGTCCTTTGTTTGACAAGTGATTTGTAAACTTTTTCTTGCATTCCATAAAAAAATAAGATTGTTTAACTAATGTAGAACATACCTTGATGCAGAATCACGCAATCTGTTATTATGTAGGCCATGTGACATGAATAACTCAACTGCCCAGCAGAAGAGCTGCTAAAGAAGCTGGCTTCTTGACAAAAATCTTAAATTAAAAAACATACTTTAAGGGAATGCTATGGAGGTTGTATTTTTTAAAAACTTATGCATATCAAAGTTATAATGAATGTTTTATGTTTTAATTTATAGTAGTTATTTTATAGATAACATTATTAATTAATTTTCATCTGAATACCTAACATAATTCTTCATAGTCTCATGAAGTCTCAGGATACATCTTTTCTGTGAGAGTCTCACACTGCATAGGACACTGGCTTTTCTTATTCTTTATATCATAATCTGTAACATCAAACAAATAAAATAACATGTGAGTGTTTTCTAAAGCATCTCACTATTTTAGACTATTAATAGTCTATTCTATTAATATTCTATTCTGTAATATTCTGTTCTTAAACATTCACACCACAATTTTCAGAGTGGCATTGTTGCAACAGCAAAATATTAAAAATAACTAAAGTAGTAGATCACAGCAGGGAAATTTCTACTACTGTTGTTCTGCTGATGGACAAAGTATTGTGGTATTAAACTGACTCCTAGTTACTTATCGTCATACTCATAGACTGATGTATTTCTCAGCACTCATCAGAGATGCTTCCATTTGCGTAGAAGGTGATAACTGCAGGGACCTACAACTGGCCAAGGTGCAGAGATTAAAAGACTAGGTGCAGAATGAACAGCAATAAATAAGACATCTCCATCACACCTCCTCCTCCCAAGGATCAGGAATCATAGCCAAAGAAGGAACAGAAAGTGTAAAGAACAAAGGTGGTGAGTGGCTACAGGGTAACACTGTTGACAACAGGTCAACTGACAGATGAACTCAGTGCTTGTGACAGCCTGCACAAGACCTGTGCAAGATCAAGCCATACCAAATCCCAACACTGAGATGTGAGATGAACATAAAATCCCTCCCCGAGCCTATGAGCCATTGGCAACTGATAGCAGCTGGAAGATAGTTTTCTTTAAGAGTCTAATCCTGGCAAATCAACCACAATCCAGTGGAAGGCCACACATCCAAAAACATGAAAAGCACAAATTGACCTCAATGGATATAACGAGAAAAAAAGTAGCCAGGTGCAGTGGTGCACACCTATAATCCCAGCACTCTGGGAGGTAGAGGAAGATGGATCTCTTTGAGTTTGAGGCCAGCCTAGTCTACAAAGAGAGTCTAGGACAGCCAATGCTACACAGAGAAACCCTGTCTTGAAAAACCATAAGCAAAGAGAGAGAGAAAGAGAGTCAGATATGTAGAAAAGAGGTAATAGATTTGGGAGGAGTTAGGAAAGGGGATAACTATTATCAAAAACATTCTATTGAGTTCTCAAAAAACTAATAAAAAAGGTTTTAAAAAAGAAAAGAAAAAATGATGTAATTATAGTATAATCTCAAAAAATAAAAAATCATTAAATGAAATAAATAAAAAGAAAACTACCAAAACAGCCACTACATGAAGAATAAATTCAACCCCATAATGAAATGTTACCCAACAGTGAGAATGAGTGTACATAAATTATATCCAGATGCGAACTCTAAAATGAAAACAATTGAGAAACAAAAACAGGGAGCATAAAACTGCAGGTAATACGATATTAGTTACTTAACATATTGAAATATCCAAAACAATATTGTATATAAAATTTAGTTTGTTTTGTTTATTTTACTTATGTGTATGTGTGTTCATCCATGTGTGAGAGTATATATAAGTACAGGTGCCTACAGAGACCATAAAAGGGTGTTAGATTCCCTCAGAGCTGAAGTTACAGGCAGTTGGAACCCATCCAGTCAGGGTGCTGAGGACCAAAATCAGGTCTTCCACAAGATTAACGAGTGCTTTTGACCATTGCACCATCTTGCCAGCCCCAACATTGCATATTACTTTGTGATATATAATATAAAAAGTTGTAAAAATAAAACCATTGATGGTAATTGCTCTAGTTGGGATCTAGAATGTCTTCCAATGGTCTTTGTATTAAAGGCTTAGTCACTGGGGGCAAAGGTGGAGGGGTTTGTACTAATGAGGGGCAGGGCCTGAGGAAAGGCCATTAGGTATGAGTGCTTGAAAAGAATTAGGGTGTTCTGCACTATTCTTTGTTCTCCTTTCCTTCCTGGCTAAAACTCCTTCCATTTACTCCCTCTATGAAGATACACATCCTTATCATAGACTGGAGTCTCCAAAACTGTGAGCCCAAATAAATCTGTTTCCTTTTATATACAACTTACCTCAGGTCTTTTGTTATAATAACATAAAACTAACCGGAATGGTACCAATCAAGAAGAAAAGCCATCTCTGGATAGAGAAGGGCAAGAGAAGAATGAAAGCAAGAAAGTGAGGAGTATAACCTTCACCCCTAACACTCCATGATACACACTAGGCAACAAGAGTGCACTCAGTATATCACACCTTATTTGTTTTGTGGTAAGGCATTTAAAACAGTCAAAACCAAGGAAGTGTGCAGTTTCTGAGTCCAGAAGCACCTGATTTAGAAAAGTATTCCTATTACCTAGAAGCTTTCAGGCCACTGCTGCCTCTACATGTTATTTTGCTTGCTGTAAAATAGTGATGAAAATAGAAGCTGGGAGGCAGGAGCGCCAGGATGCATTTAAAGATCTTATCACATCCTGTCGTCAAAGGGAAGATGGCCTCTGTTCAAATACACCTCAGATAGTCTCCATGCATCTTTTAATAACCAGTCTTATCCTGTCACCTGCCTTATCAGTTGTCAGCATGTGTGTGTCAGACCCTCATAGAAACAAGGGATAGATGCATTCTCGCCACTTCAGATAGCTCTGCTGTCTGTATCCTACTAAAGTACCTCCCCCTTTTGAGACTAGATATTCATGGAGGATTATCTGAAGGAATGATGATCATCTATTTTCTGGAAATCATAAATTTTACCACTGGATCTACTCAAACCATTGGACAGCTGCTGAGTGTCTGGATGGCATCATTCTGATTGTTGTTGTATTTGCTTGGCAGAATTGAACTTGTTGTTCTGCATTGGCTTGCTTTGAGGGACGCTGAAAGAAGCAGCTGAGCAAACTTTGCTCTTGAATTTATTACTGAGATAGAGTCTGGGATGCTATTTGCTGAATCAAAAATTGTTTTGGTTGTTTTTTAAAATTATTATGAAGATCCATGATAGACATTTTTCTCAGCTCAGCAAGACAGAAACTTTAAACAAGTGGGTTGTCCTTGCAAGAGGACCACTGAGCACACTTTCATACTTACATTAGTCTCCAGAAAATTGCACATCATGGTCTGTGCCCCTCTCCAGTGCCTCTCTAAGATAGTTTGGTACATGTTCCTGAGAAGCAGGTATATTGACTCCTGAAATGATATCTTACTCATATTATCTCTTCACTCTAAGGTTTTCAATAATTCATCTCCGACATAACTTTGGAAACTGACTCAAATCTTTTATGAGAGAAAATAGGAAGAAACGGGAACATGAGGATAAAACAAAAACAGGCATAGCGTATAAAGAATTAGGTCAATAAAACTACACCTTGTTCCCTTTTTATCACCCAGAACACCTTGCTTGCACTCAACTTCATAAGCAGTACATTGCTAGTCAACATTTGTTACAGCAAAGAAGAAGAAAGTGAATGCCTCCATCTGAAACCATTGTATGTGCTGCTGGTTCGTGGCCTTAAGGCCGAGCTGCAAATGAGAAAGGTCCAAAGAGGCACTGAAAAGCAAAAGTGAATAAATAACTTGATATTCTGATTAATAATCAACAATTTCATGGATTCTGTTGCCTGTTTTTCGATCACTTCCCCCTGGTAGAGATGCCTCGCCAGGCCACAGAGGAAGAGGAACGCAATCAGATTTTATGCTATTTGATGTACTCAATAGGTTGTGGGGGTCCCTTTTCTAAGGGGGGATGGGCATGGGGGAGGAGGGAGGGAGAATAGAACTGGGAGAATGGTACTAGAAGGAGAGGAGGGAGAGGGCGACAAGTGGGATATTAAATAAATAATTCATTTCATTTTTGAAAAATCAACAATTTGAAACGGTAATATTTCAGTTTTCTAAAGTTAAAATCTCTCTATATGTCTGTGAGCATATGTGTGCGTGCGTGTTTACCTGTGTGTGTATTTCTGTTTTCTTGAGACAGGTCTCAAGTAGCCCCGTGTGACCTTGAACTCAGTGTGTAGAAGGATAGCCAAAGATGGCCTTGAACTTCTAAACCTCCTGCCTCTATGCTAGGATTACATCTTTAATCCCACTCAAACATCATCTGCCTTCTTCATGAAAAATCCCTGTTTATAATCAAATGTCTCCCCATGTACAGTCAACTCATTCACAATTTGTCTTATGCTGATATATTTGAAATACAAATACAAAGATGTGTTAGAGAGAAAGATCTAGAATCAGGAGAACCTATTCTTATATATATTCATAGGCATATTAAAATCATATTTTAATAGGCTCAATAAATATTTTTACACATTTCTTTAGAATTTTATGCATGTATACAACGCATTTCAATTACATACATTCCATCCTCCTTCAACTTCCTCTCAACCACCCCCTACTTTATCCCCTCATGTCCTTTTACCATAACCCACTTGATCCACCTATTCAGTGAGCACAGGGTTGTCTATAGGAGAAGTGTGGGCATCTTACCAGGGTCCTCCTCCCTGAAGAACACTGACTCTCTTCACCTATTAAAAATTTCTAAGCACTGTGTTAGCTTTCTATTTCTATAACAAATACCTGAGATCATCAGTTTAGAAAGAGAAAAATCTCCCAGTTTGGGGACATTTTAGTCTATGACCAGTTGAGCCCATTGCTTTGGGCCTGTGATATATACGTAACAGAAATACATAGTAGTACAAAATTACCCCAGGCCAAAATAGAAAAAAAAATAAAGAAAACACAATTCCTTTCAAGGCCATATCCCCCAATGACCTAAGGACCTCATGGTAGGCCTACCTTCTGGAGGGCCCATGACCTCCCAACAGCAGTCCCAGGAAAGAAACCTAACAACACACAGACATTAGGGAACATTTCTGATCCCAACCATAGCCACTTCGTAAGACAAAGTCTTTTTGTATTGATCAATATCTTGATCAACTTTGTGTTAAAACTGTTCTCACAGCCTAGTATATACGATTGTCAAACACACTGAATGGAAGAAGGGGGACTCGAAGGATGCTTTTAGTTCTTGGAAAAGCAGAACTATCAGGATAGAAAACAAGTTAGCTGGGGGTGAAGGGAGAAGACAGCTACAAATGACACAGGAGAACTAATAGGGGACAACAAAACTCTTCTAAGCCTTGGTTGTGGAGCAGTTACATTTGTCAAAGTGCAGAACTCTAAACAAATGCAGATCTTACTTTTGGGAAATGATATGTGTGTTACAAAATAGTAGAAAAAAATAGGAAAGATTCACTGAGTGCTTATTGAAAATATGGAGACTTCCCACCTTCCCTTAGCTAGTGAGTGAATCCACCTATGAGGCAGAACAGGCTTGGCCACACACTGCTGTAGCTTTCCATGCCTAAAATAGATGTTGCCAACCAACCACAACACTACAGTTTTCCTATGAGGCAGGCAGAGCCTCATGAAGGACCTTCAACACCATGCTCTGGGCAGCCACTATGGTTGTTTTGGAACTGGCATGATATTAGACCCATTTTATAAGTGAGATACAGGTCAACTCAGGCAGGCACTTTAGTTAGTTGCCCTGGTCTAGGTATACACAGTGCTGACACAGGTTGCTTCACCTTCCACTGGTTTTGTCTTATTTGTCCCAGCACAATCTGTATGTATTTAAAGTAGGGGATGTGTAAACACCAGTACAGGCTCTTGTTTTGCAACCTATTCCCACCCAACACTTTTCAGCAAGTATGTTCTGAGCCATACAAGTAGACAAACAAGCCATCTCGGGATGTAACTATGTTTGATGAGAAGATGAGTATTAAAAGGCACCAGGAAACTGGAGTGGAATATCAGACCAGGAAATAGGGGACCAGTAGACCTGGTTTTCTGCTCCTAGAGCTCTGAATCACTGTGTGTGGAGAACATGATGGACAGGGAGGATTAAAGGCATAACTCACAGATCTCATTTCCTGCAGACTCTGTGCTGGGTGTACAATACTAATCAAAAGAAGAAAAGTGCCTGGCCCTGTGGATCATAATCCACTGGGGGGAAAACTGACATTAAATAAACAAACACACAAATACATAGACATAGGAAGCACAGGGTGGAGTAAGAGAATAAAGATTGCAAACAGCTGAGGCGACCTCAGGATTCCCAGTGGATCCCTTTGGAGGAAGTGGCATTTTTTTTCCAGAAGGCCAGAGAAAGTGATGTGTTGGCCAGGTGCATTAGACAAGCCCCCACCCAGCCTTTGGAATAAGAGGAATATCCAGCCTTGGCCGAAAGAAAGGTCACCTTTGCTGTTAAAAACAAAAACAAAAAACAGCATCCTAGAACAGGGTGTCTGAAGTTAAATCAGGGGCCTTGGCAGGGCCAGGTCACATAGCCCAAATAACCTACTATCCATTCTAGGAACACGAGAAAGGTATAAAGTCAAGTGCCAACAGCCATGATAAAGCATGAGAAAGAGTGAAACAGTGGAGAGAGTCAGTCCAGGACATTCTCTAAAATTAAACAAAATCCAGAGGTTCACATCATTAGATCCATGCCATTCTATGCCTCCTCACAGTATCTGAGCCTGTGCCCTCTTCTGGAACAAAAGCTTCTAAAGATCAGCAACCACAGCTTATGAATTATGTTGTGACCTACATTTGGAACACAGTAGGCACACAGGATATATTCAGTGAATTGAAATTAATTATGCACATTATCTAAGCATGTGTAGATTCTCTGTATCCAAAAGGCAATTTCATACATGAATTCTATGTCATGTCCAAAAGTTGCTTTATCTCTAAAGCTGGGAGCCAGTAGTTCTGAGACATGCAAAGTTACAGATGTGTCTACCTAAAAAGACAATAACCTTTACAGATGTCGTGAATATGTGCTGATTGGACGTAATGCTGAGCATCTCCTGTCTTGGCTCCCACAGTGAAAAGCTCAACAAAAGATAACATGAAGATAAAATTACAGGGTACTGGGGAAATTTTCTGGAATTCTTTCAAAAACCAAGACAAACACAGTCACTACAGGAGAACAGCCAACTAGTAACAACATTTCCTCTCAAGATCAAGAAGTGGAATGACAGCCCAAGAGCACGGACTAAACTGAGCAACATGTTTGAAACTAGAAACTATGTGTAGCCAGTGGCGGACTTTTACAGGGAATTTGAAGCACCCTCAAGCCAAGAAGCCCTGACATAGAGGACAGCAGCAGAAAGGGATTACAAGGTGACTGCCACGGAATGAATTTTCCCCCCTTAGAAAATACATAACTTGAAGCTGCGTATGTCAGAATGAGACTTATTTGGAGACAGGGTCTTCACAAGTACTAAAGTTAAGATGGGATCATTAGAATGGACTTGAATCCAATAAAACCCATGCCCTTTCAGCAAGGAGAAGTTAAAAACAAAGCTCTACACAGAGGAAGATGCCATGTGAAGACAAACAGAAGCCCAAGACAGGGACCTGAGCCAAAATCTCTCTCCTGGCCCTCAAAAGGAAACCAGTCTCCAGTGTTGGTATAATGTTCCTTTGGAATGAATACACCTTACCCTTGTTTATTCAAATGCTGATTTCTCCCCCCCCCCTCTGGTTTCAATCCGGATATTGTATTGTGATACTTATACTAAGCATCCTGTCTCAACTCTGTGTAAACAGGACAAAATAAAGCAACTGGACACAATGTTGAGCTGGGAGGAGCCAGAGGACAGGAAAGAGGGGAGGATGGAAAGAGCAGCAAAGGAGTGGGAGGAGAAAAGGGGAGGGAGTTTGAAGGCAGGCTGGAGGAGAGAGATCTCGGAATGATGAGGAGAGATGGACTGGACCTAATTTATCACTAAAAGCAAGTACAATGTGGGAAACCTAAATGTTAGGAAACTATGAGGGCTTGGAGGTTTAGGAGGGAGTAACTATTGCCCAGCATTGTGTTCTAGGTTAACTAAAATCCCAGTCTTTGTGT
>CM053757.1:52102143-52196634 GCA_028658305.1 Pachyuromys duprasi
TGGGGTCTGTCTATAAATTTATATTTTAAAGTATAAATGAGGTAACTTTTGTTTCAGCTCTAATGTCAAAAAATGCTTAGAAATGCTCACTACTCCTTCTTGCAAAAATACGAGGTGAATGATTCAAGGACATTTCCTAGAGAGTGCACTGAGATCCACCATCATAGAATAGTAAGTGACAAGGTCATCGTGAAAGTCAGACCTGAGACCTGCTTACCTAGAGCAGAGATCTGAGGAGCCTAAACTAGTAAGGACACTTATATAGTCGTTTGCATGAATTGCCAGAGGGTATGGAGAAAATTTCAGAGCAAGAGATTGTTGGGTACTCTCCAAGTTTCAGACAACATCACTGAAAGTGTAGAAAAAAATGTGTGAGTCAGAGGAAGTGTGTGTGTGTGTGTGTGTGTGTAGAATGCTGACTTTTGGGCATGACGTGACTGTTGTACCCTTGAGCAGAAAGCAACTTTGTTGTAGTAAATAAATAGTACAGCCTAACAAATGTTTATTAGGCTATAGTTATTACAGCAGTATTATTTAACCTGCCATCACAATCAGTAAAACATAGACACCTGTTAGTTTTATAATTGCCTTAAAACACCTTGGGCTGGGAAGATAATTCCACCTACACTATTTCAATAACCTCACCATCCACCTCCCAGCCCCCATCCAATGCCATCCTCCTTAACCATCCTCATCTGGGCTATCTTCCATCTATAACCTTATAAATACATGCTTGCATTCATTCTTTACCTGGGACTTTCCATGCCATTATTGAAGTCCTTCCTCCTGACCCACATGACTTCTCTTCTGTGCTAACCCATCGTGGTGTCCTCCTTCTTCCTCTCTTCCTGTCTGTTTCCTAATTTTCTTGAACCGAAGGCCCAGGAACCTTAACCCCACCTACCCCATTCTGCCCTGCCCAGGTTTTAGGCCTTTAATCAACTGATCACATATAATGTCTTAGGCAGGTTTACACAACAACATTAGGTTTATCCAGGCAGTAAGCAGATCTTGAAGGCCAGTAATTAGCATGAAAATATAAGCATCAGATCAACCCCCAACACAACTGTGATTGTCTGCCCAAGATTAAGCTTATTAATATCCATTGTATGGAAGGAGCTCTTGGGTCCCCACAGTATCCTAAGGATATGGATGCATCTAATGCTTGGTGAGGGAGGGACATCTGCAGTGGTCAGCTACCAGTTAAGTGTCCATGCACCCATGAATACCCTCTCACCTACCGCCCTGTCAACAGCTCTAAGGACTCACTGAGTCTCAAGAGAGGTTGAACATGATTGAAATACATTATTCATATGTATGAAAATGTCATAACAAACCCATTACCATATAGAATTAATATATATTAACACAATGTTTAAAAAAACAAAACCGAAAAACTCCTGGGAGTTTCTATAGGATGAAGCACAATTTCCTAATTTTACTCGTAAGACGTTCCCCAGGTTCTCAGAGTGAAAAGCGATAATGGGCCTCCTGCCTCTCCATTGCGGTGAGAAGAGCAGCCACAGTGGAACACCCAGAGACATCCCAGAGCCTCATTCCCACCTCTCCCCAGGGAAGGACATATCTCCAGTTGCATATCCCCTATGCTCTTCCTCTATTGTCCAAAAGGAAATTTTTTTAAAGCCTGAAAACACCCATCCAGACCACAGGCCCTAGCAACTAGAGTTTTACTGAGAGATGATCTGAAGCTTCCCCTTGCACCAGCTTTACTACATGATCAGAGCTCAGTAACATAATTTTGTATTACATCTAAAAGTGCTGTAAGGTCCAGACTCTCATTTTAGGAGGAGTCCTTAGAGAATCAGAGATAGTAGGTGACCCAAACAAGGGCACTAGAGGAATTAAAACACGAAATGTAACTCATTCTTGACTCCGCTCTCTGAAATGGAGTATTCCATCCCTCTACTTATAGAGCTCCAGCCTTGGTGAACTTCCTTCCTTCCCTCAAATCCTCAGGTAAACCATCATGTAATTGAAGTCCCGCTAGGTAATGTACAACCAACCCTCGCACTCTTCATTTCCTTGTGTTGCTCTTTGCTCTTATTTTGCGGCTACACATTAACTTCCTACACATACACCTCACTCTTTTATTTTCATGACCTTTCTTAAAGATCTCTATCTATTTCTTTTTTTGGTTGGAGTAATGCTTCAGTTTTTAGAGATGTGTATGTGTGAGGTAGAAGCAAGGAAGAATGTGAGCATGTGCCTGCTGAGGCCAGCAGTGCCTGATCCCCTGGAGATAGTTACGGGTGGTTGTGAGCCACCCAGTATGGATGCTGGGATCCCAACTCTGACCCTCTGGAAGAACAGGAAATGCTCTGAACGACTGAGCCATGTCTTCAGCCTCACAGTTTCTGGAATTCTTAAGGAACCAGAAGGATATCTGTGATTACAGAAACTATGTGTCATCGTGAAGGAGTGAGCCACCCCATGGTCATTATTTTTCCATAAAACATATCTTCCCACAAATCACACAGGTGGGATGAGGTCCCCCATCTAGATCTCAAGCTGCTGTGTGTCATCCGCTCTCACAATGTGTTGGGATGAGTAATTGCCTCATCTCCCTCTTTAATTTTCCTCTGGCATTATTAGTAAGGGATGTTTTGGTTTCAAAAGATGGCGCCCCACTGTGATGATTAATCTTGGCTGTCAACTTGATTGGATTGATTGATCGGAGGTTAGTAAAGCCCAGCTCTGGGTGCAATGGCATTTCCAGAGACACTTATGTCATGAATGCTTTGGCGTAGTGAAAGGATTAACCCACTGATAGATTTGTAATAGAACAAATATGATGCAGTTATTGGGAAATGGTTAAAAGTAGGAAAGGCCTTCCTGGAGACAGTTCACTGGACACGTTCTCCACTGCTTTATTGTGCCACAGTTTCTTCTTGTTGCCTGTATCCACTTCCTGTGCACCAAGAAGTGAAAAATAGCTCCCAGCACATGCTCCAATCACTGTGGCCTGCACAAGCGTCTGAGGCCAAGCCACCATGGACTGAACCCTTTGCCATCAAAATTAATCTTTCCTCCCTTAGGGTCTTCCATCAGACATTTGGTCATATAGAGGCAAAAACAACTAACAGAGTGAGCATGCCGAAACCCAATGAGTCACCTCATAAGCATAGCAGGCAAGTCAAGACTTCAGTTCTGCCTATTGCCCACTGTGACCAATGTCCTCATCAAGATTTCCTCATGCCGGGCCATCTTCCCTATGAGCACAACATGCACATGCTGAGACTTCAGTCTCGCCAATCTTCCCATCAGCTCGGCACCTGTGCTGTGACATCAGCCCTGACCGTTGTGTTGCACCCACAATCTACCCATCTGAATTTCATACAGATGCAGCTCAAAAGCAAGCAACCCAGAATGCAGATGGGAACAGACTCATTGCCCTTCCTGGTGGTGGTGGTGGTAGTGGTTGCTTGGATGTTCAATATGTATGTTTTAGTTCTATTTTTTATATTTATTATGTTTTTTTCTAAATTTTAATGTTTAAGTTTCTTTTTCTAATTAATTACTCTTATATCTACTTGCAGTTTTCAACATTGTTAAGCTGCAGTGTTTTAATCTCTGTATTACCAGAAAAGGTCTTCCTTTCCTTCTCACACACCTATGAAAACACGTCTTCTACATTTATGCATGTAAATGGTCACCTTGCCACCTCTCATACCTCTAACCTACACCCTTTCCTTCTCATTCATACTGTGCCCTCTTTCCTCATTTCCCCATTCCTTCTTCAATATTGATATCTTTGTTCTTAAAGCAAAACAAAAAAACAAAAACACACACACACACACACACCTCTCTTTGAACCACACTTCTTCTCTAAACATGCCCTGATGCTACTAGCTTTGAATCATAACAGGCACACAAGTCCATAGCAAAAGGGTTCCCTACAGCTAGGCAGAAACAGAGTGTTGATGAATAACAGGGGGATAGTATTATTGTGTCTTCTACCTAAATAGATGCAGAAAATGAACTTCTAGTGAAACTAACTCTCTAGGAGGTCTCGCAGGAAATAAAGCAAACTAATAAATAGAGTTGGTAAAAAAAAAAATAAAGTAATAATAAAAAGTTAAAACTAGGAGACACATTCATTCCAGTAGATGACATAAAATATAATAAAGAAACACAAAGATATGAGTCTATGACCCACCATGGTTCACTCCCAACTCCCCGGCTCCCCTTCACCCAAGATAGGTGAAGTAGCTTAGAAAAATGCACATTCCTGCTTTAAAAAAGAATCAGTGACCATATAACAGAATTAAATAAAATTACACAAACTAAGGAAATCTAGTCAAGACCTCAACAAGACAGTCTCCAAAATGAACAAAACACTTGGTACATTGAAGAAAAAGTCCAAAATATGAAAAAAAAAGATTCAGCAAGGAAATTGAAACACTGAAAAATAACAAAACAGACATTGTAGAAATCACAGGAACAATTGATCAAATAAAAACCACATCAGAAAGCAACGCCAACAAAGAAGCCCATGAAGAAAAAATGAGTTTCATGCAGAACAAAGTTGAGAAAATTGCACACTCAGACACACATAAAGAAAAAAAAATTACTGAACATGAACAATACTTCCAAGAAGCCTGGGATACAACCAGAAAAAAAAAAAGTGAAAATCCACAGAGTAGAAGAAAGCTGAGATATATCAAAAGGAACAAATAAATTCTTGAATGAAATTCTAGCAGCACACTTCCCAAGCCTACAGCAAGAAATCAACATCCAAACACAAGAGACATTTCCTAGATGTGAATAGAGAAGAATCTGTCCCCAGCACACCATTGTCGGTTCCCTCCATAAAACAATCATTGTGGCTAGAAAAATCAAACTATGCTCTGATTGGCTGCATCACAATTACTTGCCTAGCCCTTGAGCCAGGAGTGCCATTCTTCCAAAGCCAGGTGAAAACAAAATGTGAAAGAGAGTGTTCTCCAGGAGATGACTGACCTGAGGTTATCAAAATAGGGAGAGACAGACACAGTGCCAGCCACCACCAGCAAAGACCAATACTGGTCCCCTTGAGAGCAGGAACCTCTTTTTTATTGCCCACATCTCCATGTCTTGACTGGCAGTACAGCCACATGTGGGTTAACAACACAGCCACATTCTAAGACAGGTATCAGTAACTGACTCAATCATTGTATGAACACAAGACTAGATGGTGGCAGACAGTGACTCAGCATGGCTTCCTGTAGTTGAGAGACGCAAAGGCACAACATAGCATAGTATCTTACAATAAGTTCTTTTTACAATTAGAAAGAGTATACTCCAAAACTATTAATATAAAATAGTAAAAATATAATAAGAAAACACAGAAAATAGTAACATGGTTTATGATCATTACCAAGTGTATGCACTGTGCAAGTCTGTGATTGACAATGTAGTAGGACTCTTTCCAATGGCACCGCCACAAACACATGGAGAATGCTTTGGCCTATGCTATTGCAATGGCTCCAGCGTCACTGGCTGATGAGAATTTTCAGCTCTATTATAGTTGCATGAGACCATTGTTGTATGCGTAGACTGTTGTTGGTTAAAAGGTTGATACTTAGTGTGACTATCACAGCGAGAATGCAGAAGGGAGCTCAGTTTAATAAGTTGCTCATTTGAACAAATTACTGCAGGTAGTTATTAAAAGTGTTCAGTAATACCTCATGCCTTAATTAATTCATGATACTTCAAATGACAGGTGTATGATACTGGTTAATAACACACAGCGCCCATGGTCCACTGGATGTTAACGATGCTATCCTATGGCATATGGACCTCTGGGACAGATCTGAAGTGGCTCTTCTCTTCCTCCTCCTCGGCTTCCTTCTTCTTCTTCTTTGTTATTAAGTGATACAGATCTAAACTCCAAACATGGCCATTAGGAAAGTGTTGCCACCTTTTTAATTAGATATCCCAGGAGATCAGACCCAGGATGCTGCAGGAAGACAAAGCTAACAAGAAGAAAATGGAAATGTCACCCTCATTAACACAGCCATTCACAGGAAGAAGGACCAACCCCGGGTCTTGGTGATTGTCAGAGGGCAGGCTCCTGCAAGGAACCTGAAATGAGTGTCAGAGAGAACAGCTGCAGTGCCTAGAAGTGAGGCTGGGGTACTTATCGAACTGAGAAATCAGGCAGAGGGAGAAGCTCATCTGGGGCAGACTCCAGATCTCCCTCACTCCACGGTCCCCTGGGAGAGTCTAAGGACTTTCTTGCAAGGTGATTGTGAAATGTGCATGTTGTGGTTATTGCCTATTTATTTCCCATTTATATTAATGTGCCCTTATTATGTGCAACTTCTAACCATGATAGACAGAGGTCTTCCAACCAAGCAAAAGGGCAGATGAAGGTGCTTTCTAAAAAGTACTTCTCTTCTGTCCTTCAGAGCCCTTTCAGCTCTCTCCACTTCTCCCTTACTCTACGTTATTTTCTGTCTCTCTCCACATGCACGCGTGCGCGCACACACACTGCAAAAGATGAGTCTGAATGAATACCCTTCATGGATATTCTTACTGCTCCATCACACAAAAAGACTTGGCCTCGCCAAAATGACAAGATGTCTACACTGAGGAAGTGATGAGTCACAGCAGAATGTGCATCAGACTTGCAGAAGTTCTGAGTTTAAGTCACATGCTGGGAACTCGGGTACAGCAGCCCACCCAGCCCTTCACTTCATTACCTGTTAAAAATAAAAACAAAAACATAACAGAATTTATTAGTGATGAAGTCTCTGCCATGGTCTTAATTAAAAAATTAATAAGAAACAATAACCCTTTGACAGCATACACAAAACTGTACAAAACCAAGCCAGACAAAATCCCAGCACAGACAGGGAAATTGGGCATGCAATCACTCCCCTAGCTGAGGGCTATTAGCAATCATTAGCTGTTAGGATAGGGAAAGACAATTTCCCCTAAGAGTGAGTTGACCACTCTCCAGTGGAGGGCCACACATCAAAGAATCGTTGGGCAGCACAAGCTGGTATTAAAGGGGGAAAAAGACACAAAATTGAGTGGGTAGAGAAAACCCACTGATTTATACAGGTAAATCTGTATAAAGTTAGGCAAATATGATCAAAACAGGCTGTACAAAATTCTCAAGGGACAAATCAAATTTTTTTAATTAAAACAAAAAGTCCTGAACTGCCATGGGCTACATCTGTGCAGGGGTTCTAGGTTTTCTCCATACATGGTACTTGACTTGAGTATCAGTCTCCGCAAAGACCCCTGTGCTCATATTTCTTAGTTCTGTTGCTCTCCTGTGGAGCTCCTGTCCTCTCCCTATCTTACTATTTCCCACATCTTTTGTAAGATTCCATGCACTCTGCCCAACAGTTGGCCATAAGTCTCCGCATCTGCTTTGATATTCTGAAGGGCAGGGACTGCCTCTGACATGAACTGATTGGCCTGCTCTTTGATCACCTCACCCTGATGGGCGAGCAGCCTTTCCAGGCCACGGAGGAAGACAATGCAGCCACTCGTGATGAGAGCTGATAGACTAGGATCAGAAGGAAGGAGAGGAAGACCTCCCCTATCAGTGGACTTAGGGAGGGGGCAGCTGTGGAGAAGGGGAAGGGAAGGTGGGACTGGGAGGGGAGGGAGGAGGGATTTATGGGGGGATACAAAGTGAATAAAGTGTAATTCAAAAAATAATAAAAGCAAAAAAAAAAATAGAAGAATAGAAACAAAAGCCCCTGCCAACAGGGACAGATCACTGTGTCCTTGAGTTCTCAGGCTGCAACTCTGACTAAGTAGAAGACAAGGGACACACAAGATTGAAAAGTTTGGAATCGGGGCTAGGGGTGGGCAGGAACCAAAGCCGGTCCGGAAGGAGCACAGGAGTGGGACTCGAGCAGCTACACAGCTGGAGAGGGGCTCTGCCATGTTACGGTTGCAGCTGTCTCATCTTACCCCCTTCTCCCCAACCAATGCACCTTAGTGTATATGTTTCCCATAGCAGAATGCATGAAGACGAGGCCATGTCAGAGGCCTCATCTCTGACAAGGAAAGATAACCACTTGACTCAAATTAGATCATAGGTGGCTGGACCCTCAAAGTTTCCAAGAGACTATGTCTAACAAGGGGCGGGGGCGGGGGTGAGGCAGAGGGCAAAACATGCCTCAAAGAAAACTGTAAGGCCTTTCGGGATGAAAGCAGAAAAAAAATTAATGAAAGAGCAAAGACAAGATGCCACCATTGTAGATTCTACCCCAAGCCTAAAATCCCAACAGGCCAGGACCACGTGTGCAGCCACAGACAGTGCCAAGGCCACCGCAGACCACATGTGCACCTACAGACGGTGCCAAGGCCACCACAGTTGACTCAGCCCTGCAGCAATTGTTCTCACACCAGCTGGTACTCCGCTACCCTCTACAGTTTTCCATGAAGACTAAGAGATCCCTGGCGATTAACCCTCGCCACTCGCACCAAGAACTTGAGTAGAATCTCATCGTGCAAAGAGCTTAATCGAGCAGACACCGCACACAACACTCTGGTGTGAAATGTTCTACTAAACAGCATTAAGAGAGTGACCACTTTGTGCTGGGGACAGCATTTGGGGAATTAGCAAAAGGGGTACTGGGTGTAAAGTCAAGGGGTAAATCAGATTTCTCGGTGGAAGTGCCTGTTCTTTCACACCTAAGCTGGACGGTTCTGTCTTGACACCCCCTGACAGCTGGACTCCCATTTCACCATGCCTCCATATTCCCAGCCCGCCACCAACACACCTTCACCTTTCTCTGTACTTGACAGCCTCTCTGTCTGTAGCCGCATCCTTGAGACTGAGCCACGAGCTGCTTCCCTGGCTGACACTAGAACAGGCCACCTCCCCCTCTCTGCATATGCCCATCATCCAGGTCTTTGACGCTGCCCGTAGCCCCTGCAGGTTAAGGGGGGAGGAGATTAGAAATTATCTAAATCACAACAATTCCCTCACAGCTTTTGTATGATTGTAGGCTCTGGTGAACCAAACTGTCCAGCTGGGTAATTGAAAGAAACACACTTATTGAAATGTGCATGCTTACAGTTATGCTTAGCCCCCGGATAGCAGCAAAGCTGACCTGAAAAAGAATAAAAAGCCCCTTGCAGCATTCCAAGTAACCACTCAGTACAAGCCCTCAGGGGCTTAACTCTCCGGTGTCAAGAAAGAGCTTTGATTTTTCCACTCTCCTGGTGCCTCTCAGCTGTTGCCAGCTGCTAGCTGCCAGGACTCAGGCAAGATATGAAAGTGGGACCCACCAGTGTGACATTTCCCCCCTCATAAAAGGCTTTGCCCGAAAGGTGTCAGAAACACAGCCTTGTTGTTCAGCCTTCATTTCATGCTCAGAAAGAGTGGGGCTTTGATCATCTGGGGAGCCTGCTCTGAGTGACAGCTACAGTAAGCAGCAGATGGGTTTCTAGATGGGGCCCCTGATACATAAGAGCCGAACTGTGCAAGGCTACCCTGTCCCTGCACATCTCCACCTAAATGCTAGAGATGCTATAGAAACTGTGTGTGAGTGCTTAGTAGCACACTAATGTTGTTGCCCAGCTACAGAATCTTAGGTCCTTAGTGTTGAAAACATCCAAGGTCATCAAAGCCTGTATGATGCCAGATGTCAGAATCCTTTCCCTGCGCTCTGTGGCCTTAACTAGGATTCTAGTAGATTTCGGTCTATAAGTCCATCCATAAAGAGCATGGCATGCCTCAGCTTAAAGTTGGGGACATCACACTTGAGTTCACGGGGAAAATATGCTGGGTGACAGCTGACAAGTGCTCTGGAAGGCGCTCCAGCAGCGTTCCGCAGGTATTTACCGCCTGCGTTCAGCTGTCAGCAAAGCTGCCGGTAATGAGATCTCTTTCTACTAAATGGGCCTGGCCCTGTCACCTCCCGGATGACATACGACAGGCAGAAACCAGGCTGAATGGAACTTGTTAAGGCTTTATTGGTCCCCTGGCCAGCGACGTGTGTGTGTGGGTAATGAGACACTATAGCTCAAGTCACAAAAAATAATTTTTTGACAAAGGTTTCTGTTGGGTCTGCAACCCCCAAATCTAGAGATATTTTTCCCCCTTGGAAAATGCCTTGTAAAAATATTACTTATTGTAGTATTTTAAAATATTTTTAAATTGTTTGAGAGTATTATACATATATATAATGTTTTCATCAAATTCCCTCCTCTCCAATTTCTCCCCTATGTTCACCATCACTTTCCCTTCAAACTTCATGTGCTCTGTTCTTTTGTTTTGTTTTGTTTGTTCTTTAACTGCTGAGTCCACTTAGTGCTGCCTGTATGAGCAGCAGTGTGGGGCTTTGCAGAAGCATGGGTAGACTCCCAGGGCCTGCACGCTGGGAAAAGTGACTCCTCCCCCGGCAGCCATCAGCACAAGTTCAAATGGCTAAGAAGGCTAAGAAATCTGCTGATGTTTTTTTCTGTTTAGTTATTTGGGGTTTTTTTTGTCTTAGCCATCAGGGGAATGAAAATTAAAAATACTTTTAGATTTTATATTACCCCAGTCAAAACAACTAAGCTAGAAGAGGAAGAAACAAATGAAGGAATGAATGCCGGAGGAGATGCTGGAAGAGAAGAGCTCTTTATTTCCTGTCGGCGACAGTGCAGACTGGTGAAGCCATCACAGAAATCATTGTGAAAGTTTCTCGAAAACCTGAAAATAGATGGACCATAGGTAGTAATTTTTAAAAAAATTCTTTGGGTTATATGGAAATTCCCAAATACAAGCTTGAGAAATGTGTTCATGAGACTCAGGATTTCTGTTTGTTTTATTGGTTTCTGCTTGGGTTGGTTTGGTTGGGTTTGTTATCATAGTAGCTCATGATGGCCTCTGAATACATGTAACTGTGTAGCCAAAGACTGACTTTGAACTCTGGATCCTGAGGTCACTGGCCTGTTCCACCATGTTGACTTGGACCCAGGATCTTAGTGTTGAGACGATTTTCTAGATCCATGTATGATTCCCCAAACACAACAGATGCAAAAGACATCAGCCCCGTGGACTGAGGGTGACCATACAAACTGTGATGTCAGGAGAGAGGCAGCTAGATCTCAAAGCTCTCCTGTGTGAGGAGATGCAAAAAGAAGCAGACACAGAGGCTGGGCTTTATAGCCTGAGCCCTTCTTTTACAGGCCATTGGGGGCACATACAACTTGCACGGAGGTGTGCCCAGCCTATGGCTACAGCATGAGAAGCAATCAGATATTACTATTTGAAAGGACACCCATGTGAGGTTTTCAGCCCTCTGTGCTGGGAGCAAAGCTCATGGTGTCCTGTCCCAACCCGGAGGGATTTGTTAGGGACAACAGACTACATGAATCATATTTAAGGGAGTTAGGGGGACAGACTGACTTCAAGGATTTCAGCACCTCGGCTCCTGGAATAAAGATGGATATATCCAATTACAGTCTGCCTCAGAGAGGTTCTAAAGCAGTCTTCTAGGGCCTCTCAGCCAGAACACCTTGTCAGCAACTAGTGGTGATGTAGGCATCTGAAAAAACATCACATATATCAAAGGAACGGCTTTGTGAAATAGTAACAGACTCACTCACCCTTCTTCCAAAGGGAGAGTTTATTCTGCTTTAAACAGGTAAAATCTATGATGTAAACCTAGATTAGGTTTATAAAGTAAATTACAGGCTATGAAGACATTTCTGGGCTTCCAAGATGGCTCACATGATAAAGCACTTGTTGGACAAACTCTAGGACCCAAGTTCCAACCCCAGAGCTAAGATTAAAAGTCAACATGGTGACACACTCTTATAACCCCAAACCTGGGGGAGGGTGAAGACGCGTGGAACCCAGGATCACAAGCAGCCAGGCATTCTAGAAAAATCAATGAGAGCCCTTGTCTCAAAAACTAAAGGTAGAAAAGCCAGGCTGGGAGTGCATACCTTTGATCCAAACACTCAAAAGGCAGGGGCAGACATTCCTGTGAATTCAATGTCATCTTGGTCTATAAAAGTTTTAAGACAGCCAGGGCTACACAAAGAAACCTTGTCTCTAAATAAGTAAATAAAGTGGAAAACAATCAAGTAAAGATGCCCAACATAACCTAGGACCTGCACATGTACCTGCACACGTGTACACATGCACGCTAACAAGCACATATGCCACACACAACACAATATACACAAAAATTTACTACCGTATTTCTATTAAGAGAAAATTCTTTACTGAACCTAAAGTTGTCGTCCCCCATTTTTTTTCAAAAACATAGTCTTAAGGACAATCTCAAAGAATTTAGTTACATAAAATGATCCTTATTTGTTCAGGGCATATATATATATATATATATATATATATATATATATATCAATGGGGTCGGCATATTTAATACAGTCTTTCATAAGATCAGCTTCCCTGTACAGGCAAAGAATGTGGCTTTGCCTGGGCTGTGTTGCATGGTTTCTATGACCATAAGAACTGATGCAGTTGAATGGCAAGAACATCCACTAAGCAAAAGTGTTTACCTGTTTGAAGTGTTTTGCATATGGATCCCAATAAGCTTGTGCTAAGCACCCCCCATGCACCAACTATATCCACATGAACACATACACCATTCTCCATGTGTTCTCTGTTCTGCAGGGGCCTGGATTCTGGCTGGCATCCTGAAACTCGGCTTCTGGACAGAGAATGAGGTTCCATTTTTCTCAGGAGCAGCTAGAGCACTTTAGGATGAGGCCGAGTACACTAAGCCAGAGTATGGAAAAGATTTTTCACAGAGTGCTACAGTCTAGCTCTTTTAGCATGAGGTCACAAACACAGTGGAATCTCAGGTGTTCCAAAGCATATGATGACACCAAAACGTTACGGCTCTTGGTTAGGCTTCTGTGCTGAGCACTGCAGAGGTCCAGGCCAAGGCCCATGCCTGGTCAGCTTGCAGCTAAGACACAAGCCTGGTGAAGCCCAGGCCAGGCAAGGCCCAGGCCCAGTGGGCTGGAGGGCAGGCCTGGTAGAGAATAAATGAGGAATCTTTGTCCATCTTGAAGTGAGAAAGTATACCTTTATTCATGTGAAACCAAGAGCCCTATAAACCATGGGCAGAGGGAGGGATTTCGAAAGGGTGAGTGTGTTTGATTCGATGGGGTCAGGGAGTCAGGGGATACTTAAATGGTCCTATCACAGATGGAAAATACAGTACTTATTTATCCTATAGGGAGAGAGGGGAGCAGGATCAACAAGTACAATTAAAGGTCACTGCTGGGCAAAGATCTTCAGGGTGGGTCATTTCTAGGAATTCCTAGATGCTTGCTAGAGCAGTTTTCTAATGAGGGACAGGTCTGGCCTGTAATCTGCCCTAAGGGCCATGTGACCTCTTTATAAGACCTGGAATTGCCCAGATCAGGGGAGACTTTTAAAATCCCGCTGAGGAAAGGGAGTCTATCACCAGAGACCAAGCACAAATAATTGGCTATCCGGAGATGACTGGCTTCAGCCTTATCCAGCAGAGACACACACACATATGTGAGGCATATGCCTTTGCAACTGGCATGAACACCGGAAATAGCTGCTGATGAAATTCAGCTGATATTTGCTGACTTCATTACCAACTTCTACTTGGTGCCTCAATTTCAGCTCAGAGAATTCCTCCCCCCCCCCCCACCCTACACACACACACACGCACACTGTCTTCCTGCACTCATCACATTGTGGTGTGACTTGTGTACCCATTGTCCCACAGACGGGCATTGAACGGCCTCCTCCAGTGTCTTCTCTACATGAAGTCATCTGAATGCTGGTGATTCCAGGCTTCTGTGTGCACCATGGTGACCATGCCACCTCATGAAAGTTACGGCATGAAAGCTTCTGCTCCAAATCTGGTGTTGGAAGGCCAGCTTTCCAGCTTGGTCCCCTTCTGTGACTAACCGTTTTTACCACCCATTCACTGTTGCCTAAGGTAGCTCCAGTCACTCACCATTGCTTATAATTAACTTAGCATAGGGTCTACTATAGGCATTCAGACTTTACACAGGGCCTTTAAAACCTTCTACCCAAGAGGCTAACAAAGCTTTGTCCCCCCTCGTAGCTGCACATTTTCTAGCCGCCTCCAAGTCGCTTTATTTGTGACAGCACCCCTCATCTTTTCATTTGATCCACTCACTACAGTAACTAATTCATCCAGGTTTGGCTGCCACTTACCCACTGTTACATACTTAAGTTCCAGATCCTGGCAACTCCTTCACCCTCCGTAAACTGACTCGGCAAGTGGTACAGTTTGAATGTGACTGTCTTTCAAAAGTTCGTGTGCTTAAGGTTTGGTCCCCAATAAGACAGTGTGAAGAGATGATGGAGCCTTTAAAAGGTGAGGCTTTGTGGGAGGTAGCTAGGTCATTGTGCACACTGATCCTGATCTACAGGAGTGAGTGGTGGTAAGAGCCATTCCAGCCTCTGAAGCTCTCTCTCTGGCTTCCTTTCTGTGTGTCTGCCATGAGGCTTTTGCCAGAAGCCAAACAAATAGGGTAGCTCTATTTATTTTACTGTCTGTATTGCTGTGATAAAGTATCTGGCGGAAACAGGGAGGGAGGGGCTTATTTTTGCTTAAAGTTTCAGAGGAAGTTCAATCCATCACAGCAGAGATCATGCAGCAGTATTGGAGACTCTGTCCGTGGTGACAGATGCCTGTGGCCAACTCCTCACACAGGAAACAAGCACTGTAGAGCAGAACTAGAGGCAGGAATAGCTCTCAAGGCTTCCACTTGTAACTTAACTGCCATCCAAGTCCGATATCTCAAATGGTCTGCGACCTCCTAAAACAGTGCTGTTGCAGATTTAAACCATAATATCTGAACTACCTGGACCTCTATGAGCTAATGATGCCTCCGCATCTATGAGCTAATCAAGTCTCTCCTTGAGTCAGTGGTTTTATTATAGCAATAGAGAAGCGAAAAATGACGACACTAATAGAACTGGCCTCCCGCCTTCCCTTGTATGGTTATAATTTTCCCTACCTCAACCAATCCCTTACGTGTTTTGTTCTGAACATCTACTTTTACCTTGTCTTCTCTGAGAGCTTTTGGAGGAATCCACAGAATTCCAAACCTTCAGTCTTTAAACGATGCACCTCACAAGCACAGATATCCTACGTAGAAGCCCGCTGTCACTTTGGAGACAACATACCTAAGAGGATTGATAATAAACACTGAGATGCCACATTTAACCTGAAGAAAGACTTCCACATGTGTGACACAAGCAAGCAAAAAAGACACCCCTTGGAGCATTATTTGCAATGGTGAAACTAAGAAAACTACTTAATAGTATATTCATGGGAGCCAACGTGTAAAGGGACTTTGCTAGATCCCAACTGTAGACTCCTACTCAGCCATGAAGAAGAACTGTTAAAACCTAACTCCTTATGTTGGGAACTGATCAGAAGCTCCTAGGCATGATATTGGTTACTTTTCCTATTGCTCTGACAAAATACCTAGAAGATCCAAATGAATGGAGGAAGGCTCTATTTTGTCTTATGGTTCCAGAGGGCACCATGCATCACAACAGAGAAGGCAGGACAACAGATGAGGCTGGAGACTGTAGCTGCAGGAGCTTGCCCATACTTGGGAAGATTAGACAACAGAGGCAGGCTACAGGTATGTACACACAGGAGCCTGTGTTGTGCCCGAATCACGGTACCCCAAAAGACCACCACCAGGAGCCGAGTCTGTTGCAAATCACATGAAGATCTTTTTATTATAAATCATTACAAACTGCAGCATGGGCTCACACCCCCACCGCCGAAGCAGTGAGAGCCGAGAGCCCCGTCCTCAGGTTAGTTGGGTAATTTAAAGATTCTGGTCCCTCCCAGCATGCCCAAGGCAGGGGTGATTCCTACCTAGCAAGCATCTATTGGTTGAAACCTTGCATTTTGAATTGATTGGCTATAGGAAGGTCCCCAAACCATTCATGATCAGGTGTCCCTCCCTAGGGGGGATAGGCCAGTTTCCTAGCAACTATTATCTCTAGTGTGTGGAGAAAGAATGCGGTTCTTCCCCTCAGGACATTACTAGACCTCCCCACCCAACTAGTTTAGGCCTTAAACATTAATAATAGCCACCTTTAATCTTTTGGTCTCTCGCCTGGAATCACTAGTACTTCCAGATTACTTCAGGGAGAGAATACTGAATGAACCTGGTCCAGTACCTGTGGGTGCCTAAATGACAGCCCAGTGTATAAAGTCCCCACAGCTTCCCAAAACAACACTGCCAGCTAAGGACCAAATGCTGAAACTCATGAGCTCAAGGGAGGCAGTTCGCATTCTGTAAAAAGTGAGCAGAGAAAGGGGACTGAAATCACTCAGCAAAATAACATGTTTGTCTCAAGGAAAGGAACTGGGTTTATTGGGAGGCATTCCAAAATAACCAATGTTTGAATAATAAATACATATTTGAAAGGACATGATTCTCCCACTCCATCTCTTATCTACCAATACAGTCATTCTGCTTGGCTAATTAGTCCCTGACACCGTCTTCCCCTCTCTTTCTCTCTAATCAATGAGTTTTCAAGCACTATCAAATCCTTCTTAAGATAGATGTTCAGATCAATGTTCTGGAAATGCTGTTAATAGGCAAATGTTACCTGAAAGGAGTAGCAGATTAAATGTGTAAGCATGCAAATCAAAAACAGATACTTTGGCTTGATTGTTGCCTTCCAGACCCTGCAGGGGCACAAAAGGAAATCAGCAGGTGGGCAACAGAAAGAGCAGTGGTCTCCAGGAAGCTGGTGGGGGTGGGGTGCGGCTTCATGAGGAGGAAGAGTAAGGGGTAAAGATGAAACACAGCTTTTGTTAGGTACTTCAACAAAGGAGACCAACGTAGAACAGATTTAAATGGAAATCTTGGGAAGAGTTTTAAACTGAGAACAAAGCAAACACCCTCATCTGCCTCAAAAGGCCTTTGAGACTATGGCCTCTAAACCCCCAGTGAGTTATATACCTCAAAGGGAATAGGACTACCACAAAGTGTGGCTCCACAAACATGGCTTGAATGGACGAAATATGCGGGCAAGAACACTGCGTCAGAAGAGGTGTGGTCATACATCTCCACTCAGGAACAAGGGAGGACCATGCTGAGTTTCGGTTCCCCCTCCTTTGTTGCTTCCACGCCACCCAGGTCACTACTTTCTCAGGAGCTTCCACCCCGTCTTCTTACAAATTCCCGGCAGTCTTGAGGCATGCCCACCAATTTCTGCTCCCCTCCACTGTCTCGGGATCCATTCGCAAAGCATGAGTGTTCTCACCCCTGTCAGTAGATGAAAACCAGAGCTCAGCTGCTCCGCGCCACTCCTAGCACAGGAAGGGCCGCCAGGGGCTGCTCTCTATCATAAAGTTTGTAATACTTCCAAACTCCATAGGACTCCCCCAGGCTGTTCATAATGTTCTGTGGGAGCCTCGGGGCAACAGGAAATTAGAAAGCACATCCGTTCCATGAAATAACACCATCTCTCCTCCTTCCTTTGGGCTCAGATCTCCAAGCGGAAAGCAGAATAGAAGCTGGTGCTGGATGGGAGACGCTGCTTGTAGTTCAAGAGTTACACAGTTCCCCGACAAAACAATGCGTTTGATTGTTCTCTGTTTTTGAAACCACAGTGTCTCCTTTTGGTGAGATCCAAGACCCTTGAGCCATTTCCACTCAGCTTCAAACATTCCTCTCTTGCAAGAGAAGTGCTCATTTCTACGCAGTGCCCATGTAATTGGGTGTGTCTGAACCAGGCTGAAGAAAACTTGACTCTCAAGGGGTGAGATATAACAATCCCATTGGCGTTTATCATGAGGTGCAAGTACACATGTATCTAATCCTCCCATAAAAACAGAGTAGGAAACATTTTATACTGATTGGTGGACACATGAATCACTGTAGTGTACATGGTTCATTCCTGCTTAGAACAGAGAATCTGGGCCCAGATAATCTTGTTGGATGTTCTAAAGGGAGACTCCTTAAGACTAAGGAAGTACACAACTCAGAAGCTTTAGGAAATTCCTGAAACTAATCAGACGTACTATATTATATTCTTCTCAAGCTTATATTAGTAATAAAGACTGCTGAGAAACACTCTCAGAGAAGCTAAACTGTACAACAGGCCCAGGCCAGCAAGTTGTCTGAAACTCAAAGAGCCCAGATGAGCAACCTGGAAGAAACACTTTATGATCTATTGATCTTCCTGAAAGTCATGCAGGGAGCTCCAGGGTTTCAGATTTTATGAGCAGTCACCCATGCTGAGTTAGTTTAAAGATGCAACTGCCTTTGAGTTGTTTCTGCTTCTTAAGTAACCCCTGACACATATTCCTGTAAGAAGTCTCAATTAATTGGTTCACCTAGTTGGACCTAGTTGGTACCACCTAGTTGGTGGTATCCTTACTTTGGTCTGTCATTAGTTCCTGCATGACTAAGTGCTTGTTCACATCTTCCTGGGAATAGTGTCACATAACAACTTACATACACATCAGTACATATATATGTGCACATAGCCATTTGGAAATACACAGGCAGCCACATACCACAAATACAAACATATTCTCAAGGTCATGCATGCATATGTTTGTATACATACAAGCATTTGTATACATGCATACCTAATAACATACATATGTGCTGACTCATGCACATGCATGCATTGTGACACAGTTACCTCTGAGCTAAAACATTGCATTCTGGAAGAAAACTCATGAAGACTGGAAATTCTAAAAAGGAGTTTCTTTAATGCTTAAAAGGTAAAACAACCCACAAGTCTCAGGAAATCCCTGAAACTGACCAAATGCACAAGGGTCTTCCTCCCCAGAGGACACTCTCCACCATGTCAAGCTATCAGCAGAGTACCCCAGAGTTGCAGCTTTTATGAGTTGTCACCAATGCTGGGGGCAGGGGAGCTTTTGGTGATGCAGATGCCTTTGAGCCATCCCTGTTTCTGTGAGTAAACCCAGTAAATTCATTAGTTCAACAAGGTGGACTTTGGTATAATTTCTTCAGTCTGTTGTTGGTTCCCTGACTAGATGACTATATCATGCCTCTGCAAGAGAAGTCTCATAAAAAACATAATCAAACATATACAACATGTGTACATGTATATAAATATTTAAACACACAAACTCAAGTAAGAAAGCATGTACACTTACATATACACACAGTAACATACACACAATTAAAATAACAAGTATGCATTCATATGTATACATGTAAACATTCAAATACACACTTGTAAAAACACACACTGATTTCGATGTGTACCGATACATATACACAGAAGACATAGATGCAAACCCACATACAATCATATTGTGATACAGACACACAAACATATATATAATCACAGCAACATTCATGTATAAACAAATATACACTGACATATGTATGTACATATACAAAAGTTGGCACATATGAGTACTTATATATACAGCACATATGTACACAAAGACATACATAAATATGCATGCTCACTCTCAGACATGTATACATACATGTGATCATATATAAATACACACATCCACAGAAGCACACACTCAGAAACACATGTGAAAACACGTACATACAAACACACACTTATACAGACATATGCACACCCACATGCACTCACATACATATGCATGCATGCACATGGACAAATATACACACATGCATACTCATGCATGTATATGTGTGTGTATACACACACACATTTATTTACTTGCATTATCACACACAAGTGAATCCCAACCTTCCTGATATGCCAATCACTCATCGGACACAGTTTTTATTAATTATCTATGCAATCCTTCTTATACCATGAAATGTAAATAACACATATGACGGTGGACTGAAACACCAAACCGTGGAGGCAACTACAAGAGCATCTCATGGGGATGAGATTGAGATTCCAAAAACAAGGGAAAGGGACAGAAAATTGTCCATACATTTCCTCTTATTGAGACAAACATGAGCTAAAGCAGAAAGCTCAGCTCCCATTGTTGGGAGCAGTGGGGACTATTAGAGGCTGTGTATGCTGAAAATAATTTTTGTGCATTATTTTGTAAAGAGTGGCGCATTTGGCTTCATAGCAGTGAAATCAAGCATAGAGAATGCCCTTAAATTCTTGGAGTGCATTACTGCCGCACACAGCTTTTCTGTGTGTTTCACCCTTAGAAAAGGGCTTAATGACCTCCCTGCTGCATTCTTTGTCTGGGTAAAAAGCAAAGGGGAAGGATCGTGATTGGATGTAATGAATTACAACCTGGGTTGAGCACGGGACAAAGCTCATTTAGTTGTTGAAAAGGCAGAAAATTGGTGGCTCCAATGGGTGAGAAAAGCCGATGTAGCCAGGAAAATGGTGCATCTGTCTTCTTGCCTGTGGAGCCTGTGGGACGCTGCCAAGGGGTCCAGTGCCTACCTGGACAGGTCTCCACAGGACTGCAGAGTCTTGTGTGAGCAGGAGTAGGGACTCATGTCTGATTCTCCAGTTTTCAGCAACTACAGGGCACAGGTGGGGCCCAGCCCATTTACAGAGCACAGTTCTGTGGTTTGTAAAAGCTTCAAGCTACTTAAGATGTACTGTATAATGAACCTCAAAATCACCTCCCAGGATAGCACACAGATTCTCAGCTCCAAGCATTATGCCACAAACATCAGTCTAGATGAAAACATGTCTGAAAACATGGGATCCTGAACCAGGATGACCTGGAACACTGGCCCCAGTGGGCTCTCCAGAGTGATGTGCACTAATTCTAATCTCCTCAGAACTAAGCTCCCAATGTATGCTGAAATCCCCACTGTGGCTGTTTGCATATATGTACTGTCCTTATTAGGGGAAACACCTGACATGTAGTCAGAGGTTGAGGTGAGCCCAGCAGACAAGCCTAGGCATTGTCCTGGCACTCTTTGAGTTTATTCAAGCCATAGAGAAGTCTTTGGTTTATCTCATAGCTGAAAGACTCCACATTGAAAAAAAATCATGTCCTATAACATTATTGACAGCCTTTCCAAATTAAGAGGATTTTCCCTTGGCAGAAGGTCAGTTGTTTCACTTGGTAGAGGATAATGACTCATGGGGTTTGAGTCTGCCTGGATCGGTAGTTTACAATTCCGCCCATCCATTAGAAACTCCTGGGGGAGCTTTTAAAAAATGTCAATGCTCCATCACAGAGATTCTCCTACAGAGGCTGAGTGGGGTGCAGAACTACCATAGTGTCTGAAATCTGCCTGGCTGCCTCTGATGAGCACTGGCTAGAGAAAGCACAGAAGGAAATGGACTGCCTTGAGTGGAGAAGGAAGCATTGCTTACCACAGGTATAAACAGAAACATGGTGAGCCAACTTTTTACTTAGAGGTTGTTGTAGTTAGCATCTCTGTTGCTATGTGATAAACACCATAACCAAAAGAGAAAATGGGGAAGGAAAGGGTTCCTTTGGTTACAGTTTCACAGCGGAGCCCAACACTGAGGGATGTAAGGACAGGAACTCAAAGCAGGAACCTGGAGGCAGGAACTGATGCAGAAGCCATGGAGGTGTGCTGTTCACTGGCTTGTTCTTCATGGCTTGTTTAACTTGTTTTTTTTTATATACTATCCAGGACCACCTGCTTAGGATGGTCCTGTGGGCTGTGCCCTTCCATGTCAATCATTAGTTAAGACAATGTCCCCATAGGCTTGGCTGATGACCAATTGATCCCTCAACTAAAGTTTCCTCTTCCCAAATGACTCCAGCCTGTGTCAAGTTGACAAAAAGAAAACCAGCACACAGGCTCTAAAGGTCCCTACCTACCCAGTACCAATGAGTCCTACTATAAGAGTACTGCTAACAGTAAGGCTGAACATGGAAGAAGGAATGTAGGAAGGAGTGGTGGTTGCCAGGCACCAGTCTCAGCCAATTGTGGGTCTTGAGCTTGGGAGGAATGGATAGGCATGAGAGAAAATCACTTCTCTCACAGGGTCTGGTACAAGCTGACTCACTCCAAGAGACTGTTCTCAGGAGGCCATCCATCTCTCTGGTGTCTGCTCATTTTTCTCTCTCTTTTTTTTTTCTTTCTTCAAGTAGAATAAATCCCAGTCTTTTTTTTTTGTTGTTAAATCATTTTCTTATACATTTTTTTCTACATGATCAAAAACCTGTTGGTCTTTCCCCAGAATGCTGGCTTTTCCCCCAAAGACCCACCGATGGGAATAAACAGAATATAGCAAACTGAACTCTACATACATGAGACAGTGATTGTACCCAAGAACTCACAGAACAGAATACAGTAAGTTGTACTCTACATACATGGTACAGTGGTTACACTGCAAGCAATCAAGCATATTTAATCATTAACTCGGTGTCTTTCTCAGACAAACCTCTACATAGTAGGTTGTCTGGGTAAAATCTTGCAGTTACAATAAGTGGCATAAGAACAAAGAGGTGCTAAACAAACTATTCTTAAGTCTTAGCTGTTTGTAGCTGAGTGAGTTCTTTCTGAACTCTTTCTAAACATCTTTTGTAATAGCAGTGACCTTTCAGAAGGTCTCTAGCTCCTTCCTCATAAACTCTACAAAGCTTCTATAATCTCCCTATCTTATTCCAAGGAGTCATGTCCATGGGACCAAGTCTTTCTAGAAAAGGAAGTTGGTATGAGTCCAGCAGTTTCTCTAAGGTCTAATTCCTTTCTGACTGCAGCAATCTGGGGGTTGAGTGTGGAAACTCAACCAATTCCTGATATCGTTTGATATCTGTGAGCTGACTAAAGTTTTTCAGGAAACAATTAGCATAAAAGGCCTTTATGGATTCAATTTCTTGTTCAGATAATTCAGGGTTCACTGTCTTTACAGCCGAGGAGAACACTTCCTCCACAGCGGTTGTTTCTGAGCAATTTCCTTATCTCCTAATCCCCTTTAAAAAGTCAGTTGCATTGACTGGGGTTGAATTAGAGGGAAAAAATGGAATCACAGTAAGAAACAAAGCAGACAGACATATAGGAAAAAGCAATGCCATTTTGTGGACTGGTCATCCAGAGATGCTTTCTCCAAGGCAACAGTTCAGCACTAGCCGGAACTGTGTCAAGCAGCTGCTTCCGCAACTATGTTGTGCCTGACAGATGGTGACTGAGGTGAGATGATTCAGTAAATAGATTTATAACTACTCCCCTGGCTGCCTCAAAATGAAAATAGCTCCTCAACATTTCCCAATAATCTTCCCATGAACCTGTATGTTCTTTGTAGATCAAACTATCTCTCCTGGTTTTCTCTCTGCTCTCTTGAACATACTTTATGTGATTCACATTGGATTTTACACTTTCACTACTCAATGCATTTTTATATACGTATCCACCACCAAAATGAAAACTCTATGATGGAACTAGGATTGGAGAAACAATAAGCCTTATATCTTCTTTCATAACTCATGTTCATTACCGTGTTCAGGCTTTCTGCATTCCCTTATATTCAGTCTTTCTTCCCTTTTCTTCATGTTATAGTGTTATCTATGTGTGTATATGTTTACATTACACATATGCATGTAGATTATTTGCTAGATTCGTATGAAGAAAAACATGTGTTTTTGGTTTGGGGGGTTTTTGTTTGTTTGTTTTGTTTTTGTTTTACTTCTCTCTGAGACTTGTGACCTTGCATTGTATATTCTACATCCTGGTTAGCTAATATGACAGCCATGCACTAAATGCTAACCCTCCTTGTTATAGGTAATTGCTACCGATCTATCTTCCCAGACTATGAGCACCCTGAAGACTGACTCTAGATTTTCAATGCACCAACGATTATTCCCACATTTCTTTCAAGGTCAGAAACAACTTAAACAAAACTCAAGTTGGATCCACAACACTCAGCTTATCTGAATTCTGTGCAGAAACACGGCTTAATGCTTACCTTCAAATGATCACCCCACATTCTCTGGAAATGGCCTCCCAGCTCAGCTTGAAGACCTGTCACTGCTCACCTGACCTCATGCACTGTGGGTGGACAAGGGACAGGCATTGCATACATGCAAGAAATAAGAGGGCACACAAGAGAAAACCAAAAGAGAGCCAAGCAGGGACCGAGCACATAGGCCAAGTTCCCACTTGAGCAGATGAAGAGGCCAGACTCACTTCCTCTGGATAGAAAGCAGCAGGGATGTGGGAGCAGAGGGTGGACACTTCCTGGCTGCGAGAAGAAAGCTGTCTCCTACAGCAAGCATTATGTTCACTGTGGTGAACCTAAAGGGATGCAGAAGGACTGAACACGGACCAGAGCAAGGCCACTCTGGGGGTGTTACATGGCATTCCTATGAACCACAACTTTCCCTCCAAAGTGAAAAGTTCCCTCCAGGAAGGAAAAAGAGGCTGGGGAGCCTAGAAGATTAAAACAAAATGTTACATGTCAGGGAGATGGAAACTTAAAAGATTCCTGAAGGTCCCTGACCAGATTAAAAAGAGAGAGATTTGGATTTTCAAGCTGCCTTCAAGCTGCATGGAGGACTGCAGAGTTGCAGGTTTTGTTCTGTTAGGCTCAATTAAGGGGGACCCTAACTTCCTTAGGGGGCGAAGAGAACTCAGGAGACCAAGCTTCGATGCAATAGCAAGAGGTCATTTTATTTGATCCATTGCGATGGGACTGCCCCCCACAAAAGCGGCGAGGGACAGCAAGGAGAGACAGAAGGCTGGAGTTTTTAAAGGGAGAAGGGCGGGAATCTCAGGGGCTGCAGGCTTGGCAACACTGGATTGGGTAGTTGACTTTTAAAATGATTGGTTCATGTTAGACGCCAAATCCACCTGATCCTGTTCCAATGTGGGTGGGGGAGCTGTGACCTCTGGACTGGTTGCTACGCAACCAGTTTTCTCTACTGTGGATCTGGACACTCCTCCAAGGTGGGGAGGAGACCTTTTGCATTCCTTTGCAAGGGGGTGGGGTCTTGTTTTCTCTTCTTTCTGCTTTCTGCAAAAGTGCTAGGAGAATTTAACATGGGGTACAGAATTTATAAAGCAACCTGTAAAGCTAGCCTGATCCTTTCAGTTCTTACCCATGTTGGGTTGGGCTTTGGGGGGATATAGTTGCCTTTGAGTCATCACTGCTCCTCATAAATAACCCCTCACTCATACCTCTATTTAAAAAAATTAAAGGGGCATAGGAGAAGAAGAGAGAGGGAGAGTAGGATTGGGAGGAGGAGGGGGCCATAGCTGGGATACAAAGTGAATAAACTGTAATTAATAAAAGTAAATTTAAATTTAAAAATTAGAAGTTCATTGGTTCACCTAATTGGAAATTGGAACAATTGATACATTGGTCTATCTTGGGTCCCCTTTTCTTGTGTGAGTAAACAGGTGTGAATTGCATCTCCCCAGGAAACCGTCTGTCACATAATAGAGCGACTATGGAGGGTGTCCCCCAAGACTCACTGGATATACAATAAGTCAAGCCTGTTACAGAGTTCACACAGCAAAAAGGGGAAAAAAACTAAGTGCACACCATCCTAGAGCATGATGGCCATTTCCTTCTCCAGGTGGAGGGGATGAAGCTGATGTGCTCATACATCACACAATTAATGCTTCTGGCTGGTGCCCACCCTCCACTGTGCTTCAAGTAGACAAGCCAGGGAAACATATACCCTCTATTCATTTAGCCCAGTCACAGCAAATTGAGGGAGCTGAGGCAACTCTAAGAGCCAATGTCCAGTGCAATGAAAGGAGAGTCGGCTCTCCCGCACACACTGTTACGCTATTCAGTGTGGCCACACGTCAGCCACTCTGCCCTTTTCCCTCTTCCTGAGCAGGCACGATATTAAATAAAACCTTAATGTAGTCATTTCAGACTTTAAATTATATGGTCATTCTCAAAGAAATGTTTCACGTTTCTCTTGAATGACTTCTTTGACTCATAGCTAAAATGGCCATAGAGGGGAAACTGTTTCTCTCCAGATAGGAGGAAAAGCTTTGGATGTTAACAAAAAGAACCTGCCTAATTGTCTGCCAGTTAAAAAAATAAAAGTAATAATAATTCTATTCAAATTTTCTTTTATAAATATTACAAAGAGCCTGACCTAGTTTCTACCATCACAACCACCCTCTCTCGTACCGAAAAGCACTACATTTTATCATATACCTGGCTGGGCTCCTCATGCAGGACCAGCCCCCACAAATACCTCCTCTAGCTACCCAGCTCCTTCCTACCTTCATCTTTTCTCCTTTCCTTCCCTCCATCCTTTCTTCTAGTTGTATGGTATCTTTTGAATCTCTGTGATGTGCCCAGCACTGAGCAGGGCCAGGTGAAGTTCCAGAGGCTAGGCCCCAACTATACGGAAGTTCCATTTAGAAAGTCACCTTCTTCTCCACAAGGGCATCAACACCATACAACCTCCCCTTTTCCTTGTCCCTGCTCCAAGACACCCCGATGCTCATGAGACCCAGGGTGAGGCTCTCAGAAGCCCAAGTCTCTGTGCCCTGGAAACATCACTATAAATCTGCTTCCTCTTCCTTAGGTGAGTGATTGCAAGCTGTTAATTACAGAAAGCAACACGTCTTCTGTTTTCTATGTACAAAGAAATGTATGTACAGGGCCATGTGTACATGTGTATACTTGGTCACACACATTAGGTCAATGCAGGTATCGTTTGTCAGGAACTTGAGTTTGCTGGAGGAGCTTTGTGTTTTGTTTTGTGACACAGGGCCTCACTATGCAGCTCTGGCTGTCCTGGAAATACCTTTGCAGACTAAAGGAGCACACAGAGAGCTGCCTCCCTAGTAGTAGGAGTAAAGGCATGTGTCATCACGACATAAAACTAGTCTGGGGTTCTGGGGAGTCCTAGGTAGATGTGCAGAACTGAAGAGACTGGAAGGTGCCATCCTGGGAATTCTCTGGCTTCAGGATGACAGTAGAGATGGGAGAACAATTGCCCATGAACCAAACTCAGCTGACAATTGACTCTGGTGGTATGCAGCATTTTTTAAGACTTTTACTTATCAGTATCTTAAAAATCATGTTTTCCTAGAAGACACACAAGGCAGATTATATGTAGACTACAGACTGTAGCAGCGGCCTGGAGGAAAGCGATCTTCAGCCCCTCGCAGACAGATAATGTGTTCTCAAATTGCCGCAGTCCAAAGGTTACTCTCCAGTCTAGTGAGAGGAGCTGAGAAAGCAAAGTTGTGAGTGTCTGTGATTTGGATTTAGCAGCTGCTTGGCCAGGGCAGGAGAAGACAGGTCAAAGCCTCTGTCTGCTTGTCAGTGACTAATTAAGCCCTCAGACTGCTCATCCCATTCCATTTACCTCTTTCCATTTGGCCAGTTGTTTCTTGGTAGAAACAGCTTCTCTGTCTTACTGTATCTGTCCTTTGGGGCTGTCAAGCATGCAAAGCTTCTAATGAGCATCAGATAAATGAAAACCTGCTTTCTTCAGATTCTTTTCCTGTGACCTTAACTCACTAAATTTAAACTTTCTAACCTCTCAGTGTGCAGGGTCTGCTGAGCCCCCTGAAGCAAACACCTTGAAAGGATGGCTGCACTCGATGCTGCCAGCTTCTCTTTAACCAGTTTGAGTTCGGTGTTTGCTCCAATCATCCCACTGAAAATGTTCTTGTCAGGATTCTTGCTGAATCCAAAGGGAGAAAGACTTAGCAAACAGTGAGAAAATACGGCCAACTGAAGGCTTTGTTCTTCCAGGTGGAACTAGCAACAGCATGTTATGGGGAGGGGAGTGATAATGTAAAACACAGCAGGGAGAAGGGCTAGCCTGGCGTGCCAGGCGAGGTGGGCTTGGTTTTCTATGGCAGGGGAGCACTGATGGTACATCCAGAGAAACAGAGCAGAAGGCAGAGCATATGGTGCAGCGACGTTGGTAAAGGCAGTGGTGGGGTCTGAAGAAACCGTGTCTTCGGATGGCTCCATTTCCCCCCATGATGTAAGAAGCGAGGCTGACATCTCAGTTTCTAACAAATTTCGGGAGTGAGAGGAGAAGATATTAAATAGTCACCTGGAAGGAAAGAAGGTGAACAAATTAGTGTGCTGCTGGCAACACTATATTGGAAGCTGAAAGTCAAACCCAAGAATCAGTTGTCTTACCTACCTTGCTCCAGCCAGCTTCCACTGGAAGCTACACTGAGGTGCTTCAGGCAGGGACAGAACCAGACTGGCATGCTGGATGCTTTTCCTGTCACTCTGAAAGATCACTAGGTTTGCTTGTAAGATGTAGAATTAGAAGGTAGAGGTGGTGGTCAGAGCTATGTGAAACACACTTGCTGGAAATGTCATTAGCCATGGCCATGAATGGCTAAAGTGAAACAGAAGATCAGAGCAGAGGAATTCAAGAACTTAGCATCTGACAGTTCTTCTCTTAACTGTAGTTCCATAGGGAAAATGTACTATTAATTGATGGAAGAGTGATGTCGGATAGTCCCCTGGAGACACTGTGAAAGAACTAAAGATGAGGTGGAGCCATGTTAGGAAGGATGAGAGACCTGCAGGCTGGCCACGGGAAATAGCCCTAGAAGGTGACCCCAACACAGACTGCTAACATGAGGGGAAAATGAAAGGGGAATGGAGGCAGGTGTGGATGGGAGTGAGGAGACCTGATGGGAAGAGTCAGGGTGAGGTGGAGCCTGGGCTTCACTCAGAGACTTGGAGGAAGCAGCTAGCAAAGGCCAGATCCTCTTTAGTGCAGGAAGAAACTGGGTGTTCGAAGAGAAGGCTGAGAACAGAGAAGTTTTTGTAAGAGAAGAGTCCGGGGATCTAGAGGTCACAGCAGATGGACTGTCTTGAGCTGGGGATGAGTGGTGAGAGGCTCAGCGAAGCACCTTGTGGGCCAGACTCACCATATCCTGTGAAGACGGGATTCTGATAGCAGAGGACATGAACAGGATAGAGGAAGAAGTCAGAGTAGCTGCGACAGACTCTAGGCAAGCATTGATGGTGGAGCGGAACTTGTTGAGGCATTAGCAGTGGGTATCTGTAGCTCCTTCTGGCTCTCCTCACTAGAGCCCACATTCTCCTTCCTGACCCTTGTCACTGTTGATAGTTTCCTTGGAAGGTGAGCTCTGAGACCCATAGCACAGGGATTCCTCAGCTCTGACTGAGAGAAATGTCAGCCTTACCTTACCTCAATTTCTTCATGAAAACTGAGGCCCAATCATAACCACTAATAACATTAAAATGATAGTAAGCTGTTAGATAATAAATGCAGAAGGAACGAGGACCATAAGCTTAGCACATCTGACAGTTCTCCCCAACTGTGGTTCCACAGGGAAAATGTCCTGTTCATTGATGGAAGAGTGATGTGGGATGAGTGGCCTGTGCTAAGCGCCTGCACATCTTAGGCATACATTGGAAGGTCTACCAGCTGGCCTTCTGTCAGTAGGCTACTGCTCTCCAAATGGAAGCTAATCAAAGTGCCCAGGCGAAATTAATCACTCTCTGTAGGACTGGTCCAGGAATCCACACTTTTTAAGTGACATAGATTCCAACTGGTGGCTTACTAAATCTTGCTGATTGATCTGGGAGGCATCAAGGGGCTGGTGCCTGGCTGATGGTTCTGTATTGATTGCGGCTTTTAGCCAAGTTATTAAGTGGTTGGAGATAGGGGGTTATATGGCATGAGTCTACATTTTCTCCCCACCCTCCCCTTCCTCCACATTTCAGCTTAAATCACAGCGTTTCCCAAAAGGATATTAGCTCCTGTGGACAAAAGAGCCAAATGCATTAAGCAAGGCAGACTCTGCTGCACACATTGAATTCCTGCTTTGTGGGGTGCCTGGGCTAAACTTAGGGAGGCTCAGCCTCCCCTCTTAGAAACCTGAGAGTCATGTGGCCTAGGCTTTGGGAGAAAGAGCAAAGAAGTCACCTTCAGGAAGGATGCTTTAGTTCTTTAGCCTTCTAGTACATAAAATCCTTTACCCAGCTCCAGAAATTCTCCCTTTCTGAGTCAGGAAGAAATAAATTACAATTTTGCATTGAGTATATCTAGATTCTGTCTGTTTAGCATTGGTAAAGATAAATAAGCTTATCAAGAAAGAGAGAGAATTAAAAAATAAAAGAAAGAAAGCAAAGACCAAAATTATTGAGTATAAATTAAAAGCTAAGGCGGGCCTGGAAACTTTTGTATAGTAGCCCTCAGGTATGGTGTCTTAAACACATTGTCATGTCTTATCCAATCTGTCTTGTTGAGCCTGCCTACGGAGAACACGCCCCACACCAGCTTCCACAATTACTGTGGGTCTCATACCTATATTAGAAGATATATACATATCTTCCCTCATAGCTTTCCTCTGGGAAATACAAACTATGCTTCAGGAAGGTCCCTCTTTTTCAAATGTCAGTGTGAGAAGCTATACAGAGCATGCCCCATGAAAAAACAAGCAGTGAAGAGGCCAAGCATAAAGGAGAACACTTCTATGTGCCCCTGCTCCTTGCTTCTAGTTAAAAGACTCCTTGTCTCTCAAATGTAAAATGGCCATTTGCAGCTAATTCCAACCCCACCCTAATCATGCTGTACCCAGCCCTCAGGGAGACTCTTTCATAAGCTGAGGTGAGAGAGAGAGAGAGAGAGAGAGAGAGAGAGAGAGAGAGAGAGAGAGAGCAGATCCTATAAAATTCAGACTCACCTAGAGAAATGTTATGGCGTGGAACTGGGGAGGGAAGGAAAGATACCATTTTGGATTCATCCCAACTATTTAGCACCCAGAAAAGCTCTAGAAGTTAAGAGTTTGGGGGACTTATGGAAGATCAAGGAATGGTTAGCACAGGTCCGAGGAAGTAATCGTGATTGACAAAATGGTGGGCAAGAGATGCTATGGTTGGATTCTCTGTGTTTAGCGTGCAGGCAATTTTGCTGGCCTGCTCTCAGGGACCTAGCAATTGCTTAAGTCATGGCCTGCTGCTACTGCCCGGTGCGACAGGTGTGTGCTGCTGATAAAAGAAACACTTGCCACCCCAGCTCTCTCTCTTCTAGATTGTCTCTCCCTCCCTTTCTGTCCTCCTCTGCACCCCACCCCTTCTCTACCCTTATGGCTGTGCACCAATCTGTCTGCCTCTACACCTTCTCTATGTCTTCTTTATCCCCACCCCCGCCCCAACAAACCTCCTTTTACCAGATCTGTTGCATGGTGTAATTTCCCAGGAGCACATTGTGGCACTGGTCCACCATGGTACCCCCTTGAAGCATTATATTTCATAACACTCTGTCTTCATAATCGAATCAGGACCACATGAAGACAGATCTCCAGGATAAGCACAATATTTTTTTGGTGATTCATTTACTTTTTTTCATTTACTTTTTTTATTGAGTGTAAAGTGAAAAGGGGCAAATGGGCTGGGAGGTACGTAGAGTAGCACCTGTGGGTCAAGAGGAAGAGGGAGGAAGGCCCATCTTCTTATGCTGGAATGATGAAGTTTCTTCTTTTGTATGTGTGATTCTCGCCTTGAGAAGAAGGGCAGTCCAGCTATGCTGGGGTATAGCAGTCCCACACCTTTACTCTTCTTTCTGGCCATGGCTTTGATTCTCACCTCCCTCCTGATTGCCAGGGTGGTCAGGGAACCCTGGCCAGTGTGCCTGCAGGAGATGATGCTGATATCAGCAGGGTTCTCAATAGCAACAATAGCCCGAGCAAGCAACTGCTTCTCCCAGGTCCTCTTTAGATTTATGATGTAGATACCATCACTCTTTCTTTTGTAGATACATTGCTCCATCTGAAAGTCAAGGTTGGTGCTACCTAACTGGATTCCTGTGGTGAGGAATTTGAAGACATCCTCCTCCTTCGTCGGCAGGACATCAAGGGCTCAAGACATTGTGTAAGTTTATCCTTTAAATGACTCCAGGAATCAAGCACCCGACCCCGGGCAGCACAGAAAAAAGCTATGCACAATATTCTAATAAGTAAGATTTTGCTATCTAAGAAGGGATGCTAGCTTGGCGATCAGAAAAAAAAATGGACCAAGATGCTGAACAATCTGCATTTCTGAGCACAAAAGGAGTTGGCCAGCTGCAACCTGTCATCCAGGAAAACAGAACTAACAGTGTGGCTTTGAGCTGTTGTGCTCTGGACATCTGCTGGCCCAGCCCAAGCAGAGAGAAAGCCCAGCAGGACACAGGAAGGTGGTTTAATGTGGGTGAAATGACAAAGAATTCTGTTCTTTGCTATAGTGTCCTCAACATTCAACATCTGCTTGGCTAAGCCCGAGCTATACCAGCAGACCTGGCTAGTCCCCAGCTCTGACTGTGTGACCCTGGGCAGGTCTTCATGTACCTGAGACACTTTTTATCAAAGTCACCATCTTCTTCATTTTAAAATATATATTTAATAGCAGTAGGTACATTCACAGAGTTATGCCTTGTTGCTACTATCTAGCTTTGAGTAGTTGAAGAAATCTGATCTCCTTATGTAGCCACTCTCCATCCCTTCCCTGACTGGTTTTTACTGAACAGTTGATGCTGCATGGCATAGTTTTCATAGTTATCAATATTTTGATTTTATAATCATCAATGATTAGGTGTCATTTTATATAAACACATAGCACAGCATGACAGAAGTATATTTAAAGTCATTTCAGAAACTGTTAGAAATTCCGTCCTAATCCCAAGCCGGAATTCATGTAATTATATATATATATATATATATACACATATATATATATATATATATATCTCAAGTCAGCAACTCAAACAGCAATTTTAAATTACGACATTTTGACACAAACCAATCCAAACACACATGCTGAGTAAGGAATTATAGAGAAAATATTAAAAATGTTGTCTCCGTAATTAAAACGTTTGTTTCTATAAGATCAGAAAACTTTGTATGTCTAATTAAAAACACGTATGACATACGGTCCTCTCAGACCTGAGCAGAAGTGTTTCCGGCAGCAATCATTTGCAGCATCTTGGATCCATCACACATTTGGCTTGGGGTTCAACTGTCACCCATTCGGGACTTTTTTTATTATAGCCACTTTGCCCATGAAGTACATGTGGCTGTAGCCCAGAGCCTCAGGCCTACTGCCCAGCCTGAGAAAACCGAGCAAGGAAAGCTCTGATCTAATGCAGTTGCCTTTGCGGCTCAAACCCCTTCTGATCAGTGCTCAGCTGCCCTTGGCTTTTGCTGCTTTCTCTCCCACCTCCATGTTGTCACTCTTGCTTCTTCAGCCAGCTGGAAAGGCTTCCCCATCCCCAGCTCTGTCTCACCAGCTCTGTCTCACTCACCCCACCCAGGTTAGGTCTCCTTGTGGCTCCTGCTGAGCCTCTCAAAGGCAGGCTAAGGTTGGTTGCCTTTTGATGTACTTTGCTAAGTTGCAAAGTCTCAGAAAACAGTGCGCAAGAGCTTCTGACAACTGCATTTTACAAATGGCTTATTTTGTTAGATATACAAGAATTTGTATTTTGTCAAAATTAGATGTTTTAGAAGGGTTTGTAAATGGTTGTTTTTGTGCTGTTTTGTTGCTTTGAGATGGGATCTGTCAGTGTAGTCCTGGCTGTCCTGAAATTCACAAGCCTTGACCTCCTGGGTGCTGAAATTAAAGGTGTGTCTGGCCATGCCTAGCCTATAACATTATTTTATTTACATGGCATCTGACTGCACTTTTAAGTGGCTTCAGAATAAACTTTTTACAGTTAAGGCCCATGGTTTACAATTATTCATATTGATATCAACTCCTATTTTTTGAAGAGTACATTGACCTTGAGGAAAAGAAAAAGATTAAGTGTTTGTTCTAGACAATGCTGCAGGATGCAGTGTGTGGCAGTGGTGTGAACTTGTATCCAGGTGTATTTCATCTTAAGTGCTTTGCTTCTGTAAGATAATTTAATAAGTCCCAATTGTTTTGTCTTTAATTAGCAAAATAGGATAATTGTACAATAAGTGCTTGTCAGGGAATACACCTGTGCAAGGCACTGCCCCTCAACACAATAAAAGCCCAGTGGAGATTGTTCAAAATGATATCAGGTCAGGGATGATGGTCCACACCTATAATTCTAGAGGTTGATGAAGGAGGATCATGATTTCAAGGCCAGCCTGGGCTACATAGCAAGCCTCAACTTCAAAAAAGGAAGAAAGGAGAGAAAAAGAACAAGAAGGAATAGGAAGAACGAGGGAGAAAAGGGGAGATCCACGATAGCCTCCAATGACTTCATTATGATTGTCATCCAGCAGTCTCTGTAATCCTAGTACTTGGGAAGTAGAGTCAGGCAGGACAAGAGTTCAAGTACATCCTCAGCTACAAAGTAAGTCTGGTACCAGGGTGAGCCATGTGAGAAGCCATCTCAAAAACTAAATAAATAATAAGAAAGAAAAGAAGAAAGGAAGAACCAAACAAACATCTTTGAAGCTGGAAAGACAATTAAGTGGTTAAAAACAATCATTACCCTTGCAGAGAACCCATCACCCACATGGTGGTTCACAACCATCCATAACTCGGAGCTTCTCTGACCTCCACAGGCACTAGGCATGCATGTGGTATACACGTACGTTAATGTAGAGAAGACATCATACATACAAAAAATATTATAGTTTAAAACAAGCAAAACAGGTTGGTTATCATTCAATTAATACCAAAAGTTTCCACTTATGTGTAGAAGGTGAAATGGAGAACAGTGGTTTCCAGAGGCTGGGAAGGTAGGGCAGGATGGCTCTCAGGTATAAGGGTATAGTCAGGATAACGGAATAACTTCGTTCTGTAGGGCTGTGTGGTCACTATGGCAACAATTAGTTGTATAGTTCTAAGCAGCTGCTCTAAAGGATTTTGAATGTTTCCAATACAAACAAATTTCAAATGTCTGAGTGATGGATGTATCCATCACCCTGATCTGATTGAACTGTGCATGTGTTTTGTAAATATCTTCCTATTCTCCACACATATGCACAAGTTTTATGTGCCAACTGAAATTTTAAAGATTTTTCTAAAGATTGTCATTTAAGTTCCCATGAAGGCTGCAAAAGATAGAAACCCACAGTTTGAAAACGTAGATCACTCAGGAAACGATTGCCGAATGCTAAAGGCCCAGAACACAGCAGACAGAGCTGGACAGAGGAAAGGCTTCCTGAGTTCATGGTTCTCCATTTTCATGTCACAGGAATACCTGGTGTTAGGAAGCCAGCTCGTCAGGTCCTGCCTCATCAATGGCCCTCACTGGCTTTAAGGCCAGCTCTGGCTTACTCCCCAATTTCACGTTCTCCCAGCAGACTTCCCTCAACAATCAAAAGAGGCCATTCTCCAGCATAAAACTGATCTATTTTCTAAACACTTTACTTTAAAAAATAGAATCTTGGATGAGGATGTAGCTCACCATTGAGCTACATCCTAGCAAATGAAAATCCTTGCCTTCTCTAAGCACACACACACAAAACAATATGTTGTTTAAATGTTAGTATACAATGTATGTGTCTGTTGGGACTTAAGCCACATGAGAACAAGACCCCTGTCTTTGTTGTTTGCTGTTGTCTCCTTAGCAACCAGCATCACTTCAAGGATACAAGATGGTCAAGAAGGATGTTTCTCTTTCATGAATTAGGACTCCAATAGTGAAAAATAAAGATGAACCCCTGTCTCGCAGCTTTGACAAAAATAAGCACCAAAAATATTGTAAGTTAATCTTACAGGAACAAAAATGTTTATAACCTATAATGTAGGATTCAGAGAAACCTTCTATGGAAGAGAGACCAAAATATCTTCAGCATAACAAAATAATAATAATAATAACTTAAAAACAAAATTTCTCAACCAGACATGATGGCTGAAAACCTATTAATTCCAAAGCTCGGGAGGTTTAGGTAGAAATACCAGACCCCTGGCACCACATAGCAATATCCTTTCTCAAAACAAACAAACAAACAAACAGACAAACAAACAAATAAATAATTTTTCCACACAGGAAAATCCTAAGCAACAGGCAGAAATATATTTGAAACGTTCTATGGTAAAACTCACTGGAGTTGTAAATGATAATATCTAAACAGTCTTAAGTGTATATATGTTTAAAAGAATTTTTTTCTTTAGAACAGGATTTGGTGGCAAATAGCTATAGTCCCAGAACATGGGAGGCTGAAGCAGGAGGACTGTCAGGAGTTCAAGGCCAGTCTGGGTTACCTAGCAAGATGCTGCTTCCCAGAAGACAGAGAAAGAAATTGTCCTATTAGGGATTTTTCTCATGAAAGAGATACTTACATATGTGTAAAAAGGTTTACTCTTAAGAATATTTGAAATAGTTTATAAATGTGAGAATAATCTAAATAAAAATTAATTTACAGATATAATAAAACATATGCAATGATTAAGAAAACTGAGCTGCACCTGGATCTGCAGAATTAATGATGTGAAGATGACTGTACTACCAAAAGCGATGTATGGATCCAAGGCAATCTCCATCGATAGCAATGGCATTCAGCTCTAAATTAGAAAAAGAATAAAGTCCAAAAAGCCTTTTAAGCCAAAAGACCACATCTAACCAAAGCAATCTTAAATAAAGACCACTTCTGAGGCATTACAATACCTGAACTCAAATTATACTACAAAGTCCATCTCCAGAACCTACAAAAAATTTAAACAGAAGAAGTCTGGTATTCTAGCAAGCACCTGTAATCCCAGTGTCAGTAGAGCAGGGACAGGCAGATCCCTTGGGCTTGCTGGCCACCCAGCTTAGCCTACTTGGTGAACCTTGAGACTGACACAAAGGTGTGAGTCTACCGCCTTCTCTACAATGCGGTTTCAGTACAGGCTACAAACAACAGTGATGCGAACATGTCTGAAACTTACCTCTTTTTGTAAACTTAAAAAGATTCTTGTAAGCTTCAGGGAATCGACTTGAATCCACCTCTCAAGGGTCAAGTAGACTCCAGATAAGTACCCCTGCCAATCAGCAGCCTAAGCCCCCCCCCCTTATTGCCCATTTCAGAGGGTAGGATCCCTCCCCCTTTCCCCGGTTTTGGGACTCCCCTCCCCCAAGTACCAGGACGATAGGCATAAGAGTCTCAAATATACAAAAGACAAAAAATGTCCCCAAACTCCTTAACTTTACCTTCTGTCCCTAATATCTCTCTGTTCCAGCAGATTCCCAATCAATTAAAGACTGCAGACTGCTCCAAATGGACCTTCACTTCTTTAGCCCCAGATGGTCCTGCAAAGCCTGGACAATGAGTGACTCAGCCTGCTCTTCCTGGTCTTGGCCAACATTCCAGCTTTTTGTGTCCTAAAACAATGCCCCAATGTCAGCAGGAAGTATTCATAGACAATTATGTGGCCCCTTATTCATTTATTATCAACAGAAAGGCTGGGATGTTGGCTTTCAACCCCAGGACCCCTACCCCTAACCCTGATAACAGGCTCTTCCACTGGCCTGCACTCAGGGACCTAGAGACTGCTCAAACCATCACCTGCACCACCCGGTGCCCCAGCTGTGCCCTGCAGGAGAAAAGGACCCTCCAGCCTCCTCTGCTCTCTCTCTCTCTCTCTCAATCTCTCTCTCTCCTCCCCCCCCCCACCTGGCAATTTCCCTGGTCTTGCTCTCTGAGACCAGTGAACCCACCTGAGAGCTGCCCCAAATAAACATGTTTTCATGTTTTTAATTCTGCTTGAACTGGCTTATTATGTAGACAGAGAAAACCTAATAGAGCCAACGAGGGACCTTGTTTTACAAAAAAGAAAAGAGGTAGATGGCTCATGAGGTCGTATCCCGCCTTCCACATGTGTATTCATCAGCACAGATACAGAGGGGGTGGAAAGAGGGAGGGAGTGACAGAGAGAGAGAGAGAACTAATTTGTTTGAAAATGCCAACATGAAACCTAACACTTTCATGCTAACTGAAATAAATAAATACCATTTTAATGAACTAACTGTACATGTATTACCATGCAAGGATATTCAAGGTTTATTGATAACTATAAAATATATTTCTCATCATTAGATGGCAACGTTTGCTGACAGATGTATTTTAATAAAAGGCATCTGTACATGTGTCTGATCGATACTAACTGTAAGATCTTGGAGTAAACTGTCCTTTCTCAAGACATTTGGCTTCTAGCTGTCATAAAATTATGACATCCTTATTTGGTTAGGACAAGATATTTTCCTGTCGTCTTCTAAAACTTCCTGTCCCAGATCTCCGCATCTCCAGGTGGCTCCCTGAGATATGCATTCACAGCTCATGGAGCGCTTATCTCATTCATATAGGCATGTAAGACTCCTACGCAGAGCATGCCCTGCACACAAAGCCACAACACTGACGTGTCGACACACACCTGAGAGCAGCTCACCAGACATGTAGATTCAGCATTCCCGGGGGCAGGAGGCCAGGGTGAAGGCAAGGGAATCACACATTATTTTATCTTTTTAATGTCTGAATCCTTTATGTTAATATCTTGGATAAAACTGCTTGTAATTCCAGCTCCAGGGGATCTGACACCCTCTTCTGGCCTCTGCGGACGCCTGCACTCACACACTTATACATGTACACAGACACTGACACAAATATACATATATAATAAAATATATTTTTCAAAGTAAAGACACTAATTATCACATGAATATTTATGTCATGACTGTCTATTTCAAACTGGAACTAAATGTTCAGAAAATAGAACGGGAGGAAAGAGGTGCTGTTTGTGGTGATATGAATGGTACAGCAACTGGAAATCAATGTACCAGGCACTGTGAAGACGCACCTGCCTTCTGATAGTCATTCAGGTCCCAGACATTTACCCATGAGACACAGTAACTTGCACTGATTTAAAAATATCTGAATAAATACATTTATGGCAGCTGTATTCATGACAGCCCCCAACCAATATAAGTGCCCGACGGTGGAGGGATAAATAAAAAACATTATAGTGTGGCTATCCAACAGCTAAAAATACAAGCTGCAGTTAGATGAACGGACCCCAGAAGCAAGGCACGAGGGCACACAGGATGCACGGCTATGTAACCTAGAAGATTTAGACCTCGCGACACGCGTCGACACGCGTTTCCCAGAGAAGGAAATCAGAGCAGAGGTCCTCTGTTTAGTGGGAGTGGTTGGAATGGGGCATAAAGAACCATCTAGGGTAAGGGAACGGTCTAGATCTTGACAGCTGTTGGTAGGTAGCATGAGTGAATACATTTTGCCAGAACTTACTTTTAGGAGTTGGACCTGCAAGCAGCTGAGGTGCCCTTTCAACCAAAGTGGACCCGGCCTCCAGCATCCCCCAATCCCTACTTGTTACAGGCCTTGGACTGGCATATCCCACCCTCTACCAGCCCAGGGGCAGAGGTAGCCCCTCCCTCTTCACTAAATAATCCAGACATTCTGGTTCCCTTCTCTCTTTTTCTGCATTTCTTCCCCCCACCTTCCCTCTCCTTATCCCCCACTCCTTTCTCTCTTACCGGTTCTCTTTCTTACCGGTTCTCCGCAGGAACCGGTGAATCCCGCCGAGAGCTGCTCCCAATAAACCTGCATCACTGGCATAAAGAATAACGCAGCACTTAACACACAGCAAGATTAAGATCTGAGCATCCATCGTTAGTAACATTTCATCTTAGTAAAACAAAAATAGAGTTAAGAAAGGTTAGATTTCCGGGGTCGGGTGGGGGAGGGTGACCAAGGATGAAGGAGAAGGAGGCACGGTCAGTTTTTTTTCGTGGGGTCAGCGTCGCTGCTTTCAATAAGGGCATTAGACTTAAGCGGGTCTAGAAATCACTGTGTGATACAGGACCAGCTCACACTCATTAACAGAGCTTGCAAAGTCTTGCAAACCTGGCGTGCAGGACCTCAGCCACACCCACAGCCACCTCGCTAATGATGGCAGATGGCGTTCTGCTGATAAAGTGGAGAGCTGAGGTGGGGGAAAAAAAACCAAAACTGCCCAATCTTGCATAATCCATCTAGGAACTTGTAAAGTAAACAAATGAATACCAATAACATCAATGGGAGCGGAACTTAAGTAGACACGCATAGATTTTTACATAAATCCCCTGCAGCAGAAAAGGGAGATTAGAAGGAAGAGCACGATTTAGAAGCCGGTGCAAGCGTCCTCCATATCCGCACATCACAGCGGAGCCGGCCCCGTGCTGGGAATGGCGATGGCTCATTCCTATTCTCCAAGAGGCTGAGGCCCCAGCAGCTGTGGGGACTCTGCTCCCCTCCGGTTCCCTCCCGTCCTCTTCCCTTCCCTCCCCTGCCCTCAGGCCTGGGCTTGCCTCAAAAGCCTGCATCACCTACAATAAGACCCTGTCTTTGAGATGGCACAAGTGGAAACCACTCTTACTATTCAAAAGGCAAAAAGTGCATTAATTTTTTTTAAATACGAAAAGTGAAACTTTGCCTTAGGAAACCTGCAGAGTCAGGGGCATCACTGTGTAAAAGGCCAATTCAGAGCGTCTTCAAAGGAGAGACCCCAAGCAAGAACCCGAGCCTGTTCTATAGCATCCATACTCTCATCCCAACTTGTGCTCCCACAGCATGCTTAGAAGATACTGCTGAGGATGAAGGAACTGTTTCGTTATTTCTGCAATGCATACATGGTTTAATCTTTATTTTTCAAGTGTCTGTTCTCAAGCCTAAAGAAAGGAGAAGTATTAGGCACAAATTGAAATCAGTGTATTTTGAGAACAAATGTGACTCCATTTCTACTCCATTCCTCACCTCCCAAACTGCAATTAAAACTACCAGTGAAATATCACAGTATGGGGCAATTGCATCTGAAAGTAGAGAATGGACATTGTCCACTTGCCATGCTTTCAGAATGTTCCAGACGCCATCCTAGGTACTGGGCCATATATGGTAAATGTTACACTAGCTGCTAAATACAGAATAGAAAACTGGAGTCTGTTTGCTGCATGCGGCTCTCAGCTGTGTGCTCCTGGCAAGTGACCAGTATATATACGTACCACCACTAGCAAATACATATAGATATATATGTATGTATATATATATATCTATATGTATATATGTCTCACTTCAGACAGTAAGTCAGAAGTTGAAGGCAGGGACTTGAGCAGACATTTGTACACCTGTTTTTATAGCTACACCAATCAAAAGATGGGAACAAATCCAATGTCAACTGGTGAAAAACAGTTTTTTTATTTTTTTTTATGTGGCTATATACATGCAACCAGATACCAGTCAGCCAGATTATGGTGTCATACACCTGTAATCCCAGTATGAGGAGGCTGAGGCAGGAGAAGAATGAGTTCAAGGAAAGCCTGGGCTGTGTAGTGAGACCCTGTTTTGTAAAATAAAACACGTGCTACATGCTACAATTGGATCAACTTTGAAGATGTTTTGTATCGTGACGCCATCCAGGTACGAAAGGGTAAAATGATACACAACACCTCTTAGAGAAGATGCTGAGAACAGTTGAATTTATGGAGCAACTGGCTTAAAGTTATCAAAGGGATGGGAGAAAGAGTATGGGAATTTAGGGCTTTGTAGGTACAGAGCTTTGGTTTGAAATAATAAAACATTTCTGAAGATGGATGGTGCACCATTGCCCAAAAATGGGAATACATTTAAGTGCCTCTGAAATGTAGCCTAGATGTGGCAAAAATTTCTGTACTATGTGCATTTTACCACAGAAAAGGAATAAGCAGAGGAAGGCGAGCAGATACGTTGAAAGACGTCTAACAGAAAGAGGGGGAAGCACAAATATAAATAAGCAACCTAGAAGACATGGACACGACCCAAGAGAAAATCTCTGCCTTCATGTCTTCATCTGCTTCTTTAGTGACGTGAATGCAGAGATCACAGAAGGCATGGCAAGCCACAAAAAAAATTTTCAAGGAAAAAGAAAACACTTTTAGAAATAGAAACAACTGAGTAAAAAGTTGAGGAAATATCCCAGAAATGAACTTTAAAAAAATCAGTCTAGGCATGGTAAACAATATTTTTAATCCTAAGGAGGTAGAAAGCAGGAGGGTCAGGAGTTTAAGGTTGTCTTTAGCTACATAGCAAGTTTGAATCCAGCCTAGAGTATATGAATCCTGTCTCAAAAGAAGAAGGAAAAATAGAAAGCTTTGGAGAAAAGAATATGTTTTTCAGACTTAAATTTGACAGTAATTGAACTCTCTAAATAACTGGCCTTCAAACAGCAAAGTAGATAAAGAAAATCTAGCATAACGTTCTTCACAGCCAATAGGCTTCCAGATTAAAGGGATCCACAAAGTACAACACAGAAAGAATAACAACAAAAAAAAGTGATTTTGAAATGTTAGAACCTCTAAGAAGAAGAGGATCTATGTGTTTCTAGGGAAGAATAAAAGAACAGGTCACATCATAAGGATAAGAAATGGGAAACAGGAAAGATCTCTTGCAAGCAACATCAGAGGCCAGAAAGTAATAAGGCAAAGCTTTCAAAATTCAGAGGGAAAACTGATTGCTAATCTGAGCTTTTATGCCCCCTAAGCTATACACTGAGTCTGAGAAACAATGCAAACGCTTAGAGATATATCTGAGTATGGAAGCCTTTCCTTGCTTTGTACCCTTTCTTAGGGAGTAAGGAAAATGGAACTGCAGACCAAACCCACCATGAAGATTCCGGGCTCCAGTGCTGCTGCTGTCTAAAGCAGATGGAGGTTTTGCAATTGGACTTCAGTCCTTATTTTTCTTGGTTTCTAACAGTCCACTGAATCACCTCACCGATGGCCCCAATGAACCTCACAATGTAGGTGTGGCTTTGAGGTAAAAATCAAGCAGAAAGTCAGCAGAGGGAAAAAATGCTAGAGAAAGGTAAGAAGCACATTTTGATGTCTGGACTTTAACAACAGTTGAATATATGAATGCCAAGTTTAAGACAGGAATCTGGGCTTGAACAAAAACACAGTTGTGAAAAAGGATGATGCATTGTGGGGCTGTTTCCTTAAGACTGCATGTGATTATCTCATCCTGAATGACAACTGGGAGCACCAGCAGTGCTCAGGGACTGAGCCTATTCTCATGTGGGAGGAGGGGGAGTCCGCAAGGCTGCCCCCTCCCCAAAGATACATAAGTAGTTAACAGTTGCTGCGGGGGAAGGGAGTCTGGTGATATAGCTGTTCATATATTGTCTGTGATCTCTAACCTCTCCCCTGGATTTCTATAAGTAACCCCAATGAACTCAGCTAGACTTGGATGAATCACTCCCTCCATCTGTGTGCCAGCTAGTGTTTTGTTTGTTTGTTTGTTTGTTTGTTTTGTCAACTTGACATGAGCTAGTCATTTGGAAAGAGGGAGCCTCAAATGAGAACATATCCCCACCAATTTGTCCTTTGTCAAGGCTATGGGAATATTTTCTTAATTAGTGACTGATAGGGGAGGGCTCAGCCCACTGGAGGTGGCTGGTGGTCTTGGGTTGTATAAGAGAGCGGGCTGAGCAAGCCATGAGGAGCAAGCCAGTGAGGATCATGGCTCCATGGTCTCTGTACCAGTTCTTGCCTCCAGGTTCCTGCCTTGAGTTCCCTGCCTGGCTTCCCTCCATGTTAGACTGTAAGTTGTAAGGTGAAACAAACCCTTTCCTTCCCAGATTGCTCTTGGTCATGATCTTTATCATAGCAGTAGGAACCTAACTGAGGCCAGCTGCCATTGCTCTATCTTGGGTGAACAGACACAAACTTCCTCCAAAACAAGTCACAAAACAAGAAGAAAGTGTTTTTGAAACAACTAGTTGAAAAACTAAAAAGAACTATAAAAATAATTATAAACTACAAAATTAAATTATTAAAAAACTGAAGAGACATTATAACAACTAGGATAATAGATTAATATTCCACCCTGGGTGGTGGCTGGGTATATGACGCTCTACTCCTACCTAGGGAGTTATTGTCAATCATGGTTCCTGGGAGATGAAAAGATGTTTTCTTCAGTGGTGTAGTTTTATGTAAGTTGTTCATGTGCCAAAAAATGACCCTCCTGTTCATACCCATGGAACCAACTCTAATTAAGAAACAGACACTTGTGCGTGTACACACACACACACACACAGCATTTTGGAAAGAAGAGCTGTATCAGAAGTGAAACATGGGTTAGAGAGAGTAATGGCCAGTCAATATAGTCAAAATGCATTATATACAAGTACAAACTGTTAAGAAATAAATGTTAAGGAAATTTTAATTTTAAAAAGATAGTAGGTCAAAACCAATAGCACAGAAACAGTAACCAAAGCTGAACTGGGAGAGAAAACCACGGCCTGTTAAAACGCTGGCGTCAGCAGTGAAAATGGTTTTTCGAGCAGGCACACAAGCTCATGGTTAACCAGGGTCAGGAACTGTGTTGATCACATTGTTAGTAGATACCAAGAAGGAGGGAGACTTTCTTTCCCATCCTGAAGGAGGATTATTTCTTCCATCCATATACAAAGCGTTGCTTACTACTAAGAGAAACACCTGCCAGCTAGCCTTTTCTTCTGCGGGGGAGCGTTCCATGAGAATACCACTCCTGGCCTTTCTATTCCTCCAGCAATTTCTTTGCATGGGTTGGAAGGGCACTTTGTCTGGTACTTGCAATGGAGGGAAGGCTCTGACCGCAGGAGTCGGCACTTCCGCCTTCTCCCAAATCAAACCCATCAACTGTGTGAAATAGTCCCCGCCTTCTGCTCAGTGGCTACAGTCCAGTCCCGGGGTGAGATATATCATACTGAAGCCCGCGTCCCTGATTTGGTCAAGTTCAAAAGACGAAGATTAGTAAATCCTTTTGGCCACAGACCTAAAACCACTTTCCCCAACAAGGATTAAGGTCATTGACATCCTGATCTTCCCTTTTCCAGGTTGACAATTCAAGCCGGTCCTTAACTTGGGAAGAAAAAGGAAATAACTTAAAACACCAATCTTTATCTGCAGAAGAGAATCCGAAATAGCAAGGCTCATATGCAAAATTTAACTGAGATATGTTTGGTTTAGAGAATTTGTATTTAGCATGTATAATTTCTTTAACAGCTATATGCTTGGACATAATAAAACAATTCTTACTTTCTCCTCTTGTTTTTTGTAGTTTTCCTTCCCATAGTTTTTCAATGACCTCATTTACTAAAATCTGAAAAATATCAATGGAAAGTTTCCAGAAAGAAATAATTCATGAGTTTTAAATTGCTTTCCTGTCAGTGTGAAGAAATCGCAAACTGTCCCATCTGGGGATATGAATCACCCTCTTTTCAATGTATCTACCGTCTATACACAACCCTCACCAAAGCAGTTGAAAGAAAGAAAAAAAAATGGCATTTATGTAATTTTTATTACAATATATTGTCAGGATTGTTCTACTTTACTGTTAGTTACTGGTGTTAATATCAAGACTGTGCCTTCTTTCCAAACCAAGCTTTATCATAGGTGTGTATGTGTGCATAAGAAAACCCACAGGATTTGGTACTTACAGGCGTTCACTCTGGGTCACCTCACATTAGAGTTCCTTTGTGACAGAGTTGGCAAACCTAAGATGAGACAGGCCAAAGAGAGAGTCTTAGAGAATTATTGTTATCCTGCTTTGCCCTGTCGAAGTAAATTAGCAAATATGGCGCTCCTTAATAAAAAATAATTTACTTTCAACCTCTCCTTTACCCCCACCTAAATAAATATTGAATAAATCTGTAAAAGATATTGGTTTGGAAGATGGCCAACTGGGCCTGGGGTACCCACACCATCTGTCCCTGCTGCACATGAGAGTGCAGATGCCATAAATTCTCACCCTTTATCTCATCCAAATTCTACATTTTTTTTTGAGGAAGAAACTGAAACCCAGCTCAGCTAAGGCATCTACCCATCAACATACAGTGTGCTAACAATATATTTAGGGTTAGACTCAACAGTTTAACACCGCCAGCCCCAGTTCATTGCCCCCCAGGTAGACAAGTTCAGGAGATGCAGGATGGAAACAAGACCATCTCACAGGGTGTTGAGATGTGCCAGCCTGGCTCAAAGCCAGACATGCCAGGAGACAGCAGAAGACCCTTGACCTTTCTGAGCCATTCGTTGCAATCTTTAAAGACTGTTCACTGCTGCTTCTGGCCCCTTAACTCCTTCTGACAGCACAGTCAACTTCCTTTCTGAATGCTTTTATTGACAAAGGAACATGGTCTAAAGATTCCATGAGAGTTACTGGGCACAGAACAACAGAAAAACTACAAAATGGCACAAACCCATTGTTACCACATGCTCTCAGCATTGCTGTTTGCTGCAGAAAGGTTTATATTAATTCTTCAAGAATTCCATACAATGTATTATGGTCATATTCATCCTGTACTCCCTCAAACCCACCCCCTACTCCCAACCCATCCAACTTTGTTTCATTTCATTTATTTTTTTTATTTTTTTTTAACCCATCAAGCCAATTTGTGCTGCTCACATAATCTTGGATGCATGGCCTTCCACTGAACATAGCTGACCTAACAGGGGCCATAGCCTTAAAGAAAACTTTACTCTCCCTCTTCCAGAAGCTTTAAATTGCCAATAATTCCTAATCAGGATTACCTCATTTGGAGTTGTTAGGAAGTGCAGTCAGGGGTTTCCTGGAGAAACTGAACCAGTGGGATGAAAGAGCTACACACACACACATACACACACACACACACACACACACACACACACACACACACCAAGCACGAATGTATTGAGCTTGATTTAATCCATAAGGGTGGTGCCTCAGCAGTCTCAATCTGGCAGAACCACTAAGGACACTGGAGAGCCACTGGTCCAGAGAAGCAAGCTTGGAAATGCAGATTCTAAATGTCACTATGTGAATCAGCAGCAGCAACAGGACAAGTTAACTCTCCAGCAAGAGTAAAGGCCAATCAAGCAAAAGGAGAGAGGATTCTCTTTCTGCCCCTCCCTCTTTTATCTGTGCTGCAACCACGAAGGGTCACCCATGATCAGGGTGAGGCTTCCCACATCAGTCACAGCACTCAGACCATTTCTTCAGGTTAGTCTTCCTCTTCAGGTGATTCTAATTTGTGACAAATTGACATTGAAATCAACTATAATAGGTCCCATAGTCCTCCAAACATTACAGGCCACTGACAACGCTCTTAGGTACACTCCAGACTTGATGGGGACAGTCAATTGCTGAAAACACCACATATTTGAGTCATAAAACATGTAAAAACCAAGCTGTTTCTCACTTGGAAGCTTCATCCCTACTAGCTAGTTTTCTGTGTTCTGGAAGCTGTTTTGCATGTTACCAGAAAAGAAAAGTATTTACCAGTTTTACCCAGCTGTGAACTCTGAGAGCTACAATAACGGCGAGTGTGTGAAGTCAGGCCACTGGTACAATAGTGGCACAAATGTCACGGGAGCAACAAACCACTTTATAAATGGATTTAAGGTCTACTCCACAGGGTGAAACCCATGTCTGACACCATTTTGGGGGGTGCCTTAACAGGTAACAGGCCCTAGGGGAGAACATACAACTATTATTCTGCCAAATCAATAGAGTACTAAACTAACTTCTATGACTTGGGAGGTCATAGGCTCTAGGGGCATACCTGTCACTCTTATACTGTCAAATAGACACAGTATTAAATGGACATCTAATGATTTGTTGTTACATACATATATCAGTGCGTCTTTCAACCCTTATCAGAGAAGCTTCTTTCTTCAGTAGATAGACATTAAAATGGATACCCATAACTGGTCAAGGTGGAGAGAATAAGAGACTGTGGGATGCTCAGCCCTAAACAGGACATCTGTATCACGTCCCCTTCTCCCAACGTTTAGTGATCATTGCAGAAGAGGAACTGGAAGGACCATAAGAGCCACTGCATCTTTCCAAAACTCTTTCCATCATCTTAGGTAGAAAACCTCTGAACCCATTCAGCAATAACTCTCTGCTCTTCTTCCCTTACCTGCTGTGCCTGGTAATTGCTAATCTTTAATTTTGAACAAACTGTGTGCGTACGTATGATCTATGTGTGTGACTGTGGGCACACATGTGCCATATAGTACATGCGTGAAGGTTAGAAGACGCCTTTTGGAGATTGGATCTCTCCTTCCACTGTGAATTCTAGGGACTGAATTCAGGTTATGGGGCTTTGGCAAGCAAGTATGTTCACGTTCTGAATCACCTCACTAGCCCTCTAACATACTATTTCTATAAATCAGCTATACCTATATTTTATGTAAGCATGTTCTTGCTATAAATGTCCTTTTTTCACTTAGCATGTTTTATGGTTCACCAGAATTGCATCATGTGTCAGAAGTTCCATTTTTATGGCAGGGTAAAGATCAATTGTGTGACTCTACTGTATTTCATTTATTCATTCAACTGCCAATGGACACTTGAACTATTCCCACCTTTGAGCTATTGTGAAGAATGTAACTGTGGTGTAGAACGTCCTCTAATACTTGGCCCCCTCCCATTTCCCATCATGCCACTGTTTCATCCCCTTTTCCAAAAATACATTTGCATGAAATTAAATTATTTGTTTATTTGTTATCACCTACCTCCAAGAGTACTATACAGCCCACGGAAACAAGGCACTGTATTTCAAGCTCTAGAATGGAGGGTAGCACATAGTAGGTACTCAAAAACAGCATTTATGAGTGATTGAATAAAGTAGTCATAAAATGCAAAGACTGCCAGGTGGATACTCCCTTGCTAACCCCTGCCCTCCCACTACAGAGTAATTCACGCACATTCACACTGTAACAGGATGATAATTTACCAATTTTCACAAGTCTTTAAAATAAAATGCATAAAATACAGTTTGATGTATTAAATCATCGATGCTGAGGATCTGCTCCATCACCTGGGGGAAAGCCACAATAGTGGTGGAATAGGCAGAGCATTCAGATACAAAAATGAGTAAGGGAAGCTGGAGGATAAGGGAAAGCTTTGCTGTGCCCTCAAGAAAACACCATTAATACGCTTCTTAAATAAGAATCTCATTTGGCATCACAAGTTCAGAGAGACATGTGGGAGGGTGGGACGGCCCGAGAGTTCCACATCACCATCTGTCTTAAAAACTCCCAGACTCTCCATCTGATTTTACAAGGGTCTCCTAGTCCCCAAGCATGCAGCCCACACACCTCTTTCAGAAGCTCTTATAAGGAATTTCCACCCTCTGGTGTGTGTGTGGGGGGGGGGGGAGCTGTGAAAAATTCAGTCAGTGCTTATTGACCCCATTACTGTGTCTATTTCCCAGGGCAAGAAGATAATCTGATCTGTTCCATCCCAGCATAGAGGCACAGAGCCATCGTAAAGAAAAGGTCATGTCAGATGCGGATGTACCCTGACAACAGGAAGCTGGGGCTAACCCGTGAAGAACTCCAACACTTATTCCACGTGACACAGATGACATGTCGCTCCCTCTGCCCACAACTCATTGCATCCTCAAATCCTGCTGTCCTTTTCTATCGGGACCATCTGTGTGGCATCTCTACTGGCTCTACTCTGTACACACCCACCAGCCTCCAGCCAGTGTCCCAGGACGATCACTGGAAACTACAAAGACAATGATGTATGAGCCATAGCCTCTGTCCTAATTACTTTTCTGTTGCTGTGGGATGACACCATGCCCAAGGCAACTTATAAAAGAGTTTATTGGGAACTAATGGTTCCAGGGGTCTAGAGTCAGTGACCATCATGGAAGGAAGCATGACAGCAGGCAGTCTGGCATGGCAGTGAAGTAGTAACTGAGAGCCTTGATCTACAAGCACCACTCAGAGAGAGAAAGAGCTAATTGTCAATGACACTGGCTTTTTAAACCTCAAAGCCTGCCCCAATTGGCACACCTCCTCCAGCGCTTCCGCCTAATTCTTCACAAACTGGGGACCAAGTATTCAAATACCTGAGCCTATAGCTGGCATTAAACCACCAAGGCCTCTAACCTCAAGGACTTGGTCTTGAAGCAGGAAACGTAGAAAGGTAAATCAATGACCATAAGGCACTTCGGTAATCAGGGTGTGTTATTAATGAGTGTCGGGAAGACCTGACTTTGAAGGTGAGTAGAAGGTCACAGTCACCAGGTGAAGAGAAAATATAAAGGCAGTTCAAGAAAGAAAGTACATAGTCCTAGCAGCTGGGAGGCTGAAGCAAGATGACAGACGTTGAGGCCAGCGTGAGGCCACATAGAAAGACTGTCCCAAAACAAGGCACACACACAAAAATGCAGAAGATAGTAAAAGGAACAAAGGCACACGTATTGATGGATAAAACTTGGTTGTGACCAGCGTGCTTCAGTTTCAAGGAACTAAGGAACAAAGCATGACGAGAATGACCCAAAAGCTCTTCAGGGAATAACCCTAGTACTTCAGAGATGGGAAGAAGAGGCTTAAACGCTCAAGGTCACCCTCAGTGTGTTTCTTAGTCTTGTATAAGCTTGACACAAACTGAAGGCATTCTGGAAGAGGAAACTTCAACTAAAAGAAAATGTACCCACCAGACTGGCCTATAGGCAAGTCTATGGGGGCATTTTCTTAATTAGTGACTGGTATGGAAGGGCACAGTCCATTGTTGGTAGTGCCAGCTCTGGGCAGGTGAGCCTGGGGTATACAAGAAAGCAGGCTGACTGCAGAGTTCATGCACAAATTCAAGCCAGATGGGGTCTGGAGCCTGAGGAGGGGAAGTGGACCCAGACACCCACTCCGAACCAAAAATTGATACCCTTTTGCAAAAAACATGTGTTTTCCTCCCCTCAGCAGAGTCTCACTGGGTATATTAACCACACTCCAGACCGGGCCCCATCCCCAGCAGCAGCCGGCCAACACGAAGCAAACCCAACAGTATTTGTGTGGACTTTTTTTATCCAAATTGTTTTGTTTGAGCATTTTTTGTTTTGTTTTGTTTTGGGGGGGTGCTTGAACATTATGGATTTTATGTTTTGTGGATTTTGTGAGCAGACACTAGCAAGCAAGCGAATAAGTAGCACTCCTCCATAGCCTCTGCATCAGCTCCTACTGCCAGATTCATGCCTTGGGCTCCTGCACTGACTTCCCTTGAGGAGGAGCTACAAGCTATACGATGAAATAAACCCTTTTCTCCCCCCCCCCTCAAGTTGCTTTTCTTTTCTTTTTTATTTTTCTTTCTTTCTTTTTGTTTGTTTTTAAGACAGAGTTTTTTTTTCTGTGTAGCCTGGCTGTCCTGGACTCACTTTGTAGACCAGCTGGCCTTGAACTCACAGTGATCCCCCTTCCTCGGCCTAACCTCCAAGTTGCTTTTCATCTTGGTGGTTTTAGCACTCTAATGGAAACCATGATTATGACAGTCGGATACACGTGGGTTTGAGGCCAGCCTGGGCTATATAAGATACTGTCTCAAAAGAAAAAAGTAGACAGTGATTGTGAGGGGCCTTCTCACACAGGCTGAGGGGCTTAGCCTTTGTCTTGTTGTAAACAGTCCTAGCAGAGGCTTTCTTAGAAAAGTATGATTGACAAGCATGATTATCCAATTAGATGAAAGAGCGAGGGAGGCAGCTATGTCAATAATGTCAACTTAGTGGGAATAGGCATGTGGACTACACTGAGTAAAAGGAGCAGAAAAGGCAAGAGAAGAAAGAGATGGCAATGGATCATAGTGCTGAAGAGTACAAAGAGTGCAGACACACCAAGGGAAGAGCAGAACGCAAATGGGGAGATAGAAGAGAACACTGGGTGTGTTTAGGTGTAGTGCATGGGAGCACAAAGAGAAAATAGACATCATAGTCCATAAATATCCAGTAGCCTTAGACCTGAAGGTAGTGGCAGAGGTCAGGAACGAAGAAATCGCTCATGACCAAAGGAAGCTCAGTGACAGTGGGGATGTAGCAAGCGGAACTTGGAATGCCACAGCCGAGATCAGCAGTAGAGGTCAAGGAATAAAGCAGGGCTCCCACAGAGGACAGCACCTTGGGAAACTTTGGAGATGCCAGTGCCTAGATCTCAAATCCACAGATTCTAGTTCAGTTGTTCTGGGAAAAAAAGGATAAGCATGGGGATTTTTAAAGTCTCTGTCAATGATTCCACGGGGCAGTGGAGGTCAAAGACCACCAGATAAGGGTGGGTATGAATTAACTGGGCAAGGATAAAAAGATAACGATCTTGAGAGGGGATCAAAGTAGAAAGGAAAGTGGTACACGCATGCCTGGGAGATGTTACGGGTTTAGTCCCTGGATGCTCTGATGAAACGGATACTACAATAAAACGAGCCCATGATTGTTTCCTTTCCAATTCATATTATACTACATTGTATTCTGTCAAGTGTGCCGTGGCATTGTGTATGTAAAAGCAAAGTGTTTATTAAGTGATTTTCTCTCTAAAAAATGCTAAAGATCACATTAGCTATTGGGCAGAGGGGGACTGTCTAACTAGAGTCACGCCAGTTGAGAAAGTCACAAACCTCCCACTTGTAAACAACACAACGTTGTGCAGACAGCAAGGAAGTGACACACAGCAACCAGGTGCTGTAGGGAATGGAAGAAGTCCTAAGTGAGTAAGTCCTGAGTGACGGGGTGTTGCTGACATAGAAACAGCCATGTCAAGGACCCCATAGCATCAGGTGCAGAGGGATGGCAAAGCCTTCCTTACGGGACCAGTTGCAAATGCTGGCAGTATGTGCAGAAAATTTCCTTCTCTGGATATTAACAGCCTTAAAACTGCTCTGTTATAGAAAATTGAAATGAGTGTTGGGCTACATAATATTTATTATTATTATTATTATTATCCCTATAATTATCATAGCAGTATTATCTAACCTGTTATCACAAATAATAAGACACAGACACCTATTAGATTTTATAATTGCCTTATTTACCTTGAGCCGGGAAGATATTTCACCTAGGCTGTCTCAGTAACCTCACCATCCACCTCCCAGCCCCCATCCAATACCACCCTCCTTAACCATTCTCATCTGGTCTACCTTCCATCCATAACCTTATAAATATTGGATTATATTTTTCATCTTGTTGTTTTCTCCATCCACACCATCCTTGCGGTTTTTCCTCCTAGCCCACGTGGTTCCTTCTCCATGCTAGCCCATCATGGTGGCCTCCTTCCTCCTCTTTTCCAAACCTCTAAGGCACTGGAACCTTAGCCACTCCTACTCCGTTCTGCCCTACCCAGGTATAGGCTGTTTAATCAGCCAGTCAAGTAAGTTTACACAACAAGGATAGGCGTATCCGAGCAACAATAGACAAGCGTCAGATCAACCCCCAACACTGCACCGCTACAGGGGCTGTTCCTACCAAGATGAGCTAACCTGTCTCACTGACCCTGCCTCCTCGTTTTTCTGTATGTGCATAATGACCCCTCCTCCCTGTTCAGTCATATGCTGTAGCCCCACCTCTCTGAGCTAGCTTCTGGAGTGCTGTGGCTTCTCCAGGAGAAAGGCCAAGCTACTTGGTCCTAGTGTCTGCCCATGTGTCTGTCTGCCAGTCTGTCTGTCTGTTGTCTGTCTGTCTGACTGTAAGTCTTTTCTTCATTCTCTTGTCATCCCAAACCAGGTCTGTCCCTGGGGCCATGCTGGACTGGATGAGGTGCAGCTATGAGCGGAGGAGGAACTGAGGACACTGCAATCTATGATCGAAAAGCTCAGAAAGGCAGTAGAGAGGAGGAATTAAACTTTTCTGTGAGTTACAAAAACAGGAAGCAGAGTCGGTACATGATGGACAGGCTCATGTTGGTGATGAGTAAGAAGCTTTCAGCTGTAATCATGAAGGAAGTACAGATAGGTAAAGACGTAGCCAAATTTAGACGTGCACAATTAGCAGAGCACACACTGAAAAATCCACATCCAATTTTTACCTGGGCATGCACTCAGGTAAAAAGGGTGATGGTAGCTGGGTGCAGTGAGATAGGTCAGGGGCAGCCACTGGAGAGAAAGCAATGAGAGGTAAGAAGAGATGACTGAGCAATGCCGGCAGTCCAGCTGAGGCTGGAAGCTCGTCAATTGATCATGAAACCAATTCGGTGTGCTTTTGTGATTTTTCTCCAGCAGTCTCAGGGCAAGGAAGGAGAAATTAGGCATCAGGTTGACACAACATTGTGGCTGGCAGTGAGGCACAGCTGTGGAAGGAGGGCAAAGAAACGAGGAGGCCAAGGGCGTGGATGAGCGTGCCCTTGGAGGCATGGTTGATTAAATCCAGTCTAGGAAAGGCAAAGCCAACAGCCTGCAAAATCTGGAGCCAATTATGTCAGAGAATGTGTTTAGGTATAAGCTTGTGGTTCTCCAGTGAAAGAGAGTAAGCTAAAGGTATACAATATATCCCTAAGGTTTAGTTCATACTGTCATGGAAGCTAAGCAGTCACAGCCTCCTGACATTGAGCTAGAAACACACCAAAACCAATGGCATCAATTCCAGGGCAAGTATCAGACATATTAACAGTGTAAGTCCCAGCCAGGAGCAGTGGAAAACCAATGCCTCAGCTCAAGGAAAAGGGGATGGAATTTGGAGGGGAGGTGGATGGAGGAGAGGAGGAAAAGAGAAGAGATATAATTCTATTTCCAGCCTTGAGAGAAAAGGTTCAGGAGACGTGACAGTGCAGAGAGGGCCAAGAAATTCTTTCTCCACCCCATAGGCTAAGAAAATATTCTAGGGCATAGCTGGAAGATCTGACCTATAAGCACCAAGCCAAAGAAGCAAACAGAAAGTTGATAGTGGACTTTGGTCCACTTGAATTGTGGACTTCCTGGATGGAATTGACATACTATCATTTGGTACCTGAAGCACTCACTGAGCGACATTCTCCTGGTTATGCAGGCTTAAAATGGTGTGAACAAGAGATGGAGAATTGAGAGACACAAAACAGAATGGCTTTCTCTCTCTCTCTCTTTCTTTCTTTCTTTCTTTCACTTATTTATTTGTTTGATCACCTGATCCCAACGCCATCAGTCCTCTCCTCCCAGTCCCAACCTCATGCCCTCCTCCTTCCATTTTTCCCTCTGCTTCTCAGAGAAGGGGAGGCCCTCAAGGATTATCAGTCCACCCTGGCACCTCAGGTCCCAGCAAGACAAAGTGCATCCTCTCCCATTGGGGCCTGACAATGCAACTCAGTTTTGGGAAAAGGATCCAAAGGCAGGCAACTGAGTCGGAGACAGCCCCTACTCCTATTGTCAGGGGACCCACATATTGATTATGCTGCACATAAGCTACATATGTGCAGGGGGTCTCAGAGCAGTTCATGAATGCTCTTTGGTTGATGGTTTAGTCTCTGTGAGTCCCTGGGGCCAGGTAAGTTGACTCTGTAGGTCTGGTCTTCTTGTGGTGTCCTTGACCCTTCTGTCTCCCTCTATCCTTCCTCCCACTCTTCCACATAACTCCCCCAGATCTGCCTAAGCTTTGGCAGTGAGTCTTTGCATCTGTTTTCATCAGCTGGTAGAGGAAGCCTCTCAGAAGACAGTTATGCTAGGCTCCTGTCTGCAAGTATAGCAGAGTATCATTAATAATGACAGGGGTTGGCTCTTTTGCATGGATTGGGCCTCATGTTGGTCAGGCGTTGATTATCCATTCCCTCAATCTCTGTTCCATCTTAATCTCTACACTTCTTGTAGGCAAGACAAATTTTGGGTCAAAGGTTATATGGGTGGGTTGGTGCCCCCTCCCACCACTGGGCGTCCCACCTGGCTACAGGAGGTGTTGACTTCAGGCTCCATATCCCCCACCCTCCACTGCTAAGAGTCTCATCTAGCGTCACCCCATAGACATCCTGGAGCCTCCCCTGCCTGAGAGGTGCCCCTCACAGATTTCTGTTCTCTCTCCTGGTCCTCCCCAGCTCTCCTGACTCCCACCCTTCCCCCTCCCCATGTCCACTCTCACCCAGTTCCTTCCCCCCCCCCCATCTATTTTATATCCTGCTCTGAGTGAGATTCAAGCATCTTCCCTTGGGTCCTCCTTGACTTTTTTTTTTGAGGTGTTGGGGAGGTCTGTGGATTGTAGCATGGTCTTCCTGTAATTTATGGTTAATATCCACTTATAAGTGAGGACATACCATGTGTGTCTTTCTGGGTCTTGGTTACCTCACTCAGGATGATCTTTTCTAGTTCCTTCCATTTACCTGAAAATTGCATGATGTCTTTGTTTTTAATAGCTGAGTAGTATTCCATTGTGCAAATGTGCCACAGTTTCTCTATCCATTCTTCAGTTGAGGGACATCTGGGTTGTTTCCAGATTCTGGCAATTACGAATAAAGCTACTATAAATATATTTGAGCAAGTGTCCTTGTGGTAGGGTGTAGCATCTTTTGGCTCTAAGCCCAGGAGTGGTATAGACGGGTCTTGAGGTAGATATATTCCCAGTTTTCTGGGAAACCTCCAGATTGACTTCCACAGTGTTTGCAGAAGTTTGCAGTCCCACCAGAATGGAGGAGTGTACCCCTCGCTCCACATCCTCACCAGCATGTGCTGTCACTTGAGTGTAAGATGGAATCTCAGAGTTGTGTTGATTTGCACTTCCCTGATGACTAAGATTGTTGAACATTTATTTCTTTAAGTGCTTTTTGGCCATTAGAGAGTTCTCTGTTGAGAATTCTCTGCTTAGCTTTGTACCCCATTTTTTAATTGGATTATTTTGTTTGCTGGTGTTTAATTTCTTGAGTTCCTTATATATTTTGGATATTAGCCCTTTGTCGGATGTAGGATCAGTAAAGATATTGTCCCAATGTGTTTGCTGCCATTTCATTCTATTGATAATGTCCCTTGCCTTGCAGAAATTTTCCAGTTTCATGAGGTCCCATTTATTAACTGTTGATCTTAGAGCCTGAGCTGTTGGTGTTCTGTTCAGAAAGTTGTCTTCTATACCAGTGATTTCAAGGCAATTCTCCACTTTCTTTTCTATTAGATTAAGTGTATCTGGTTTTACATTGAGGTCTTTGATCCACTTGGACTTGAGTATTGTGATAAATATGGATCTATTTGCATTCTTCTACATGCTGACATCCAGTTAGAGCAGCACCATTTGTTGAAGGTGCTTTCTTTTTTCTGTTGTATGGTTTTGGCTTCTTTGACAAAAATCAGGTGTGTGGGTTTATTTCTGGGCCTTCAATTTGATTCCATTGATATACTTATCTGTTTTTATTCCAATATCATGCGGTTTTTATTACTATTGCTCTGTAGTACTGCTTGAAATCAGGGATGGTGATACCTCCAAAAGTTCTTTTATTGTACAGGATTGTGTTGACTATGCTGGGTTTTTTTTTAATTTTTCCGTATGAAGCTGAACTCTTTCAAGATCTGCAAAGAATTGTGTTGGGATTTTGATAGAAATTGCAATGAATCTGTAGATTGCTTTTGGTAAGCTAGCCATTTTTACTATGTTAATCTTACCCATCCATAAGCATGAGAGATCTTTCCTCCTCCTTCTCCCCCTCCTCCTCCTTCAACTCCTCCCCTTTCATCCTTCTACTCTTTTTCTTTGTGGAGGGGAGGTGTTCTTAAGACAAGGTTTCTCTCTGTAGCCTTGGCTGTCCTGGACTCACTTTGTAGACCAGGCTGGCTTTGAACTTACAGAGATCTGCCTGCCTCTGCCTCCCCCAGTGCTGGGACTACCTGTATACCTGTATAACTCACCGGGCAGTCTTTCCATCTTCTGATGTCTTCTTCAGTTTCTTTCTTCAAAGACTTGAAGTTTTTCTCATACAGGTCTTTCATTTGCTTGGTTTTCACAGAGCAGGTCTGCCACTCACTGGCATCCTAACATGCAAGCAGGGAAGAAAGTAAATAGGTCCTTTGTGCCCAGTCTTCAGTATCATGGACAGCATTCAGTTTTGCCTGAAGTCTGTTAAGGTCTGTCAGTGCCTCCTGCTTTATGCTGCACAGTGGACAACTCTCTGAAAAGGGACTGTTGATGATTGAGGAAATCTGGGAGAGTGTTGCCCAATTACTCTGGCACTCCAGCCTTCAGTGGAATCCAATTCCAGCTGCCCATGGAGAAAGTTGTCACAGAGTAAAGAAAGAGAACCATGCTCAGCATTCCTGCCTATTTCAAAAAGAACATTTTCACCCATGCAGAGGCAAGACCTGAAGAGGGAGAACAACAGGACTTCTACAGCCCAGCTCATAACACTTATTTTCTTTTTTAAAAAGTTAACAGAAAGAATGCATGGTATGTTAGACCCAGCTTTACTAAATCTCAAAAGTGGAAAATGAAAGAAATTATGGATAGTCCCCAGAGGGCCTCTGCCTCCTGTGGGGAGCGGATCACTGTCCTGAGTATTCAGATGTATATTATTGACATCAGTACAGCCATGTTGATGCCTTCAGTGCCTCAAATCCATGCAAATGGCAAAGCCTTCCCCTGGTGAGTACAGGGACTTGACAAAGCCTTTCTCTGATCTGTATGTGGATGTTGACAGTGTGTCCAAAGACCAGCAACTGCAGCTTCCTTCTCTTTGATGATTCCAACCTGAGGCTATACCCTGACAGACACTTCTCACCCAGACTAGCTATCCCATCTTCTTGTGCTGTTCATAATAGAAAGGTGAGTGTCCATAGTGGCTGCCCTTTATCTGTCAAGTACAACCCACCTGATCCCAGCTTTTCTGTATGTCTACCTGTTGTTTCTTTATTCCTACCTCAGCCTAGTCAGGTTTTCAGGACCGAGCCATGGAGGACCCAGCACTGTCCTAAGGACACAGCATTGTCCTACCTTTTTGAGATCAATCCCATGGTGCTAGAACAGCCCTGGATCCAAGAGCAAAAAGAACTATTGCTTGACAGCAAATAAGGTCTTAAGAAATAGAAGATCTTGGAGTTCTTCACTTCAACCCACCATGGAGTTTGAGGAATCCAAGGAAATGGTCCTGTCCTGTCATCTCCCACTGGTAGGTAAAAGGTCAAGTGTTTCCTATTCATTCTTCAGGAATAATGAGCCCTGGAGTCTCCTGGCCACCACATATAGAGGTATAGAGTGGCCTTTACGGATGTGGGATATCAGATATCACTAAGGAGTATGATGGCACATGAGGCCAACCAGTAGGAAGGAAGACCGTGAGTGTAAATACAGAAGTGTGATGACCAAGACCCAGACACCACTCCCAATGGCTCACAAGTCTCTTGGCAACAAGCTGCAGTCAAGGAGGGAAAAGGAAAGGGGAGAGTTTAGCTGACTGAAAGGAGCTTGAATCGAGTTCACTCTGAAGTAGCTAAGACAGAGTTTCTGCTATCAGCAGCAAAAAGCAGGAGGCATAAGCCCCTCTGCTGCAGAATATGATGAGAGTTGCCTTTTATTTTGCAAGCCAGAGTCTGAGGCCTGTGACAGCATGGTGCCATCTTTTTTAATTCGTGAACACTCAGGGATGAGTCAAGATTAGTGGTAGCACCAGGCTCTTTATGTCACTTCATGCTACATGTATCCACACCAAGTTTTCCAAATTGGGAATGCATTATCTGACCCTTGAACAAGAGCAAAGGAGAGATCCCCCTCCAGTAGTGTGACCATTGTTCTATAGCTATTTCTTCCAAAGTGAAACCCTCCTTTCTGGAGAGAGGGAGGAAGGTGCATGAGACCCAGGAAGCTAATGGGCCATAAAAACTACAGAAAGCTCAGAAGTCCATAGGATTCACATAGTAGGGACCTATGGTTATATAACCAGGAAATGACATCTCGAAGGGGAAGCTGCCTGAAAATCTGTCATCGAGTTCTGGGGATGCAGCTTTTTTGAGTCACCATCCATGCTGCTGTGGATTTTGGTGACACAGCTGACTTTGAGTCATCTATGTTCCTAGAAGGAACCCCAACAGATTTATTGGTTCATTAAGGTACATACACATGGATGGATCCATTGCTTTGGTAAGTCTTCAGGGCCCTATCTGGGATGAGCAAGAAACATCACACTGCAGGCAGGCATATATTTAGGACATCCTCCTTATCAAGAAGACAGTTCTGACTAGACAGCATATACAGTGACCAAATACTTAGGAAAGGGGAGATAAATGTACAACTTCTCAGCATTTGAAACTGCCTCAGATATACAGTGGGACCCAAAGTGTTAGGCTGTTGGAACAACTCAGGAGTCAAGTCTAAACTTCTAGTAAGACTAACAAAGCTCTTGAGGATGAGGTCCTCTTCCCTGGCTATACAATGGCACCACTGTGCTGTGAATATCAATAAACTTCTACATGCAGTATTCTCTTGCCCTGTGTGCATGTGTGTGTATGTGTGTATATACTGAAGCTAGAATTCAGGGCCTTGTACGTGCTTTATGCCTGAGCCACACCTTTGCCCTTCATAGTGCTGAATTGTCCTCCCCACCTTCATTGGCCTGATTGGCCCTACTTGTCCTTCAGTTTAAATTTTCTACTTCGCCTTGTTTAGCTCAGTGTTCTGGATACTAGGACATCTAAGGTCAATGTCCCAGAAGATTTAGTGTAGGGCAAGGATTCTCTTCTTGTTCACAAACATGCAGCCTTGTGGTCTTCACATAGGAATCTCGTTTACTCCTACTATGCATGAACCTTTTTCATGAGGGCTCTCATCCCATGGATGAGAGCTCTACTCTCCTGACCGCCCCTCAGTGCACTGAGGATTAAGGTTTCAAGCTATGGATGAGAGAAAACAAATATTCACACCACTGCTCCCCTGCAGAACATTCCCAATTCTTCCCCCAAATGGTTTTACTGACTTCTGCTTGAGCTCCTGAGGAATCCTGGGCTTTGCTGCTTGTCTGTGCATTTAACACCTTGCGATTCTGTCATCTGTCATTGCTTCATCTTCTCATCTGCACTGTCAGCTACCCGAGGGCAGGGACTTGTCTTGACCACCATTGTACCACTAAATACCATGCGGTACCCAGCAAGTGGAAAATGCCCACTAAGGACTTGTTAGGAGGAAGGAAAGTTTTGCTGTGGACTATTTCAGAAAATACAGGCTGATTGGCTCTCCTCCCTAAGGAAAATGGCCCAAACAGACAGAGAATTGTGGCCAAAGAATTTTCCTTTGTTTGTTCCACATGGGAAATTATTACTCTGAGCCACAGTTTTATAAGCCTGACCCTGAGAGGAAGGGGGATCTCCCAGAGCAGTTAACTCACATCAGCATACAAACAGCCGTCCTCACCAGAGGGTCTGAGGGTGCTGGTCCCAGAAGGCTTCCCAGGAACTGAAAGTCCATTTCAGAGCTGGGCTCCTGGGGCTGCCTGTGCATCCGCTGAGGTCTCCTTCTGCTAAAGGTCTTTTGTTGTGAACATCTTAAACAAACAAACAAACAAAAAACACTCACCGGCCATCTTCCCAATCAGACATCTGCACCAGGCATTTCCACACTCAGGGTCTGAATAATCTTCACAGAAGAGTGTGAAAGGAAACTGTTGCTCTGAGATTTATAGAGGTGAACACCAGGCATGGATTGGTTAAATAACGCACTCAAGGTCACAGGTGCTCACAGGCTGAGTTGATTTGGGGAAGAAATATATCCTCCATCATGTGACTGCTCAGCTTTTTTACACCCTCATGGCAATAAGCCACATTTCAGTGCCTGCTTGCACATGCACACACACACACAAACACACACACACACCATTAAGAGTCCAACAGGTGATAATTGGTGTTTCTACAGCATGAAAGATTAAAGGAACTGTGAAACTCTCCCCACCCCTGGGAAAGAACTGGGTGCTTTCTACTCTAATAATCACAGTATTCTCAAACACGAGGTTTGTTGGGAGCAAGGCCCTCATTCTCCCTCGGTTTAAGTTTGCCGAGGAGAGCAGAATGTGTCAACTAGGACCTTGCTTTGTTTTTTTCTTTTTCTCATCTTTTCTGTTTTAGTTTTTTCCCCCCATTCTTTGAGATTACATAAGTTGTTGGTTCTCACAAATAGCCAGAAAACATTTAGATGTTCTCAGAGGCCTGCACAGCAAGAGTCCGTGCAGTCGGTCATTAATCATTCAGGATGTTTTCCACCCTGCTCACGCCTTCACATACTGGCTCATTTCAGTAGAGTGGGTCAAGCACAAACTTCAATGGCCACAAGAAGCCAGTCCATAATATAAGATAAGGTCCCAAAGAGCATAGTGGAGGGTCCATGACGTGTCCTCCTGCAGTACCATGATACAATCCCAAATAATGCTAATGTGTAGCAACACAGAAGTCAATATGACTGACTCCTCTGACTTTTCTTTTCTTTCTTTTTTCTTTTTTCTTTTTTTTTGAGTAGCGAGTGGGCAGTCATTAGCCAAGAAATTTCCATTAACTCCCCTCAACTTGGAAAATAGCATGTAAACTGAACAGTATATGCCTCTGGGGTAATTTCTACTATTTGTGACCCACGTAGGACATGAGTTTTCAGTGAGCTTACTAGACAGCTGAACAACACAGCCTGGCCTAAGAGCAGGCAGCCCTTAGCAGGTGAAGATCAGCAGCCACAGTGATGGTGGAGACAGCAGGAGAGGCCTGTGATGAAGTCTTGAGCGCTGGGCCACAAAAGGAAGGAAGTAGCTGTCCACTAAGACAGCTCTAAACTGTGCTGCTCAACACAGGCTCCTGGGCTAGGTGTTAGCCTCTCTGGCTACAGCTGCAGCTCCAGTATCTGCTCAGGCAACAGAAGACACAGTTCTGGGAACACAATATAACACCTTCTGTCTAGCCCTGGCCTTGAGTGAGGTGAGCTACGAGTACAACCATGTATAAACAAGGTGAATAACACGTGGCTACATGCTTGGCACAACTCACAAGGTATCTGTCTGAGAAGTAACTGGGTTTCCAAAAGTGTAGAATGAGATTCTGGGAGGGGCACCTAGGAAGTCTCACGACACAGTGTGCTCACCTCCAGCTTTTATTTATTCTGAAAGCAAGTAACAAAGACTCTAGCAAGCTGAGGATGAACCACACTTTATCATCATCATTATCATCATCATTGAACCACACTAATAATGTCTGACAGCAAATGAGGTTGCACTGTGCAGGCAGGATCACCCTTCACCCAGCGTGCCCTCCCAGCAGCAGTAATTCCTAGGCCCACGCCCATTCTTTTCTCTTGCTCAGACTTCTATGCACCCCTAATCTGATAGTCATAACTTCTCAAACTTTCCCACCGAATCCTCTAGAAGGCCAGAGTCACAACCACCTTCTTTAGCTGCATTTTGAACTGTTTTGTTCTGTCTTAACACAGTAGGAATCATATCAAGAACAAAATGATAACTTTAAACAAAGCAAACACATTTAAACATGTTGATATTCTAGGCTTGTCCCAAGAACAGTATCCACATTGATTCCTTTTATTTTCAATTGTATAATTGAGCAAATTATCACCTCATTTTTGAAATATTCTATTTACTTACTTACTTACTTACTTACTTACTTACTTACTTACTTACTTAGATGCTGGGGATTGAACCCCAGGCCTCAGGCCTGCTCTACCGCTGAGCTATATTATGATTAGGAAGCCAAAGCACAGAGATTTACTCAGTTAGCTATAGGTCACAAAGACAATAAGGAGTAGGTTAGAGACATGGGATTTGAGTCAAGACAGCTGGGCTCCAAGGCCTGCGTGTGTAACCACTGTGATAGACTATCATCAGGAGAGTCTGAGGTCAACAAGAAGATACCACCAAAGAGCATCAGTAGTGAAGAAAGAAGAGGAGGATCCTGAGTCACAAAACTCCCCAGGAGGACACAGCTTCCTGCCATCCTCTGAGGCAGGAGCCGTGTGCTTCTTTCCAATGACCCTCTTCCATTTGACCGTTGTTGATCTTCACAGCCCTGTCCCGACACACCTTGCTTTGATGGCCATGCAGTCAGATTTATCACCACTTCCCATCATGCTGTAGTCATCCTAGACCCTGGATTATTCCTTTACTGCTATAAGGTCCTAGCACCCTCTGAGATGCTGCCTCAGTTATGGCTTTTGATGACTTTACTTTCCGTAGAGAAATCCCCGGAACCCCCAAACTTTTGGTTCCATGACCATCTCTCATGCAATATTTTTATCTCCATACCAAAGCCATACCTAGACTTTTCCATGAAAATTATTTCACCTCATCATCACCTCACCCCCAAGAAAAGAACTTCCATTTCTCGATTCCAACCATTTCCTTTCATCTTTAACTTGACAGTTCTAAAAGTGGTGCACCTGCTATGACCCAAGTCCACTGCTCTACTGCTATCTCATCGATTCTCAGCTGCTGCATAGACTCACTTTGTTCCTTACCTTTCAAGCACATCCTACTTCCGTTACTCCCCAGTGCCTATGCTGGCTGTTTTCTTCCTCTTGCCTTAAGACCCATCCCAGGAGGATAGGATCAACCCTCACTAAACCTCACTCTTCTGAATCTTCACCCAAGCAATGAACTTTTGGGGAGAGAAATAGGCAAGCTTATTTCAAATGTATAATGACCCACCTCAAGGAAGCCCAAATGTCATCTTCCAGCACATGTATTTCCCAGTCATTTATTCATCTATTTTCATGCCTGGTGTAAGTTAGTATGAAACAAATCCAGAAATTAAAGTATTATAGCTTTTTCATTTCTCTTCTCTCCTTCCTCTGATAAGAAAATAGAAGCCATCAGAGGACAACTCCCAGGCTCTCACCAACACATCTATCTGCCTCCCCACCCAACCCATGGAGGAGCTGAAAATTTCCTCTCCAAGGCCATTTACTGTGCAGGGGAGCATAGAGACGTTATCAATCCCAAGGTCACCAATCAATCAGTCACTCCTACATCAGCGATTCTTTTTTTTTTTTTTTTGATGCTTTCACCAGGCAATCTTTCCCTCCCTTCTGGCTCCAGCCTATTTCTCTGCTCCTTTTTACACAGTTCTTTCCGCCTCCTCGTATCTCTCTTCCTCTTAAACTGTACTCATTTATTCACCCTTGCCTAGCTCTACTAACGCAGCTCTTACGTGGGCTTTATATAATGGGCATGTTATATAATGCAATACTTTCTAACAGCTTAATATGGACAGATACATGGATGGATGGATGCATGCATGCATTCATGCATGCATGCAAGGATGGATGGACAGAAAGCTGGACAGAAGTTGGGATAATGGAAGGATGCTATGTTAGAAGGCTATCATATGGTCTTCCCCCCCCCCACTTTGGATCTTCAATGTTCTGGCCAGGCCTTATGAAAACAAGAACAAAAATTCACGAAGAACATTGAAGTTAGAATTCTGATACCGCAGAGTTGAAACACTGGGCTTATTAGTTACTTTCCCTATCGTTGGGACAAAATACCTGATAAAAGTGACTTAAGGAGCAAAGGGCTCACTGTGGCTCGCAGTCTGAAGATGCAGTCCAGCATGCCAGGGTGCATGCAGCAGAGGACTCAGGCAGCTGGTGTGTTGTGCTCAGTCGGGAAATAAATAGACGTTTTCTCTGTTATAATCAGCCCAGGACCCGAGCTTAGTGGAATGGTACCCCCCACATTTAGAATGAGTCTCCCCACCTCAGTTAAAACTCACAGACACCCCAGAGGCATGTTTCCTAGGTGGTTTTAAGTACAATCACGTCAACACTGAAGATCAACCACCACAGCAGAGATCAAGGACCACAGTCATTAGGATGCCATCTCCAATTGAGCCTTCCATTCTAGAACTCAGAAGTGGCTCATTAAGGCCTAGATCATTATCACCACCCTTAGGCACAGGCGCCGAGGGGCTTTCATTCTTTGCTAGACAGGCTGATATGTGTGTTATAGAGATCACCGTACTTCATCTCACCTTACACTCACACCTCACACGGTAGATATTTGTTATCTCTATTTACAGCTCAGGAATCAAATAAACAGGAGATAAGGAACTTACCTGAAGTCAAAACTAAAAATCTGATGGGCCCAAGACTGAAAACTTAATTGGAACCCCACCCCTTGATGGTTTTAGACCTTTATGCTGTTTCTCTGTCTCATGCTGCATGTATGGGCATTAGACATATCTTGAATGGCTTGATTTTCATAACAGTTCTGAGCCACTTTTTTCTGGATGAGCAAACTGGGTCTCAAGAGAAGTGATAGCACCTGCCAAGATCACAGAGCAAGAACATGACACAGGTGTATCTGACAGAAGGCTGACTACATTTTTATCAAAGCAGGGAGGACAATGGAGGTCAGAAAAGCTTAAAAATGCTTAAAGTCAGTATCACCAAACAAAGAGAGAAGTGGGACCTGATTCAAAGTGGCCATCCCGTCAGGAACAGCACACACGGTCCCTGAGAAATGTGTCCTGAATCCAGGACATGCTCATTACTCAAGTGTAACACAATCAAGGGAATTGTGGGGGAAAAAAACAAATCAGGTCTGACCCTGAAAGAGGATGAGTTGCTTCCCAGAAAGTAGCCAAACCTTGGCCTGTCCTCCCTCCCCCAGGACCCAGACCAGGTCAGGCAGAGATAGAATTGTGAAGGGATGGGCAGGGAGAATTCTCCTCTGCCTCGGGATTATGTTTGAGGGTTTGAAAAGAAGTAGCCTAAAGCAAGCATCATGTGGAAGAGGTCAGGGCTCTGGTGGGGCACTCCCTGCTGGCTTTGGATCCTATTATTTATCTTCCTCTCTGAACCCTCGTGTGTTCTGTTGGCTTTCTCACTGGAGGTGCAATCATTTAACATGGCACCGCAGCCTGGAGAAGAGTACGCATTTTAATCAAAGCACCAAATGAGGACGTCTAGATGACTTTACAAAATGTGTTGGAAGAGAATTTTGCAGAGCAATGTTTGGGTGTCAGGTAATTAACTAAAAGAGGAAATAACCTCCCAAGGGCCGTAAACAAATGCACTGGGTCAGTCTCACTTCAGCATTTACGCTGACTGAGGAAAACGGATTTCCGAGTGGACTGTGGACTGTAAGCCAGGTCTGCCTCCTGTCACATCAAGATGGACAGACTTCATGAGACCGGGAGCTGTGGAGTTTCCTGCAACGGGGGAACAGCCATTGGAGAAAATCTCCTACAGTGGTAAGGGAAGTGGAGCCTGAAGCCTTGAAGGACAAATTGACTTTCTCAAGGTCATTTGGCAGCTGAGACTATACCTTGCCATTCCAATTCCCAGTCCTGAGTTAATTCTCAACAACTGGGCCAAGGCTGCTTAAGGGTAAGCCATGAATAACAACGAGAGAGCAATAATCAGGACAGTGACGAGGGAAAACAATGAGTGACAGCCTCCCACCGAGCAAGTGCCAGGCATATGCCTTGTGCTCTGTGCCCCTTAACTGATGCGGTTTCTTCCGAGACGCCATGAAGAAGATGCTCTACTATCCTCACATACAGGTCAGAAGACAGACAGGATGTAAGAAACTAGCCAAGTGGCCTCCAAGCTGAGAATGTCATAGAGCAGACATGGCATTCAGACCCCTACCACACTCCATTCTGCAACCTGTGAACATTCACAGCCTTTGCCAGTTTGCTAAGACCTCTGATCCCCAAACCTGAAAGTCCCAGTCCCCAGGCTCCTGCTTCTAAGCTTTGCTATCCCCATTTGGACCACATTCATCCCAGAGATGCATTCTTTTCCTCATTTCCCCTGAAAGATAACAAGAGCAGACATGAAGTGAAACAGAGAAAGGGCAGATGCCCTTGTGAATGCTGAGCTTGGGGACCATGTGGCAGCATCCCTCAAAGCACTCCAACAATCTCCTGGAAACCACGTTACTAGGTCGTTTCCTCTAAGGCCTGGGACTTCTTGCAGGATTTCTCACTCTTTCCTCCTCCAAGGGTCTCACATTGACTCCTCAGGTCTTATCTCTCCCTTCTTCCACTCTCCATTCTCTCTCTCTCCTCTCTCTCTCTCTCTCTCTCTCTCTCTCTCTCTGTGAGAAAGAAACCAACAATTCACTTCCGTGGACACCTATGCCTTCAGGGTCTCACCTTTCATCCTGAGCATCTTATCACGGTATTCTCCAGGACAGAGGCAATTTTACTTTTCAGAGAGAGAGATTCTAGAACAAACTGCTAAAAAAAACAAAAAAACAAATTCATTATTCACTTTGTGACACCAATAACTAAGAGGTCTCTTTTTGCATTTTTTTTCAAAGCTGGCGTCTCTGTTTATTTGTGCAGTGTAGGGTTTCTACAGGGTAACCCATCTTGGGAAGTATAGAAGCTGCGTTCCTGCATTTATTATGCCTCCTCTGGTGCTTGTCCCTTCTTGACTTTCAGCCTCCAAGACATCCTAATGATACAAACTTTATTTGGGCTGAGACTGCAGAATATCTTCCCACCTCCTGATCCCAGCCTCTGAGCAATGACCTTCAGAAAACACACATTCTAAAATGTCCTTCAATATAAAAACCTTATTTGGGTTGAGTTCTCCTCCATAGAGCCTAGTGGAAGGACATGCAGATGGGAGAGATCCATTCATTCAATATGAACACCCAGTCAGGTCCAAAGTTTCTGTGTTATACGTAGTCTTTGAAGTTACATGAACAACAGAAAATCAAGCCCTTGAACTCAAGAATCTGTCTATATTGGAGGACACTGATCTTTGTGGGAAACTAGACGGAGCCTTAACGCATCTTTCTGAAAGGTTCATATCATCTTTGCATACACTACATGGCAGGCAGCAGCCGTGACTCATTCTTTGCTCTTTCTTGTAACATGCCCTTGGCCAGGTGGGCTGGGCTGCACGTCCTCACTGTGGTAGACGCCACTTGACTTTGAGGTTATCCATGGCTCTGACTTGAGTCAGCAAGAGGATGGTGAGAACAGCAGAAGCTGAAGCTTGTGGGATGGGCTTGTACGTAATGTCAGGCATCTGAACGTCTGCCACCACCAGTAGGCCAGTCTGGCCTACTCTGCTAGTGAAGAAGAGAGGACCCAGCTGGTCACCTCAGCAAAGGCTAATCCAGACCGACCTTCAGGCAGGTAACCCAGAGACATTAGCAGAACCCATGACAGAGCACCACCCAACTCCAGACACATACACGTAAAACCCACGCATTGGGAGGCTAGTCAGCTTTTATGGTTACTTTTATCGAATATTATTGTAGTAGTAAATGTGTGGAAGTTTAAGGTAGCATGGAACACCTACAGTGGCCTAGGCAAGCACAGAATCCATAGAATGAGAGGAAGCATTGTCTGTTGATCCTCTGGGTAAGATTCCAAGCATTTCGAGTGATTGGGACAAGATCCCTTTTCAAAACCTGAGAGAGAAGTCTTAAATGCTCCCAGTGTTTGAAGTTTCTGATTCATTAAAAATGAAGGTGCAGGCTGCTGGAGAGATGGCTCACTGGCTGTTCTTTCAAAGGTTGTGAGTTCAATTCCCAGCAACCACACGGCAACTCATAACCAGCAATAGTGAGATCTGGTGCCCTCTTCTGGTGTGCAGGCAGAATGCTGTATAAATAATAATAAATAAATGTATCTTTTTAAAAAATGGAGACACAAGGGATGGAGAGGTGGCTCAGTAGTTAAGAGCACTTTCTGCTCTTGCAGAGGACCAAGATTTAATTCCCATCACCTCCATGGTTGCTCACAACCATCTGTGAATTCTGTTCGAGGAAATCTAATCATGGGCACCAAGAACACACATAGCACTCATACATATGTGTAGAAAACACATTCATAAAAATGAATGAATCTAATTTTCAAGAGGACAACTTTTTCAAATAGATTAAAAGTGAGGACAAAATATGGCATAAGCTAAATGCTTCACATGTAATAATTTAAATATTTCTTATGCCGGGAATTAGCTTTTGAACACTGGTGAGCAGAATAACCTCGTGTGCAACCTTATTTGGATGTAACAAACGTCTAAGCATGCCGGGCACTTCATAAACGTGAGAACTGACACGGATGGCCTCTGTGTCGTCCCAGTCTAGTCTAAAATAGAGAGTGTGAAGACAGAGGGGGTGTTGGTGAGAACCGAGATTCAATAATGGCTCGTGGACCTGAATTGAGATAAAGTGAGTGAGTCACTCTGAGTTGACAGTAAGTAGAATGTGCATCCTGGTTTATCAAGGGTCCTCCCAAAAGAACCCCACAGACAGCTGGAAAGCCCCCAACCCCAGCTACAAGGCTTGATGCGTGGGCCCCCATGTTGCCCATATTGGCCACTTTGGGTCATCCCATCAGCCTCTCAGAATTGTTACATGTCTCTTAAAACCGAGCAGCAAGAAGCAGCGGTAAAATCGATGTCACATCGCCACCTAGTGGTTACTCTTGTAAAACCAGATTCTCCATTTCTGCTAGCAAGACCTAAAGTTCTCCCTTTCTCTCTCTGTCTCTGTCTCTGTCTCTCTGTCTCTGTCTCTCTCTCTCTGTCTCTCTGTCTCTGTCTCTCTCTGTCTCTGTCTCTGTCTCTGTCTCTCTCTCTCTCTCTCTCTCTCTCTCTCTCTCTCACACACACACACACACACACACACACACACACACGGGTCTATGTAAGGTTCCTTACACACATCCTGGCCTGTACCCGTGCATAGTAACTTCAGTTATTAACACCATTTTTTTATTATTATTGCCACGCTACTATAGAAATACCTAGCTGAGTCTTTGAAGTTATAATTGGGTTTAGGGGAAATGAGATTTTTTAAGGATATTAAGAACCCATTTCTTCCTTGATTTCATTCAATAAACAGGTACTAAACGTTTAGTGCACACCAGCACTGTGCCATGTAAGTGGATCCAAATGAGAAAGACATTAAAATGGCTAAGAGGTAGCCAGCCCCTGCAGCAGAGCACTTCCAAAGCTGCAGAGGAGGTGGACATTCAGGTACCCGACTCTCAAGTGCTGTAAAGAGTGCCAGAGTGGTGGTGACCTCTGGGCAAATGCTTCCTTCAACTCAGAGCACAACTACCACCCCAGCAGAAGTCCTCCCGGCTTAGGGTCTGAGGGCTGCCTAATTTCAGCACTTTGGAGAGTTCCTGATTTTAAAGACGCAGGCGGGAAGCTTCGCATAGGTTTGTAAAGAGTGAAAGTAGAGCAGGGCTTGGTGATTCCCAAGAAGCATATAGCCCAGATTTCTGTAGCAGAGGAAGATTAAGAAAGTCTTCTGGGATATTTAATGATTGTCGGAAAAAAGTGTGCTGTCGATCTGAGCCTGTACTGAGATTATCCGATGGTTGTGAATGTGCAGATGGGAAAAGTCTATCATATTCATCTCCACGTTATTCAGGGTCAGCGGATGAAATGACCTCCTGGTCAATCAGGTTGTGGATAATTTCTTTTCTCCTCTAGGTAGTGATTCGGTTGGCAAGCTCCGGTATGTTAAATGGCACAGAGTTTTGCCGGCACATAGAGAAATTGAAGATATCATTTAAGGCTGGAGAGATGGCTCAGAGATTAAGAACTGGTTGTTCTTCCAGAGGTCCCGAGTTCAATTCCCAGCACCCACATGGTGTCTCAGAACCATCTATAGTGAGATCTGGTGTCCTCTTCTGGTGTACAGGCACACATGCAGGCAGAACACTGTATAAATAATAAATAAATAAATATTTAAAAGAAAGAAAAGAGAAAATATCATTTAAAATCCTGTAGCTAATAAAAGACATTGTTGCGTAATAAATAAATGAATAAATAGGGAAAGGTTTGTCGTGGCTCAGAGTTTGAAGGTACAGTCAATCATGGCGGACAGTTGTGATGACAGGGTTATGAAGCGGGTAATGACATTGTGCTTCTGTCAGGAAGGAGAGAGGTGAATGCTGGTACTCAGCTGCCCTCCTCCCTTTCTATTCACTCTGAGACTCCAGTCCCTGGGTGCCACCCACATTCAGTGAAGGACTTCTCTCCTTACTTACGCCTCCCTGGAAGTGCCCTCAAAAATGTACTCAGAAGTGTGTCTTCTAGGTGACTTTAAGTCCAGCCAAGTTAAAAATGAAGATTCATTGTCACAACATAAAATGAACATGATACGGATGCAACAACTTACATGATGGATAAATAATCATGTCTATGATGCTTAAGTAACAATGTCCATGATTAAGAGTTTTCTCCTGAAGCCAGGTGTGATGGTGCACACCTTTAATCCCAGCACTCAGGAGGCTGATCTCTGAGTTTGAGGCCAGCCTGGTCTATGAGTGAGTTCCAGGGCTACATAGAGAAACCCTGTCTCAAAACCAAACAAAACAAAAGTTTCCTCCTGCCCTTGGAATCCCTTTGTTTTATTCGCTCTCCTCTGATAAACTGATGGCTTTCATCTCTGCATGTGTTAAGATTATGTCACTGTCTCATTATGTCATCATGATCCAAAGCAACAAAATGCAGTCCCACCCAGAAAAGGGAAAGTCCCACAACCTCCCTAATTCCAGCAAACCTTGGCACAGTGAAACCAAGCTGTGAGTCTCAGGCTTTCTTCCTTTGTAAGGAAAATAGAGACTACCAATGTCCCTGACGTTCTAGCTACGGAGGAACATAGACCTTCCTTTAGAAGTACTCACTAGCAGAGCTCATGGTGTTGGTCTGTCAGTGACGACCACTCAGGTTGTCTGTGCATATGGATTGTCCATATATGTTGGAATGAAAGACCCACACACAATCATGATTCTACAACAGTGAGTCCCGCCCCAAAAACATGCGATCATAACTACACCTGCCTGAACTTTGTCACTCCCTTCCAGTCCGAAGAAATACTTCATTTTACATATGGGGAAATTAATATTAGATTATAGGCCCAAGTACACCTATGTATGTCTGGTTCCAAATACTGAGATCTTTCCAACATGTAGAACAGTGACTGTGGGTTGTCACAAGTAAGACAAGAGCGGTGTATGATCTATGTCACATACAAAATGCTATTGTCTAAAGTGCCAGCTGGTCATCCCATGAAGAAAGGCCAGCAGGCTATCTTCCAGAATGTCTCAGAAGCCAAGCCAATACTTCTTTCCTCAGGGAAGTCCAACCTCAGAAAAACCTTAGGTCTGATATTTGGACATTGCAACCCTTAAAAGGGATACCTGTCTTGGTAAAGACACTAACCAGACCCAACACTACTGCATGAAGCTGGAAAGCTGGTGCTCCATTCACAGTGGGAAACTCTTGAGACTGAGGCCTAAAACCTTGAAATCTGAGTCTAGAGAAAGGATGGCTCGCAAGTTAAGAAACCATGGTGCTCTTGCAGAGGACTGGAGTTCAGTTCCCCTCGACCATGTCAGGTGGCTCACAACTGCCTACAACTCCAGCTCCAGGGAATCCATCACTCTCTTCTGACTTCCATAGGTTCCTACATGAATACACACACACACACATACAAGCAATCCTAAAAATAAATTCCATAAAATTAACCTATTTTTTTCCTGTAAGTAACATTTAAAAAAGGAATAAATCACAGAGAACAAATTTCTAGCAAGGGTCGGGGAGATAGCTCATGAACTCAAGCATGAGGACCCGAGTCTAAACTCCCAGCACACGGGCACAGCAGTGCACACCTGTAATCCTCGCACTGAGAAGGTGGAGACAGGCAGTTCCCTGGAGCTTGCTGCTTAGCGCCCCTCATCAAATTGCTGAGCTCCAGATCCAGAGACCCCATCTCAAAATAGAAGGTGGAGAGCAACGTAGGAAGACATCTAATCTCTGTCCCTTGTCTCCACATAGATGCATACACACATGCAACTGTGTGCCCATGTGTATACATAAACACCATGCACATATACATATGAGTTTTCAGTGAGCCTAGATTCACACCAAGAGAAGTTTGACAAGCCTAGGATCCAGGCAGCTTGGTGAGATAGTCAGAAGTTTCCATACCTTGAGTATGCAAACTGTGTGGGCCCCAATCTGCCCGCATGATAGCAGAACTCCGCCACTGTAGGTGCTAGTTTCTCAAATGCTACTTTATTTTGGGATTCCTTGAAGCTTATACTTCCCTTCCAACCCCCCAAACCCAGATAGTGGAAAAAGAAAGTTGTAAGGAAAAGGGGACATAGCCCTCTTTACTTCTTCCTGCTGTGTAGGGCTATAGGATTCTCTTGGGTGCAATGCCAATGTCTGCCATCAGGACATCCAGAAGCCCAGATAACCAGCAAGCCAGCAAGTAGTCCTCCTCCACCTCCTCCAAGCCACCATATTGCCACACCTTCTTCTTCTGGGCTATCACACTTACACCCCTCAAAGTCCTCAGAATTCAACTGATTCCAGCTGGCAAAGACCACGCCCCTGAAGTAAGTAATTATGAGCTGTGAACAAACTAAAATCCTACACTTGGGATTATAATAAAAACATGTTTACCTATCATAAACCAAAATGTCCACAACACCACACTGTTTGGTGACAGCTCCCTCTTTCCCGAAATGTGTTGAGATGGACCCTGCTAGCACATTCATGTTGGGGAGGCTGGTTTCTTTTGCTTTCAGGATTGACTTTGTCTTCCTTAGATGAGCACATCCATAAATGACTGTAAGGAATCCAGTCTGGTGATGGTAGAAGCCTGTCTCTTCAGAAATGATATCCCTTCTTCAGCTCACTCTGCCATGAACCATCATGTGATCCTTCAGCCCAACTCCTAAGAGCCCTGTTCCTTCCAGTTCCAAATCTGGAGAGGCAAGTGTTTACTGGGAGCAAAGAAAGATGCCTGATGGGAAGGCCAGTGGATTCATTGTTGACGGATTCATAAACATTTGAATATAAGACTTTCTGAAAGACAGAGCATTTTGACAAAAGCACAGAAAACTATTGCATACAGAGAACCCAAGAAGAAAGACTGGGAATCAGCTTCAAGGCATTTAGTAAAGGTCCAGTGTTGTGCTAGGGCTTGATCAGAGCACTAACTTCATTTCTGTTGTCACTCTACAGTTGGGAGAATTGGGAGTCAGAATGGTAGATGACTGCTCATTCTAGGCCACCTGGAATCTCTACTCAAACCTATCTGATTTGGAGACGACCAGGCACGCAGGAGCCAAGAAAAATGCTGATGTGTGTGATTGCTTTGTGAACTGCCAGTAGGTCTGAGTTGCTGTATCCAAGACTAAAGGAGATTTGGGGAGCCGCACTTCCCAATTAGCAGACTGCCTTTTCAGCTAAAACGGCAGTCACCTGGGATGTTGCAAAGAGGCTTAGCTCCCTGAACTCATTGCATTTCCATAATGTCGCCACTTAAGTCCAAACAGTTTCTCTGCCACAAACCAGCTTCAGAGCTCTTCCTGGATAGTTCCATCCTGGACACTAAAGCCAGGAAGGCGAAGGCTGCCAAGTTCCTTAAAACATGAAAGAAAAAAAAGTTACCTTAACACCCACTGGGTATGGTTACAGCACACAGAGAATTCACTCACAGTTGCAAGTCGTAGATCCTTTAAGGAAATAATAAGCTGTTCAAGAGACAGGGACACAGATCGCCCCAGGCCATGGGCAGCCTGCAACCCACTGAGGTTTCTGTAATTCCTCCCATCACTCAAACAGGCCCCCAAATCACTGTCCTGGCAGCTCCCACATGAAGACCCAGGGGAGCACTGTGTTCTTGGCTTCCCAATACTTGTCATTTTCTGCTGCAAGAAAGGAGAGACCTAAGGAAGGCCTTAGGGACGCTCCCATTCCCAAAGATTAAAAACAAACCACAAGGCAGAAGAGGCAGAAGACTGCAACCTGCCATGGTGGCACAACACTAACCTCCCATCACTGGGATCACATTGCTTCTGCACTTCACACAGAGACTCCCCTTGCGGAGAAGCATTCTGGGTATCTCCTGTTCAGGACTCCAAGCTCCCAAGATTAGGAAAGAAACATACAGCAAAGCAAAGAAAGAAAATACATTTACCTTGTTTTTAGAAATGCATTTTTAATTTTTAATCCTCCAAAACATTACTATGTCCTGCACTTTATGGGGAAAGAAAATGAAGCTCAAACAAACAAACAAAAAAAAGATACAGGTAATCCTAAATTATAGTAAACTATAGACCCAGACTTGGAGGGTTGAGGGATCAATAGTCTCCACTAATATATGAATCCTTTGTGTGCCAATTAGAAAAGGAAAAGAAATGGGCTGGAGAGATGGCTCAGAGGTTAAGAACACTTGCTGTTCTTCCAAAGGTCCTGAGTTCAATTCCCAGCAACCACATGGTGGCTCACAACCATCTATAGTAAGATCTGGTGTGCAGGCAGAATGTTACTGTATGAATAATAAAATAAATATTTTTAAAAAAAGAAAAAGAAAAGGAAAAAAATTCAAGTTTACTAACCAAGCACCAAGGAAGGTTTCCTAAGCCAGAAAGTCTTTTTTTTAAGATTTATTTATTATTTATACAGTATTCTACCTGCATGCAGACCAACATATCAGCAGAGGGCACCAGATCTCATTATAGATGGTTATGAGCCACCATGTGGTTGCTGGGAATTGAACTCAGGACCTTTGGAAGAACATCCACTGCTTTTAACCTCTAAGCCATCTCTCCAGCCCCCAGAAAGTCTTTTTAAGGAAGTCCATAGGCTAATATTCTCTCCCACTTTCACCAAGCCATGTGTGGTAGGCAGAATAAGGCCTGCCCCCAAAGATGCACATGCACATGTGCCAGTCTCAGAGGTATGTGTTTTTGTAAGTTACATGGAAAAAGAAAAACTAGGGTTGATAATCAGCTGATCAGAGATCGGCCTCCCATTTGGGTAAATGGAGAAAGAAGCCACAAGACTAGGAATAGGGGATGTCTCTAGACAATAAATAAACAAACATTTTCAAAGTGGATTCTCTTCTAGAGCCAACGGAGCCATCTACCCTGATGACATCATAATGTGATCTCATTGCTACCCATGCCAAATTTCCAACCTCCAGAACTGCAAGACAATAAAGCTACAGTGCTCTATGCCACTAACCTATGGGGATTTGTTACTGTATCAGTAGAAAGCTAACACATCTAAAGGGGAAACTAAATCATTACACAACAAGCTGCTGGCCCTCATATGGGCAGGCTATGAATCTTAGATGTAGACCTACAGTCAAATTCCAGCCTGAGACAGTTTGATCCACCCATCCTATTCACAGTGGATGGCCCCACTGAAGAAAACTGATATAGTCAAAGCTCTCAACTAAAAGTCTATCTTAGTGGGATGGTTTCATTGCGTGTACAATAAATGAGCAAAGGGGAAGGCTATTTAGAAGCATCACAAGGCTTACATATTTCTCTCTCCTATCTAATGCATACTTTCTTTATTCTTCTTTTCTTACAAATACTACCTTGATCACTCTTCTTTGGTATGAGGCTTCAATATGGCCACCTCTAGATGGTGGCTTTCTGTTTCAGTGATGCTCAGCCTTCTAGCCTGTTTCTTCTTGCAGCCAACTAATTTAAATAGTCAGAACATGAAGAGCACCGGAAGCCGGGTTCTGCCATGTCATCAGTCATGGTCAAGGTAGAGGGAGTCAGGACATTCGCCTTGAAGAGCTGCCTCAGCTAGGGCTTGATGTTGGGTGGTACCTTTCTGAAGGCATCAGAGAGCAGAGAGAAGAATATTAGCCTTTTCAACACCTCTCTGTACCCTGGAGACTGGCTTATCTTTGTAAACGGAAACGCATCCCCTCTCTTGGCCAGTCTGCTCTCTCCTGTCTTCCTCTCACAGGCCATGCTGAGCCCGTTCACCCCTTTCACTACTTTTTTCAGTCCTTCCATCCTTTGATTGACAGTATCTTTTAAAATATGCTAATGTATTCACCAAGTTACATTCAAATGAGGCTGGCCTGAGAACCATTCTGTTTATTTTTGGTGACTCTGCATATTTTACAGTTTAACTCTCAAAGGAAAAGAATTTGCCCAATTCTTGGAGGAATAACTTGGACTCACTTTGAGCTCTGACCATTTGAGTTCTGACCATTACAATAATTAATGATAAAATTATTATTAATAACAGTTCCAGAAATGCAAATCTTAGTTTAGTGTGGTAGAGAGGGTCAATAATGGATGTGTCAGTGATGCTCAGAGGGTCAAACAGCTCTGTGCAAAGTCTCACCGCATTCTGAATTACTCATAAAAACCAGTAATGGTTGTCTTCTGCAATGTGTAGTGCCAGGCGTTCTGTATTTGATATTTCTCACCCTCACAGTAGCCCTTCAGGGGGTAACCTTCCCAACTCCCATAATTAAGAGGAGCATGACTTGAAAGCCTGGTTTCTCCCCTATGAGCTCTGTCTATACCCTTAAGTTCCTAGGAGTCTCCTGTGAATCTCTTTATCTCTCTTCCAAGTCTCAGCTCAGACTCCATCACCTCTGCAAAATGTTCCTTTGCTTTTTGCAAACTCAGGTGTTCTTGCTCCAGCATTCCCCCACCTCACCAATACAACCGGAAGCCCACTAAGGTCCTTAAAAGCAAGTGCTGCATGCACAGCTGGGAACAACCATACTGACTCTCACCTCGAAGGAGATGATGTGCTCAGGGAGAAATTCAGAGTGCCAAGCAAGCCTCCCTTCCTAGGGCAGCGGCCTCATCTGAGGGTCCTGTCATCAGCCTTCTTGAAGAACTGGCGTGGGTGCTGCAGCCTTCCCTGTTTCCGTTAACCCTTTGGTGTGTGTGTAGCACAGCTTTCATGTGAAGGTCAGAGGAAACGTTGCGGGAGCTGAGTGTCTTCTTGCAGCTTGTGGGTTCCTGGGACAGAAGCTGGGTCTTCAGACACAGGAGCAAGCACTGTTAGCAGCTGAGCCATCCTACGGACTCAGAAATCGAGTTTGTTTTTTTCTCTTTCTCGCTCTCTTTCTTTCCTTCCTTCCTTCTTTCCCTCTTTCTTTCCTTCCTTCCTTCCTTCTCCTCCTCTTCTTCTCCCTCTTCTTCTCATTTTGGTTTGTTTTGGTTTGTTTTGGTTTCGTGTATTGAAACAGGGTTTTTCTGTGTAGCCTTGGTTGTCCTGGACTTGCTTGTAGACTAGGCTGGCCTTGAACTCACAGAGATCTGCCTACCTCGGCCTCCCAAGTGCCAGGATTACAGGCATGCCCCACTATGCCTGGTTGAACTCACGTTTTTCCTTATCTCCAGACCTACTGTTGGATTCTACGCCGTCACCCATGAGCTTCCCCCAGGACTATAATGAGAACTCGTGACGTGTCCCTAATAGAAAGCGCTAAACCAGGACTTAATGAGCGACTGTGCCACCCCGGCCATCACCATGTGGCCTCTGTGAGACGTTTCCTCCACAGAAATCCCCTGATTCTTATTATGAATTTAATAATAAAAAAGATGGTTAAGGAGAAAAGCAGATGAGTTCTGACACATTCTCCCAGGGTGAACCCCACAGTGTGCGATTCATCTAACTCAGTTTCACAACAGACTGCACTGACCTCCGTGACTTTACCACATACTGAAAATGCTAGGTATGGGATATAATAATTAACTGTGTGCTCTAATAAACCGGGCGACAATTAAAGCTGAGGTTGCTAGGCCATTCTTAAGCAGTTACCATATACGGTGTGATTCTAATATTTTCTGTCAGAGGACTGAAGAGAAGCATGGAATGACTCCTTCTATTAGTTATGTTTTAATTATTAAGCCGATTATAAGGATGAAACAACAGGTGATAGCTCAGCTCCTTAGCTGCCACCTAATAACTTACTCCTTCAGCTACCAGGCTGTGGGACTCCCAAGGACAATGTGGAAAAAAAATGCTTTAGACTCTATTTTTCCTTGTGTCCCTGATCTTATATCAACAGAGGAGGTGACTAAGACACCAAGCTATGGAGCACATTCAGATCAGTAAGGACTCTCATTGAAGTACAGGCTTCGATTCAGTAGTTCCAGGGTGGATGCTGAGAACCTATGAATCTGACGATCCCCAGGGAATGCCTGGCACACTGCCCCAGGGAGCACATCTGTGTAGCAAGGGCTCACAGCAGGGTTCCCCACCCTCAATTTAGATTTTTTTTCTCCAGATGACAGTCTCACGTTTTCCCAGGCTGATTTCAACTCTCTGCGTAGACCTTCCTTTACCTCCTGATCCTTCTGCTTCCACATCCCAGGTGCTAGGAGTATAGCTGTGTGCCAGCAAGTCTTGGCGTGGCTTGGCATTTTCAGCCCTGTGTTTCCTTATCGTGAGCAGCTGGTCTTTGCATTGTAGGATACTCAGTAACATCTTTTTACTCCTCCTAACACACCTCTTCCAAATCCTGACAGCTAAAATGTCACCAGAAATTGCCAGCGCTCTCTGGGAAGCAAAGCCCCGACCCCTGACACCTGAAGCCTGTTGACTTAACCCATACTGGGCTTGGTAAGCTACTTTAGAATGCTTAAGTGTGGTAGACACACTCAACTGTTGATCATTAAACCAGCAGGCAGCATACTTGACTTGTCCTGGGTATTTTATGAGAGAGATTGTCTCATGTGAACTACTTGAACCCCTTGCTTTGCATGTTTATGTAAACACTTCCCTTCCTGATGCTCTCTGCCTTCCTTTTAAATTGTGCACTAGTCGAAAGATTAATTTTCTTTCCAAAGGCAAGAATGAAACGTTTCTAATAATACACATTTCTACCTTGGCCTACAGAGCTATAGGGTGTTTGGGAATGTCACATAGAAGCAGAGCCCTCTCTTAAAGGATGAAAGCAAATTTTAGCAAATGTTTGCAAGCCGCCAAAAAGTATCGTCTTTGGTGCTGAAACTACAGAAGTAGTTTGTGGAAATGTGGAAAGGGCCTTCTCTGATATATAAATAACTAGACAGAGATAATACATAGACAGAGATAAAGGCAGCGATGTCACGACATGCGGCTGACTGCCTGCACCCCATCTAGGTGGAGACATTTGTATAACATTACCGCACCGTGATTTTGAACAAGCCACACCAACTTCCTATTAGGTGACTTCACTGGCAACAAGATGCACTTTCCTCCTCTCTCAGATGGATAGCAAAAATCTAACCCATCAGTACCTGCTCAGCCCACACTACCCAATACAGTAGCCACCAGTGTTGAGTAACTATTCAAATGAACTAAAATTAGACAAATTTGGATTTTATAATGCAATTCTTCACTCACAGTGGCCGCCTTCAAAGTATTCACAACCCCAGTGGCCAGTGGCTCTGAACTGGAAAAAGATACAAGGCATTGTCATCGGGGTAGAGAGCTCTCCCAGACTGTGCTGCCTTCAACAGTGAAAAGCTAAGTGCAGATACGAGTTGCTGAAGGATGGGATTCTCACACACAAGGGAAGACACTCACTCATGCGCGCATACACACACACACACACACACACCACCAACAGTAGCAACAACAACAGCAACAGCAAGCAGCAGTAGCCCTGCCCAAGCTCTCATATTTCATTATTGCATTTACTGCGGTCATGAAAACATAAATTTGAACCTTGGACAACAAGAGTAGGGCCAAATAATTAAGCGCAGGCTGCTTTCTATAAATGTCATTGTCTAGACTCCAGAAAGCATCACGGGTATACTAGTTACTGCAGGATAAGAGTCCTATGCTAGTCTCCTATAAAATTGCTGATTTGGTTTTCATTTATAAAAGGGAACGTTATCTTCTAGAGGGTGATATCCTTCACTCGTGTTCTATAAGACGTAGAGGTAGGACTAAGGAAGTGGGGGTTAGAGGAGATAAGCCTGGGGCAGTTGCAGCAAGCAGAATCCTGATCAGCAGGTACCTGGCTTTCGAGTACCTGAAGGGGACAGTCAGGAAAAACATGTGTCCCCCCCACCCAAAGACTTGCTAAAGCAATAACAGATAACAACACAAAACGTTACTATCAATGCTAAATGGACTTTTTCCTCATTGCATTTACTGTTTCAAAAACACCAATAATATGGGTATTTGGCATTACTGCAGTCTAACATTCCTAATGCAGAAAGAAGACACAGGGAAGTTTAAAATTTTTGTCTGGGATAACTCAGTAAAGAAATTTCTGAGTCAAGGATGGGACTAAAGTATGCCTAACTCCAGAATCCAGATGCTCGAAGTCTGCATCCCTTGTGTGTGATGAGCTGGCATGTTATTGGGAAAGCGGTTTCACCTACTCAAGAGCATTTGGCCTCTGTCCACCCACTATTTGTCACAACTTCAGCTCTACCTGAATTTCAAGGATCTCACAGCATGTGGACACCCAGCCTGTACATCCAACCCTGTGAACTCCCCCCATGACCCCATGAGTGGTCTCCATTCAAGCTCAGCAAGAAGCCTCCATATTGCTGGTACAACGATCCCAGGCATCTGAGAGATGGTCTACGATGGGAGAGGATGGGCCGTTGGCCTGTTAGACACCCCTCTGAGAAGGACATGGCTACCAGAAGAACAAAAGGAAGGCTCTCTGGATTATGTCCACTTTGGGTGTACCAACATCTCCTGGAACATGATGAAAATGCACTCCCTGCAATCAGACCCCCGAGACCGAAGCCCTGGGGATGTGCACCAGCACTGTGTGATGGGTTTTGTTTGTTTGTTTGCTTGCTTGCTTGCTTTTATCCTTTTTAGTTTTTACTTTATTTTTTTTAACTTTTACTTTAGCACACAAGATACTGGGTTTCGTCACGGCCTCTTCACACATGTGTCATCATACTTTGCTCTCGATTGGTTTCCTTCCCACTGCTCACCCTGTGACACGGTTCCCTCTCTCCCCTCACCCCTGTTTATCAATCCTGCCTTCTTTTAACATGTGTTCCAGTAACGTCCCTCATCCCTTAACATGTCTCCTTCCCCTCTCATGATTCCTGTTCTACTTTTGCGTTCTACAGACACATATGGATGTGCATACGTGTGTATAATTTTTGTTATGTTTGTTTACGTATTTATTCGTATGTGTACCATGACACACATAAAAAGGTCAGGGGACAATTTGAGGGAGTAGGTTCTTTCTCCTCACCATGTGGGTCCGGGGGATTGAACTCAAGTCCAAAGGCTTGGCGGCATGACCCTTTATCCACTGAGCCGTCTCACCAGCTTTTCAGAAGCTCTTTCTTTCAGTACCACACATATATAAATTTTTTTGCTACCATACATATAATTTTAAATTTAGGTTTTGTATACGAAGCAAAACATTCAGTGTTTGTCATTCTGGGACTGATTATTTTTTGCTTAACATCATGATTTTCAGGCATCCATCTTCCTGCAAATCCCACTACTTCATTTACCTTTAGAGATGCATAAAATTCCACTATGTGTATGTACCACACTTTCTTTATCCATTCCGTTAAATGGTGGACATTTACCCTGGTTCCATTCCGTGGCTATTGTGGGTAGTCTAGCAATAAACGTGGATATTAACCGACATTAGTCCCTTGTCTGACACATTGTTGGCAAAGATTTTCTCACATTCTGTATACCATCTCTTCACCCTGGTTATTATTTCCTTTGCTGTGCAGAAGGTTCCTAACTTCATTGCTTCCCATTTGTCAACTCTTAGGATTATTTCCACTGATGTCAGAGCCCTGCTCAGAAAGGCTTTGTCTGTGTCTATGTCTTGAAGTGTTTTTCTTATGTTCCCCCCGCAGGCGGTTTCAGATTTGATTTTCAGGTCTCCCACTAAGTCCTTGGGTCTGTTTTTTAGTTGATCCTTCTAAACACGAACAGGGTGTCAAGCCTCATTCATCCCCATGTGGAAATCAAGCTTCTCAGAACCATTTGTTAAAGTCACTGTCTTTTCTGTGACACATGTTATTAACAGCGTTTTCCTCACCCATGGGCATATGGTCAACACTAATTGGACTCAAGGAGTTATTAATAATGTTTTTCAAAAACAGAAAATGAGGCTGGGAGAAAGATGGCTTGGAGGATCCCAGCAAAGATGAAGGGAGCTGGAAGGATGAGGATGAGCAAAATGCATTGTGTACATGTATGAAAATGTCAAAGAATAAGTCAAATGCTGTTTTTTAAATGTAATCATGTGGTCGTAACTGTGTGGGCTTATCTCTGGCACTCTCTGCTGTCCCACTTGCCCACAGACCTCTGTTGTACTGGTGCTGTGTTGTGTTTGTTACTATGGCTCTGTGACTTACTTTGGATTCAGGTGTTCTGATGCCCTCACCGTTGTTCTTTCTGCTAAGAACTGTTTTTGGTATTCGGAACCCTTAGTGATCTCATGTGGATTTTAGGAATTTTCCCCCCTACTTCTGAAAAAGAATGTCCTTAAAATTTTGATGGAATTGCATTGAATCTGTATGTTGTTTTCAATTCCATGGCAGTTTTCCCTAACTGAACTCTGCCTGTTCATGAGCATGGAGGCCCTTCTGTTTTCTGCTGTCTTTCTTCTTTCTATGTCTTAAAGTTTTTGTTGCAGGAGTCTTTCATCTCCATGGCTAGGCTTCTCTGTGGGCTGGGTTGGCTTTTGTGGGTATTTGCTGCTTTGTTTCTGTGTATGCGCAGTTGCTTTGGTTTCTTTCTTGGCAAGTTCATTCCTGGTGTGTTGATTGGAATGATAAATGTCCCCCACAGTCTTAGGCGGTTAAACACTTGGTCCTCAGTTGGTGGAGTTTGGGAGAGGTTTAGATGGTGCAGCCTTCCTGGAGGAAGTGCATCGCTTGGGGCATACTTTGAGTTTTTAAAGTCTCCTACCACTTTCCGCTTGCTCTCTCCAGCTCCAGCTCATGGTTAAGGATGTGAGCTCTCAGCTTCCTCCTCCAGCTGCCATGCCTGCTGCTTGCTGCCTCACTTCCTCTCCACCATGAAGACTCTTCCTGATTTGAAACTGTAAACCCAAATTAACCCTTCCTTCTTTCACACCACAGAGGAAATCAGATTCCAGTACAGATAATTGTGAGTCATCGTATGGGTGCTGGGAATTGAACTCAGGACCTCTGGAAGAGCAAACAGTGCTCTTAACCATTGGGTCATCTCTTCAGCCCTAACCATTCCTTCTATAGTTTGCTTTTGGTCATGGTGCTTTGAAACAGCACAGAAAGCTACTGATTTCTGTATTCTATTACTCTGTTAAACCTGTTTTATCAGGAACGCTATCTACTTATACTCACAGATAAGTATAGCCTTCACTTGTCATCAAGGAAAATTCTCTTTGTAACAGATGAAGACCACTACAGAAAACCGCAACTAATTCAAGCTCTCATAGCTAGAAGCCTTCCTGTTTTTTTTCTCAAAAGAGTTGTTTGTTTGTTTTATGCATGATGGTGTTTTGTCTGCATGTATGTCTATCACATGCAAGCAGTGCCTCTGGAGACCAGAAGAGGGTGTGGATCTCCCGGAACTGGAGTTACAGACAGTTGTGATTTGCCATGTGAGTGTTGAAAACCAAACCCAGGGCCTCTGGAAGAGCAGTGCTGTGAGCCTCTGAGCCATCTCTCCAGACCTTAAACTTTCCCTTTATAACTGCTTTTGCTTTGTAGATTGTGCTTTCATTTTCATTTTATTCTAAGGACTTTAAAAATTTCTCCCTGATTCCCTGATTTTGATGACTCAGTGGTCATTCAAGAGTATATTGTTTAATCTCCATGTGTTGGTCTAATTTCTATAGTTTTTCTTGCTATTTTTGAACCATGATATAAGATACAAAAGAATATTTCAACCCTTTTCTATTTATTAAAAGTTACTCTGTGACCTAAAATGTAGTCTACTTTTGAAAAGGCTCCATGGGCCTTAATATATTTAATATATTTCAATATTCTATTCCTTAATTCTATGTAAACCTATATTGTACCATAATTCTGAAGTTTCTTTGTTGATTTGCAGTTTGGATTACCTGTCTAGAGATGAGAGTAGAATATTGGAATCACCCAGTATTATTGCATCAGAACCTATTTTTCTTTGCCCAACAGTGTTTTGTTTTGTTTTTTAATAAAAATAGAAGCCCCAACATTTGATGCATAAATGCTTACAATAGGTATACCTTCTTAACGAATTGGTTTATTTTAAATTAAAGTATAATAATGTTCTTTATTTCTTCTGGCTGACTTTGATTTGCAGTTTACATTGTCAACTATCATAATAGCTGTGCGTGCTGCCTAGGCTTTCTGTCAAATTGACATGTTAGAGTCATCTGGACAGCGGAGAACCTCAGCGGAGGAAAGGCCTCCACCAGGCAGTCTGTGGGCATTTTCTTGATTAATGATTGTTGGGGGGAGGGGCTGACCCATGTCACAGTCCTGCGTAGTTCTGGGGTACATAACAGGCTGAGCGAGGTATGAGGAGCAAGACAGCAAGCAGCACCCCTTCATAGCCCTGCATCAGCTCCTGCCTCCAGGAACCTGACCTGAGTTCTTGCCCTGACTTCCCTTCATAGTGGACTGAAACTGTAAAATGAGGTAAACCTTCCTCCCCAAATTTCTTATGGCTGTTGTGCTTTAATCACAGCAATAAAAACCCAACATGAGACACTTTGATTCTGGTTTCTGTTCATTTGACAGATTTTTTTCCATCCTTATACTTTTGTCTGTTTCTTTACTAGGAAGGTATATATCTTGGTGACAAAAGGAGGTTTACTCCAGGTTCTTAATCTAGTCAGGAAGTCTGTGTCTCTTTATTGATGACTTGAGGCCATTTACATTTGTGTTTACTATAGAGGGATGTTTTATAGTTCCTGTAATTTGGTTGGTTGTTTTTCTGATTGGTTGGGTTTCTTTCTTTCTCTGTCTCTCTCTTTCTTTTTTTCTTCATACGCTCCAGTGGTGTTAGGAACTCTGATGGTTTAGTGTGTTAATCATATTAGATTCCTTTCTAGTTCTCCTTTGTTTAGCCATTTCTCACTTGGAATTTATTCTCCTCCATGCTCCTGTGGTTAAGACCTTCATTCTCTATGGATTGTACTCCCTTGAGCCATCTGCACTGATGGCTTGATAGTCATGAACTGTCTTAGCCTGTGCTGGACTTGACATGTCCTCATTTCTCCATCAAATTTAAAAGGTGGCTTTGCTGGATATAGCAGTCTCGGCTGACAGTTATTTACTTTAAAGATTTGAAAGATATATATTGACCCATCTTTTCTTGGCTTTGAGGGTTGCTAACAAGCGATCTGATGTCATTCTTAAGGTTTTGCCTTTGTAGATGAGTTGGCATGCTCCCTTACAGCTTTTAATGTTCTCTTGTGTTGTATTTTTGTCATCTTGACTACCATATGCTGTGGGAAGGTTCTTTGCTGGTTGTATCTACTTGGGGTTCTAAATGCTTCTTCCATTTGAATGTTTCTTTCTCTAGATTAATGAAACCCTCTGCCATGATTTCACAGCCTAGCTTCTCTCTGCCTTTAGTGTTTGCCAAGGCGCCGTCTTCCATCCTGTGGGTTCTTAAATTTGTTTTCTTGCTTTTATCTGAGTTCTTGGATGTTATGGTCACACTCATTTGCCTTTTCTATGTTAATACTTGGATGCATTGTTTCATCAGCCTGTCCTGTACCCCTGGTGTTCTTTCTTCTGCTTGGTAGAGTCTCAACAGAAACAAAAAATATTCCCCTGGGTGGAGAGTTGTCTCAGTGGCTAAGAGCACTGTCTACTCTTCTAAATGACCCAGCACCTACATCAGATAGTTCACAACTGCCTTTGACTCCAGCTCCATAGGAACAGATGCCCTCTCCTGGCTTCCAAAGATATTTGCACACAGACACACACCTGTAAAACATAGATAAAGAAATCTTTAAGAGGAAATATTTCACAGATAGGGGTAAATTTAGTCCTAGAGCACTTGCCTGGCATGCCCAATTCTCAGTACTGGGAAAAACACCCACAGTGTATAGGGGTCTGGAGTTAAGAGCACTGGCTACTGTTCCACAAGACTAGTGTTCAAGTCCCAGCCATCACAGGACTGCTCACAACTGTCTGCAACTCTATTTCCAGAGGATCTAACGCCTTCATCTGGCCTCTGTGAGCACTGTATGTACATGGTCAACAGAGGTAAGTGCAGGCAAAACACTAATACACACAAAATAAAGATACATAAATCTTTTAAAATTTTCCAATAGTAAAATAAAATTCAAATTAAATAAATGTAAGAAAGAGTAATTTTTAAAAGCATAAGAGTATTTTAGGTCTAATAAAAGTAAAGTCAAAATGCTACTCAGTAAGAAAGAATAATATTTTAAAGTATAATAGTATTTTTATATCCAATAAAAGTAAAACTTCTACTCAACATAGGTGGAGAGGGGGAGACATGTGGAGGTGGGGAGGGAAGAAAACATTGCCTAAGAATGAAAAAAAATGCATAAATAACCTTATATGAATGTCTAAAGGGGAATAAACACATTGAAAACTTAAACCTACAAAATAGAATAAAAATATGCTTAACATGTAGGGAAAGAGCAAATGTGGGGTTTAAAAAAAAAGTAAGACGTTGGATGAGCTTCTTCCCCACTGATGGCTGCGTGTGGATGGCGGAGGAAATTGAACTGTGGACGATTGTACCAGTTTCTGATATCTGCCACTACTACAGGAGATCAGCGCCCTCTGCTGGCCACGATTAGTTCTACATTCCGTAACTGAGCAGACTAACCCTTCTTCCAGCTCCCCATATCATCCCCGACCACACACCAGGGAAAGGTTGTTTCAGCTTAGGGGTGTCTCCTGGATGCGCTGGGAGTGTGGAGGCAACCACATCGCTGAGGCTGCTTTAGGAAGAGGACCTGCCTCCTTGCTGTGAAGGTCTGCTGAGTTCTAATCACCCTACTGGAGGAACGCAGTGTGGAGGACATCTTGGAACTTCAGAGTTCATCTGTCAGTGAACAACAGATCAGTAACTCCAGAAATCGACTGGTCCACCTGCCTCAAGCTCAGATCCATCGGTTGGTGATGTCTGTTCCGCTCCATTGTGCGAGCTCCTCTTATGTACGCCCTCTCCAGAGCGTCCCGTTCCTTCCTGTGGCCTGGCCCAGCAGACCCTCCTTTGTCTGCAACAGTCGCCCCAAGCCTTCTCTCACTCAGGCGCTGTGCCAAGCCAAACTGAGGCCCAGCTTGCAAAGAAGTCACGTTGTCGCTTACTCATGAGGGCCGTGAGCTTGCCCTGAGGGTGTGCTGTCTGCGCTTCATTCTGGCTCACCTTTTAGAAGAGCCCCCCCCGAGTAGATAAACCATGCCCTCCCTGCCCCTTACCCTATCTCATCCCTACCTCAGCCCCCAGACTCCAACAACTCTGCTTGAACAGCCTGCCAGAGGACTCTGATGCAGTTTGAGAACCACAGCCTTTGCTACACACACACCACAAATATACACATACATACATACACACACACACAGTCTGAACAGTGGAGCTCAGAGCTTTCCAGTTGGGGAACCTGGGAAGCTCTGTGACATGCCCTGAGGAATCACGGCAGCTCCTCAGCCTCCCTCATTATCTGGTCTATATATGCATTTGTTTCTGAGTTGAACCCTGTCTAAATATGTGAATATAAATAAAGGGCTTCCCTGAGTTGTTTGACCATTCCAGCAAATTATCCAAGAGAGATGGGAACTCCCAATTGAACTGGCCCATCAAGGGGAGAAATTGCACAATCACATTTTAATTGAAAGAAATAAAATCAAATAAAGAACTAGTAAGTCGTAAGTACTAGTGGCCCAGACATGTGGCTGGCATATAAAGTGGCCGTGAAACTGTCTCTAAGGTTTTAAGGTTGTTAACACCTTAAAGTGAGAGGACTCTAGACCTCAGTGGTGCCCAGAAAACTGTAGTATTGCTTATTGGTGCCAGGACACACCTTGAGTCTTAAGGTATGGTCTGCATTGTTCCAGGTGTGGTTCGTTGCTACGTGTTAATGATCCACACCATTTGTAAGGACTTGTAATCTGAAGTATTTGGCTGTGGAGGTCTCTGGGAAGTTGTTGACATTGTTGAGATGTGTATGAAATCTCTGCCCAAATGGAGTCCTGTGAGAAGTCACTGAAATATTGAGGTCTTTGTGGAGTCTTTGCCATTGTTCTGATGTGAAATCTTTCTGGTTTCTTCAAAAACATTTTGTATGGAATTTGTGAAAACTGAAGGGAAGATTGTGCTTCACTTCTGACCTCTGAAAAAGGATCAGGAAGAGCATCTGCCTCACAGTCCTTCCTGTGTCTACAGTTGATTAGTTCAGTCCCTGGAGCCAGAGGATTATCAACCAGGCAGGCAGAGATAAACGATGCCAAAATCAGGGAGAGCCTTGAGCCTCCACGGAGTTCTAGAATAGCTATGCTTGTGTGTCTTGGTTACCGTTCCTGTTGACTTGATGAAATAGTATGACAAAAGCTACCTAAGGAAGGTGGGGTTTATTGACTCCCCCTCCCAGGTGATGGCAACGAAGCAGGAAATTGAAGCAGCTGGTCACATGACCTCTGAAACCAGGAAGCAGAGAGTGCTGAAACTTGTGCTTCACCTGCAGGCCAGAACCCACCATGTGGTTGCTGGGAATTGAGCTTAGGGCCATCTGGAAGAGTAAGCAGTGCTCTTAACCTCTGAGCCATCTCTCCAGCCAGATCTCTCCTTCTTCTATAGTCACAGATCCCATCACCAGAAATGGTGTCACCCACAGTGGGTAGGCCTTCCTGAGCCAGGTAACCTAACCATGGAAATCTGCCTCAGGCCTGCCCAGACCACCCTCTTCCAGGTGATTCTCCACCTCAAGTCCACAACTGAAAGATTCACCATCAAGCTGTAGTTCAAGAAGCGAGCACACTTACAGCCAATTGGGCATTTGAAAAGGTACTATCTTCAGGCCTGGAGTCTTCCAACTCACAGCCTGGTGGCATACCAAGATGCCCATATTAAACAGTAACCGTATACGCCCTGAGGCGACTTAATGGACTCAATAACAATGCTAACTTGGAAAAGATTTGGTGAGTTTTCTTTCTGGTTTTCAGAAACATTGTTCTAACTCAGTTATACTTTTCAGGGCCTTGCTGAAGCTTATAGGCTTAAGGACAGGCCCCAGCATGGCTGTATGTTGCCAAGTCTACCTACAGAAGCAAGAGAGTGGTTCCATCACTGGCTTGGCAAGCATGGCCATCAGATCCCAGTGCCCCATCCTCTGTAAATTTGGGGCAGAAGGCAGGACATTGTCCCTATTAATTTAATTCTTATACTTACAACATGGGTCTGGAATATTGCAGTCACTGGCTGGCATTGTCTAATCTATTTGGAAAGCTCCACCAGGGAGGACAGCTTGATTCAAACAGGTCCGCAGAGAAAGGGCACGTGAATGTCAATTAAAACTAGCTAATGGTCCTGTGTGGTGGGATGCGGACTGCATGGGCTGAGCAGAAAGCGTCCATCCTTGGCGTTGTAATGCTCTGTCAGAAGTCCTACCCACAACAGTGATGAGATCCTCAGCAAAAACAAATGACCTCATTAATTAAGTAGGTTAGCCCTCCCACCACGCTGTCCTGAATTGCTCTTCTGATTTCCAGGAGAGGCATTTTTGAGCCAGATGAAATGCTGAAGATGGATCTGTATGCACTAAAGGCAACTGCAAAGATAACCACATGGGCCAGGTGTAGTGCTGCACATCTGCAATCCCAGCACTTAGGAGATGGATGTAGGATAATGGTAGGTGGAGGGTTAGCTTGGGCTACATAGACAGACTGTCTCAAAAACAACCAGCCAATAAAGATAACCTACTTTACCCCCATCTGCTGAGCGAGTACAGTTGCTGAGCACCCCTCCTGACAGGAGAAGGTAGTAAAAGACCCCTTAGATTTGTAAAATCTTTATCGTTCCTACTTGAAAACGTGCTGTAGCTGTTTTGTCCACTGAGCCCATATTGTTGAACGCCTTCCACTCTGTTCTAATCACACGTGCAAAGCAGTAAATATGACATACTAAGACCATGGTTCTACAGGAGGGCTTACCTTCTCAGGTTGAATCCCATGTACAACGTCGTGTTCTTTGAATTGTCTGAAAGGAGCACCCCTTCCTGTTGTATGCCGCTTAGCATTTATCTCTGATACTCTTAGGAACAGTGAGTGACCCTTTCTCATTCAAATGGGCTTCCCCGGAGCCTATCCTGGCAGCTGCATTGTCCCCCTTAAAGAACACACTGGCTTGAATAACATGACAAGTCATCCTTCCCTGTCATTTCAATTCAGAAGCAGAAGGCCCAACAGGGCTATCAGGGTAGCCGTAAAATGCCGCTCATTTTTAGTTGACTCTCTTTACTGGTTAATTCCACCCTTACAGCTCCTTTGATGTCCCCAGATGTCCACTGCAGCAGCAATTGCTACACTCACAGCCAAAGCAGTGAGAAAGAGGGAGGTAGGAAGAATGGACGCTCTTACTTGAACATCTCTTTCCAGACTCATGCTGAAATTTCATTGCCACTATACCAGTATAGAGGAATAGGAGCTTTAAGAGGTGATAAGCTCACGAGGGCTCCATCCTCTCAAGAGAATTGGTGCATCATTCTGGGAGGAGGCTCCTAATACAAAGATAAAGTTCAATCGGTTTTCTCTCTCTGACTCTTAAACTCTCACTTGACACAGCCACATTAGGACCACTAGGACTCTGCACGGAAGCCCTTGTCAGATGTGAGCCCCACACCTTTAGACAACTCAGCCTTAGAACTTTTAAACCAATAAATCCCTTCCTGTTAAACTACCCAGTCTGTGGCACTCAGTTATAGTACAGAAAATTGAACTCGCACAGTAAACATTCCAAGAATTTAAGTTTTTGACTCCCACACATTTTCACTTCCCTTAAAATTATGTTGACTTTTAAATTAATCCATAAGTTCTTGTACAAGCTTGCTTCTGAAAAGTGGACACACATACACACATACATACTTTGAGTACAACATGCCACTAATAACTAAGAGGAGACAGAAATATTGGTGTGTGGCTTCTCTCTAGAGAAAGAGAGAAAGGCAAGCTGCCACACTGTGGAGGGACAGTAGCCTACCAACAGCTGGCAAGAACTTCCCAGCCCCCTGAAGTAGACCAGAAGGCTCGGATAAGCTTTAGAGGTCACGGAGTCTTGCCACCATTTTGGTCATAACTTCCTGAGTGATCCTGAGCCACCTAAGTTACTCCAATCCTTTACTCACAAAATCTGTATGAACTGATAAATTTGCAGTGTGCTAATACGCTAAGTTTGAAGCTATTTTGTTACACAGTGATAGAAAAGTAATACGAAGGGGGACTGTGAAATACTGGCCTCAGTTACCACTGTGTTGACAGTTTCTGTCAAGAGCTAACTGCCATTTCTTGGAGTGCACAGCCAGACTACATTTCCCATTCCCCTTGCAGTTGGATGTAGCCATGTGACCAAAATCTCTCTAATACAGCATGGAAATAAGAGACAGACATTACTTTCCAGCCTTGGCCAAAAGGCTGTGCCCATGCCTCTCCAAACATTTTCTCTTTCCAACGGGTCTTTTCTCTCTTTGCAGCCCCAATGCAAATAGCTATGACAAGACTCTCAGAGACCCAAGACAGGAAACAGCTGAGTGTGGAGGCAGTGAAGTCAAAAAGCGCAGCCTCAGATGACTGAACACTTGGCAAAGGTTATTACAGAAATGTGAAATAAATGGGTTTGGTCACTGAAATTTTGTGTGTTTTTCTCACTTCAGTTGAGACTATTTGTCCAAATAAAGAAATATTGTTTGGACAAATAGTAACGTTAGGAAGAGAAAGGAGTTAGTGAGTGGGCCCCAGAGGTCTTTGACACAGAAACATCCAGTGAACTGAGCATGTGCAGCATCTGTTAGCTGGTGTAAAGTTGGACACCTGTCTCTGGGATGGCTTATTGAGCTCCCAGAAGGCAGAGTGGCATCGCTACAGGATTGTTAGAGGTTCCCCCATCAACTCAGGCTCTGTTGAGGGCCTCATTCCATTCTTCTCCAAGACAGAATGACAGGAATGTATATGAGAGGCCATAGAGCAAGCAGGAAGCCAGAGAGGAAGTGTTCACAAAGCTGGAGCCGTATTCCACCAAGCCCCATCTCTTAGCACCGCCACACTGAGGACCAGGTTTCCAGGTCATGAACCCTTAGGGGCAAAGCCCATTCAAACCACGGCAGCATCTTCAGCCCCTCGAGGCATGTAACCTTGAGCCAGACAGAAGAAAAAGCATCTAAGTAAAGCTTTGTCCAGCTGGGGTATCTTGAACAACAAAAGGGTACAGTCAGCCCCCCCACCCCAGTGTTCCCTTTTGCATACACCTAGGAATATCCTTTACCCTGAAGACTGTTGTCACCACTGTGCGTTATGCCCAGGAACCGAAGCACCTTTCTGACCTTTTACTCATGCACCGAGGTAAGCACTTTCTCATAATATACCACAGCTAAAGGTTCAGCAAGGCCTGGCTGCTGGTTGCAACTCCAGCTTGATCCTGAATCCATCTTTGTGCCCTCCTGCCAACCCCCTCTCCATTTAGTGGGGTTTTTCAGTGCCTGAAACTTGACATCTGGCACCCTCTAAAGCTGGTAGAGTCTTGCTAAAGTGCTCTACCCTCCATGAAATCTCACAATTTAGTCGAGGTCCCCCGAAGGACAAGATGAGTGCGACGTGCAAACACGTAGATCCTTCAAATGGCTCGAAGGTTAGCACGTCTTAATTCTCTGAAACCTGTAAATTGCGGGAAGTACTTATGCAATGTTGTATCTACCAACACGGACCGTGAAATTGGATTTTCTAATTTCAAATCCGGCTAGAATTACTAAACCAGATTGAGAAATAGTCAGACTTCAGAAAGCAAGTTCTTTATCCGTGATTTACCACTAGATGGCAGCCACACCCCAGTCTAGGGCTGCCTCCTCCCTCTGACCCCGCCAGGCTCTGCCCTTGAGTTGGAGTACCACACAACTCAGCCCTAAGGGCTGAAAAACAAAGGGGTGGGGTCAGGTATTAGCGGATAAGATCAGCCCAGGAACCACGCCCCTCCTACAAACAAAGATGATCCCCACCTCGCCCTTCCACCTCTTTTCTAACAAGCTCTACCGATGGTTTATTCTTCTTGTCCCCAGAGGACTTCCCCCAGTGATAAAATTGCCTTGGCCGCCTTTTCGCTCCCTTTCCCCTAGGCAGGGCCCAGCTGGCTGCTGTCTCAGGCTATCTGCTCCACTAACTGTGCTGAGAAGGGGGCCTCGT
>CM053757.1:52197134-52214210 GCA_028658305.1 Pachyuromys duprasi
TGACTCAGTCTGATTCCTATCTAGGAGCCATGAGACTCCATAAGACCCCATAAGAGCCACCTCTCCTCCTTGGTCTTCCTTTCCCCATGAGACAGTGTACATGAAGGAACACACGTACCTCTTGCACATGTGATAACTGTTCTTGCCATGGAAGTCTCCCTGTGTGTAGTCTGTGCTTCCACAGACATATCAAAACAACTGGTTTTACTCTAAAACAGGACTAGCAAGGCTCAGGGACTTCCCCTTCCTGGAGTCTGTCAGCCTGATGCACGCCACTTACCAGATCCCTGTGGCACGGGTTTGCTGCTTGCCTGCAGAGATTCCACTGCGGCTGCTATCGGCTGGGTAGATAGGTAGATCTGCTGACACCTACTGAATGGAGATTAGTTCCTGATGACTCCAAATGGAGATGATGCCCACTAGGGTAGTCTTTTCCACTCTCATATCTCCATGAGGGCAGCTAGGTCATCTCAGATATGCCAGAGAAACTCCCTTCCCCCTCCCCATATTTTCTTTTCTTTTTTTTTTAAGGATTTTTAAAAATTGTGTGTGTGTGTGTGTTTGTGTGTGTGTGGCATGCACAAATGCAGGAAGTTCTCTTGACTGTTAAGCCATCTCTCCAGCTCTAAATGTCCCCAACATCCCCATGTCTAAATAGCTTTACTGGGCCTGGAGAGATGGCTCAGTGCTTAAGGGCACTGCCTGCCCTTCCAGAGGACCCAAGTTTGAATCTCAAATCTGTAACTCGAGTTCCAGGTGGATCTGAAGCCCTCTTTGAGCTTCTGTGGACACTGCACACACATTGTGCATGCACATCCAGTCTCACATACAGAAAAACTCATAAAATGAAACAAAGTAACATTTAAAAATCGCTTTTTGTGAGACATTTTATTTCAGCAACAAGGCAAGTTGCCAAGATACCATGAATTCATTCTTTTGCATTCATTTTGTGGCCTTTTAGCATTTATAGAACTTTCCGTATGACTCTTTTTTATTCTGTGTATCAGTCATTTTATTCCATTTTTCTTTATGAGTTTGTCCTTATCAGTCTATCAAAGATTCAATATTTGGTTGTCTTGATTTCACCCCCCCTTTTTTTTATACAGTAGTTATTTCATGTATTTTGTTGTGACAAGGAAGCAAACTCTGTCTTTGTCACCTCATGCTAGCTGGTGACTGTGCACACTGTCTAATTCAAACTCTCTGATTTGTGTACAGATTATTAAAATAGAGTTGCTCTGTCCAGCAACGTGAGGCCTGGGAGATGGCAAAAACCTGCCCCCTGTGAAGTCCACTGACCACCGAGTCTCGAGTGCTGACTTTAGGCCTGGCTTCACCTTTCACCTGTTGTATGGATCTCAAAGTGCTCTGGCATCAGATTGCCAGGTTCCAGTCCCATCTCTTGTTGTCACTAGCTGTAATCCAGGACAAGGTCCTGAATTTCTCTGGATCATCTATCATAACTTTGCAAGGTTATGATAAGTATCAAGAGAGATAAGGCATAGAAAGTGCTGACACATGATAAAAACTCAATAAACGTTGGCTAGTGCTGCATTGTGTTATCTCGCCTGAGAGCTGCAAGAGCCCATTTTACAGATAGAGGTAGAAAGGGGCTGTAGTGACAGTCATTTGGCTAGCAAGTTGAAGGGCTAAAGGTGGAACGCAGGCCCTACTTCTAGTCCCAAACTTTCTCTATCTCAGTTGATTATGATAGTTAGGTGGTTAGCAGGCAAGGGGAGAGGGCAAGGGCTGTGTGTATGTGGGGTGTGTGTGTGTGTGTGTGTGTGTGTGTGTGTGTGTGTGTGTGTGTATGTGGTGTGTGTGTGTGTGTTAAGGAGAGGAAACCTAATATTACCCTTTGCATGAGGTTCAAGTTTACCACTAACTTTAAACTTTGTGGGCCTTCCTTCCATACTGTGGGGTTTGATATCATGGCAGTCCTGGACTTCAATCCTAATCACAGTCTCTGTAATGGGTTTCACTGATGGCTCGTATTCTCCCTCCAGCATTCAGGGAATTGCAAATATGTGTACAGGGGCCGAGTAGGACTCTGAGTTTATGGTCTGATTTCTTTGCTCTCTCCTTCAGTCCCAAAGCCCCTCGTGTGTGCTAGTGCAGCACATCTAGAACCCCTTCGAGTGCAAAGCTGCTGATAACACAGGGGAGGTCTGTTTGTGGATAAGGTTAAGTTGCCGGCACACAGCCTCAAGCCTCTCAGCTTGCCACCTGAAGCACTGTGCTGTCCATTCCAAGCAAGCAACCTTTCGTTTCCTTTCCAGCCTGAGTTCTCTCCTGAGTGTCAATGCTTGTGGAAAGGTGTGTTATCGTTCTGTTTGTTTGTTTGTTTGTTCTTTCTTGAGTATGACAGGGCCAAGGAATCCATTCCAGTGGTTACGCATAAACGGCAATGGAGACTTTCACCACATCAAGTAGAATGAGAGCAATTTGGGATGAAGGACAGTAAAAATGTAGATGTTATCGATTTAATGAAGAATGGCTACAGTGGCTGATAATTTTTTGAATTAATCAGAATTCTTTCCGGTTGGAATTGTGTCGTGAGGAGAGTGTGTGGAAAGTGTGATTTTAGGTGTTCATCGTTACAGCAGCTGGTCTAAGTTCACCTTCATGATTGACTCCAGGGCATTGGCTATATCAATAATAAATGATGGTAAAGATAAGGGGGTTTCATCTCGGAAGCCAGCTTCAGTGGCTTTTGTTGTCCCCGTGGGGAGGACATGTTGTGGCTTTGGAGGACAGTGTGTGTTCTGAGTGGCTACAGTTCATGGGCCGGAAGTTTGAACTATGTCACCTAACATGATTCCATACCTGTATCCTTTGAAGAACATAGTGCTGGCATCGACACTCCTATGTGCTCAGTACGGTCCCTGACTATATAACTTTACTCACCAGGCTGGCTACCCTGGAGAGCCCCTGTCCATCTCTGGACCTTTGCTTTCAGCCAGAGAAGAAGAAGAAGGTGGCAGGAAGAACAGCAAACCAGGGGCCAGGCAAAATGGGTTTCAGGCCACCTGGAGCTTATTCTCACATAAAAAAACATGTTGCTGGGACAGGAGGGATGCTTCTCTCTTTTCCAGGAGGCACTGGACATGGCTGGGCTTGCATGGCCATCTGACGGGCACCCTGATGTGACTGGCAGAGAATCGTTGCCTGTGGTGAAATTCCTTCACAGCTGTGCACCTGGTCCATGTCACTGGACTGTGGAAAGTAAACCAACAGGCAAAATGATGGAAATTTGACTTGAAATTTGGGCATACTTCTAAAGTCCTGAACACACTATGGAGTGAAAGTCAGCATTCAGTAGGGATAGGGAGGAATTGGAGGAGAGAAAATACAGGCAGAGGAGATTTGATCCAAATACATTATATACATGAGTGACTATTAAATAAAATGCTGGAAAATAATAAAGGAAAGTCAGCATTCCCATGAGTTCACAATCGTGAAAGAAGATTTTAGACTCATCTTCTCAGAGACTGACCTCTCCCAGCTCCAAGCCTGAAGGCTGCTTCTCTCCTGTCATTGAGAGGGGTTTGGGCAGACTCACCTGTGGTGTACTCCTGTAAAACCAGCCATCATCGAGAGGCCGAGGGAGGAGGATTGTGGGCTTCAAGGAAGTCTGTGCTACATAGGGAGACACAAAAGATGGGTTGTTTGACCAGTGTACCAAGTGAGAGAGGAGAAAGGTGGGACCATCTAGCACCAAGCAGGAGCTAACACTGGTCCCCACCCCTGCATTGTCCTAGGCAAGACTGCAGGAGGAAGCAGGAAACCCCACCTCTAGCAACTTGCATGGCACCATGGCCGAGCAGCCTGGCCTTGAGGTTGCTGTGATAGAGAAGGGTCTCGGGGACTAGCTCTGGGCCAGATAGCCACACAAACCTTCATCCTCACAGGGTTTTAAAGAAGAAAGCTAAGGACTGACTTGGCAGGAGCTTACCCAGGAGGTAAGACCTGGGTGGTCGCTTCGGGAAGGGGTAAGTGAATCATCTAATGCAAGCGTTTGTGATGCCAAGCTACGGCTAGCCTTACTTGTGAGCTGCTCCTTGGGTAGCTTCCAGAAATGGAAGGGAAGATGGGGTTTGTGGAAGGGGTCAAAGTCCTGAGCTAGCTAGCGATAGAAGGGAGAGCAGAGAGCGGTGAGAAGAGCCGAGGAACATTTTGTCTTCTGCGTTTCTCACACCACCCTTCTCCACACAGGCAGCTAAGAGCTGAAACCTCTGGTTTCCTTTGTTCTCACACATCCCAAGGGATTCGTGGGGTTATAATGCATTACTTTAAATGTTTCAAAAACACTAATGGAAATCCTAATACATCTGTTTTTTTGCTTTTTGCATATCCAGTTATGGATGGGTTTGATTAATAAATCATGGGGAAATGAATTAATTATTCCATGGTGATTACAATCTCTTTGGCACACGTATTTTAAGAAGGAATGCAGGGGTAATAAAGGAGGATTTTGATGCGATGGTGACTTGGTCGGACACTGGCACAGCACTGGAGGGATGCTGCTTGCTATCCTGGAGCATCTCTCAGAAGGGGACCTCAGAGTATTGAGCTGCCTAACACTGTGGGTGCAGTGGGATAGGAGTGGGGGGGGCAGGGGAGGGGCTATCTCTGTTTGTTCCCACTCTACAGAGTAAGAGATGACTCTTGTCCTCCATTAGGGTCATGTGGCTGGCCTAAGGCAGACACTGCAAGTCACCTCAAATTCCTAGCTCTGGGAGCACTGTGCCACCTAAAGACACAGAATGTGACAGAGCATCAGAATCAGCTAGGGGCTTCTTGGTGTTGTTCTAGAACTTGGAGTTCAGGACGTTTGAGATGAGACCAAGGATTTGCATGCCTGAGGAAGTCCTACCTGCTGCTGCTGCTGCTGCTGCTGTTGCAGAAAGGGGACCACACCCTAGCAGACCTTTTTGTTCATCCCAATTCACTCCTGTCTCAATTTCTCTCTTCCATGATTTTTCTTTGCCATTCCCCATCCATCCTTCCTGAAGCATCTCAATCCTCAACGCCCCTCTCCCTTTCCCTGCTGGCATCTTCCTGTCTTTTCCTCCTGAAGGCCCAGACATCTCTCCCACCCCACGTAGCTTTCTTCTCTAGTGAGGAGGAAAGTTTGCCCTCTCCCTCCTGCTTTCTGCCTGAGGGATCAGGTGTGAGTGATGTGGGGCAGTATGGGCTAGCCAGGACATGAGGTTCCCATAGCTGAAGGAGCTGCCAGGGGCTAGTTCAGCCTGGCTTGGACTCTGCATGACAGCACTTCACACTTCATGCTCCTGCGCCCGGGGGAGTGCAGAGGGTACATAGTCATACACTGGTCAGCCCTTGGGCAAATGTTAAGTTCCACACCAATCAGGACAGACGTTCTCCTTCCCAGAGCGAGGGTCAGATCCTGGGCTCTGGCAGCCCTAACAAGCCAGGTTCACCCACCTGAACTCAATGATCCAAATAAAAACACTTAATAGTGAAAAGCAGAAAAGGAGAGATATAGTCAATGTGGCCTCATAGGAAAGATGAACGAAGCGCTCTAGTAACTCTCCTAACCACCTGTAGAGTTAATTTTTCAGGTCCAAACATGAGTTTTCAGTTTAAATAGAAGGCCAGAGGTGTGTATAGCTAAGAGACCTCTATTAAGGCATGGTGCCATCCATCACCACTGTCTCAGCTGCAGCCCCTCTCCCAGATAGGCTGCCAAATTGTACATCTCTTTCCGGGAGATGTTTCTCTCTTGGCTGACTCAGGCTTCAGCGCTTTCCTTCTGCCAGCGTGAGGCTCCTGGGCAATTCCACTTCCTTGGGGTCCAGTTGTTTGTCTGAATAGTCTGGCAGGCAAAGAGACGGCAGGCACAAGTGACTGTGCAGAGCATCTTCACTCCTGCCTGATCCTGACCTGAGGCCACCTGAGGATGTATTAACCACCTGTCACCGGACCTTACTTCTAGACCCGGTCATTTAGCAGGTATGGGATGGAGGAGGTGACTAACCACACTGATTCATCCAGGGCTGAGGGTTCTCAGGACACAGGACCTTCAATATTGGAGCCAGGCGGTTCTATCCTAGGGGTATAGGGAGTTGGGCACTCAGTGGGACTGGAAACTTTGCATTTCTACCAAGATCCCAGGCAAGGCAGCTGCTGGTGGTCCTTAGACTGTACTTTGAGAGGTACTGCCTAAGTGTTCCCTGGTAGCTTCTGAGGCCAAGAGCTGAGGATTGTGGCCCTGGAGCCTTCTTCAGATGACAGGCCGTGGGCAGAGCCATAGTTGAGCCTCAAAGTAGCTCCAGCTGGGGAAGGTAGGCTTGTCCTCAGAGAAAGACAGCCACAGGGTTGGAGGGTGACAGAAGAGAAGGCTTGTGGGAAAGGTGTGGTCAGAAGTGAGAAGACATCAGAGCCATTGCTGTATTGTGGGAGCATGACCAGGGGATATAATTTGGGGGCTCCCCATGATGGAATAGACCAGTATCTTGTGAACAAGTGAAGCTGAGCAAAAAAACATTTTCCTCAGGACCTAGGGCAACTGGTTTGAAGAAAGAGCTAGGTAGGAAATTAGTAATAATCAGGGTCATCAAACAAAGTTATTAAGCTGTTAATGCGTAAAATGCTGTTAACATACGAAATGTTAATGTCCGAATGCTGATTTAGGGAGTTTGGAGACAGCTTGTTCTTGGCCACAGTGGATCCTCCTTATCCCTGAAAGTTACCAACTTCAAATGCTGAAGACAATCCAGTGTCCGGAACCTGAGTGGGATGTGGCTAGAGGTGACTATTGGTTTAACATAAACACAAGCATTTGAGGCTGTAAAGCCAGAAACAGCCACAACTGGAATCCATTTATTTAGTGCTTGGATATTCACTGCTTTCTCACAGAGCAAACTGGGGCATCCTAGACCCGTAGTCAGATTCTGGCATTCTGAGCTTCTCATCACAGCATCTCTGACAAAGGGCGTTTGGCTGTTCCCTTGTCTTCTTGGCTGGCCTCCATCCCTGTGTGCCTACTCTGCCAGGAAACTTCGGGGAGTCTTGGAACAGACTATTCTGCTCATAAACAGATTCAGTTATCTGTTAGTTGACACCTATGGCTTTATTTTTCTGCCAGATAATCACTGTGTCTCCTCAACTGACACAACCCAAGTGCATGTTGGATGTGAAACAGGTTGAATAAACATGGATCCTCAATGAGGGGAGAAGCAGAGAAAACCCATAAAACATTTCTTTCCCTAAAGGGCCATGCTTGTCTCTCTAAGTCCATTATCCTCAGGGTTGGTCTACCCAGGCCCTACATGCAAATAACATCTCTGAACCTGCCTCAGCCATAATAGAGTCGACTTGTATTCCAGGCATGAGAAGCTTTCTGCATTCCCACCTACTCAATTTCATTGAATGCTGAGTTGAACGTAGGGAGCCTTGAGACAACTGGTTGGGAATGAAGTATCTTTCTGTCTAGTATGTCCATCTCCCCTGGGCCTTGTGGGTCTGATAAGTCACAGGCATGTGTTTCTGTGGAGACTTGATGATTGCGTTTTTTAGAAATGATGTCTTACAGTCCTAGAATCGTCATGAGCCTGATGAGATGACTCAGACTGACAGCTCTATATGTTGATTTCTACAAAAGGGAAGGATTACTGTTTCAGGTGTCTGCCCATTGAGGGGGTTACAGAAGCCTCAAAAGGCCAATGCCGAATCCCATTTGATTGTTGTGATGATGATGTCGTTGTCATTATCTTCTTATTAGGAGTAAACACCTTCAAAGTCTTGGTGTTCTCCAAGGGCAGGGGTTACTGAATTCAGGTGCATGAAAAAGCCCAACTGTCTCCTTAGGGAACCTGCCTTGTGAGGAGTGATGGGATGTGCCAAGATGGAGGCAGATAAGATGTAAGTTGGCTTATTCCCTGCCCACCCCACTGCACCCTTGTTTTCTCCTTGATCTCCAAGCCGTGCTTGTGTGATGAGCATGTGTGCATTCAGCGCTCTGGCATCTGGGGCAACACAGAACAGCATAGAGTCCTGTTCATTCCTTGGTACAAAGCACAGCCAGGTTGGTGCTCGAGGTGTGATGGTGCATGACTCACTTGCAGCAAGAGCATGCCTCACTTCTCCTGGCCTGGGCTGCTTGCTTGTGTTTCTGCCTGAGGCTCTGTATGACTGGGGAGAAGCCAGTCAGGCATTCCCAGAGGAAAAAGAGCACTTGATTGACCTCGTAGAAACCTGGGCTCCAAGCCTGGACCTGCCACTTCCAGCTGCTTGAACTTGGGAGAACTACCTCACACGTGGGGTTCCCTCTCTCTAAGATGACCAGATCTTTGGAGATCTTTGCCCTTCGGTGTGTCGCAGGCACTAGTGACAAGGGGAACACCTGAAATCTGATTAGGAGGATCCTTAGACCTTCTCTAGATTCACCAAGCCTGAGGCTGCATTCTAGAAGATCCCCAGACAGTTGAGAGTGTGGCGCCACAGTCTCCACTGACCTTTGGCCCTGAGCTTTTGTGCACCTTAAGGAGTGTCAGAGCTTTCTCTCTATAGATGTGCAGCTATGGACTGAACTTTGCTCCAGAGGAATTCCCCCAGTTTCCACAAGGGTGTTGTCCCTTCCCTGTAGTGGCTCTCAAAGACAGCAACAAGATATTTGATAAGTTCCAGGAGCTCATTCACATTACCTAAGGGCTTGGGGATAAGCAGCTGGAATCTGTTACCTGAGATTGTTAAGACACTTGCTTTCCAAGGCCACGGTCAGATGCTCCGTTCTGTAAGAGCACATCTGTTAATTAGGAAGACCACTTGGGAGTCAAGCTAATATCTTCTCTGCAGATCAGCACATATGCACCGAACTGCCTTCCATATCACCAAAGAGCAAGGAAAAGAAAGGTGCAAATGGCATCCAGAATTTCCTGCTGTGAGGGCTTTGTGTGAGGTGGGAACCAGCTGCTGCTCAACCCATCTCAGCGCTTTTAGTCCTTCCTTGGTGTGAGCAGATGCTCCAGGCTGAGAGAGAGCCTAGTTTTGCCCTGTGAGTGCAGATGACGCTGTTGCTGAGCAAGAGCCAGAGACTGCATTTGGTACCCAGCCAAAGAAACAGAGACTAGTTCCATTTCTAGAATTAAGCAACACCACCAGCAGCAGCAGTAACAACAGCAACAACAGAACACTGAGTTGTGTTGGTCTCATGAAGCGAAGTTATGTGGACTCCAGCACAGTGTCTTCCGAAGGACTTTGATTCCTCCCCACATTCCTTACCTGCAATAACGGCAGGACCTCAAGAAAAAAGAGGCGGTCCCTCCCGGGTAGGAGGTCAGCTCCCACACACAAATTTCCAACTGGAACGATCAATAGGATTATGAATGAAGGAGGCCAAGGAAGGTTCTGGATAGTAGGACAATCTTTTTTTTAACTGGAATTTTCTCTCATGGCTTCTTTTCAGGTTTCTGAATTCACCCTAGTACTGAGGAGTCAGCTGCTAGGTGAGCCCAGAAGTGCCTGGAGAATCCACTGGGTGCTCTGTGTGTTTCCTTGGGAGGGAGCACTGTACTCACAGTAGAATCCCAGGGCACATAAATGGGACAACAGTGCCCTAAAGCTGAGGGCGTCAGAATCATTATGCCATTATACAGACTCAGAATCACATTGTGTCATATAACGACATATCCATTGCTTTATTTAAGCAACTACCTCATACTGTAAAGGATATGAGACATCTTAAAGGAAACATGTACATTTAGGGCGTAATATAAATACAAAGTGCTAAATCAGACCAAGGGAAATATAAATTAGTGGGAGGAAGGTCAGCTTGGGTGACAAAGCAGAGTACATCTCTCTGACCAGCCCTGGAATGGCAGTCTTCAATAGAGACTAGAGTCAGGCTGTACTGGGCTACATACAGTTTAGGCTAGAAATACAGTCATGAACAACACGCAGACAGCACAGCAGAGGCCTAGAGTGCTTGTCAAAAAAATGCCTCAAGGTTTCAGTTAACCTGGAGCTCCATCTGAGTAGCCCCCGTGACTCGGCTCTGTCCCTAGGGGGGCCTGTGTGTTCGGTGCTGGCTTGTTCCCAGTAAGGAGAGTCCCCACGCATGCAGTGCTGGCTGTGCATTCATGTTGTAGTCTCCATGTTTGAATCTGCTTCTGTAGATCCTCTGGGTGATGTGATGAAGAGAAGCCAGGGGCTCAGAGTCTAGTGTGTGAATGTCAAGGGGACATGGCGGCAGCACTGTATGATGCATGCCCATGTGAGACCGCAGTTGGGTGTCTGTACTGGATTTCAATTGGCAGTTCTTTGAAAGGACTTTGACCTGAGGTTTTCCTGGTATCTAAGCCTGTGGTGAAGTAGTTTCTATAAAAGCCCGGCTTGTGGAACTTCATGGCTTCTCAGTCTCCCACAAACCTCTGGAATGTTGGCAGCAGCAGCAGTTTGGTACAGGGGTCCTTGGGCTCCAGATAGAACCCTGGTATTCACAGTCATTTGTGGCTTTTTTTGTGGGTGATGAAAGAGCTTCAGCAGCAGCATCTGGATCCCTTTCGGATACTATCAGAGGATAGTAAGACAGCACACCTTGATTTGATTCTTCTGTGTCAGGCAGACCCATGCTGTACAAAAGTAGACAAATACGGATCAGACAAGACTCAGTGGTCAAATTTGGGTCTGAATCCTCGTGCTGACCCTCAATACCCATCAATTTTCCTTGGGCTACTTGAAACAAATCTGAGGCTCAGATTTCTCTCTTCTATGAAATGGAGGCTTGAGTCCTTTATTCTGACTTGGAAGCAATGACTGGGAACATAAAATAAGCCGTTTGTTTGTCTGCTTACATACAAGGTGCTTATAAAATATTAGCTCCTTAAAAACAAAGCAAATGCCTCCTCCTGGGCTTTTGATTCTACTTCCTCCCCCATTATCCAGAAATTCATGTTTGTTTACCACTTTCAACCCCCTTTTCCCTCCTACATTCACCATCTCATTCAATTTCCTGTGCCTATCCCCTACAAAGGAATCTTCCCGTATCAGGCTGCTGTCCTGCCCCCTCAGTTTCATCACCAAACACTTCGAAGCCCTCTCTGTACCAGGCCTCATAGAGCTTAACAGCCCCTCTACAAGGAACACTCATCTGATCTTGCCCAACTACTTACTGATAAAGGCCCAATCCTGAGACTCATCGCCATTCCTGAGGCTTCAGCATTCTCAGTGGCCCTGAGACATACCATGGCCAGAGCCCATGCTGGCTACCATGTCTTTCTTTGCCCTCTTTGCCACCCTCATTCATGGTGCTCCTTATTATTACTGGAAACTTTCACTTGGGGTGCCCAAGCTGTACTTCTCATCCTATCCTCTAAGCCCAGGCATGGGCCACAACGCTGACCTTGTCTCTTTTGGGAAGCCATCAGTGACTTGGCCAGGGGCTTGGCATCATTTTTCATAAAGGGCCAGTTAGTCAATAGTTCAGACTTGTCAGGCTATCTGGTCTCTGGCTGAACTATACAACCCCTCTACTACTGCATGAAGCAGCCAGGGCTAGTAACAGATGTCAAGGAATGAACTGGGAGCCAATGAAGCTTACAAAAAATAAGAGGCAGGCCAGATTTGGTCAGAGGCCATATCTGCCAATGCCCCGTCATATAGAAAGAGTATGAATGGAAGCACAGGATTGAACAGTTTAGCTCCATCACTTTCTGCCTCTATCACTTTGCTTACACAGGTTAATCACTATGTTCCTTGCTTGTCATCCTTATCTGTGAAAACGGACCAGTGATGAGGAGGAGGAGGAGAAGAGAGAGGAGGAGGAGTTCTATTATACTTTTCTCAAAGCATTGATAGTATGGTGAAATGGATGCCCTAGAGCCTGGCTTGGAGGGTCTTAATGTTCCTTCCCATTCTCCTTTCTCTCCCTGTCTCTGTAGTCTTCCCCTTCCCCTCAACCTCTCCAATCTCATCCATAGTCATGTTTCCAACTCTAACCCCAGCTCCATGTCTGATCTCTTTTCTTAGTTAAGCAATGTACACGCTTAACCCCAGTAAGGTAGTTTTGTTCATACACTCCATTTACACTAAAACTCTTCATTCTTGAGAGAGAAAAAAAAATGCATCATTTTAATCGAACATGGTTTCTCCTGACTTCCCTTGTTCTGGGAATGATGACACTTTCTGAGTCTTTGTGACAGCCTCTCCCTAAAAGAGAGCAGGGCGTGCTCAGGATAGCTCTACGCTCACCCATCCCCCATCTTAGAGGTATCATTTCTCTCCCAATGTTTGTTACCTATGACTTTCACACTTTATGGGTGTTCTCTCCATCTCTGAGTCTTTACCTTCCAACTCATTTCATCCGTATTGCTAAGTTACTCTTACTGAGGCATGGTGGGATATGGCCATTCTCCTGTCTGTAATGTCAACAGCCCCATCTAAGTCAAGTACCAGGATCCCCCACTAAGTCGTAAGAGTCCTTGACGGACTGCATCGAAGACCCCTAAGCCCACATAGCCACTTAGCCTCTTGCAGCTCTTTGAGTCTTTAGTCTCTGCAGCCTCTCTTCCAGGCTACCCTTGCCTATGCCATCTGTAGTTGTCAAGTTTTTATCTGTTTCTCAGAGCCTGGGCAGACATCTGAATGCCCCACCTCCCACCCCTGTGTCCAGATACATAGTTCTTGCTTCCAGCAGGGGATCTGTGCTCACTCCAGCTTTCAGAGCCTAAGCAAGCCTGGGCTTATCACCTGGAATGCATTTTACCATGTGCTTTTGTGAAGGAGTATGCACTTGTAGTATCTCTCTCCTTAGACTGGAAATCCCTGGAGAGACTTGGGAGATGCTTGGCTGTTCACACAGCCCTAGCACTGTGTCTGTGCTAGGCACGGGCTTGCTGAACAATTGTGGCTACCCTTTTACCCAGCTAACCTTTTACCAGACATTGCAACAGCATGGGCAGAGGAACAAGTTTCACTTTCCGGGTTTTGGGGCCATACCTTTTGGTCTTGATAGCAGAGTTATGGGTGTGCTTGTTTCTGTGGGTGATAGTTTCATGATGGGTGTGTGCAAGTGTGAGGGAAGCCATGGGGGTGGCATGTGACTAGATTAAGGTGTCTATGAGAGAGTCATGGTAGCGTGCACATTAAACATCTGTGTACAATGGGGAAGGATGTATCTATGTGTGTGTAGTATATTCATGTGTCCATATGATGAAGGAGGCAAGCTGTGTGCAAGTATGTTTGCTGTATTACTGAGTTGTAAGATGTATGTTGGGAGAGAATGTAGAGGCCAGACAGTATGTAAGTATATGTGTGTATGGTATGTGCGTGTGGTGTATGCATGTATGTGTATTTGGGAGTGGGGGTTATTTTAAATCCTATTTGTTAATGGATAAGGGTCTTTACCTGACTTTGCCTGGGGACTTATCTTTATGGGACGTGCTAAAGAAGAAAAAAAATTTAAAAATTTTTTAAAAGGAGCAAATAATTATGGAAACATAATGGCCAAGAGATAAAAATCAAAGCAAGAAGGCCTCCCTTTGTACACAGTTAGGCTACTAAAATGAGCCAGTCATCTCGAAACTCTCCGGGAAGCCTTTGAGGTTTAGCACCAGCTGTCCTCTCGCCTCTAGAGACCTGGCACACTGCAGAGCAGTCAGGCTACAACTCTGCCCTATGGTGGGCCAGGAATGTGACCTCCTTAACTCTGGGGCAGGGTGGAGCGGGTCCTATCTGCCTCATCTTGCCGTCTCTGAAGGATGTGGGAGGTGGCGTGGCAGCGGGCTCTGAACTTGGCAGTCTGGCTTTTTCCTTGACCCCACTCTGATTGCTGGGAACAGGCTAAACCAGTTACAATCTGCCATAAATCATAAAGTTAGCGATTATACTGAGGCCACAGGTTGCAGAATGCAAGGGAATTGGCATCAATCATCTTGGAAAGCCAGTGTTGGGCACCAGAGGAAGTGTTCAGGGAAAGCAGTAATATGTGAGTTTAGTAGTAAAACTACTGAAAACCCAGTGTCCTGGATGAGTAGAGTGTGCATGGAAGGGGCATCTGGATCCCCACCCTCTCACTCTGCCTTGTACTCCCACCCCTTCTAGGGATCTTTGACTTGGACTAAGATTTCATTGTAAAGGGAAGGAAAGACTTGTTCAAGGTCACAGGAGAACATGTAGCCCCATAGTGAGTGAGCAGCCTCCAGAGCAATAATGTTAAAGCTGCTAATCTGGACCACTCAACCACTGGACCACTCCGTTGCAGGGAAGAGAGGGACAAGTTGATGGTGACCTGGTGGCCTTGAAAGCCTTCCACCCACAGACACCGCATAGCACCCAAATCTGGAAATCTAGCTGAGCCTGAGGAAAAGCCTGGCATTTGGGAGCAGTGTCCACTCTCATTGCCATGCAAACAAAACAAAACAAACAAAATAAAACACCCTCTCAACACAATATCTTACTTAAGAATTGGCCATGCTGGGGATGTTACTTAATGGTAGAACACTTACCTATCATGCGTGAGGTCCTGGCTGCTGCCTTCATATCACAAATATGGAATTGATCATAATCTTTCAAGAGTGTGTATCTGAAAGCAAGGTTTGCCCACTGTCCTGGGCCAGCTATCGGCCCAATGACAGAGGCTTGGCTGAGTGCCCTGGGCCTTGCTTAACCGCTATCAGCAGCATCCTTCGAGGCCGAGGTCATTACTAATTATACTGTTTCCACTTTACAGACTTGGAGACAGATATGGAGAAAGGAAGTAACTTTCCCCAGGTCACACAGATAGGAAGGAACAAAACAGGATTCAAGTCAGATGGTCTAGAACTTCTCCCACTAAATGGCTGGGGTTTTGTTGTTGTTGTTTGTTTGTTTGTTTTTGGTTTTTGTGTGTTTGTTTGTTTTGATTTGGTTTGGTTTTGGTTCTTGGTGTTTGGAGACAGGGTTTCTCTGTGTAGCCCTGGCTGTCCGGAAACTCACTCTTGTAGACCAGGCTGGCCTTAAACTCAGAGACCCACCTGCCTCTGCTTCCAGAGTGCACCACCATTGCCCAGCTTTATTGAACTAAATTCTTTAAAATAAATTTTAAACCACATTATTTATTTATTACGTGTGCTTGTGTCTGTGCATGTTAGCATGTGTGAAAGCATGCCTCAGTGCAGATGTAGAGGTCAGAGGACAACTCACAAGGGTCAGTTCTCCCCTACCACCGTGTCTCTGGGTTGAACTCAGGTCATCATGCTTAGCAGCAGTGCCTTTCTCTACTGAGCCATCTCATTGGCCTGGGACTATGGAGTGTCTGTTGGGTTCAGGGAGAGAACACAGGGCAAGGAGCTTAGTGCTGGGTATGTCAAAGCTCTGATAAAAATTATCACCCTTTGTGCTGTGGCTAGGGTGGCCTTTTCGATACAGATTCAGTTAAATAAAGATAAATCCCTGCTTATAAAAAAATCCAGCAGTTAGGTGATGGTGATGCATACCTTTAATTCAATTCCACCATTCTGGAGGCAGAGACAGGCAGATCTCCTTGGGTCTGAGGCTAGCCTCCTCTACAGAGCAAGTTTTAGGACAGCCAGAGCTACAAAGAGAAACACTGTCTCGAAAAACAAACAAACAAACAATCCAACCTTATTTTCATTAAAGAAATGACCCTTGCTTAAGAAGGCCCTTGGAGTCTGTGCCAGACTGGGCTTTTGCTGCAGGCCCCCACCTCCTCAAGTCCTCACTCTCGGTCCTCTTCCTCCTTTTAAACCTGTGCCCTACCCATTCCCTCCCCCGACAGACTTCCCAATCAAACCCCTCTTTCCTGGGTGCAAGCCTGCTATTGCCTCGGGGAAGCCTGTGATTCCACCTTCCAGGCTGCTTTCCCTGTTGGATGCTCCCTTCCTTCCTGGTCCTCAGCTCACTTTGTTTTGACACTGTTGCTAGTTTGACCTTGTGGCTAATGTTTCTGTGTCTCTCACCTGACAGTGAACTCCTGACCTGATCTTTACAGCATCTCCTGTACCTTAACCCAGTGCCTGACTCATCCCTGTGGTGCAGCAGGCAAATTGGAGCCTTCCTTGCTTCGAAGCTTCATGGTATAAAGTATGGACTGATTCTTCACATGGCAACTTCGAGGGACAACCACGAACTCCAAGTCTGGATTCCAGGTAGGTTTACTCACCTATTTTTTAACAACGAGTTAACATTCAGGAGAACCCAGTCATTTGCAAAGAGCTGTTCCTGTCTTACGAGGTTCTGGCCTATCTTAGTGAGAGCAGAGAATACCATCCTCCTTTCTAAGGCTGAAAATACAGAGGCTCAAGGTGCCATGCACTCTGTCCAAGCTCATCCAGCTAAGGGGTGTGGAAGCCCAGTGTGACTCCTCTGGGGGCTCTGATGTCTCCTTTCTTTCCTCATCTACCTTGTACTAAACCTGCTTCTCTATTTCCAGGGCTCTGAGGGCCAGATGTAGCCTCCAATAAAATATAGAATTGTTAACCTTTGTTCCCTCACCTTCTAATCAAAAGGGAGTGCCAAGCTGCACCCACCTGCAGGTCCCAACCCTCCTTGAGGAGGAAGGGGTGAAGATTGAACTGGCCAGTGTTCTGGGAAGAGCTGCCATCTGGGTTACAGGGTCCAGCCCAGTGCTGTCCCTTTGGCCTCTCCTGTGTCAAAGCCTTACAGGTAGCTCTTATGTTGTTCCCTGCAGTCAACTGAACCACTTACCAGGCTGTGACACCTGACTCAACCAAGGAAAACTCAAAGCCAGTCAGAGATTTCAAGACCTCTGAGGCTTGTCTGGACACATGTGTTGGATGTATTAGTCTTTGTGAGGAGCAGGGCAGAGGCACTGCTGAGGGAAGCAGACTCCATCCCACCTGTCAGGGTCAGGGAGGAAGCAAGAGAGAAAGGCAGTTCTTATAGCGATGTATCAGAGCAGATATTAAGACTCGCGATCAAGCCTCTGACAGAGGGCGAGAAGTAATGATAGATCTGGGGGAGGTTGTTGAGACTTGGGGAGAACAAGAGCTCCACAAAGACCAAACTGAGCAGGGCACAGGAGTCTTGTATGAGACGGTTTCTACAATCAAGGACCATGTGTGGATGTGGCCTGGAACCCCCGCACAGATGGGA
>CM053757.1:52230820-52252904 GCA_028658305.1 Pachyuromys duprasi
TCCACTGTATGGGCAACTGTGTCTCCCTTACAAGCTTCTTTACAAGAAGCTAGGCAAAATGGAGAGGATATAACTGAGTTTTATGGTTTTCCAGTTCTAGAACAACCTGATGGACAAGGTAATATGGCAAGAGTCCATGCTCCTATACCTTTTAAACAATTAAAAGAATTAAAAGCTGCATGCTCTGAATATGGTCCTACAGCACCTTTCACTCAAGCTCTGTTGGAGTCCTTGTCTACTGAGGCCCTCTGCCCAAGGGACTGGAAACAATTAACAAGAGCATGCTTATCAGCAGAAGATTATTCATTATGGAAGTCAGACTTTGAAGAGCACTGTCAAGTTACAGCTGAACTTAATCGAGCTCAGGGAGTTTCTATAACTTATGACATGCTTGCTGGAGAAGGAATCTACAGGGAAATAGGACAACAATTGGATTTTGATGTGGCCATTTATGCTCAGGTAAATGCTGCTGCCCGAAGGGCCTGGAATAAACTTCCACAAGCAGGTAGACAGGTGGAGGATTTGTCTAAAATCTATCAGAGACCGAATGAGTTATTTCAAGATTTTGTAGCAAGATTAATGCAAGCAGCAAACAGACTTATAAGCGATGAAAAGTCTGTATTATTAGTAGTAAAACAAATGGCTTATGAGAATGCTAACAGTGCTTGCCAAGCAGCTTTGAGACCCTTTAGGAAGAAAGGAGATATTTCTGATTATATTAGGTTATGTTCTGACATCGGGCAGTCTCATACTCAAGGAGTAGCTACGGCTGCAACCCTACAAGGGAAGAGTATTAAAGAGGCATTATTTCAGCAAAAAAAAAAGGCCCAAAGAATGGAGTATCTAGAAGTTGTTATGGTTGTGGACAAATGGGACATCAAAGAAAAAATTGTCCTAATGCTAGTTAGAAAGAAGGGAGTCAAAAGGAACCTGGTCTGTGTCCAAGATGTAAAAGAGGAAAGCACTGGGCTAATGACTGTAAGTCTAAAATAGATGCTGCAGGAAACCCTTTAATACAGGGAAACTGGAAAAGGGGCCAGCCCCAGGCTCCACAACAATATTATGGGGCACTACAGAACATGGTCCCTCAGCAAGGAAATCCATTCCTCTGTATAGCAACCACAGGTAGCACAGGACTGGACCTCAGTTCCTCTGCCTACACAGTATTAACTCCTGAAATGGGGATTCAGGCCCTACCTACAGGAGTTTATGGTCCATTACCTAGGGGGACTGTGGGATTATTATTAGGAAGAAGTAGTACTACTATGCAAGGAATTTTAGTAGCTCCTGGGGTAATTGATGCTGATTTTGAAGGGGAGATAAAAATTATGACACATTCTCCAAATGGAATTTCTGTAATAAACCAAGGTCAAAGGTTAGCTCAATTAATATTGCTCCCCCAAGTTCAGACAAAAAAATGCAAGTAAAAAGGATAGGAGAGGAGATGCAGGTTTTGGATCCTTTGATATTTATTGGGTACAAACTATAGGTCCCAATCAATCTGAACTAGTGTTACAAATTAATGGAAGAAAATTTACAGGGTTATTGGATATAGGAGCTGATGTCTCTGTCTTAACTGCTGATCAGTGGCCTATGCGTTGGCCTAAACAATCCTCTATTACACAGTTGCATGGAATAGGACAAAATCAATGTCTTGAACAAAGTAGTGATGAGTTAACTTGAAAGGATGAGGAAGGACACGAGGGAACTTTTAAACCATACATTGTTCCTGGCCTTCCTGTTAATCTGTGGGGTAGAGATGTGATGAGTAACATGGGAGGAGTGTATCTTTATAGTCCTAGTAATGTAGTTACAAATCAGATGCTTCATCAAGGACATTTACCAAATTCAAGATTGGAAAAATCTGGACAAGGCATAGGTCAGCCATTAATACCTACCCCCAAAATTTTTTAAAAGGGGTTGGGTCATTTTTAGGGGAGGTCACTGAACAGCCTATACTCTATGCAGATCCAATAACATGGAAAACAAATGATCCTGTGTGGGTGAATCAGTGGCCTCTTTCCCTTGAGAAAATTAAAGCTGCTAAGCAGTTAGTACAGAAACAGCTTGATAGGGGCCGTACTGCTCCATCAAACTCACCTTGGAACTCCCCTATTTTTGTTATGAAAAAGAAGTCAGGAAAATGGAGGCTTTTACAAGATCTCAAAAAAGTAAATGAAACCATGGAGTTAATGGGAGCCTTACAACCTGGATTGCCTACCCCTTCTGCTATACCTAGAGATACTTTTAAAATTATACTAGATTTAAAAGATTGTTTTTATACTATTCCTCTTGCTCCTCAAGATTGTAAAAGATTTGCTTTTCGTGCCATCAGTAAAATTTAAAGATCCTATGAAGAGGTATCATTGACTTGTATTTCCTCAAGGTATGGCAAACAGTCCGACCTTATGTCAGAAATTTGTGGTTCAAGCTGTTTTTAAAACTAGAGAAGCATATTCTTCTGTTTATATTATTCATTATATGGATGACAGTTTACTGCCTCATAAAAATGAAGGGATTCTATTAAGTGCTTTTACACACTTACAACAAGCTTTAAAGGATCTAGGTTTAGTAGTTGCACCAGAAAAGGTGCAGACAGAATGATCTTACTTATATTTGGGGTATAAATTATATCCTCAGACCATTATGCCTCAAAAAATTCAATTAAGGAAAGATAACCTAAAAACTTTAAGTGATTTTCATAACTTGTTAGGTGATATTAATTGGCTAAGACCCCATTTAAAATTAACTACAGGAGAACTAAAACCACTTTTTGACATTTTAAAAGGAGAGGCTGATCCTTTCTCAAAAAGGGAATTTACCAAAGAAGCTCATGATGCTTTGCAAAAGATAGAATTAGCTATTTTAAAAACAGCATGATCAATATATTGATTATTCAAAAGAATGGGGTGCATATATTTTGGCTACTGTTCATACACCAACCGTTGTATTGTGGCAAGAAGGACCATTATTATGGTTACACTTGCCTGTGTCTCCTGTTTGAGTTCTAACACCATATTATAAAGCAGTGGCTAATTTAGTTCAAATGGCTCATACAGAATCTCGCAAGTATTTTGGTAGAGAGCCCTCCGTAATTGGAGTCCCTTTTACCAAACAGCAAGTAGATTTGTTATTTCAAAATGCAGATTGTTGGGCCATAGCTTTTGCTCATTATTCAGGACATATTGACAATCATTATCCAAAAGATAAATTACTTCAATTTGCTAATGAGCATGCTTTTATATTTCCTAAAATAATTAAACAAAAGCCATTACCTCAAGTTCCAACAGTATTCACAGATGAATCTTCAAATGAAAAAGCTGTATATATACTATAGGGACAAACTTTTGTTTTACAAACGTTGTCAGCCTCAGCTCAAGTTGTAGAATTACAAGCTGTTGCTGCAGTCTTTAAAAACATGCTTCTACCTCTTTCAACTTGTACACTTATAGCCACTATATAGCTAAAGCTTTGCAAGTCCTAAAGACTGTAACATATGTTAATACGGCTAATAAACAAATACAAGATCTATTTAGAGAAATTCAACAAAGTATTTGGAGCCATGTACAGCCTTGTTATGTAGGGCACATTAGAGCTCATTCAGGGCTTCCTGGACCTCTAACTTTAGGGAATGATTTAACAGATCAAGCCACACATTTGGTTGGATTAACTCAACAAGAATTGGCTCAAAAATCTGCGTTACATCATCAAAATAGTAAGAGCTTAAAAAACAATTTAATTTTACCAGAGAAGCAGCCAGACAAATTGTAAGACCATGTTTGTTGGGATCCGTAATCAGGCATTTCTACAGCCAGCCTTAGGTCCTGACAAACAGCTACCCCGAAGACCACCTGCTGATCACCTGGAATCACCTGCGCATGCTCTGGGTCACCTTATAAGAACTCGTAGAGCTCCTCCCTCTCTCTATTTCTCCCACCTCATCCGGAGACTGTCTCTGTGACCCCTTCCCCCTTCCCTTTCCCTAATAAACCTCCCATGTGGAACGGGTCGTGTGGCGTAATTTGTGAACCCGCCAAGCAACCTTTATTCTGCACAATTTCTAACAATGTTCCTCTTGTCCTGAACATTTTAATGTACCTCATTATGGTGTCAATCCTAGAGGCTTGACTCCCAATCACTTGTGACAAATGGATGTAACTCATGTCCCAGAATTTGGGAAACTAAAATATGTTCATGTAACAATTAACACTTTTTCAGGATTTATCATGGCAACTCCCTTAACAGGAGAAGCCACCAAACATGTTGTAAGTCATTGCTTAAAATGTTTTGCTGCAATTGGTATTCCTTCCATTATAAAAACTGATAATGGCTCGGGATATACAAGTCTAGCTTTTCAGCGTTTTTGTGCACAAATGAGTATAAGTCATAAAACAGGCATTCCATATAATCCTCAAGACCAAGGAATTATGGAACAGAGCCCATGGATCTCTTAAGAACCAATTGCAAAAAATAAAAAGAATTATATTAATCATGCTTTCTTTATTTTAAATTTTTTGAATGTGGATATACAAGGTTGTTCTGTGGCTGATCAATTGTGGCATCCTAATACCAAAGACAATTATGCCCAAGTAAAATAGAAAGATCGGATTACTGGAATATGGCAGGGCCATATTAATTTGAGGAAGAGGGTACGTTTGTGTTTTTCCACAGGATGCAGAGAGCCAGGTGGATCCCAGAAAGGCTGCTGCCATTTGCAGGAATTGTCCCCCAGAAGGAGGTTGTTCCTGCTGCAGACAATCATGAATTCTGTTCTGACTGAGAACGGAAAGCTGCAAAGCTCCTGATCCACCTTTTGTTTCATTCTGCTCTGGGAGAAGACGTCATGCAGAGAAACCTCTTATCCAATGGAGTGGACTTGATTGGTCTGTTAATGGGACAATTCTCAACAAAATCAGGAAGAATAAAAAGAAGGACTGACTATGAAACTTGGTCTGACTCTGGTTTTCAGCAGACCAAAACAAGCTTGCTTCAGAAACTCTTGGGAAGACCTGTAACTGCCTATGCAAATTCTCCTTTTGCTTTGTTGTTTGGAAATGTTAATGTGTCTTGCCATCAATGTAAACTAACAAACTGTATTTGCAAGCTTTCAAATGGTTCTGATTGTTAGACAGCCTTTTACTATGGTTCCTATGAATGTTTCTCAGACTTGGTATTTATACAAGGAGTCATTTGTTAAGTCACTTTTATGGAGTGTTATTTTGGACTTGGCTTGTGATAGGAGGTAAGCTCCTATCTGTGACAGTTAACCTGCCTGAAGGACTTTTAGAATGTTAAAGCTGATCTGATCTGCATAAGATTAAACCCCAGTGTCTACCCTAGAAGAGGTTGGTAGTCAATGACGGGTTATATTTCTCTGGGATTTATTCAACCCAAGACAGAGCATGAATGATGGAATTCATGTACCAATGACAGGTAAGAATATATCTTACGAGAGAAACAGCCTAAGACAGACACAATCTTCTGTTCCATAACTCATAAGTTATGGTCAAAACTTTAAAAACATAAAAAAGGGAGACTGTCGGGACTGCTGTTTTAGCAGCTGCTTTGATATTTAAATCTCAGTGGAAAGACTGGCTTTCCCAGGCCTTCTCTGGAGTCAGGGAAGAATTTGCAAGTCTATCTCCTTTTGTTTGTGACAGCTGGTGGGATAGCTTGTCAAAACCACACCTCTTGTTTCACCTCCTTGTGAATTTGACTCATTATTCTGAGCTGTTTTTACTCTGGCTTAAAGGGAGTCTGAAATAAAGCCAGGGGGCTAGTCTAGTTTCCACTAGAGCCTCTCAGAAAGGTCCCACGTGTTGTGTGTTAGTATATTAACTTTAATCCTCATTCCTGACTCAAGAACCGTTCGACTCTGCTGGCAGGCTCCCACAGGGAACAGTCTTGGAATGCCTGGTAGAACAGAATGAACATGAACAGACACTGTTCAATAGAATACAATTGAACATGACTTGATTCTTTTAGGCTCTGGACTAGATTAAATTCTCCAAAACAGAAGAGTGAAAGCAGGAGCAGGTAACACATACAGTCTGGTGAGATGGTGCCGTGGATGCGGCCTCTGTCTTCTAAGATGACCAGAGTCATTACCCGGAATGCTTTGTTGCAGAAAGGTGGCGTCCAACCCAGCTGCACTCTGTGACTGCTCCTACCTCAGGCTTTCATGAGGCAATGTCTTTGGCAAAGGGCTCCAAGATGTGCTGCTTTTGGGGTGACTCTGCTCATTTCCTGAGCCTCGCTTGTGTGGGGAGCCTTGTGCAGGGTGGGGAGGTGGGGGTGGGTAAACAGTATTTGGGATCTTTTCTCAAAACCTCTTGTTTGTTTCTGGTGGAGAGAGGTTGCCATGGTGTTCCCAAATGCCTAAAGGCTGAATGGTGAAAAGAGTCGACTGGGGCTAATGCAGATCTTGTCACTTATCCTGTTATCAGGTGCTTTCCTCTGTTCTCTGGCCTGGCTTAGCACTGCTTGGGAAATCGGTTATGGGCACCTGGTCTTTCACCTAAAGGCCTCTTGGTGTCTATAAGAAGTTTTGAGGCACTTACCTCTTGGGTTATATCTACTTGTTGGGCCCTCTGGAGATGCCTCTCCCAGTCTCTACAGACCCCCAGGAACCTGCAGCATACCAAGAAGAAGCTGGATTTAAGGCACTTGGGGAAGCAGGAGGAAAGTAGACAAGAGAAGGTAAAATAGCATCAGGGAATGATGCAGAATCCTAACTCCTTTTTTCCAGCTTCTTGACATGCAAGGCAGTTGCTGCCTCTTTGCATACCTTGCCCTTTCCAAACACTGATTTTCCCTTTGTCTTCAGAAGGGATGAGCATGCTGTCCAGAAACCTCTCTGTCTTCCTGTAAATTTATGTTAGACCCATGTGTCCGCATGGCTACCCTAAGAACTCAGCAATTGGCTGAGTGTTGCCAATTGGCTTGACTATGTTTCTCTCTCTCTCACTTTTGGAAACAAGATGAGATCAGAGACTGGGTCTGGCTGCTCCCAATCTAGGCCCAGAGAAAAAGGAATACTGGCTAGTTTGGTGGAGAGGAGTAGGGATGATGGAAGCTGGGATTTTCTTCAGCGAACCTATGTCTATAAACCCATGGGACATTCAGACATGGCGTTCTATCCCAGGTTAGGTCTTGATTGAGAGAAAGGAGAGATGTCCTTATAGTCCCATCTGTGACCTCTCTTCCTTCTTCTCTGGAGGTGCGTAGGTACAGAGATAGGGTGGGGAATGGAGTTAGAGCAATGAGCATTTGTTCTTGGCTAATTGCCAAGATGAAGGTAGTCTGAGGGAAGAGCACTGGATCGTCAAGGGGAAGCTCTGATACCTGTAGATTGCCTCTGGTGTCAATACCATATATTTGGCCAACATTCCAGAGTTAAGTCCAGAGGAATGATCTGCCCTGGACAGGGTCCACCACCCCACCACCCTCAGCTCTAATCACTGTACAGATTTTGGAATGTGTAATACATGAGAATTGTCCTGCAACTCAATGTACCACCCAAGGAGGGAGCTAAAACTATCAAACCCAGTGGGTCTGAAGTCATCCTTCCCTCCTTGATCAGTTTTGGTTCTAGGAGGATGAAGATATGAATCCAATATCAGGCACACAATTAACATATGAAGTTCTCCCCTGGAGCATAGTCAACCCCCAAAGAATTTCCCAGCATGCATTTCCCTTGGCAGAGAGAATGGGATGGATGATGACCGAATGCATGTGCCAGGGATGAGAGTAACGAGAGTACCCAAGGGGGTATCAACAGCGATGGAGAAGCCAGGTGAGACTCAGCCAGCCACACTGCCAGGTTATGTGAGGGTAAAGCCCTGAGCTCTGTCCTGCCCACAGGGCCAAGAGGAAGATTTGCCTGGATCAGCTTTGTAGTACCCACAGAGAAGGTAGGAGGCTGGATGTCGGTCAGCAGATCTTTCAGTCAATCTGCCTTCAGCGGTTCAGGAGGAAGAACTTGAGGCTTTGGAAGAAGTTAGACTTCTGCCTTTGCTTCTGCTTCTTTTTGATGATGGGCACCCACACCAGCCCACACACCAGCATCATGAGTCCCAAGGACAGGAAGGCAGGCCCTATCATCTTGAGGACTGGCACCACCTTATGACTCTCTTCCAAGATGTAGGCCACACAGGTGATGGCCACGCCAAAGAGCAGAATGGCAGCGCCCACTGACATGATGATGATGGGCTTGTGGTAGATTTCCCAGTTGCTCCTGGGGGTGGTCGTCCAAACAGATTCACTTCTGGAGCTGATGCACAGGGAGCTGGCTGTCTGGCTGGGCAGCAGGTCCTTGGACTCCGGAGACGTCTCGTCTACCTCCAGGGCCTTGGGAAGCACCTCCATTGTCATGGCTGTTCAAGACCTAGTATTGGCAACAGTTAGAAAGGCTGATGAAGCCAAAGGAATCCTCTCACATCCTTCCTGTACTTGGTGTCCCTCTCTAGCCTGGCTTTCAGTGGAGGGGACTACGGTGTATGTGTGTTGAAGTTAGTGGTAAAACCAAGTGAAATCTGCATCAATAAAAAATAACACCAGGGCTGGGGAGATGGCTCGCTTGGTGGGTAAGGTGCGTGGTATGAAAGCGTGAGGGCTTGCATTTGGACCCCCAGCACTCATTTAAAAAGCAGGCAGGGTAGCACATTGGGGTCGAGTTCGGAGTAGAGACCAGAGAGTCCTGGCAGCTCATTGGCCAGCCAGCCCAGGCAAATCAGCGAGCTCCATGTTCAATAAGAGAGCTTGCTCAAAAATTAAGGTGGAGAGCAACTGAAGATGACACCTATGGTCACTCTCTAACATGCATTCATATGCACTAGTATGCCCATCTACACTCATGAACACATATACACCTATAGCTCACACCAACTACAGAGATGTTTTGTTTTCTCAGACAGAGATTCATTATGAGACCTAGGTTAACACTATGAATTTGCAATCCCCCTGACTCTCCCTCATGAGTCCTGGAGCTGCAGGCAAGCACTACCACACTGGGCTAATGTCATGTCACTCTCCTTGGTTACCTTTAATATTTGAAGTCACAAATCAGTGGTGCATTTAAAAACAAACAAACACAAACCATAGTTTACTGAATGGTGCGTCATTTTCGAGCCCAACTACTCTCTACCTGTGTGACTTCAAGTGAATTATTAACTTCTCTGTGCTTCTGTTTCTTATCTACAAAATGAGAGTGATAATATTAGCTCCCTCACGGGGGTTTCTAAAGGGTTAATGGAGAGCAGGTGTGGAGTGTGCTGGATGGGTGCCCAGCAGATGGCAGCCAGCTGCTCTGCAAGTGCTGTCATTTGCCTGTTACAAGGGCAATGATTGTGTGTGTGCTTCAGTCTTGTCTCATCGGATCAAAGTGGCACCATGATCCCCAGGCACTTGTCTTTAGACCCATTTTACAGATTAGAAAGCTGAGGCTAGGAGGCATGAGGCAGCTAGTTCCCGAGAGCTTGGGTTTTTGCCTACAGGACAGTGCTGCTTTAAGTACTTGGGATCTCTGGAGCCTTGTCCACTCAGAGGTTCCCAGTGTGTCACATGATTGTCTATCACACATGCACACGCACGAACGCCCTCCACCTTCATGTTGTAGCTGTGGTAGTAGAGCAGAACCTTCCCATTTTGCATTCGGCTGAGAAGGTGGCTAAATTAGAAGCAGTTGTCTGGATGCAGTGTCCGTGACTGGGTCCTTGTGTGTGTCTCAGAAAAGGAGGTGAAGTCGGACACACCTGAGTACTTCCTGTCTCTTACTTGTGTAATTCTCTGTGCCGACCTTGAATTTCCACCAGCAAGGGGTCACTAACAGATTCAGATCCTAGTCACTTCTAAACTGATCGAACTAAAAAAAGGTATTTGTCTCTACAAAGTAGCTGGTTGCAGCTAGCTCATCACAGTAACAAACTGTGTACTTGTATAAAATCTAAGGGCCTGGAGCTCAGCTCTGCTGCATCTTCTATCATCTCAGTCCCTAGAGGCTACCTCATCGCCTGTTCTGCACTCAGGGGAAGCAGATCCTCACGTGAGTGAAGAGATTCAGAGCTGATGAGGAGCCCTACCTGCCTGCCAGAAATGTCTCCATCAGATCTGCGTGTTCTCAAATTCCTTCAATTTGCGATTGAAGCCTTTCAAACTGGAGATGTGTCCTAGTGCAAACGCCCATGTGTCTGCAGTAAGGTAATAAGAGATGAAGGACTGATAAAAGCCATTTTCTCCCCCTTCTGTGCAGGTTTTGTGTGGGGGGAGAGGGGCGGCGGGGAGGAAGGAAAGACTGAGAAGGCCCAGAGGTTTGCTCCGCCCATGCCACTATGGTCTATCTGGTAAAGTGCTTCACACCCACGAGAGTCTGTAAACTTGACAGAGTGAGTAAGCTCTGAACACACCTCCTTGCTTTCTTCCCTCCCTCCTCTCCTTTCTCCTGTTCACGACAACAACCCCAGATCTGTCCTACCTGTGCAGTTTGAGTTCCTTCATGGGCTTCTTGTGAACAAGCTCAGGACCTGCTGACTTCAGTATTCACGCACGCACACACACACTCACTCACACCAACGTAGGTCGGGAGTTTGAGAGACTTTTTCTGCAGAGGTCAATCCAGTGGGGAAGATGGGCTGTCCATCACAACCAAAATGAATTCCTTTCTCTCAGCTCATTACTGTGCTGCTGGAAGGGCCTGTGGCAGACCCAATGGTGAAGGCAAGGTGCATTTGGAAAAACTATGTTGTCAGCGCTGGAGTAAAAGGCAGCATGGGGTGAAGGAGGGCTGCTTGGAGCTGGGGGCTCCCAAGTCAAGTCGCTGTGCCTTGACAGAGCTTTCTGTCTTCAGTCTTCCTTCGTTGTGAGTCTCAAGCTGATCCCTCTACCTCCCTTACTCCACCCACTGAAGCTCAGTCTTAGTAAACCTCAAAGGACAATTCCCACACCTTCCACTTTCTAGATTAAGCAATTACAGATACCTCCCCGCTGACAGGAGGCAGCAGAAGTCATAAAGTTACCGAAGCCTTCAGCATTTAGACATTCACATTCACTACGGAGAGAAATAGTTGGGTCTCAGCTTTCAAAACCTGCCGTGGTTGTTTTCGTAACCATAGGCACGGGGGATGCTGGCTTCCTTTGGGAATGGTGGTGTATTTGCATAAACTAAGCCATGCTTTAAAAGGAGATCTTCTCTCCTGTGGGCTGGGGGCAGGGAAAAGACGTGTGGGAAAACCTTGGGGGTGCTTACCGAAACTTATGCTTGCCAGAGGATGTTTGAGTCTTCCTCAGGATGGGTGGCCATTCTTAGCACTTCTCAAGGAAGACAGATGCACTGATAAGGGAGAGATTGGGCTTTTGGGGTGGGGTGGGTAGCAGGCTGGGATTGAGGGGTAGTGCAGAGCTGGGATGAAGTGAGTTTTAGTTGTGTCTGGGGAAAAGGCTGAGGCTGGACTTGAAGGGGCCTTCTCTCTCGATCTGCTCTACAGGGTGTGGCAGGTCCTTCTGAACAGAAAGTGGCATACGAGAGGCGATGAGAATGATTTTCAGCTTCTGAGAAGAGGGTGATGCCGCCCCTAGGCTTGCTGAAAGCACCCCACACCTTCTCTTTGGCTCTTCAGCAGAGTCACTAAGTTAGCTTTATTTTGCGAGGGCTGAGACTGAGGCATGTAGCTTGGGCAATCCTTCTGTGGCTCCCTGGCCCCGGGCTAGCTTCTCAGGTCACTGTGTTGGGAGTCAGGCAGAGAGGTATTTGCTGTGTAGCACACAGAGCTTTGTGCTATACAACAGTCAAACCACTGAGTCCTGAGGGATCCACTGCATGAATTTATTTCGAATTCTTCACTTTGGAGCTCCCTCCCTCCCTTCCTGAAGTAACTTTCACTGAATAGGGAGGACTTAGGTCTGTAATTCCCTAATGCTGACTACCGAATGTGTGGGAGGCAGAGCGCGGTTGTTAGCTTTTCCTGTCACCCCATAGTCACTCAGTTTAAACTGCTCTGAGATTAGGCCCTTCCTTCTCTTCTTGACATCGGAACAACCTTCATTTTATGAAATGCCTGTGATGGTGGCAGGTGATTATTGATCTTGTTACTAGTTGTATTTGACAGGAAAAATTCTATCTCATATCTGCTTTCTCTGGCCATCATTTAATTTCCATTTTATACAGCTATCATCTGTAACTGAGCTATCATGTATCTATCCATCTGTCATTAATCTGCCATCTATGTCTATGTATCATCTGTCATCTGTCAGTCACCAACCTGTCCATCTATATCTCTATCATTTTTCTCCTAGAGCCCAAAGTGGGACTGAGGGAGGGCAGAAACTTGTAAGATCCTGGACAGGTGCTTAAGCCTCTAGAAATTTAGTGACCCCGTATACAAAATGAAGATCACAGCGTATTGGCCTCACAGTGTTGCTATGATTGTCAAATTTCATAAAGAAACACTACTATGCCACCACTTGGCTTGCTGTAATGAGCAAGGTCAAGCCCTCTCCCGTTGGCTTTATGACCCCTCCCCCCACCAGTCTTCTCTCCTGTGAAATGGAGGAGTGGGGCTGGGTAACTTCTAAAGTTGATTTGAACTCTGAGTATTCAGGTTTTCATAAAGTCACCAGTTGAGGGGCTGTGTTTTTCCACATTTTATTAAAAGTCCTCTTAAGATTCCGCCCTTCGTCCAGCTTATTTGAGCCAGAGTTTAGGAACAAAAGTTCTGGGGTCATTTTGGATTTGGCATCTCATTGCCACAGATGTGGAGTGTATAGAATTATGGGATATTTAGTGGCATCTAGGGCCGCTACCTTCCTGATGCCAGTAGCAACTGCTCAGACTCTGCTTATGACCCTTTAGCAAGGAGCCCAGACTTGGCCGGATGTCACCTGGGAGTAACGTCATTGCTGTAAGGTACCACCCTGGTGCCAGCCTTCCCTCTTCTCCCCTTGCAAACTGTGGGGGTGGGGCTCCTCCTATGCCTCCAGGGCACCTGGCTCACAGAGCAGCACTTAGCTAGGGATTGCTCTTGATGCCACAGCTCAGAATGGGGCCGGTGACACTTGGGGAGTTAGTTCCAGGGAGAACAACCCTTTCAAACCTCAATTAAGATACTGTGTGTTTCAGGGGGCCCCTCACTCACCAGTGTTATGCTGTGCTCCTTAGAAGATTCAAAAGAATCCCAGGATATGCTCTAACTTGGAAGAAAGATAATATTTAAGGTAAAAAAAAAACAGAGATAGAGATAGATGATTCATAGATACATAGATAGATAGAGATAGATATGGGGAGGAACTGGGAGAAGTTAGGGGAGGTGCTACATGACCAAAATATATTTATGAAAAAAAATAATTGAAAAAAAATACCGGGACAACTGTGAAACAGATGACTCACCAAAACCATTGGTGTGTGTCCTGTCATAGGTACCATTGGCAGGGGCAGAGGCAGGAAAGACCAGGGTGGCTTCTTACCGAAGCATGAAAATACAAAGAAAGGAAAGAGTCCTGGCTCCCTGGAAGCTGAATCTGTTGTGTGCTCCTCAGAGGAAGGAGACAGAAAAATGACAGGCACAGAAAGGGAAAAGCTATGGTGATGTGGTAATTGTTCTAAGATGGCTTTTAAGATACATTCTGCTTCCTTTAAAGTCCTAGTCAACACAGGGGTGGGCCCCATGGGACTGGAGAGGCTAATGAAAGATTTCGGGGCTGGGCCTCCAAAGCAAGCCATAGATTTGAATATCTGTTGCCTTTGGGGTAGTAATTTGAGAAGGGCCAGTGGCTCCCAGAGGTCAAGTGTAGGAAGCCTGAAGGAGGTTTAGTGTGTGTGTGTGTGTGGGGGGGGTTAGGAAAGCAGCTGGTCAGTAGCAGGCTGCACTGTCTTCAGGAATAGGGTGGGGGACTTCATTGAGGGGTCTCACACAGGCAAGAAGCCAGACACAGAGTCTTAGCTATAAAGTTTCATTTACATAAGGTTAGAAATCAAATAATCCTCTCTGTGCTTGGAGCAGTCAGGGGAGCAGCCACTGGGGTGGGGTTAGATGCTGGAAGTGCTGGATGCAGGTGCTGCTGCAGCGTTCCTGGGCCCAAGGGGCAGCCGCTCCCACCATCAGTTCAGAGTGGAGAGAACACTAGCAGGATGGCTAGTTCCTTTTGTGTATTCCGGATCCCTGAAATGTTACACCAAGGAAATTACCAGCCATAGCTCAGCGCAATCCTTTCTTGGGATTCTGATGAGAACCAATTTGCAATAACTAAGGAAACACTATCCTAGGCCAGAAGAATCTTTGACTTGGTAAATTACCGGTCTCTCTCTCTCTCTCTCTTTCTCTCTCTCTCTCTTTCTCTCTCTTCTCTGTTTTCTCTGTTTCTAACTTACAGGTCCATCCTTACAGACCTGTGGCCTCCTACCCACTAATCAGCATGGCTTTAGCTGCACAGCTTATGGCCCATGGAAGGTGATGCAAAGGGAGGCTCCTGAAGGGAAGCAAGCAAAAGCGGTTTCTGTCTTCTGTTGGAATAGATTTTTCTTCTAGTGCGTTACAATTTTAATTTACTTATTTAAATAGAAAGCATTCAATTTTTTGATTGACATATAGTTGAACATACTTACGAATTCTAATGTGGGTTTTCTTTCATTTGTTTCTTTTTTGTTTCTTTTTCTTTTTCTTTTTTTAGGATGGGGTCTATGTAGCCCAGACTAGCCAATCATAAGGGTTCTGCCTCCCTTTGCCTTCCGACTGCAGTGATTAAAGGCCCCCACCACGCCCAGCTTTCAAACATGATGTTTTGATAGGCCTACGCAGGTGGACCTCACATCCGCAGATTCAACCAACTTTGGGTAAAAAAAAAGTTTGAGAACAATTTCATTCAAACTGAACACACAGACTTTTCCTTACTGTCACTTCCTAAATGGTATCATAGAACAACAATTGACACTAAGATGATGATTGTTGCCACTGGGTTGAGTGGGGAGCCCAGCAGAGTTTTCTGTTAAGGTCCTATTTGGTGTTATAGGCAGGTGTCCAGAGCTCACACACAAGCAGGAGAAGACAGACAGGAAGCAGATATTTCCCCTTAGGACACAGCCTAACACAGTCAGGGAGAGAGAACATTTAGAGTGTACAGGAGGATATGCATTTGGTGCTAAGCAGATTTTCATCTTTTTATATAAGTGTCTTGCATGTCCTTAGATTTTGGTATCCATGGGGGTGGTCCCAGAACCAGCTCCCCAACAGATGCCAAATTAAATCAGTACTTAGCACATCTTCTCCCTTAAATATTTTAGAACTTCTTTGTGATGAGAACATTTTAAATAACTTATTCTAGTGTTATTTATTTATTTATTTATTTATTTATTTATTTATTTATTTATTTATTTATTTATTTATTTATTTATTGTGCATGGGTGTGTGTGTGTGGGGAGTCTGAACTGAAATTTTCCACGTAGCTCAAAGGATGCCCCAGAACTCTTGATCCTTCTTTCACACCCTGAATGCTGGGATTGCAGTGATGCACTGAAATACCTCACCAGTCTAGCCATATTGACAGCTCAAAACGTTTGTTCAGGCCTTTTATGTGCCAGGGACAGAGCTGGGCACCAGACAGACCAAATCCAGGAGAACACAGTGGCAGATGTTGCCACTTACAAGTGGGGCAAGCCAGAGAGGAAACAGGCATTTCCCACACTGATGACAAGCAAAACCATAAAGAACAATGCAGAAACACTGACAGCATGGTGCTAGTCTTGGGGACCCTCAGAAAAGCTCCTGGAAGAAGAGCTTGTGAGAGGAGAACTAATCAACCCCTTAGGGACGAAGATAAAGGTAGGTTAAGAGAGACTGTGACACTGAGGGGTATGTGAGGGGCAATGTGCAGAATTCAACTGTGTCATAGGCAGGAGTGCTTGTTGAGTGTAAATTAAGAGGACTGTTGAAAGGTGAGCCTGGGAATGGAGGTGAAAGCCTGCACCCAGAGACAGAGCCACTTAGAGGCTGTTGCTCAGGTGAGACACAGCAGCCTGGTGCTTGTCTGTATCCATGGAGATGGGAAGAAGTGCGTTGTTTGGAGGCTTAGTAAGCACAGAATAGAGCTTATGTGATGAAAGAGGGTGGTCAGCTGTGGTTACCACTGTTCATATACAGCTTGTGGATCACGAACATTTTGTACTTTAACTAATAGATAGATAGATAGATAGATAGATAGATAGATAGATAGATAGATAGATAGATAGATAGATTTTGTGGTGTTGAGAACTGAACCTAGGGCCTCACATATGCTAGGCAAGTGATCAACAATTGAGCTATACCTTTGCTGTGCTCACTGTATACTCTCGTTCTCTGTCTGTCTGCCTGTCTCTATCTCTTTCTTTTGAGACAGAGTCTTGTTGACCTGCCCAGGATAGACGGAAGCTTGCGGTCTTCCAGCCTCAGCCTCACGAATAGCTGAAATTACAGGTGTGCACAACCAAACCCAGCTAAGAAGTCTTCAAAGACTTATTACTTTTTATTTTCAGAGTTATTTTTTTTCATGTACGTGAATGTTCTGCCTGCATGTATGTATGTTCACTGTGTGCATGCCTGTGCCTGAAACAGTCAGACAAGGGTGCCATAGCCCTTGGGACAGAAGTTTTTGGTGGTTGGGGGCTGCCATGTGGAATACTGTCCAGGTCCTTGGCAAGAACGGTAGTAAGTGCTCTTAATCCTGCTAAGCCATCTCTCCAGTCCCAAGACTCCCCCTACCCCTTACCACGGATTCTCCCCATACAATGGTTGAAGAGTTTTTGTATTTTGTACAAACGCATATTTTGGAATACGTTACAATTGCATAAAAGTAGAATTTTGGAATCCTAGACAAGTGGCAGATCGACCCTGCCAAGCTCACAAGTTTCTGTGTTGTCGACCTCTGCTTCTGTATTGTAATTTCAGCAGTGACCTCAGCAGAGCATGCAGACACAGCAAGACCCAGAACATTCACCAAAGCGGTTAGCCTCTGACAGAAGACACCAGGGGCCGGCAGGGTGGCAGCAGAAAGCGGCAGGTTAGGTGAGGGGAGAGACGTGACTGTCATTGCATGATTGCAGGTAGGTAGATCACTCTGGCTGCAGGCTCGGGAGGTATAAAGGAAGCAGAGATGTCTGGAGAGTAATTCAGAGAATCTCGCCAGCAGTTCAGGCGGGGGACGGCCCAGTGTGGCCTTTGTAGCCTGACAGAGACAGGTGGAGCACACACATGGTTGCCAGATTAAAGACATGGCGTTTGGTTGGATTTTAATTCAGTAGAAGCAACACATATTTTTCAAAGTACAAACTATGCCTTTAGCATCGCACGGGGCGTTTGATTGTCACGATGCTTATTGTTTTTCTGAAATTCAAATTTAGGTCAGTGGCCTTGAACTGTTAAATCTGGAGGCCTATGACAGACGTACCATGAGGTTTTTATTATGAGGGTGATAAAGCAGAGCCTGGGAACTCATTGGGAAGCTGGGGTAGTGTTTCTTGGGGTTTCTGAGTGAAGGAAGGAGTGGTCCTCTCCTGAGGGGCTCTGGGGAAGAGCATGTATGGAGACAGTGGCTCTGTTAGTTCACATTTAACTCAAGTCCAAGGAATGACCCAGTATCGTGGGGAGGTTGAAAGAGTTGAGGAGTTTATTTGTGAAGGACTCTGAAGTCCAGAAGATACCCAGGGAAGGAATTGGGGGAGGGAGGTCTGTGGCTTAGGGACATTTGGGGAATATTCTGAAAGCCTCTGCCATTACTGAGAGACAATTGTTTCCTTTGGAGGTCAGTAGGTGGGTCATTGTTATTATTATTATTTTCATATGTATTTATATGGGCATGGACATGCCACAACTAATGTGTTGAAGTCAGCTTGTGGAAGTAGGTTCTAGTCCTCCACCATGTGGGTCCCTGGAGAGAATGCAGGTCATCAGACTCCATGACAAGCATCTGTACCCACTGAGTCATCATGTTGGCCCTGGGACATAGTTCACTGTCTGTCTTTCTCTCTCTCTCTTGGTCTCTCTATCTCTATCTCTCTATCCCCCCTCTCTCTATATATCCCTATATATATATACCCCTTTCTCCTTTCCTCTCTCCCTGCCTCTCTCTGTCTCTCTTTGAAACAGGATCTCACTATGTAGCCTTAGCTTGGTGGGAACTCTCCATACAGACCAGGCTGCTCTCAAACTCATGGAGATTTGTGTGCCTCTGCCTCCTCACAACCTGTGTTATTGTTCATAAAGAAGATTCCACAGATATTTATGTGACTACTCCTTAGATCAGCCACTACACATGGAGGCTAGTGTTATTAAAATGGTCTCTGAGTGGAGAGTCACTTTCTTTTTCTAGAGTCTGCTAGACATGGAGTTAAGAAGTTGCCATTGGCTTTAAAATCTCCAGATTTCTCCCCTAAGGAAATCTTCAAGAGGGATCATTTCTTCCCAAGTGTGGAGTGGCTGAAGGTAGCAGGTGTATTCAATATATTCTAGGAATCTGTCTCTTTTGAATAATTAAAATTGGTAAGGTATTCTCTGATCCATTGCAAGACAACAAGTGAACACAAACACCCATGGAAAAGTGATTGACAGTGACATGCCACAGGACAGTGCAAAACATACCCCAAGGAGATACCACCACACATTCACTAGAATGTCAAAATCTTCCAACATTATATTCACCACACGGTGGATGGACCAACCACAGCTCTCCTGCACAGTCTACGAACAGTCTCCTGTGCAGTCTATGAACCTCATGACGTTAAACACACACCTGTCCCTTGACCTAGATATTCAAACTCCTAAATATTAAGCATATATGCAAACAAACAAATCAATGTATAAGAATATTCATAGAGGCTTTACATTAGGGAAGGAGAATAAATTGGACATATTTACACAGTAGAATGGTTTATCTTCTGATACACATAACGTTATACATGAGTCTCAAAGACATGCTGGCAAGAGAAATCAGTAACAAAAGAACACAAATACTGTGCATTTCCATTTCTATGATGTTCCAGAAGTAGCTAAGAACCAGCAAAGCTGACAATGCTTAGAACTGTGCAGCAGGGTGTGAAGGAAATAACTAGAAGATGCTGAGAGGACGCTCCCTGGGTAGATGGAAGTGCACCTTCTAGTCAGCTCCTCCCTGCTTCTGGCCTGAGGGGAAGAGGTACCTAGGGGATGGAAAGATGCCTCAGTGAAATGGGAGAGAACTGGTGCCTTTTAAAGGGAAGTTTTGGCTTTTTCCTCACACCTTCACATATTGATCCTCCAGCCAAATGACTTGGTGCTGAAGATCTTCAGGGTGAGGGTGATATTGAGGGGCCAAGATAACACGGGCTAAATATATTTTTCCTGCAGTAGAGTCCAAGGTGCCTGAGATGAACTTAATGGGAGGAATTGTAAAGAGAATAAATGAATCATCGGCCATCCCTGTGGTTCCAGAAGCTAACTCTTTCCCGAGTCCCTTGGGGCTGGAGCAAGTTCTCCTCAACTTCCTGTGCTGTCTAGCATTGGTTAAATAAATGAAGGCATTTTGGCAGATAGGGCAGGAGGGATAGGGCTTTGCTGGTGTCTGCCAAGCAGTTTACTCAGAGATTGGTTTTCTTTCTAGGTTTGGTTCAAGCCATTGAGGGTGAAACATGGCTGGCCCTGCATTGCTAGGTCCCCAGCCCTGTTCCTTCCCGTGTGTCTGTTGTGGGCCATCTCCTCCCATCTTAGAGCAGCTGGTGCAGTGGCAGTTGAGAGGCAGCTGTGGACTGGAGGTGGGAGGTAGAACAGACCTACATCCCTTACCTGCCCTTCTTATCTCTAACCAAGGCTCTCACCTCAAAGGCTGTCCCATTACAGAGAGCCATATGAGCCTCCATGTTGTCACTAATATTAATTACATTCACCCCCTTTTATTACATGACAGGGCTGTGCACTTTTGCTTTGCCAAGTCCTTCAAGCAAGTCACTGAGGGAGATGCAACTACCCCACCCTGACTTCACAGACTAGAAACTGAAAATCAGAATGTTGAGTAATTAGGTGAATATGAAGACAAGGTGGCAATGTGAGTTTGGGTGCCTGTGGCTCAAGAGCTCAGGTTCAGGTTGATCTGCCTTCTGGATGGCAGTTTTGTTTTCCATTTTCAAATCGAGAGAACAGTGAGAAGGGAAGACGCTTGAATTGGGGCACATCATTTACTAAAAAATAAAATAAAAAAGTTGAGCAGAACTGGGTGCCCTGTGTACAACACATTGAGCGGCCTTAATATTAAAAGAGGCCCCGCCGTGTTGCTGCACTCGGGCCTGGAGTTATCTGACTCCTCCGTGCCTCCTCCCCAGACCCTTCCACCTAGAGAGCTCTGATAGGAACCGGGCTATTCTGGGAATTGCAAGGACCTGGTGACGGGGAGAAGAGGAGAGGGCACAGATGACCTCAGAGTGGGGCAGCCAGCCCAGGCAGTAGACCGGTGCAGAGTGAAAGGCAGGCCACAGGCTTTGCCTAGCGGAATGGCAATGGCCTCACATCCCGGAGCAGGACCGGATACGGGTGGGAAGTAGGTCTCTCTCTTTCCCCCTGAATTTCCCACTAAAGCCTGCTCAGCGTCAGCTGCCCAGTGGGCACCCCTAGGGTCTTTACCTCTCCTTGCTGTACTGCCCACTTCCAGGAGTGCATTTGGTGATGTCTACTCCCCTGATAAGGTGTGTGTGACCTGTGCTTGGCCTGGTAAAGCAGAGATTAGAGACTATGGAATACGCTGCTGTGGTCATCACCATCTGTCCTCAGACCACAGCACTTCCAGGAAGGGGCCCTTCTTTAGAAAGGCCAGAGCTCTCTGGAGATCTCCCCTCACCTTCCTCTCCGGGTCACACAAGTAGTGAGCTGTGGGGCTGTAGGCTAGGAGAACAGCTCAGGGGATACGATGTGTGGTTACTTTTGGCCTTCCTGAGAGGCGAGTCCCCACGGCCCTCAACTGCCTGAGCAAGCCATGCCTTTGTTTTTATGTACCTGTCTTGCTTCCTCCTTTCTGAAATGAAGACTGCCCAAGGCATGGATATGCCACCTTGTTTCCCTGGCACCTGCCCAGGATGTCGGCCACACCTGCAGGAAGGGAAAGACAGACCTGCAGCTGCTGAGGTTGGATGTAGGATGTGCAGGGGTCAGACAGTCTGTGCCCAGTACTCTGGGGTCTGTGGTTGTCCTTGTATTTCATGATTTGATGTTTCTTGCTCCTGCCAGGACAGAGGGTCCCTGCTCATTCCTTCCTTTTAGTGGTTTCCAAGGGTGGAAGGTTAGGAGTTCACAAGCAGGACAGCCCTCACTGCACATGCTATCTTTTCTCAGGTTTACAGCAAGAGGGACCCAGCTCGCCCGACTCCTGCCTGTCTTTTGGGGCAGTCCCTCCAACCTGCTTGCAGCCGACTTCTCATCTCAGACATTCACACTGCCTTCCAACTCTACTTCAGAGACTTAACACACTCTAAAGCAAACTTCAAACCTCCCTTCTTCCAGGGAGAGACAGTGAAGGGTTGGAAGGGGGTGGGGGTGTCTTTTCCTTACCGTGCACAATGTCCGGTGGGAAGATGGGGGACCTGGGACTCAGTCGGTGCTCACAAAGGGAGGAAGCTGGCAATGAGTTTCTGCTCAAGTCCTTCATCCCAGCTGGAGAAAGCCACCCTGGCCACATCAGAGTCAGTGTGCTGCAAATCACAGCCACTGAGAGGCTCTGAGAGGCTCCGGCAGGGATGAGCTCACCAGGAAGTGGCCTAATGGGTTAACTCTTTGCAAGCTGCTGGCACAGGCACTCCAATGTGGTTTTCTCAGCTCTGCTCAGCCACTATTAGACAAATCTATTGAAAAAGTAATGAGGCTTTTCTGCAGTGCGCCTTCGAGTTTCAGTGGAAGTGTATGTTTGGCTGCCAGTGGCTGGGCAGGGCGGCTCCTGACCTAGGCTCAGCAGGCCTTGGAGGTTCTGGGTTGAAGGAGACATGAGGTGGTAGTGGTAGGTTACCCTCAATCATGATGGAAGTCCTTCATTCCAAAATGCCAGGAGCCCAGACATCTCTCTGAGGGTGTGCGTGTGGAAGAAGCCCCCTCTTGCTTCCTCCATCTGGCCC
>CM053757.1:52253404-52340534 GCA_028658305.1 Pachyuromys duprasi
AAATAAATTACATTGAAAAAAATTAAAATAAATAATGTGGAAACAAACAAACAAACAAACAAAAAGTTTGGAGGATCAATGGGAGAGGGTGGGTGCCAAGAGACGTGTCCTTCAAACAGAAAAGAGTGACTCTACCTCAAGCATTAAGGGGTGCAGACCCCAAGATGAATGAGTGGCTCTCCATGGTGATACTAACAGGCAGCCAGAGTTAGGATTACCTAAGCTAGGGGTCACCAAAAAGGCTAGTCAGCAGTCACACTGCGTTATTACTTCTCATTCCCTGCTTGACTCTTCGTCTTCCTCTTCCTTTCCTTTGCTCTCTTCCTCCTCCTCTTTCTTGTTTTTACAGAAATTTAAAAAGTTTACACTCTGCCCGTACTCATACCCTCCACAGAGAGAGAGAGAGAAAGTTAGCTTATAAGAAACACAAAAGCAAGGTGTATTTGATCCTCAAGCCACAGCTGGCTGACCTCAAGTCAACAATTCTTAACCGTTACCCTTTGGACCAAAAACATAGTAAATATCCATGAGGTACTGATAAATAATATCTGAAAACAAGAGCCTAATCCTTATTTGCCCATACCCATAGTGTAAATATTCCCACCGGGCATATCTTGCTGCTCCTGGGCACAGAGCTGAGAACCGGGTCTGAACACAGCAAGCTCTTGGCAGCCAAGACCAGCCTGCCCAAAGTCGCTTTGCAGCAATCACAGGTACACAACATACTGCAGGGGTTTTGTACTACCAGACAGGGGAACTCTGATGTTGGCTATATGAGGAAATAAGTCATTTAGCAAATGTTTCTACTGTGGTAAAGTGTGGGGCCCAACAGTGAGTACAACGTCTCCATCCTGAAGTAGGTCACAGTGTAGAGAGTCCACAAATGGGTGTTGACAACCTACAAACAGGCTCAGATAATATGTTAGGAGAAGACTGTGGAGCTCAGGGAGCCATGCCTCTGGCTCCAAACAGACCTTACCAAATAATTTCCAAAAGTCCCAACTCAGGTCATCAGACTTTTGTAATACATACCTTCATTTGGAAAAGTCATAAAACTGGGACATTCATAAGACTGACAGATTTTGTTTTCCTGGTCATGGGGGAAGTGTTGGCATTTTATCCTTGATTTTTTTTTTCTGTGCTGATAGTTTGCCTTGAAAAGGTCACAGGATTATGGTTATGTGATAAAAATGATATTTTCTACTAGTAAATGAGCGTGACGAGTTTGCACACTTGGGGTTTTTTTCTTTGTTTTTGAACTTACATTGTGTGGATATTTGACCGAATGGCACTTCTGAGTTCGCTGGCACTCTGACACTAACTTGTTCTTCCATTTCTGCATGCTGCCATCTAAGTCTGTGACAGAAGACAGCTCCAAAGGTTGCTTCCTTTTTTATTTATCTGTCTTTGTCTTTGAGACAGGATCTCCCTTTGTTGGCTGGCGGTGCCTGTTTATCATTGTTAGTCAGTTTTGCATCTCACAATCATTTTTGTGCGTTCTTTTCCCCACTAATTCTTATAAAAATTCATATCGTAGTTTTCTCTCGGTTGCAGTGACAAGATGTTCTGACCTGACCAAAAGCAGCATGGGGAGAGAAAGGGTTTATGTCAGCTTCTGTGCGGCAGTCCATCATGGAGGAGAGTCAGAATTGAAGCGTGAACTTGAAGTGCTTTGCAAGTATGGAGGAGCGCTGCCTGGTAGCGTGAAGACTCGTGCTCAGCTATCTTACACTAGCCTAGAGAGCAGTGTACCTCTGGAGGACTCCACACCAGTTAGCAGCGGCCACAATCCCCACAGACACACCCACAGGCCAAACTGATCTGGGAACCACCTCACTTGAGATTCCCTTCTCAGCCTTCCTAACGCTGCGACATTTGAACGCAGTTCCTCATATGGTGGTGGTGTCCAACCATAAAATTATTATTTTGCTACTTCATAACGATAAGCTCACTATTGTCATGAATCATAATGTAAATATCTGTGTTTTCTAATGGCCTTAGGCCATCTGTGAGGGTCCTTCAATCCCCATAGGGATTGTGACCCACGGGTTGAGAACTGCTGCTCTCGGTTACATGTGTCAAGTTGACAGTTAAAACTAACTAGAAAAACCCAGTGTTCCATCATTTCCACACACCAGCTAAGTTATGTTCTGGTGATCCAGCACTCTGTTGGCTTCTGTTGTCTGACAAGCCTCTCCAGAACAAAGTTTTGCTGTTGTTGTTGTTTTTTCCATGCTTTGCTTGCATCTTGTTTCTTGTTCTGATGATCAAAGCACATCAGATGGCCAGGCAGAAGGCATGGTACAGGGATGTGCTGGGCACCAGGAAGTGCAGATAAATTGAGGAATCACTATTGTAGCAATTCACCAGATGTCATTCACGACTTGAATGATGTTTGCCAATTGCTAACAAATAACTTTGAGAGTTACTCTCTTCCAGGATGAAGACATAAACCATTTACCATTAGAGGGAAATATCTGAAGAAGTAAAATTTAAAAGAGAGAGAGAGAGAGAGAGAGAGAGAGAGAGAAATCAGTGGAGGAATGAGTATCCTCAGCAGAGGAAATAGAATGTATCAAGACCTAGAAGCGGGACAGCCAAGGCTGCTCCTGGCTGTTCACTATGACTGACACAGAAAGAAAGCAGCCCTCTTGACTGCAAACATGTGTCCCATGCAGGCGGCCTTCACTCAAATGTCTTCTGATGTGAACTGTGATCTGACTTCACTTTCACTACCTGTAATGTTTGCCCTGCTGAAAAAGATTGGCGACGGGGCCCAGAAGACGTGTGCTTAACTTAAGGTTGAGTCAAACAGGCCATCACAAATCACCAAGGATAAGAGGACATGGGTGCCTCTGGAAAGGAAGGATTCCTTAGAGGTGAAAATGGACATTCAAGAGGGAAGGAAAGAGGCGGAAGGGCGCTGTGAAACAGCAGGAAGAGAGCTGAGGGGTGAGTAAATCCAGGGAATCTTATCCAAGAATAGGGAGGGCACACAGTTGGGAAAAAACAAACACAGAGACAAAGGGCACCTGACCAGAGGCCAGAGCAGGGACCTGACACCAGTTGAGTCTATAACACATCAATGTCCACATTTCAGATGTGTTTTCAAACAGCATAGAAAGAGAGGAGGACGGGCTCCACCAACAGTGCTGGCCTGATAAGAAAACCTAAGGTGCAGTGCTGTGGTTTGGTTTCCTGCTTTCTTCCTTGTCAGTCAGCACTTACAACTGCAAAGAGTCCACACACCCCAGAGGAGGGGAAGGGCAGAAAATCTGACACCATTTCCCCAACCCCCCCCCCCAACCCACCCCAAGCCCAGGGAAGGTTGGCAAAGCAGGGAATGGCCGAAAGAACAGCTCGGACCTAATTAAGTCTGCAGAGGAGCTGGAGAGGCCTCCTTTCTGGTTTGTTGCCAGACACAAAGCTTTTGGGTGCTGATCTTATATCTGAGCCTGGCAGGCCAAAGAGGGTTTTGGTTACAATGACTAGAAATATTGAGAGGAAAAATGAAAGAAGAGCATTAGAAAAAGTGGGATCCACCAACGGACTGTGTGCAGATAGTGCGAGAAGGGTGCGTGAACCCTAATCTTGATTTTTAGATGATTCTCTCCATAAATAATTTAATTTATGTAATTTAACCAAAGGAAGGCAGAAAATTGTCTCACACACCCCAAAGGAGTGGCTGTGTCATGGAGCTTGTGCCACCTAGCGTTCGATCCTGAAATCACAAGCATTTTGTTTTGTTTGTTTGTTTCTAGCTTGAGTAAATTTTGAAAAGCAGACTCTAAGCAGAGCCTGCCCTTGGTTTTGCTTTCAATAATGCAAAAATTCTTCCTGTGAAAATGTACCCATTTGTGATCTCTACAAAAGACTAGCACTAATAATTTTTCCCGACATTTGTACAGCCTTTAAGATTTAAGAAAGCCCACCAGCACATATGACTCTACAACCACGGACCAGCTGCAAGTAAGAAGACACAATTATCTTCACCAAAGAATAGAATCAGGATCAAAAGAAACCCTGAAACCTGTTCAAGGTCAAATGTCAAGGTCAAAGGACACTAGAACTGAAGTACCAAACCCTCCAGAGTCCAAGTTCAGGGCAATTTATCTTAATTCCCAATAAAATGTCTCAATCCTCACAAGAGACTGTGAGGCACAGCCCTGGCCGAAGTTCATCCCAATGGGGACCTATGAAGCACACTGACGCCCCGATTCCGTGCCCAGACTCCCACTTACCCACTGTGGGGAAATGCCTGCACACCAGCATTCTATAGAGGTCTCCAGTGATGCTAATGTGCAGTTGGGGCTGAAAGCTAGTGTCATCAGTGAAATAAAACAGAAGGACACAAAACTGTCATACTTACATTTCGGAGAACTGTATTGCCACAAAAATCTGAGGCACATCAGGGACTATCTGTAATATCACAGGAGAAGAACTCAGAAATATCCCCATGATTCCCTTTCCCACAACAACAACACACACACACACACACACACACGAGAATCTCTCCATACATAATGGATACATACTGCTTTTCTGAGCTACGGTTCCTGCCTTTTCTAAATAATCCATTCCGACACCTAACCAGGACATTGCCAGTTTCCAGGATTCCTGGATTGCCTTTGGACGTCTGTCATGGCATCATCAGCTGTCAACCCTCATGAGTGTAGAGAACTAGGAAGCTCAGAAGGTCTTAAGTCAGCCAGAAAACTGGAGCCACTGCTCAAGTTCCCTCCGTACAGGTTACAGCACATTTTTTGAGCCATGCATTTTTTTTATTGTGTTTAAGACAAGCCTACAGTCAGACACATGCTGTGCTCCCCAGACTGGTGTGGCCAGCTCCCTGGCCCAGCTGGAGCGGAGGACCAGGACATCAGGATCCTGATGTCAATGATGCTGGAGTAATGGAGGCAGCTGCATATCCGCCGTCAGCCTAGCAGCATTGCGGGTCCCCTGGGCATGCATTCAGAGCAGCCACTCATTTCAACTAATACTCATCACATCCTCTGTGCTGGGCACCAGGTGCATAGCAGTGGACCACACAGACAAAATCACAGAGATGACATTCCAACTGGTGAAGAGACAGAGAATGACAGAAACTACTAAATCACACATGAACACATACACATACTAGCTGCCTAGCAGTAGGCACTCAGAACGAGACAAGTTAATGGAAGGACAGGAGGAAGTGTTGGAATCTGAGAGTGGCAGACACAATACTGACTGAAGTCAGTGAGGAAGCAGCATGGAGGTATCTGGATGCAGGACAGAAACAGCAGCTGCAAAGGTCCTGTGGTAGCCATGGGCCCAGGGCATTCAAGAAACAGCAACAAGGTGAGATCAAAAGAGGAAGAAATGGAGGGAGAACCTTTTGAAACCTTGGCTTTGACTCTGAGCAAGATGAACCACTTGAAGGAAGCACTCAGAGACAAGGGAGAAATGCAAAAGGGAGGGGGCAAGGAAGAGGGGTGTCTGAGAGGCAGGCATGGGGAGAGGGTGTTAAATGCCTGCGGCTTGCTGTTCTCTTACAGATGCATCTCCCCCTCCTGCTGCTTTTCCTACTGGTTGAATAGACACCTCAGGTAGTCTAAGCAGACACCACCCTGTCTGCCAACGGTAACAACAGACACTCAAGAGAGACCTGTTTACACCTAGGGCCCACATCACAACTTTGGCTCTAAGGGACTAGGTTCTGTAGAGTGAAAGGCAAAGGGACCAGAAGGGAATGAGCCAAATCTCCCAGAGCAAAAGGTGGAGCTGGAAAGAGATGTTGTAATGTGGATGGACTTCAGAGTCATCTTACTAAGTAAAGAAGCCAGACACACGAGGCACCTGTTCCGTGATTCTGTTTACACTGTCCAGAACAGGAAGATGCTTAGACAGTCAGCAAGGGGGCTGCTGCTGTGGCATGGGGTGAGACTGGAGGAGAACTACTTCGCCCAGGGTCTCCCCTAACTGAAACTCAACGCAGCCGGAGCTTTCTACTCTGCAGCCCCATATAGTGGAGAGAGACATGGTAGGTGGCTGAGAGCAGCCATGGTGCCTGACTGGTCTGTACTTCCAGACACAAGGATCAGGGCTGTGTCCTTCGGGCAATAAGAGGTCCTCTTCATGGGTTCCACTCAAAGTCACTTTCCCCTCCCCGAAGCCAGATCTCCAGGCCTGGTTAAACTGCCCTTTCTAGAAGGAGGGTGACACCCACAGAGATGCTCTAGAGTCTACCTCACATGGATGCTTTGGTCAGAGTCTGCCCCTGCCACAGGAGTCTGCCTGCCACCAGGGATGCGGCACCCAAAAACACAGAAGATGCATCTAAGAACTTCCTTCTAAGATGGAACACCAAAATAATGGTGACACCTCAGCTATACAAAAGGGACAACCCCAGTAGATCCTAGATGACTTCTATGACCATCAAAACAACAGAAAGAAACCAGGTGACTTCTACAGACAACAGAAACAGGAAATAAGAACGGAAATGTAAAAGAAAGGTTTTAGCTACTACCAAGAAAACATTCCAGGAATTTAAGTCAGTGCCAGCAGGGAGGTAGGTGTGCTTGTGGAAAACAGTTAGATGCCCTGTAGGGACCTGCTGTTCAAAAAGGCCACCTTCTGCTGGTGAAGCCTTCAGCTGATGTCAGGCTTCATGAGCAAAGCTCAGACCTGTATGGACCATGACGCACAAGCTGGGTGAGCAAACCCAGGAATGGCAGAGCCCTGGGTTTCCCACTTACAGCAGCTCCGCCACGAAGCTTTGCCGGCTTATAATAACAACAGATATCATTTGACACACAGAACTGCCAGTTCCCAACTGGGTAGGGCTGGGGGGGGTGGGTACCTTGTCTCTGTGGCATGCGACCTGGACCCATCTGGACACTCACTCTCTCAAGCTCCTGGGGCACGATGCTGGCTGCTGGCTTGGGGCCCAGCTGGTGCATGTGCAGGTCACTGATGTGGAACTTTGGCTTCCTTATAACGTGGTGGCAGTGCTCAAAGTCTGACACCATCTCTCCTGCCAAAAGTAATTCACTGAAGCAGTCTCAGGGAGCAAGTAAGCATGTCAACTCCACCTCCAAATCCAGGAAGTGGTTACGTTTTGGAAGCTGGAGGGAGAACAGAAATTATTCCAAGGTCTTAGGAATATTTGGAAAGCCCGGAGCATCATTCAGGCGGAGAAAAATCTGTTAAGAGCCGAGGTGCGCGCGCGCACACATACACACACACACACACACACACACACACACACACACACACCACAAAGGCAGTTCTCTGAGAGATCAATGACCCAAGATGTCACTTTTTCCAATAGGCCAGATTGTAGGGGCAAGAATCCCACTCACACCTTCTGTGCCGAAGCCCTCTTCTGTGCTATGGAGAGTGGATGCTGGTTCTCCAGGGACCCCTTGCTGAGACATACTGTAGGCACATTCCAGTACCTACAAGCCTTTACAAAATTGTGGGCTTTAGCATCAATCCAGGTGGGCCTAGAACCCAGTCATGTTACTGCGTGGCTTTGGGAAAGCTGCCTGATTATTCTGTGCCTCTATTTCCTTAGCCTATGCAAGAGGGCAGTACAGTGCCTTGCACAAAGCCCTAAGATGGCAAAACATGGCCTGGAGGAGGATACGAAGGTAGGATTCCTGCTGGCAGCAAGCCTAGTACCATCTGACCTTCAGTCCCCAGACCGTCTAGCCAGAAGGACTCTGGAGACTGACAGGACTTGGTCAATGAGGTCAAAGCCAGGCTGTCTTCCTAGTCCTGAGACAACTTTCCCTCTGGCTGGTGATTGAGAGAAAGGCCTGCAGGACTCAGCATTTCCTGAGTAATTCAATTTTGTCCCTGAGCCATAGAAGACACTGGGAGGTTAAATACCTCTCCCCAGGTCACACAGCCAGTCAGGCTGCACTCTGGGCCCTTTGGAGACAGTAATGCTTTACCAGAAGCTGCTTCTGCCAGCTGCTAGGGGCCCGATAGCAGCCTGATCAGTGACGACAGCTGAGACACCACTCTCTTCTTCCCCGTGTCCATGCTGGGCCACCAAGGGAGAGACCTTTGGGGGTTCAAGAAGGAATACTGGAAGCTGTGGGGAGGGCCTCAGCCTCTGATAGTTTTAACCAGATTTTGTTGTTGCTGTGGAAAACTATATCAAATGTTAGAGAATATTTAGCAACATCCAGGTGTCTGACCACTAGATGTCAGTTAAAGATACACCCTTCCCCCCACTGATGGTTGCCAATATTTTTTGAGAGCAAAGTCATCATTATCTGAGATGACCATACTGTGTACATGTTTGTGTGTGTTTAGAGGCATATGTATGTACCCTATGCATGGAAGTGAAGCAAAAAAATGTGACCCCCCCCCAGTGAGAATTCACTCCACACACTCAGGAAAAATAAGGGAATAAACTCTTTATTATTGTTATTGTTATTATTATTATTATTTTTTCCTAAAGAGAACCAGTAGCAAACAAATTTTTACTGACTTATACAGACCTTGGACTTATACATTCCACCTACACTATCATCGTTAAATCTCTTTCACTCAGAGCAATTTAAACAGGGTCAGGAAACTTCAAGTCTGGCCATGTGGGCAGATGGTATATTTACACAGCAAAGGAATTGCCAAAGCTTTCCTTACGTATACCAAGGTTGCTCTTTTCAAACAGTTGTTACCCAGAGTCATCTTGCCCACCTGGTAGAATTATGCTTTTCTGATAGCAGAGAACCCAGGGCTTCATGACATGCTGGGACTTAAAGATGACCTCAACAATGGCGTCACTCTTCACTGCCCCCTAGAGCTGTCCATTACAGTCAAGTTCTCTCACTCAGCAATGGGCCTAATGGCTGGTCCATCCTGGTGAACAAACCTCTGCACAAGTACTATCCTAGCTAGCATCCTAAACTTCGATTGTCTCTAACAAACCTGCTTAGTGCAGAACATATCTTTGAAGTATTTTGGGGGTCTTTAATTAAATTAGCTGAATGTGTGACTGAAGAGCTGCTAAGCAAATTTATTAGCATATTCTTGATGCCATTGATTTTATTACTTCACCTACATCAAGCCTGAGGCTGATGTTGGGTGTCTTTTCTAGACAGGATCTTCTACCTAGCCTGGTGCTCACTAGTTGGCTATGCTCATTAGCCAGCTATGGGGATTCACCTGTCTCTGCCTCATCTGTGTTCACGTCACAGATGTGCACAGCCATGAGAGCTTTTTTACGAAGACGTTGGGGGATGCAAACTCAGGTCACCATGTTGGCGTGGCAGGCACTCTATCAACTGCGCCATCTTTTCAATACTGCATTGGGCAAGATGTTAACACTGTTGTAAGCTTCAGCCATAACAATCAGATAAGAAAGTGAATAGAGTTATTTGATGCCAAATTGACTTCCAGATAGAGTAAGGAATTTAAGTTTTAAAAGGCTCAAAGGATTAAATGTTTATCTTATCCTGTGTTCTAGAAAATAAGAATGCTACCAGTCAAAAACTTACATAAGCAAAAGATAAAATCCACACTAACATATGTGGACTATATGACCTAGACTACATTCTAAGGCATAAAAAGAATCCATAGTCATGTATAATTAACTTTCATATATACATAATAAAAGACTATTATCCCAATGGTGAAGACAAAAATGGATATGATATGGTATGTATAAAATAAGACATTGGTATGCTTTAAAGTGTCAGATATTCTTGGTTACCCGGAAAATGCAAATTAAAACAATTACAATGTACCTTTGCATATGTGGCTGTCAAAGATTGGCTTTAAATAGCAATGTCTAATTGTGGGGAAAATGTAGAAAACCTGGATACAGAGGATGAGAACTGATGTGGTTTTCACTTTCCAAAGGAGAGGCTAATGTTAAAACAGTTATTTTTGATCCAAATAGCTCACTCTGAACTTTATACAAAAAAAAAAATCACAAAGATAACCAAAATGTATCCTCAAGACATAAGGCAGGGCGGTGGACATGGTGGCACACACCTGCAACCCCAGCACTGGAGAAGTAGAGGTAAGAATACCAGGAGTTTAAGGACAGCCTTGACAATGTAGAAAGTTCAGGTCCAGCCTGGGCTATATGAGACCCTGACTTAAAAAGGGAAACAAATCGACAGAGCATGGCATGCTCCTCACAGCAGGAGGCCTCGGTGGCATTAGGAATGCTTAGTCCCACAGAGCTGTGCCGCTGGCTGGAGTGTGGGCCTGTTGTTCTAAATTCAGTGTTTTTTGGGGGCTTCAATGGTTGCTTTCATAGAAGCAACACTAGGGGCAAAAGGGAATAAGACAGGGAGCTTCTCATCCCCACTGCAATTTATCCAGCTCTGCCTTCTCTCCTAGACCTCGGTAAAATTACCCTTCATGGATCCCACAGCTAAAAGCAGTTTATAAAAGATTGTTGTGAGATAGCATCCCAGCAGGAACAAAAATGTGGGTATAGTGATCGGAAGTCCACTAAACTAGCTCTATGACTTTAGGCAGCACACTAATGGTGGTTCTTGCCTTACGGTTATTGTGTAAGAGATAATGCATGTCGCATACAGAGCTCAGCACATATGAGACAATGACAAAGGCTAGCTATCCTTACTGTTTGCAATGAGGTGCAAAATGTTCACAGATACACTGAACAAGACTCAGGTACTCCATAATTGTGCATGTGGTGTTGCATAGTCATGGGCCATGTGCAAGGGAAAGGTATCCAAGCCAGGGCATACTTTTGGGAGGAGATAGATCACAGACGGGTCAGAGGTACTTGTTGGTCTCTCCCAGAAGATGCTTTTCTAGATAGGTTCACCAGCGTCTCTCCACCTGCAAAGTCCACCTGATAACATGCACATGCTATTCTGTGTGCTTCCTCCTACAGGCTGCACAGGGCGGGCCTTCCCCTCTGGCCAGTTGTTGGGTAGAACTGATAATCATGTTTAGCACTAGTGATGGGTATTTACAAGATAGTGTATTTGTGCCAATGAGAAGTATCTGGAAGTCACTTAAGTCCTGCTGAGAGTGTTCTTTTGGAAGCTGATGCCGCATAGCGTGCCAGGATTTTATAAACTTTGAGGACAAGCAGCTCTGAAATAGGGCAAAGATGAGACGGAAGGCTGCCCAGCCACCCTCCTGACTCATGGTATAAATGTGTCTGATTATTGTGAGATGTCTGTTGTATTATAATTGAAAAGAGTACAACGGTAAGAGATTTTTCTATCTATCTATCTATCTATCTATCTATCTATCTATCTATCTATCTATCTATCTATCTATCTATCTATCTACCTATCTACCTACCTACAGTTCAGGCCAGTCTTGAAGTCACAGCCATCTTCCTGCCTCAAAACAAGTGCTGGGATGGTGAAAGAGGCCCACCAGATCTGGCTGTTGCTGCTGCTTTGAGATGGGTGTCTCTCTCTATAGCCCAGGGCAGCCTCAAGGTTAAGACCCTCCTGCTTCAGCTTCTAACGTTTTGAAATTGCAGCTGTATGCCACTGTGCCCAGCTAGAAAGGGTATAGACCATATGAGAGTAAGTCGGGTTTCTGTCTTGTGCTACATTAGAGGCCACTTTATCTGGCAACCATCATGAGTGCAATGAAAAGTATTTCTAAATCCATCTGACCTCTGACCTTCCCACTCCAGCAATACCATAACTACTGGCAGATGTGTTATGCAGGGACTTAGGAGATTGCAGGGCTAGGGTCAGGCATCCAGGACAGAGATGTCCAATAGCAGCCTTTGGGAGCATTAATGTGCTGTGTACCTGTACTGTGCAGTATGGTAGCCAGCGGCCAGGGCTAGAGAGTATTGAAATGGGGGCTCATGGGAAGTGGATTTCACCTTCTTTAATTTTAAATAATTTGCATCTAAATATGTGTAGCTTGTGATGACCTAATTGGGCAGCTCAACCTTGTGGGTAAGGACACAGGCTCCGGACCTAGGTGGCCTAGGTCTCAATCACAGCTACTCTCCCACCTACTTTGGATATTTGACAGCTCCATGCCTCAGTTTCCAAAACCTGTGGAATGCGTACATTCTTGGCACAGAGCTTCTTGAAAGGATTGCATGACGTGCTGTGAGTACTGTGCCCACACCAGTCAGCAGAAGAGGTCTACGCTGCTGTACAGGGTTTCCCCCTTTTCCATCTTCATTCTGCTCTCTTCTCTGCCCCACTCTGCTCCAGGAGATTGGCACTGGCAAGCCAGGTCAGTGCTTCTGTCTCTCAGGTTTCCAGTTGGGTGTAGCCTGTGAGAGGCACTGACAGAACACAGAGGGCTGGAGGAGAAATAAGTCACGCTATTTCTCTGCTCTTCTCTATGCCTGGCAGTCATATTCTCCCTCTCCCTTTGCCTCTGAGTTGAAGCTCCATCTTCTTGCTACCCAGCCTAGAGTTGACAAGGATTGGCTACGGGCATGATGTCATCTGTGTCATCCTGCTCCAATATGGTGGACAGTACCTTTCCTGGACCTCCTCCATGGCTCCACCTTTCATGTGCCAGTCACTCACAGGGAGCTACTGATCCACTGTTGGCATCACACCATCTGCATCTGTGCCAGTATCCAAACAAGAACAGCTAGCTGCACTGGCTGTCTCTTCTTGATGCCTCCAGTTGTGTTCACTGGCCCTAGCTGGTTGGCTCAGGGCTTGTGGAAGTGGGAAGATGACTGGCAGAGGGGACAAGTGTGTCAAGCATTCTTGCCCTCTGGAAACAAGCCCATTCACTTTCCTGGCACACCTATGCCAGAGAATGTTGTTGCTAAGCTTTGCACCATGACACTAAAACCCTGAATCTCCCTTCCCTGACCCAGTAGGAGGAGCACTCCCTGGCCCTCCTCCCACTCATCCCTGCCACCCCTGGAGTCAGACAGGGATTGACTACACCTCCCTAGGGCATGAGTGCCAGCTGTGTCTCTGCCAGTATAAGGTCGCCCCGTGGGAAAGATGGCCAAGATCAAAGGCTTGTTGCTAGGTGCTGGGGATGGAGGCAAGGGTGGAATTAAAGATAATTAAGTGAAAGCCAGAGAAGAGAAGATTTGGGGCATAGAGTGACTCAGCCTCTGTGTCATCAAATATTTACTCTGAAAAGTGCTTTTAGAGGATTTGTACTTGCAAGTGGCAAAGGACTCAACTTTGGTAGCTTTAAGGAAAAAGTAATTAATTCAGAGTATATTTAGCTGGTCCCTAATGACTGCAAACACCGGGGAGTCACTTTCTGAACACAGAAGGCAAATGGGGAAGCTAAGCCAAGTCACATCAATGATCTTGCCACTAAACCCTTTGGTCCCACATCACTCCACTCACTGGTCTACAGATGTTACTGTGAATGACTCCTCATCTCTTCTGCTTCTCATCACCAGCTCCTGAGTCAAAGGCACAGGCATGTGAATCAGCTTGGCCAACACAGCACCACATGCTTGTGGACCACATCCCCTGTACCAGCGAAATGGAAGAGCATTATCTAGACCAATGGGCTTTCAGGCATGTATGGAAAATGGACAATGTTTCCCATTAAGAAGCATTGCAGGAGCTGGTAAAGGCATTTGTCACCAAGCCTGACAGCCGCTTTCAAGCCCTAGGACCCACCTGGTGGAAGGAGATAACTGACTTCCTCAAGTTGTCATCTGGGCTCCATACATGTACACACACACACACATACACACACACACAAGCCTTGTTTAGCTCTAAAGAACAAAATCATGTAATTTGCAGCAAAGTTGATGTAGTTGGAGACCATCACACTCAGTAAAATATCTTAGAAAGACAAATATCACATATTTTCTCTCATATATGGAATCTAGATTTTAAAAAAACGTGAAACTACAACAAGGACTTATTTTTATGAGGAGGGGGCAGTCCAACAGGGTATGGATGGGACAAGAGAAGATTATGTAAGATCAGAGTATATTGTGTATATGACAGAAAACATCATAATGAATTCTGTTCTTTTTACACAAATTTTATTACAGGAAAACAGTCCAGAGAATGAACCAACACTGAGAATGAACCTCCCCAATTCATGGTCACTTCAAACCAGTGACACGAGACAGGTGAATATCAGCTTTGCTACTCATTAGGATTGAAATGTGTTTGCACTTTGTTGAAGCTCATTAAAGAGAAGCTACTTCCTCCAAGCAGTGGTTGCACATGCATTCAATCCCTGCATTTGGGAAGCAGAGGCAGGCAGATCTTTGAATTCAAGGTCAGCCTGGACTACAGATCAAGTTCCAGGACAGCCAGGGCTACATAGAAAAACGTTGTCTTTTTTTATTTTTATTAATTACAATTTATTCACTTTGTATGCCCCCTGTAGCTCCTTCCCTCCTCCCCTCCCAACCCCACCCTCTCTCCCCCTTCTCCACTAGAAAAACCTTGTCTTTAAAAACCAAAGAAGGAAGAGGAGCAGGAATAGGAAAAGGAGGAAGAAGAAGAAGAGAAGAAGAAGGGGGTGAAGGAGAAGAAGAAGGAGAACAAACATCCACCTGGTCAAAAATCTAGAATCTAAGTTCTATCCTTGGCCCTGGATGGATACTTGGCATTCTAAGTTACCCAAACATTATTTACTATTATCTTCTCCTTTATATCAATACTCTTCATTTAAGAGTTAATCCAACTTGGCCTGTCAATCACCCTGGTCTGTGCCCCAGGAAAGCTGGCTCACCTGAAGATGTGCTAAGGAGAAGGAAGGACTAATACTGACTGAGATAATGTACATATCCTTGCAGAAGCCCCTCCCTTGAGGCAGACACTTGCAGTGTTTCCATGAAGTAGCTAGCACTGCAGGGCCTGTCCACTTTTATGACCAGTGAGTCTTCAGTGCTAAGGTTTATGTGCATGAGAGTCGATTGAGGTCACAAAGTAAAACCACACCACTCCAGAAGACTGGTCTCCTAGGCGCTGATAGGGCTAGGAATATCCATGAATCCACATCCCTGCACTATAGACACCTAAGCAGACCCCAGCAACACACACAAGGTACCCTTGGGCCATTAAGATGCTAAAACCTACATCAGGGAAGTGAGCTAAGACTTAAAGAAAGTGAGGTAGAGGGAAAGGGATTGAGGTGATCAGACTCACACTGTGAGGCCTAGTATGGACAGTATCCAGAGGAAGCAAAGAAACAGATTGACAAGAACTCAAAACACCAGAAACAGGTGAGCACAGGCAATAGGATGGATCATCTTCACCATTCCAAAGGAATTTGGCTTGATTCCTTGAGCCAATATTCTTCAAACAGGTGACTCACTAGCAGACTGCAGAAATCAATCTGTATTCTGACAAGCAGGTCTCGAAAGTGATGTAGACCAAAACTGCAGGCTAAGTATTGATTCGTGTAAACTTCTCTTCCTTTATATAAATAAGTGCATTAGAAAACTCAACTGTGATCTTTGAAAAGAGTTTAACAATGGGTTAAGGTCACAGGAAGTATAGAGCGAGGTCACAGGTAGCACAGAGCTGTTGGAAGCTTTTCAAGAAGTATTTGGACAAGGGTACGATGGGATTTGTAAGATGCAGCCCTCTTGCTGCTGCTGGCTACATAGACAGCTCTGGAGGAAAAGCCCAAGGGACACCTTTCAGCAGAAGACTGGGAATTAAGTGAGGGGCTGAATGCCATTGACGTTCATAATGAGAGAGGTGAGGCTCTAAAAGCCAAAAGTGTAAAAGGGGCATAACTTCACTGAAGACGAAGAGGAAAAGACTGTGTTCCCAGTGCGGCCAGGAGAATGAAGGTGCCTGACCTGAGCTGGGCCCTGGGGACATGTAATTCAGCTGTGGAGGAAGTAAGCTGGTGGATCTGAGCAGACATGGTACCCAGGAGCGTCTCCAGGGCTCTGTCCATCGGACACAATGCAGCTGGCCAAAACCAAGTTCATCCAGTGCTGTCCCCAGGAGGGAGCCTTGAGCAGAGAGACCCAGGGCCAATCTGCCCTGGCAAGTGGCTCTGGCAAGGAGACTCCCTTGTCTGGAACCCAAGAACTGGTTCTTAGGTCCCTACTGAATCTATGAGCCTTTCTCTGCCTTTCCTCTCAAGTCCCTTTGATTAATTTCCATTTTCTTACTCCCACAAAGCAAAATGCATTTTCTCAGCGTCCAGGAACATCTGACTGATAAACAGCAGCCGCCCTGTTGGCCTCATAAAGCTCATGTGGTGTGATTCATGAGGTAGTTTCAAACTGCTTTGCAAACTATTAAGCATTGGGCAGGTGTGAATAATGGGATCTTGGCAACACCAGCACCGCCCTCACCCCTGGGCCCTTCAGATACCGTTAATCCATGTTCTCTTTATGAAATACAGGACCTGGCACTGAAGGAAGCTGCCTGCAGAACCCTGCCCACATGCCCACATGCCCACATGCCCACATTGCATTATACCTTAAGATCACACAACGAGAGAGGATGCACAAAGGCTGAGACAGTGGCAGGGTTCATATTGGGCCAGCTGAGGGCCTGGCACAAGCCATGTCCCAGAAGCAGCTGCTCTGCTGGGCTATATGGTCACCACAAGCATCCTGGCATGTCTCATGGTTTGAAGAAAAGAAATAGGGATGACTGAGGTCTTCCTTGGGGACTAAGGTCTGAACTACAAGCGGATATGAAAATCAAGGCATAAATTTGAATGATGGAGAGCTGACAAGCATGGATCTAGGGGGCTTCAGGCTCTCCAGCTAGAGCAAGGGGAAGAGGACAGACTTGGAGGTCACACATGGGCATCAAGAATCCTATCTCAAAGCCCCTCTGACCCCTATCAAGACTAAGGGGTAGGTCAAGTCCTGCATGCTCCCAGCCCCTGGTACTTCCCCAGGGTGCTCATTCTTTCCCTGCTTGTCTCCCCAAACTCTGTCAAATACAAAAGGCCAACATCTCGCTGCCTTTGTTCTTCATGTAGAGGTCAGTGGCTGCCCTATAAATGCCCAATGAATGATCGAGCTGTCCTTCTCTCCCCACTGGCAGATCAGACTCAGATGCTCCATACCCTCTGCCACACTTCTGAGCCTGGTTCCTCCCTGGGATCGGTGTAGGGCATTTGTTTGCCCTAGAGATAAGTAGAGCCTAGGGCTGGTCAAAGTGATCTGGGCACAACTTGGCCAGGAGCCAGGCAGCAGTGGAAAATTCCAGCCTGCCACCAAGCCTGCTGGGCCGAAGCACCCAGCTGCCACATGCAGGAAGCAACTGGGTGTGAGAGTGAAGAAAACCCACGTTTTCATTTCAATGGGTCTGGATCTTCCCACCCTAGCCCATCCCTCCTGACCCCTTTACAAACTAAAGAGAGGACCCTGAACGCTTCCTGTAAAGCAGCACAGAGCAACCCCTTCAGATCGCAGAGAGAAGATTGGTCTCCGTCACAGCCACTCAGCTCTGTCCCTTTTAGCAGAAGTGCAATGGATGAAGCACATCAGTGCATGGGCTGTGTGTTCCTACTGACTCCATTAGGCTCCAGGGTATGAGCTCCAGGATGTATTTAACAGACCTGCCAAGCCTCCGGGCACTGCCCACTGTAAGCCCTACCCTCTCCTAAGATCCACAGCAATGGGTCTCAACCAGGGTGATTTTGCCACCACTGTAGGAGACATTTGGCAGTGTCCGGAGACTTTTAGTTCTCACATGCCATGGAAGGTTATTACTGGCATCCGGAGGGTAGAATCTGTTAACTGAAGTTTTTAGGGCACAAATCTGGTCTACAGCAGTCTTAACAAGATGGGTTCCTTCACTCTCCTCAATAGACCAGTTAAAAAGCAAAGTACCAGTAAATAGGAAGGAAAAAAAAGATTGATTTGATTGGTTACATTGGGAAGAAGGGTCAAGAGTGACCCAGGACTGACATGAGGCTTACAGTTAAGTGGAGGCGTACATAATCACACCGTTCTATGCAAGGTATGTCCCTGACCATCACTGACCCATCATTTCCTGGATTCCCACAAGATAATCTGCTAACTTGTCGGAACTGTGAAATCGCTTCTTAGAGTCAAGTCCCTTCTGGCTGGCACCAGGCTTCAGCCTTTCCCTTCTAGCATGAGATTCCTGGAGACTGCAATTTCTTGGCATCAATCTCTTCACCAGTCAGGAAAGGCAGTGAGGCACGGTGTCTCTCCTTAGGCTAACTTCTCTCCTCTTGAAGTGCCAGGGATGCTATGAAACGTTCCCCCATGTGCAGGACTGTCCTCAGGCAAGTACCCTGCCCTGAGTGTCAATAGTCTGACTTGAGCGGCTCAGCTGCATCTGACAGCACCAGCATCACCCGGGCAGTCACCAGAATAGCTAATCACCCACCACTCCTGCTGCGTCAGAGCTCTGTGCTGCCCAGAAGCCTGCATTTCAACAAGCCTTCCTTCTGGTTGATTGTGATGCTCACTCTGGTGAGACAACCATTGCAAAAACCAGGTCTAGAGGAGGGAGAGGATGAGGCCATGAGGAAGGGCAGGAGGGCAGGAGGGTAGACCAGAACAGACCCTTTGCCAGCTCTGAGCTTCAGGAACTCTGACCACGGTGAAAGAGCAAAGATATATAGAAATGGCAGTATCGGGGGTTGGTGAGGGGAGGGACCAAGTGCTAGAGAGGGACATGGGGAGCATACTTTCTCAGGGGAGAAAGACTTGGAAGCGGGCTTGAAAACCCAACAGAGCTTCAGGTAGCTGCCATGGGGGTCTAGAGATATTTCAGCCTTGAGCTTTGGAAGCCGATAGAGGAAGAGGCAGAGGATCTGGTGTGTCATCCATCCAGGCCTGAGCCCACACAAGGATGAATTTTCTCACAAGTGAGACGTAACCAGACCATGCATCCAGCCCCTCACATGCCTTGTCCTCTCTCTCTGCAGCCTGGACTTGGGCACTCCGTGGGTGATGATGGCTGGAAGAGTTTAAGAGTTTTCAAATCATTTCCGTTGGGCATTTCAGGAGGTTTCTGGGAATGTGGCTGTGCTCAGAACAGGGAGATATGCTTTTCATCCTTCCACACAAAAGACACGGGATGTAGAGTTGACACTTAGGGCTACTGGCCTACCACCTCAGAAGAGGGCCTCGAATAGATCAGAAGTGAGGCTACCACATGCACACACAGCATCAGAAAGCTGCTAGCGGGACAGACAATGAAAACAGGAAAAATGTCTCCAGATGAAAAGGAAGGAGGCATAGGGCACAGCCTGCCTGGTCTCAGTTCACAGCGATCCTGAAAGGTTGGGTTGTCTGTCGACTCCATTTAAGGAGGAAAGCAAAGCTCAGAAGGATTAGGCAGCTTCCACATGGGCACACAGCAAAGTTTAGATCCAGACTCCTCAGCAACAGGAACCCATGCCTTTCGGTGAAACATGGAAGCATTTAGGAATCAGGAGAGACCTCCCAGATGCCTTTGACCTGCAGGAGAGAAGCAGCCGGGAAGCCATTTGTAACAGTGACCACAGTGTCTCCGGTAGCCCATTCGGTGGTCTCTCTGCCCGTCTCCTTTCTCCATTCTTGTCATTTCTCTTTGAGATCAGACTGGGACAAGCCATTGCCCCAGGTCGCAGAGACCACCCCCGCACCCTGGAGGTTGGGGTTCCTTTACAAGTCTTTGCTTTTGCAAGGCTATAGCAGGAGATTCCAGACAAACCCTCCTGTCCCCACCCATCCCTGCCCAGTGTATCGATTCTGCAGACTACAAAATACTCCCACCTCAAGCATACCTCCCTGTCCTGCTTTCTGCTAGATCTTGTGTTTGTTGTGACGAATAAAGAGGGCTTCTCCACCAGTCGCAGGCTTTCAGGGATCCCCTTCCTACTCCCATCGCTCTGCCCTACAAATATCCACTATCAGAAAGAACCCACCCTCCCCCCTGACCGAATGACGACAGCATCCTGCCTTGGGACTCATTTAACAAGAAGAAAGGTTGTATTGGATTAACAAGAAATGAGGCTGTATTAGATTAACAAGAATTAAGGCTGGATTGGATTAGCAAGAAGCAAGGCCATGTCGGATGCAAGTTGCCTGAATAACGTTTCCTTTCTGGGTAGAAGGAAATTACCTCAGCAGGGGCTGGTTTCCTTAATGGGCAGCTTTTGTGCATGGGAGAATTAATCGAAAAGGGTATGCAGCCAGTTGTTCAGGCAGCCCTAACCTGGCCAGCCACACAGGGAAAAAAAAATCACATCAGGAAAAAAAAATGGTACATTTGCTGGGGACAAAGAGGGTCTGAGAATAGAGAGCTGATCCATGTCCTGAAGCAGATCCTTTCTAGGTCTTCCCCCGCTCAAGAAGACTCACACACCTTCAGACAGCAGCACCCACACGGAGAGGTCAGCCTGCAAGTGTTAGAGAAATACAGCACATGCAGACTGGCCTGAGTGAGCCAGTCAGCCCCAAGCTTAAGGCCCAAACCTTAATACTGAGAGGTAGCAACAATTGTGAGGTCTGGGCCAGAGAACATTCACCGCCAGCCAATGAGAAAAGGACACAGAGGAAACCAGATCCTCAATTCATCAATGCCCTCTTTGCCTTCAGCAGTGGAAATGTGCACTTCTCATGTGTAAACGGGACAATACAGATGCTAAATGGATCCGTGGGCACCTGATGAAGGCACTGCTGTCTGTGACCCAGCCTACAAGGAAGGCAGCCTTGCAATTTCTTATGCACTTTCTGAAAGAACCGCTAGCTTTTCATTGTATGGTTTTCATATCCAAGCTAAAAGAGTCTTTGCAGTCAAGATTTGTGTTTAGTCCTCACCTCAAAAGAGCAAGAGAGATTGGTCAAGAGTACATGCTTCCAAAGTATAATCCTTATTCCCATACCAGGTGGCTCACAAGTGTCTGTAACTCCAGCATCAGAGGAATCCAATGTTTCTGCCCTTCATGAGCACCTTCACTCACATGCGCATTCCCATCCACAATTCACATACACACACATAATTAAAAATAAAATAAATCTTTTTTAAAACATAAAGTAAATCCTCATTATTGCACAGAGTATTAGAATATGTCTCAGCCATCTCTGTAGTTTTACAAACACACACAAACATACACACCGTAGCCTAAAACACTGAGCCAAGGCACAAGATTTATCTGCTGAATGAGTTATTAGGTAAGTGAATAAATAAATTAATTCAGTGTAAAGAGGAGACCCAGGACAAACCCTCCCCTGGGTCCTTTCTCAAAGATGCAGTCCAAAGCTCAGACTGATCTGTGAGGGGTTCAAAGACCAGGGTGACTAGGGGCTAGAATGAGGCCAGGAGATCATGAGTGCAAGCACTTTACACAAAACCCGAAAAGAGCAGGGCACAACTCTTTGTTTCCTTGCTCTTTGTCCACAGTTTATACTCCCTGGGGCTGCTGTGAATGTGTGCTGTTGCTAGGCAACTTCCTCCCTGAGCATTACCAGAAAGTGGAATTTCTGTCTGAAATACTTCTTCTTCCTGCTGCTGACAGCACCTGAAAATATTATGAGGGGACCAGATACACCTCATCAAGGTAGTCTCTTACACCAACTAGGGATTCCTTCTGCTCTCTGCCAAGCAAATGAAGTCAGATGCCTAGCTTCTCCAAGAAAGAAACCGTAGCTCTCAGTCCTTCTCAGATTAGGATGGAAAGCAGTAGTAGTTAGGATGTTAGTAGAACAGTGACATATTGAAAGGGCTTTGGGGAGGGCTTGGGGGGATGGCCCCATGCTGTGTTCTTCCAAGGGAGGTGGAGGGATACTTTCCACCCTTTTCTGAACCACTGACACCAGAATTTCTAAACTGGAGCTGACTTTGATTCCTTCATTCCTTGGGAACGCTTGGCCATATCTGAAAATACTTTTGATTAGCATGATGAAGGTCTTTACTGGCATTTGATGACTAGAGATGCTGTTTAACCAATCTGCAACACATAGAAGAATGAAACAAAGCAAATTACCCATCGCACGATGTCATCAGTGCTGAGAAACCTGGTCTGAGAGTAACTGAGGCTTACGCATATACCCAGCATCTTAGAACTCCATCAGCGTCAAGTACTCTTCTATATCCATCACTTTGTATCTCTAAATCTCTTTGAAGAAATAGCACACACATATCACCACAGCAGACCAGAGGCAAAGATATGAACAAATGAGAACAGTTACTGAGCACCTACTATGTGCCAGGAGTCCCACAAGAGTAGGTACACTGAAGTCCTTCAAGACTAAAGGACAAATATAAAACTGATCTGTGTCCCTCCACACTCCCCCTTTCACTTTCTCATCAAAGGGAGATACAAACTGGTGAGACATTCAAGGGCAGAAATTCAAGGATCTGGGAAGTCACTCCTATTAGTTAAGATAAGAAAAATTCAACCTCAGCCATTCAGGAAAGCTTCTGTTGTGTTCACACAAGACTCCATGGGAGGGGGGGCGATAGTAGAGCTAGGGGGTATGGGAGTAGCCTCAGGCCCTGGTGTTTATCTGGCACAACATCTGTCAACAAATCTAACAAACCCCTACCCCTGCCAGTCTAGTTGCCAATCAAAATCCTCCAATCAGGCTCAGAGGTGAACTTTCAGGGAATGAAGTCTTAACCAGAAAGGGTTCCCCTTTGCTCAGAGAGCAAGTACTCAGCCAAAGTAAGACTTCCGAGTACCCATAAGTCTCAAAGAAGCCAGCCTTACTCTCCCTCATCAAGTTCTATATCCCGGACAGAACTTGGGTGTGGTATCCAGGGTGTTTGGAAAAGTCTTTTTTCATTCTTGAGCACAAACTGTATTACACTGGAGAGGTGATGCCACTCAGTGCAGTGAGTGAAATCCCCTCCCTCTTCTTCCGCTTCTCCTACCCCTTCCTCTTCTCCCTTTCTTTCTGAGACAGGGATTTTCTTTGTAATCCTGGTTGTCCTGGAACTCATTCTGTAGACCAGGCTGGCCTCAACTCAAGGAGATCTGCCTGCCTCTGTCTCTAGAGTGCTGGGATTAAAGGCCTGCACCACCACTGCCCAGCTTCTCCTCTCTTCTGATGTCAGCAGCACTGAAGACATTATATAGCACACAGAGATGTCGTTTCTCTTTATCCAGTGTGTGTATGTGTGTGTGTGTGTGTGTGTTTGTGCGTGTATGGTGTTGCATGTGCATGTATGCATTTTTGTAAGTGTGTGGCCACACATGTATACTGGATGTGCATGCATGTAGATGCCAGAGGTTGATGAAATGAATTGTCTTTAATTATTCTTCTACCTTGTAAGATGAGGCAGGATACTCAATCCAAACCAACCAGGTAATTCCCTGCCTCTGCCTTCTAAGGTTGGATTAACTGGCAAAGCCGCTCAGCATTTATATGGTGTTCTGGCTAGTTTTATGTCAAGTTTACACAAGCTAGTGTGATTTATAGCAGGACTTTCGAAGATCTGTCTGAGGTTAAATAAGGCTCAGAGACTTTTTTAGTTTAAAGTTGTGGGTCTCTTGCTGGGGCAGTTTCTCTGCTAGCTCATCTAACTTAACCTGACTTCCAGGCTTGCCCCCATTCCTTCAGCCTGCCAGGTCCCTTCTCCCCTTGGAGCCTCATCCCTGCTCAGTGTTCACTTATCTCCCTTAGAAAGCTTTTCTGAGAAGACTACTCCGATCAGTAGACTTGGGGAGGGACACGGGTGCAGAAGGGGGAGGAAGGGAAGGATTGGGATGGGAGGAGGGAGGGAACTATAGAAGTATATAAGTGTAATTAATAAAGTATAATTAATAAAGAATTTAATTTAAAAAATTAAAAGAAAGCTCTTCTGGACTCCCAGACTAGAAAATCCTACCCCATAATCCCCTTTATGCTCTTAGTATGGAGAAGAGGGACAACACCCTAAAGAGAGATACTTGTACCTTCCCTGTAACCATCAGACTACTGAGACAATGAGCCCCCAAAAGGTTCCGTTTACTCAGGAATTTCTTGCTGGAGGGGGAAAAAAAGAGAGAGAGAGAGAAAAAACAAAAAACAAACCGAAGACCTGGTGCCAGCCAGAGGAGGGACTTGTCTTCTGAGAAAAGAAGCCACACGTTCCTGACAGCTTATCAGACCATTTCCAGGAGAGACTGGAGCGGAGAAAATGAGATGGGTGGGACCACACCTTGATCAGGATTGCTAGTGACCCATTCTTGCTCCCGAATTAAAGCCCAGACCTCAGGTCAGAACTCCCTATGTGGATTTGGGGTGAGGGCCACCGGACCTCTTCCGAGTGTGGCCATTTGAGTAAATTCCCTCTCTCTGCTTTCACACTATTTTCTCTTTAGTTGGTGTATGGAGAACTGGTGGGCAAGCTTGGCTTATTAGAATTACCAGGGCCCAGAGTTCAAGCTAATGACTGCCGAAGCATCAGGAAACCCTGTGTTATTTGTTGCACATGTGACTGTCATGAAATCTGTACCGTGTAACTGCTTGCTCAGTGTCTGTCTCCTTAGACTGTGGGCTCCATGATAGGAGGACCGAAGTTGTCTTAGCCACCAGTGCATCCCCAGAAGGAAACAGCTAATGGAGAGTACATTCTATGTGGCTGTCCTGGTCAGTGTTTATCAACTTGACACAATGAGAATTATCTGGAGGAAGGAACGCCAGTGGAGAAAACTCCTCCATTGGAACACCTGTAGGCAAGTCTGTGGGGCACGGTCTTGATTAATGATTGACATGAGAGGGTCCAGCCCACTGTGGGGGATGTCACCCCTGGGCAGGCGGTCCTGGGTTGTATAAAAAGGCAACCTTGGAAAGTTCAGGAAGCAAGCAAGTAAGCGGCACTCCTCCATGGTCCCTGCTCTGGTTCCTGCCTCCTTCCTGGGCTTGAGTTCCTGCCTTGGCTGTCCTTACCATGTGATCAGAATTCGAAAACCAAATATACCCTTTTCTCCCCAAGTTGCTTTAGCCAGTGTTTCATCAGGGCAACAGAAACCAAAGTAAAGCAGTCGGTGGTGCTAGTCCTCCAGCTCTCGTATCTCTTGGTCCTAATTAATCTTGACTTCTTAGACATATACCAACAGTCCCAAAACATTCCAGAGTTCACAAACCTCTGGGAGCCACCCCCCTCTTCTCACACCTAGTCTAGTGCACTGGTAGTATAATAGTTGTCCTTCCTAAACCTCCAGGCCACCTGCCCAGGAGGAAACTTGGAGTTTTTGAGCTTCTGCCAAGATGGGACCTAAGACAGTTCTGGCCTGGGCCCCAAGCAGTGGGGAGGGAAGGAGCTCAAATCACATTAGCACGGTGCTCAGCTGCTAATTAGAGGTTGCAGCCTGCTCAGCGGCTCTTCCTAATAGGACATTAACATTCAATCTGAGCAATTACTGTATTTGCAATGGTTTCTTAATGCTGGGCTTCTGGAGCCTCCGAGATAAAGGCCTCGAGTTTCCAGTAACCAGCTCCCCACTAAGGTGGAGGAATGCATTTCAGAAATGCTCTTCCCAGCTGGATCTAGGAAAAGGTAAGCAGTGGCCAGACCTTGCACCAGGCTTCCCTGACCTGCTGACACCCTACAGCCTTTTGAGTGTGTGTAGGCAGAGGCAGATAGCCCTCTGGGCACAGGAAACCATCAGGAACCTTCTCTACAGTTTCCCTGCAGTCACACAGGGGCCCAGAGCTAATGTCTGCTAAGTGCTTCTAGGGGCATCCAGGCTCCAGCATCCCTCCATGTGCTCATCATTTTTATTTTAATAGTATTTCTCCTCTTGATCATTAGAATAATTAAGGTTCATTGCAAAAATAGAGCACGGTGTAGAACTGGGCACATCATATGACCTCTACACCCACAGCTCACAGCCCCCAGACACTATCCTATACACAGGAATACATGAAGATAGTTAAATACCAATACTAAAAACACATAACGCAGTGCTCCAACAGCCTGATGATGGCAAGACAGCTGTGGTATGCAGTCATCACATTTATAGCTCCTTTCCCAGTAGCCTCAAGATGGTGGCATACAACCGAGCTCACTCCTGATTTGGGGCAGGGTTCCTGGCACAGAGCACTCACCCTTTACATGTTATCTGGCTGGCTGCTGTCTCAGAATTCCTTGAGTTGTGAGTGACCCAATTGAGGTACTCAATTCAAACTTGCTCCCAATTAAAACTGGCTAGAAAAAGGTAATCGCCGAAAATCTTAGGGGATCAAAACTATTTTTATCTGCAGTGAAAACTGATCCAAATTCCCTGCTCTCTCTCTGTCTCTCTCTGTCTCTGTGTCTGTCTGTCTATCTCTCTCCTATATCATTTAGTGTTAGAGTCATCCATATGACCCTTTCAGTAGACAAGATCTCTTTCTCACACAGCACAACACATAGTCAGAAGAGGGGAGCTAGCTAAACTGAATCCATCCCTGCATCCAAAGTTGGAATGTCTAGAGCTTGGAGTGGTGACAGCTTGGATATGGGATGTTCTTTAGAGTCCTGTTAAAGGTCTAGTCCCAGGCTGGGTGGTGCTGGGAGGTGCTGGGAGGTGCTGGGTGGTGCTGGGTGGTACTGAAACTTTGAGTGGTGGGTCCTAATGGGACGTCTGGTCTCTAGGGATATGGCCTTGGAGGGGATAACGGAATCCCAGATTCCCCCCCCCCCCCTCCGCCCAGACACACACACCTTTGTTCCTGGCCACTAGGATGAATGGCTTTGCTACCCATGTACTCAAGCCATGGTTTCCTGCCACAGGGACAATCAGCCATGAACTGAAAACCCAGAAACTATGAGCCCCAAACACCTTTCTCTCTTTAAAGCTCATTGTCTGTTATTTATTACAGTAAAGGAAAGCTGGCTCACAGCGACAGATCTGTCACCACCAAACCCAAAGGACAGAATGGAGAATGAGAAGGTAAATCCACACCCACTAGAAACAAATGGTGGAAAGAGGAATGGATCACCGTCAGATGGAAGACATAATCAGTACCCGAAGAGACAAATACAAGGCACTGAACCAGCTCTGTGCTCTGTGTCTGGAATTTGTTTGCAATGTATACACTGTGTATTGAGGAAAGTGCAAAAGGCAGGAAGAAGCTGGAGCAGGGGGGAGGGAAAGAGGGAGAGGAGGAGGGAGGAAGAGAAAGAGACACCAGTCAAGCATAGGAGAACAAGCAAACACCCACCAGGCCCTGCCCAGGTGGCCAGAAGCCTTCAAGAATATGTTCCTTCCCGGTCTAAGGAAGCACTCCAGAGCGGTGCTGTGTTCAAGAACCCAGTCTGGTCTTCTGAGACTTGTGTCCATCTCTCTGTCTGTGGTGTTCCTACCTAACCACCCCACACTTGGATGTGGTGGCTGGCACAGAGGGAGAATAGGAGGCGGAGGCGGGGTTCCTGCAGTGTGGATTTCCAGGGGACTCACTGTGATCTGCTGCCACAGTTCAGCTGTAACCCTCAGGGGACCACACTCTCTCTACACATCGCAGTCTGCTCCTTGTGAGTTGCACCAAGACAGTGATAAAATGATCTCTGGCCTGGAAAGGCTAAAAGCTACAGAAGGACAAGAAAGAGAAGGAAAGGAAGGAGCAAGCCTTCCCCGGTCCCCAGATCACCAACTGGATGCAGAGGAAACCTCAGAGAGAGGCATCTGCAGTGGCTTAACACTTGGAGTCACTCTCACTCAAGGGTGGAGTCTTGCTTGAGGCCTCCTTGTTCACTGATTTCTTTCTGTCTCTGTCTGTTTCTATGTGTGTGTTTCTGTCTCTCCCTACCTTCCTTTTCAACCCCTCGTTTCCCCCTTTCTATGTCCCTCTCCCTTTTCTCTCCTTTTCTTCTTGCCACCTTCCACACTCCCATCTCTGTCCTTCCCCTTTCCTGTCTCTATCTCTTCCTTCTCCTGTTATCATGCTCCACTTCCTCAGTGTCTCTTTCTCTTTCCTCCTTTACTTCCCTCTCTCCCTTCCTCTCCCTCCCTTTCATTCTCTTCTCTCCCATCTTTTCCTCTTCCCTCTTCTCTCTCTCTGTGCCTCTCCTGTTTTCTTTCCCATCTTCCCCTCTCCTTCCCTCTTTCCCTCTCCCTCTGTAGATCGCTTTGACCCCCTCCTTCACCTCTCCTTCTTTACCCCCCCCCACTCTCACCACATGCATTTCCATGTTCCCCTTTCTCCACTGTTTCTTAGTCTCTTGTCCGTCTTCCTTCTTTCCACCAGGTATTTAAATTTTACCAAATGCAGTCACTCTGTTATCAGCCAAGTACACACCCGCTGCTGTATTACTGTGAGAAGTACAATCTCTCTCTGATAAGAGAATCCTGCTTCCTTCTATCGACCACAGTGTCTTAAAAAAAATACACCTCCACTGAAAGCAATTCGATGTTTTTAAAGAAGTGTAAAGCAAGTGTCCACTGGAGATGAAAGGCCTCACTTCCTGCCAGTGGTGCACAGGGCTGCATCCGTTTGTCTGCAGCAACAAGGGGGGCCAGCATCTCAGCAGAACTGATTTCGGAGCACGCCCAGTGGGCGGAGCTGACAAATGTCCTTCAACAGCCTTTGCAGAGCTCTGGGTGGCGCTTTCTGGAAACAAGAAGCTGCACTAGTCATGTTATCTCTGACTAGGGGTGCCTTCGGGGTTTTTAAGAAGAAACACACCCCAGGCAGCAACAGGGAACCAAGCACCAAATGATGAGGATTTGGTTAGAACAGAATTATTGGTCAGAAAGCAAGGCCAGTAATTCCTGGAACATGGGACTCTGCAGCTTCCAAATCCAAAAGCAACCTGTGAATAAACTGCTGAGGACTTGTTCTTTCCTTCATGATCCAGCCTTGACTCAGGGTTCTAGTAGCCCCTCAATGTTGCCCATTTTCTTCACAAAGGACCATGAGTATGGTCCCTGTCATCAGTTTGCTGGGCCATTTCCAAGGTCCCTGTACAGAGCTGGGCAGAGCCGAATCTTCTTCCTTAGTCATCCATCCTCCAGACCTTTACATGAGTGAGTATACATCAAGCTGTGCATATGTGTAAAAAAAATAATGAGAACCAGGAAACAGAGTGCAGCTGCTGGCGCAGCAGTCAGGGGATGTCCTCCTTTGAGGCACAATTTGACCAGAAACCCAACAAAGTAAGACTTAGCCCACATCTAAGGAAGATCAGAGCTAGGGGAATAATTCCTCGGTAAAGTATGTCCTTAGCATGTTACAAGCCCGGGGCTTGCTCCTCATCTGCAATGAAACGAACAAACAAACCAACAGATGATATTTTCAGCAGAGGACATGGGGTAGGAAAAGGCCTTGCTGGTGTGAAGACACATAACTGTAAGCTTTGCCCCCAGCACTCAGGGGGCAGAGGCAGGTGGAAGTCTGTGAGTTTGAGTTTTGTCTTACATCTATTTGTTTGTTTGTTTGTTTAGTAAGGACTGACATGGTGTGCACATGAGATCAAAGGACAAATTTGCAGGAGTCAGGTTTCTCCTTCTGCCCCATGTGTCCCCGGGGATCAGACTCAGATTGTTGAGGTTGGTAGCACATGCTTTTACCCACTGATCTTTTTTGTTGGCCTCATGTGGTGTTTGTTTGTTTGTTTTGAACAACTGTGGTTACTGTAGGGGAAAATTAGAACCTGGTAGGAGCGGAAGCTAGGAGACTAACTCTTTGGGAAGCAATGGTAGCCCAGGCGAGAAGGGCTGGCAATTCTGATTAGGCTACCAGCCCTGAAAGTGGACAGAAGATACCCAAGTGTGAACAGGTTTTTGAAGCAACAAAGTGTATTAGATTTAGAAGAGAAAAATAAGTCAAGAATGACATCATGGATTTGAAGTACTGGTGAAGCTGGTGGTGCCAGTTTCAGACTAAGGAGGACTTGGAGGGGAGGCCAGCACTTGGTGGAGAAAAGGCTTAAGAACCTGACTTTGGATACATTAAAATAGAATCCCATGGGACAGGTTATGAAGACCATTGGAGAAGGCAGAAGATGCGCTAGGTGGGAGGTAAGAACAAGTGGGAGATGGGAACCAATGAGAGGTGGGAACCAATGAGAGGTGAGGATCAGAGGGAGGTGGAAACCAGTGAGAGGTAGGAACCTATAAGGAGATAGGAACCAATTGGAAGTAGGAACCAGTGAGAGGTGGGAACCAGTGGAAGGCTGGAACTAGTAGGATGTGGGAACAAAAGGTGGGAGCAAAGCAGGCTAGGAAGGACTCAGAGGCAGTGTCGGTGATTGAGAAAAGCGCACTGGTATCTGTTATGTTGTGCGGGCAATTCAACTGGCCTGCCCTCAGAGGCCCTTAGAATCCTGACAACGGCCTACATCACCACCTGCGTCCTATGTCATCACTTGGGCCAGGTGCTTCAGATGAACCCTCCCTGCCTATCATCTCTCTGTGCTTTCATCTTTCCCTTTCCTTCCTCTCTCTCTCTCTCTCGGGGGCTCTTTCTCCTCTCCTCTTTCCCTCCTCCAAATAAATCTCCCTCATATCCAGATCTGTTGAGTGTGTGACATTAAAAATATATCCTAACGGCATCCCTATCCCTTAGCATCTCTGAGGACTAGCTCTGGGTCCCACCATGGACTCCCAGATCCTTGGATGTGTAAGCTCCTTACATAAAATGTCATAGAAAAATAATACAAGTTTTAATTTAAAAATATTTTTTAGGGATTGGAGAGATGATTCAATGGGCAAATTGTTTGCAGTTTAAGCAGAGCCCAGCACCTATGTAAAGGGCAGGCATGCTGGCATATGCCTGTAACCCCGTGCTGAGAGGAAAGAGACAAGAGGATTCTGGAGCGGGCTTCTTTTGGCTCGAGTGGCTGGCTGGTGAGTTCCCAGTGAAAGACTCTGTCTCCAGAGATAGAGTGAGGACAGACAGAGGAAGGCAGTCTCCATCATGCATAACCCTGTACACTTCCACATGCACAAACATGGGTGAGCACACCCCTACGCATGCATGTGTGTGCACACATACAAATAATAAATACATAAAAGGCATAGTACTTGCATGAGTATACACACATCTTCCTGTGTGCTGGAAAATCTTTCTGATCACTGATCTGAAATGACATGAAGTACATGGTATTGTTCAGGGCATAAACAAGTCTGTACATGATCGATATAGATGCAATTTTTTCCCCACTGATCAGTGGGCAAAAGCAAGTGTGTATGCTTTTATACACACTTGGTTCAGTCAACCACTGCAGAAGCTGAGGACAGACGCAGAGTATTTTACAAGGCGGGGTCCTGTTCAGCTGTGTCCAAAGCCACTGATAATTAGAGCAACAGAAGCCAGAGGCAAACCTTGGGTCTGAGAAAGCACAGCTGAACTTGAACCAGTCATGGCATATAACTGTCGGACAACCCTGCCAGCCAAAGAGCGCTGTCTCCATTTTAACTGATAAGAAGTAGTTTGGAGATTTGCCAGGGCCGCGTACCTGTGAGTGTTGGGGGAAAGATTAAATTGTAGATGTTTGAGGCACCATCTCCCATCAAACCACCACACCCTGGCCACATGAGGCACATCCTTCACTCAGACCCTGAGGGTGTAAGCTTACAGCTACTGCCAAGTAGGAAATATCAACCTGTAGCATGAGAGCCAAAGTTATGTTTTAAGTTTTAATTACTGTGTGTAAGAGATCTATGAAACAAAAATGTCCTTAACCTGTAAGCCCCTTGGCCGTGGACAGATACTTCCTGAAATGCTGGAGGCTGTTGTTATGGGAGATAAAAGCCACATGTTTTCATTCCCATACACAAATTTGTTTGACACAACAGCACCAGATATGCTTGATCACATATGGGCCAGAGGTATTTGGGCAGGAAATATGACAGGATGTATGCTTGCCCCTGATTGGATGTAGACGGGAAGTATGTCAGGATATATGCTTGCCCTTGATTAGACCTGTTGAGATATTCAGTGAATTGTGGGATTTGCCTTTATAAGCCCTTGCAGACTGTAATTCTTGCCATTTTCAAATGAAAAGTGAAAAGCAGAAAGGAAGGTTTATTCAATATGTCCACATTGGGGAGAGGGACAAAGGAATCCAGAAAAGCCCTGCAAGTCAGTCTTAGGCGAAGTAAGAGCAAGGGTCAAACAGCCAGTCACACTGTAGTTCTGCCCACCTTAAACCTGTTACTATCTGGCTTTTAGTCTCAACCCACAAAGTCTCCTGCCAAGTTCTTAGAAGTGTGTGTGGTGGCACACACCTGTAATCCCAGCATTCGGGGAGACAGAAGTAGACAAATCTCTGTGAGTTCGAGGCCAGCCTTGTCTACAAAGTGAGTCTAGGACAGCCAAGGCTACACAGAGAAACCCTAACAAACAAACAAACAAACAAACAAAAGAAATGTGTGAAATCTCTTTCAGGGAGACCCACTCCCCCTCTGGCTGGCCTGGGGCCCTTTTCTTCTCAGGGCATGAGATTCCTGAGGAGATTCCCATTTCTTTGTGGGTCCCTCGTTTCAACAATCTAATAGACAGTTGAGAGACCCAAGTTTCTCTTTAGAATATCTTCATTCCTGGCAGGCAATGTTACACTAACACTTGCACGATTCTTTTTCTGTCTACATAGAGGAACAAGTCTGGAGAGCCAGTTCCACTGGCCAGAAACACCAAGGAGCAGGCAGCTGCTCTCCACTGCACAGGACCTCCCTGTGCTGAAGAGGACCCACTGTCTGCCTCCTCCCCAAGATCCTGCCAGGAGTCCCAACCTCTAGCCCCGCTCAGCCTCCTCCCTGCCTATCATCTCCTTTTACCCTCAGCAGTCTCCTTAACTGCTTTCACTTCCCAGAGTCTTAGTCCCTATGATGAATGGCAGTCCAGAAAAATGTGTTCCAATTAAATTCATGTAATTTTTAGTATGGAATATTGTTGTGCATGCTGTATTTTTTTGTGTTATGTTATTCTCTGAGCCTAATTTATAACTCAAACTCAATCATAGGTGTGAGGGAAAGCCTAGTGTACATAGACAGGGTTTGGTACCATTCATGGTTTCTGGCATCTTCTGAAGGACTTGGGACATGCCCCATTGGATAAGGGAACTACTGTAATGTAAAGAACAAGTGGACAAAAACAGTAGCACAGGCCTGAATTCCCAGTATTCAAAAAAATGAAGCAGACCCCCCAGGATGTAGGGCAAGTGCTAGTCTAGCCTGGGCTACAGGGGGAAGCCCTGAATCAGAAATGAATAAAACAAAACAAACAACTAAAAAAATCAGGCATCTTCTACACATGTCTCTGTGTTGTCTTACTGGTTACAGTAAATTTTGGCTACTTTTAAGACACTTCCTTTTTTAGCTTGCTGTGTTTCTTTGTTTTCATAATTTTATTATGAAAATGTACAAACACTGGGCAAAGTTGGAAAGCACTGTGCAGGGAACTACTGTGGGCCCACCACCTCTGGTTTACAGGGACAACTTGCTTTGCCTCAGTTGTCACAAAGCTATCCCTCCATCTGCCACCATCAGTCCATCTTATGTTTAAGTCACTGTACGACTCACCCCTAAGCACTTTGGCATGTGTCTCACTAACGTCCAAGCTTTATTTGCTCACGGGTTTTTTTTTGTGACACAGTTTGCAAACAGAGACATTAGCAACTCTGACACTATGTGTACACACTACAGTGTGGACAAACACACGCACATGGATAATGCCCCTCCTTCGAGATACAGAAGAGCCTGTGGTCCCTGGCAGCAAGCTCTCTCATAACCTCTCCCAGTCTGTCCCCACCCAGCCCAGGGGAACTGCTGACGCGAGGTGCCTCGAGAGAACAGGCCTTCTCTGGCGAAGACTTTCTTATAAGCAGCCTCCCTTCCACGTTTCTCTGCGCTTTCTCAGCATGGCTCCCCATCAAGGATGCAAGGGAGTTTCTTTCCTTAATACAGAAAAGTATTATTCATTAGCAAATTTCATCTTAAGGGTTCTGTTAAGAGTTGGAGGGACAGTTCAGCTGGCTTAAAAAAAAAAGGCACTTGCTGCACAAACCTGGCACCTGAGTTTGGTCCCCAGAACTCACTGTGGAAGGAGAGAACCAACTCCTGAGAATTAACCTCTGACCTCTGGCGCGAATGCTATGGCATTCCCAAACACACTCGGAATAATAAATGATATTTTAATTGAAAAATAATCCTGGTAGGGATTCTCTCGTCACCTAAAACTAGCAGGAGGCTGGCAAGAGCTCTCAGCAGATAAAAATCACTTGCCTCCAAGTCTGAGGACCTGAGTTCAATCCCAGAACCCACATAGTGGAAGCAGAGAACTGATGCAAGTTATCCTCCGACCTCCTTCTATGAGCGCGCGCGCGTACACACACACACACACACACACAGACACACACGCATGCACACAGAAGTACAAATAAAAAATATTTAAAAAATAAAGCGAGTGCATCTGCCAACTGGGAATAAAGCATTTAACGGCAGCGGTGAGGCAACTGCAGAATGAGGCCTACATGTGAGGCCAGGCCTGGAACACTGCTATCTGTTAACGTGATGTCTATTAGTTTGCTCCAGCGTTCTGCTCTAGTCCTGGCGATTAACATGTAACCAAGCCTTCTGTTCTTTGTCACAAAAAAAGCACTTTTTTCTAGGTAACTGTTTTGGTGAGAGCGAAGAATTCACATTTACTGTAAGAAGAAGATTTAAAAGGATGGTTAAGTATGTATCAGAATGGTTCCTTAATTCGGCGCCTCATTCCCGCCACAACAGCTAATGAGCACCAGCTAGGTGTTAAAGGGGTGCTAAGCCTGGGAAAGCAACAGGACGGAAAAAACAACAACAACAAAAATAGATGCAGATATTGTCTTCATGGGGCTTGCAGTCTGGTGAGCTACACAAACACCCAGAGCAGCTAGTTGTTTAATGGTCAGTGTGCTCACACTACCAGAGCAAAAGGCAGCTGCTGATGGCTGAGGGTGTGGCTGGGTTGCTCCGGGAGACTGAGTGCAAACAGGAGAGGTAAATAGGCAAAGGGGAAGCAACGAAAGAGAACTGTGTAACCAAAGGTCCAGGAGCCTTGCTTGGGGAAGGAAGCCCGGCTGGGCAAGCTCAGAACGCTGGCTCCAGCGTTGCAGGGTTTTATGGTCAAATCTACAGGAAAGATTTGGCCAGAAGGGGCCTCCGAAAGCTGGGAAGAACAAGGCAAGGTTTCCGCCAAATCTTTTCGAGGGGAGTGTGGTCCTGTTGCCACCTTCAGTTTGGACTTCCAGACTCTAGAACTGTGAGAGAATGATTTCTCTGCTTTCAGAATAAGTTGCCGAGACACCCTTACACAACTAACAAAAAGAGAAGCTCGTTTCTCCTAGGAAGAGTAGTTAAGACATACAAATGTAGACTTTGAGGTGGTGGTAAGAGACCAAAGCTACCTTGGGGTTGCATAAAGACGCAGCAACCGACAGCTATTATCATTGTTGTTCGCTGGGGGATCACTGTCTAACAAACTCATCTGGTTTTCCTGGTATCTCGAGGTAGCAAATGAGTCCAAGCTCTGCCAACAACACAGCAAAGCTCAACTCGTTCTTCATGGCGTCTCAGCTGGAACGTAAAGGTTCCTGGGTACAAAATTTTATTTGTATATCGTCACCTCGGGCTGATTCCAAGTTTATATCCACCCTGAAAGTCTACCTCTGACCTCTCCAGGGAGATCCTAGGGATGGCACAACCTTTCGCCCCTACTTCCTATGCCTCCCCGGACTCCCAGGACTCGAGTTACAGAGAAAGTCTGTCACCTTGTGGACACTCACAGTTCTAACAGCCTAACCTTTACACGACAAAATCAAGGTAAGGAGAGCATTGGTTTTTAAATCTCCTGTCTTCCCACATCCTATATCTTATTGATGCAAAAGGACAAGCCATAGGTGAAAAATCTCCTGTCTTAAAAATAGCTAAAAGGTGAGCAAAGTGACGTCAAACAGGTCCCAAGGGAGCCGTTTTCAGCTCTTGGAGACGTGAGACCACACCTACAGAAGACCCTTAGCCTCTCAGTTTTCTGTGTCTCAAAACCCTGTCAGAGGCTTCTCCATGGCCTTGGAAAAACTCAAATTCAGACTCAATCTTGTTTTAGTCTAAAAGAAGCAAGGGAGGAGGAATGGAGATTTTTATTAATAAGTAGTAAGTTGTAGCTAGATATCATACATTCTTGGGTGCTGTCAAAAGTAGAAAGAATACTATATGGTTCATGGTGTAACTCAAAACACTAGAAATGCTGGGCATGTTTAATTCCCAACACCACATAGGCAAGGGCAGGTGGAGCCCTGTGAGTTCAAGGCCAGCCATAGTTACATGGGTTGGGGGACCCTTTCTAAGGGGGAAATAAGCTAGAGCAAGAACCACAAATGCTTTCACCATGGAGAAGTGACAAGTTTGAGGAGATGGGTACATCTAACAGGACCACACAGTGTCTACAGTGATCCAAAGTAGGCCCTCCTTTATATGAATACTTTTTTTTTAATTTTAACTTTCAGATAAAGGTAAATTTAGGGCTGGGTGTGGTGGCTCAGTGCCTTTAATTCAGGGACTCTGGAGGCAAAGTCAGATCTTTGTGATTTTTGAGACCAGCTTGGCCTATACAGAAAGACCCCGTCTCAGATAGATAGACAGACAGATAAACAGACAGATAGATAGATGATAGAAAATAGATAGATAGACAGATATCTTTCTATATCAAAAGAAGATATAGATTTTACACACTGGGGAAAAACTCGTCTATGTCTCCATTTCTTCATCTCTAAAGTGAGGGACACTATAACCTACTAAGACCGGCTGCAAGCATGAAATAAATTCACGGATTTAAAGTGGCTTAACATACTGCCTCACTCGATAAACTTGACATAGTAACTATGTGTTCCCCACGTTGAAGCCTCAGTTCTTACACTCAAATGAAGGAACACACAGGCTTTGGATGAGGTAGGCACTGCATGTCAGGAAGGGTGGGAAGTCAAGGCCTTGCCTCCTGCACTCTGGCAAGTCCAGCAGCGTGAACGATCTATGTATGTGCACAATAGCGAAAGGCAAACTCTAAGAAGTGGTATGAAAGCGACAAAAAGGAAGCATGAGGAGAACAGTCCCCTTGTTCATAGCAGATGGCATTGGGGATTCACTCAGAGGCGGGTCAATAGCAGCACAGGCTGCCAGCCCAAAGGACCACGGTTCCCATGACGAGCCAAGCACTGCAAAAGCTTACCTTTGCCATAGATGGATGCATAGTTTTAGCTTTGCCAACAGAGGCATGGTTTTAGTTCCCGTCGAGTACAGCCTTGTTGAATTTAATCACTCCATTGCTACTGCTACTCCACGATCATGATTTCCAGAGAAGCCGATGTGACTCAGTGTAGTCTCCCTCAACCATTCTCTCCATATCCTGCTCTTCCCCCAGCAATGACAGTTTCCTCTGCTCCTCTCTCCTCTGCTTGCACATGGGGCCTTCTCCTGTGTCCTCACAGAGTCCTTCCTCCCCATCCATGTCTGGGGTTCCTCTTCACACAGGGACACCAGTCTATTGGACTAGAGTCCACCCTTGTGGCTTCGTTTAAAAATGTTCTTTTATTATTAATATTGTTAACTATCATATTACCATCCTCATCACCATCATCATCCTGTGTGTGTGTGGTGTGAGTGTGTGTGTGTGGTGTGTGTGTGTGTATGTGTGTGTATGTGTGTGGTGTGGGTGTGTGTATGTGTGTGTGTGAGTGTATGTGTGTGTGTGTGTTTGAGTGTGTGTGTGTATGTATGTGTGTGTGTGTGGTGTGTGTGTGGGTGGTGTGTGTGGTGTGTGTGTGTGTGTGTGTATGTGTGGTGTGTGTGTGTGTGTGTGTGTGTGTAGCTCAGCTCTTTCCTGCCTTTTCACAGGCCCCAGATTGCACGGATCAAACTCAGGTTGCTAGTTTTGTGCAGCAAGTGCTTTAGTGGGAAAGCTGTCTTACCAGCCCACAACTTCACTTTAACCTAACCACCTCTTTAAAGACCCTTAGGGCCAAATAATGGGGTTGGGAGCTGGGAGGTGGGGCACCCAGCCCACAACCTTCTCTGCTTTATTCTTTCCACGTAGGATAGGGATAGGTCTATGAAGGTGATGTTGGCAAGTTCCCAGCCATTCAAGGTTGATTACTGGGGAAGACCTGAAGAGGAGTCCTACCCAGCACCAGTGAGAACAGTTGCTGCTGCCCTCCACACCTCAGATAATGGCGGTGTCTGCTTCTCCAAGGCCCTCAAACGGCCTTCAATCATTCCTTTGCCATGCCAGGCACCCAGCAGACAACATTCCCGTGACATAGGTTTCCTCAGTCTAAAGCAGTGGATCTCAACCTTCCTAATACAATTTCTCATGCTGTGGTGACCCCCAACCAGGAAGCTATTTTTGTTGCTACTTCATAACTGTAACTTTGTTACTGTTATGAAATATCCGTGTTATGTTATAATTACTATTATGTAATTATCTGTGTTTTCTGATAGTCTTCAGTGACTTCTGTGAAAGTGTCATTAGATCCAGGAAGGATCTGAGACTCAAGGGTTGAGAACGCTGGTCTAAAGGCTGGAACAAAAGAGAAACTCTGTCTGAGCCGTTTAAAGAAATTTAATTAAAAGGAAAGGGGAAGACTCAAGCACCTAAGTGCAGGATTTGAGGTGACAAAGACTATTTAGAATAAAAATGTTGAGGCTTATGCATGTGTGAAAGAGCCCAGAGAAGAGCTATCAGAATAGTAGCTTACACAACAGAAAATGGCTGACGCAAGTGAGCTGCTGATACCTCCATGTCATTCCTACTAAGAAATGCATAAGCAAATGTGTGTTGGAAATGTTGGTTTTGTTGGTGGGAGAGATATGTAAATATGTATAGTATGTAAATGTATGTGATAAGAGGGCATGAAGATAAAGGAGTTTGACTGCTGAAAAGCTGTGAGATGTGGTACTCCCTTTAGAAACTGTCACAATATTCTCCTTGCTTTGAAAGCAAGGAGCTTTGGAGCTTTGGAGGAGAAGCAAATAAATACTAACCTAAAAGGCCAGGAGTGGTGGCGTGTGCCTTTAATCCTAGCGCTATTTAGAATAACAATGACGAGGCCTATGGAGGTGTAAATGTGCCTAGACACAGTGAGTTCGAGGCCAGTCTGTGTTTGGTTTTGGATTTTCGAGACAGCATTTCTCTGTGTAGCCCTGGCTGTCCTGGGGCTTGCTCTGTATACCAGGCTGACCTGGAACTCAGAGATTCCCCTTCCTCTGCCTCCCAAGTGCTGGGTTTAAAGGTGTGTGCCCCATTGCCCAGCCAGGCCAGTCTGTTTTAGACAGTGAGTTCCAGGACAACCAGGGTTATGTAGACAGATCCTGTCTCAGAAAACCAAAAAAAAAAACAAAACAAAAACTAACCAGAACACACATCCCCGCACCCACAAGCTTCTTCTTTCTTTTCTTTTGTCTTCTTCATTTCCATTTCTGGTTTGTGCTTTTGTTTTGTTTTATTTCCCTCTTTTGTTCTTTTGATGTGAGAAAGAATAAGGGAAAAAAAGACTTCACAGCACGGCCGATGCCTCACTTCTCCGCTAGTGGGCGCCGCGAGACCATCCTAGGACTGAGGGAGGGCAGGGACGAAGAGCTGGCCCCTCCCTTTTAGCCCCGCCCCCGCCACCTGAGCCTTAGCCCCGCCCCACCCGGGTCTTGCCCCGCTAGCCCGGCCTCTCCCTCTGACCACGCCCCTCTGGGTCACGCCTGTTCCTCCGGCTTCCAGACTATGGCGGCTGCAGTTGCTCCCTGGGCTCCCGGCTTGTGGCGGGCCTGCAACGCCCTCATGGCAGCCTTCTTCTCCCTGGCCGCCGTGGTGCAGGTCAGGCGGGCTGAGGAGGGCTGGCAGAGGGACCGCGGAGAAGCCCGCCCGGGCGGCGAGTTCTCAGGGTGGAGCAGCGTTGGGGTTTATGTTTCCCGAACCCGCAGAGTGCTGGTTGAACACCCGTGAGTTCGTGTGATTAAGCAACACGTGCACGTGAGCACAGCTGGTCACTTAGAAAGGGACCCAGGGCCGCAGCTCTGGCATCTTTTCGAGTCTTCAGCTCGCGTGAGCCCCGAGTGGGTTTCGGCGCCCGGGATGAAGGAAGAAACAGGACAGGCAGCACCCTTACCCCTCCTAGATCTCTTACTGATCATCCTCAGGATGACTCCGCTCGTTTCTTGAGACCCAGGGTCTTAAAACACACCACTGTAGTTCTTAGTAAATCCCAAGCAATTCTTTTCAAAAGACGCGTGGCTGTGTGTTAGAGCTACCTGCTGTGTTCACCCCGGGAGTCCCTTCAGCCATCCGGATTGCGCAGCTAGACCATTCTGTGCCCAGAGCCCATTGCAGCGCCTAACTCTTCGAAATGAATAGTAGCTATAAGGTCAGACTAGACATAGGACAGCAAACACATCGGGTCCAATGTCAGCTAACACCTTGATGTTTTGACATTCTAGGTGAACGATCCAGATGCGGAGTTGTGGGTGGTGAGTATGAGCTACTTTCAAAATGTTCCTCCGTTTGACAAAACTGTGTCTAAAACCTGGAAATGAACACCTTTGTGAGTTTATTTTCCCGGTTTTTCTCCTTGGAGTGGGAAGTCGCTGTGATGATATAACTTGCTGTGGGGTGGGGTGTGAATTCCGAGCTTCCCGGAGACACAGAAGCCTTTCTACAGAGAGAACTTAAACCAGCTATCCACATCTCCTTGATTACACCAGTCATGATAGCAGGAGTTCCTCTCACCTACTAAGGACCTACAATTTGGCATGCATTATGCTAACCTGTATGAGAGCCATTGGAAGAATGTGCGTAGTGGTTGTATTGGATCGTGATTTTTGTCCTCAGACGGCAAACGAAAGTCCTGTGGAGAGACTGTACAGTATCACGGAGGAGCTCATTCTCGGGTTTGGGAACAGTGTTCACTGAGTATAGATGAGCAACGAGTGAAAACACCAGGGATTGCTTGCTGTCCAGAGTTTCCTACCCCCAAGTCACATGACCTCTTCCTCCTCAGCATTTTGATCCTTGGCCTGAGCTCCAGATCATGTATTCCTGTAGGAAGCCTCACGTTGATTTTGCAAAAGCCACCTGCATGCAGTGCTGCTCCTCAAAATGTGCCCAGGATCCCACCCAACACCGTTCCTCCCCACGCCTGTTGCTCCTCCTGACCCAGCCATCTCTGTTCTCGGCAGAACCTCCCATGCATCTTCGCTCAAAGCCTGTCACCTTTCCTGTCGCCACCCTCGGAAGTAAAAGTGAAGAGGAATTCTCGGGATGGCTACATGCGCAGAATCTGAGCATCCCACCTTCCCTTGTGCAGGGACAGTGAAAACAGGTCGCACGGGCTGATGGGCGCCCTCCCTCGTTCCCATTCGGCCCTCCATTACTTCCCCTGAGAACAGCTTTGCAACTCCTCGGTCTCCTGTCCCCCCTACTCCTGGGCACCTGTATGTCATGTCTGCCTCCAAACCTTGTGCTGTTTCTCAAGCTAAGGTGGAGCTCCCCCATTTAGTCTTTAGGCCCACCTTAGCATGGCCCCAGCCCATGTTTCCAGCATTGGCTTTGAAGTCTAGTTCAGAAACGTTAGCTACTGTCCCTTGCCCCTAGTGTGTGCTGTGGCGTGCTCTGTCTCACTGTCACTCTTTCCAGGAGGATCCGAACATCCTTCCTTTGACTCCTGATTGTAGCAACTAGTTTGGCTTGTGTTCTGTGAAGCCAGGTTCCAGGACAAGGACACGCTCTCCCTCTTCTTAGAAGCCTTTATAAACAAGCTTTCTCATAAAAACTCGCCAGAGTAAAGTGCACAGATGAGCAGTGCTACAATACTTAGCACTTTGGAGACAGGACTTCACCCAGCTCCTTTCTACAGTCCTTGCTGCACCCTGTTCATGGAGGCTATTTACATCACAAAGACAAATAGTGGAATGTGGGTGATAACAACAGGTTACAAAAATATAGAACATATAATCGATTAAGAAACTCAGGTGAGCTGGGCTCAGTAATGCATGCCTGTAATCCCAGCACTTGGTGGCAGGAGAGGGGTAGAGGCAGGTGGATCTATCTTTGTGGGTTTGAGGCCAGCCTGGTCTACAAAAGCAAGAACAGCCAAGACTACACAGAGAAACCCTGTTCTCGAAAAACAAAAAGAAAGAAAGAAACTCAAGTGGTTGCTTGATGGTCAGCAGTGACATGGGCTGGGGCTTTCTCTTCTCTGCCAGCCTCATTTTTATAGAATAGCTGCTGCAGCTGCAGACCTCTGACCCCCCAGAGAAGTCCATCCACTGTAAGAAGAATCAAGCAGGAGCACAGCAGGTTCTTGTCTGTGCTTTCATCCCTTCAGTTTTGGAGAAAACATTTCCCAGGAAGCCCCTTGGACAAGTGGCATTTGGTTAACAAGCAACCATACCTTGTTAAATGCTTGGACCTGGGAAGATATCGCCTTACCTTATATCCCTTTACACGATCATTTCAAGCTGCCAAAGAGGTTGAGAAAACAGTCTTGTGGTGGACGTGAGTTAGAAATGAGCCCAGGGTATTTTGTGACTCTATTGAATTAAATTTTGTTAAGTGAATATTATGATACTTTTAGTTTTTCCATTGTAAATAAAAATCTACGAAGGACTGGCAAAATGGCTCAGTGGGTAAAGGTGCTTGTCCCAAATACTGATGACCTGAATTTGGTCCTGGTGACCCACATAAAAGCAGAAGGAGAACCAGCTCCACAGAGTTGTCATCTGACCACCAACACATAGATCATACATACGTACATATATACATATGTACATACAGGCAGGCAGGCAGACACACATACAGACAGACACATTCACTCATAAAACAATAAACTCTTAAATTTCTTAAATCCCAACAGTAACAAAAACAAACATAAGTGGATTGTACTGGGTTCATATTTTTGCTTCAGAATTGGTTTTTGTTCATATGTGTGTAACACACTGTAATAAGGCTGTATGAGCCATTAAGACAGATATCCAAGCATTTGAATGCACGTTTAAAAGACCTATGCAGAACACTTCTCACAGAGCACGATTGGATATTGTATGGTGTGTGCACAGACAAACATGCAGGGGAGAGAGAGAGCACCAGAGTGTGTTACCATTGAGGCTTAGGAATGGGGCTTTTTCAAGGACAGTCTTCTAACTCCCTTTCCAAATGAACATCCTGGTCTCAGTAATGAGCATGTCAGATCCACACATCATTTGGATGCTTCCGGTGACCTCACTTGTAGAACTGGAATACTGAGTCACATGGTCTAGGGGGTCCATCCCAGCAGGCCATCTGGTCATTCATGACTGTTCTGCAGAGAATGATCTTTCATGCAAGCAGGGAAGGACACCCTGGGTATGGCAGTTGCTTGGGAGAGCCAGCACAGAGACACAGCTTGGGGACAAAGAGAGATTCCTGGAAGAGCTGATGGAGGGAGGTAAAACTTCAGCTTGATGGAGTGACGAGGTCACACCTGTAGAAGTTATCACATCCTCCGTGACCACCAAAGCAGAGGAAGATCCTGCAGCCTGGTGACCGCTGGTCACACTTTTCTTTGCTAGATCCTCTGACACGTGCCATGTGCTGAGCATGCTCCTGTTTTCAGTGGGGATGGGGACACTGTACTGGGCTACACTCCCAGGTTCAGGCATACTTCCTAACCTTCACGTTTCCCCTTTCACTAACAGGTGGTGTACATGATCCCTGCAGTCCTTACCCTGCTGGTGGGGTTTAATCCTCTTGTCACAGGTATGAACAGTGGATTCTACATGCAGGGTCAGCAAATCAGAGCCCGTGGGATGCTGAGAATCTACCCAGTCAACTCCCAAGAGAGAAACAGGATTCCAGGCTTTCCCTCTCGCTTCTGATAATGAGGAGCTCCTTTCTACCTAGTGTCCAGGTCCTAGACCATCCTAGGGAGACTTCTCAAGGTCATGGCTTACTAGCCATTATCATCTGCAACTTGAGACCTCTTGGGCTGATTGCTGTTGATGAAATTTAGCTCATAATGGGGAAGAGTTTGGTCACCGCACTGACTTCTTAAACCTCCAGCTAGTGTCAAATGGGCAACAATCACAGTGGTAGTCTTGTCTCAGGGGCAATCATTAGGCAATGATATTTATTTTAATCCTTTTTCTTTCTAACCCAGATCAGTTCATTTTCTTTACACATTCTTAGAGCAGCACCACTCTTGTTAACTACTTTCTTATTTGGAATTTATTTAAAAACCTATGTATACAAACTGCCACTTGTGTATAGAAAGTACTTTCCATGTCTGGAACACACCTCCTTCCAAGCTCCCAGTGAACAGTTCTTATGGCAATGAATGCCTTCCTTTTATGTGGCCCCTATTGGGTACAAGCTTCTTATAAGCAAGAGCATGCTTCATGCCTCTTTGCATAAGCTTGCATGTATTAGTCCACCGAGCTAAGCAACAGAAAGTGGAGAGGCCAGGTGCTGGTTGACAGGGACAAGAGGTGTGGGAAGGGTGGCTCTCCAACGAACATGAACAAGGATCATAAGGCAAGTGAAAGAGCACACTTGCTCCTGGGTTCACTCTGAGTTACAGCTGAGGGATATCCACCTGCAGGCACCTTTGTCTGGAAGAGTGTGTCTTCGATACACATGCTATTTTGCATGTTGTGGGCTGGTGGCTTGGCGTACCACTTCCTGCTTCATGCGCAGCAGAGCATCCTAAATGAGGAAGAAGGCAGGTGAGCGTCGGCTTTTGCTCTTTGGAGGGGTGGGGCAGACCTGAGTAATTCTTCCCCCCAGCCACCTCCCTAGGTGCACAATGATGATTTAACTCCCTCAAATGTACCTCGAGGAGCAGGGACGGTGACATAGCCATTCTAAGGAGAGCGTGGAAATGGCGGAGCCAGGATTCAAATCTGCCATTGCCTCCTGGGCACCATTATAACAGCTCTCACAGCCATACCACTTCCACATTACTGCCCGGGAGGTGACCTTGACCTTCCTGTAACTTAGCAAGGGCATAGTACAGTAATGCTCTGGTCTGATAAGCTGGAGACAGCACCCTGAGTCATTCTTTGGTCAGTCTTATAGGTAAGTGCAATCATCCACCTCAGAAGTACTTTGAGTTGCTCTCTGCCAGCCTTGCTTGAAGTGTCACATGTCATCTCTCTTGATCAGAACCATTTATTGCTGTTCTATTACCTTTCCTTTGTTTGGCCCCAGCCCTCACCTTTGCTTTCTTGTCTACCCTGTCTGCTGGCACCATGCTCCAGAGACTTTGTGTCAGGGTATCACTGACGAGGTGTGGTTTGCTCTGGACCCTCGCCTCTGTGAACTGCAGACACGGCCAGGCCCCTATGGGTGGGGATGTAGACTGGATAGGTTGAGTCACCTCCAGCTTCCAGCCCGAGATTCAGGATGGGCTTGAGGTGGAGCCTCCAGTGGCAGGGACACTCTTCAGCCAGTGAAAGAAGCCCACACCTGATACAACTCCACAAACACGTTTCCCTCAACACTACTAGTCTGATTAATATTCAAGGCACTATTGTTGCAGTCTCCCTTAGCCCTCACAGTGTGTGCAAAGCACCAACTCCCTTAAAACAAGAAACAAAGGACCAGGGGCACCGCAGGCTGTTTGGGGCTGCAGTGCTCCCGGGTGTGCAGTAGGGAGCACCTGCCGCTTCTCGGTGTGAAATGCGGTGTTTTCCAGGGAGCTGTCTGGCCTGGTGATTGTCACAGCTTGGATGGCTCTGTGCCGCAGCTCATCAAAGTAAGTTAAACTCATTAGCAAAAAATCAAAGTGGGCTAGAGAGACGGCTTAGGGGTTAAGAGCACCGGCCGCTTTTCCAGGGGACCTGAGTTCAATTCCCAGCATCCGCAGAGAGACTCATGGCCATTGATTAGCTCCAGTCCCAGAGGATCCAATGCCCTCTTCTGGCTTCCATGGGTGCACAAAGACACATGCAGGCAAAGCACTCATACACATAAATAATTTTTTTTGCCCAAATATATTTTAAAGTAAATGTCGTAATTTCTAAATGTATTTTTTTGTTAATGGTATCTATGTTAATTATAGTATGTTCAGAGAATATACGTTATAGGATATTAAATTCTTTGGAAAGTATGAAGGGAGTATTTTATGGCTGAACCTATGGTGTTTTTGACATGGTGTGCCTGTGGATTCTGCCAGGTGTGTGTGTGTGTGTGTGTGTTAGAGAATGTGTGCACATTTTTGTTTATGACAGGGCCTCATGGCGCTCCCACCGGCCTCAAACCCACAGTAGGGGACGATCTTGAACATTTGATCCCTTTCATCACTTAAGTGCTGGGATTACAGGCATGTATCACTCTACCTGGGAGAAAGACAATTTTTGATGACCAAACCTTCAGTTCATCAAGAAGATACAGCCATTCTAAATGTGTACTTGCCCAGTAGCATTGCCTCTAAATAGATACAGTAAACATTGCCGGTTAAAAACAAAATCAACAATTACTTTGTGATTTCACTCATAAGCACAGATGGCAAAATCTTTATTTTTGAAAACTGTACTGGTATGAAAAAAGAACTTCCATGAAAATCACTTCCAGGTGGATTACTGATCTAATTTAAAATTATGAAACAACAGGATTTCTAGAGACAGCAGTAGTGTCTTCAAGGCCCTGGGAAAAGTTGGTCATTGTGCTACATCTTATCCCAGCACTCAGGGGGGTGAGGCAGGAGGATTGCTACAAGTTTAAAGCCATTGAAGCTACATAACAAATATAAGGCCAGTAAGAGCTACACAGCAAGGCTCTTAAAATATTTCTTACAAAGGAACAAAAAATAATTAAGGAAAAATCAATTTTAGCATAATCTAATTAATCACTATTCCCCAAAAAAACAGAGTGGGAGAAGACATTTGCATCATAAAATCAAGATTAAGTATATAAAGATTTTATACAAGTCAATATTAATTTCAATAAAGAGAAACTATTAAGATGTAATGTTTTACCAATTCAAACTTTATGTATTTCCAAACCAATTTATTTTCTGAGACTTTAAGTTACAATGATTTTTTTATTTTCACAGGACTCCAGTTGGTGGAATGCACTTGGCTATGGCTGTTGTAATCACTCTCTTTCCACTCATATCATGGGTCTACGTGTACATAAACAAGGAGATGCGGTCCTCCTGGCCAACTCATTGCAAGACAGTCATTTAAGTGGCTCCAATAATGTTTAAGTTACCACTTTTGGCATTCTATACACATTGGTGTAACACGATAGTTTCCCGGTTTATTTGAAGAAATCTGAGTGAATACTAGGCATGATTTAAAGTCTTGAGAATGTAACGTGGCTGCCCACAGAGGTGACGGAAGGTTGGCTAGGACAGATAGGAAATGGGGTCTGATTCTCTGGAGGTCTCTTCTGGGACAGCAGTGAACAGGCCCTAGGCAGAAATCTGAGTTTGAATCCAGCGTTAGCACTGTGGGACAAGAATCTCCTGGTACATATTTCCTCTGTGTAAAGTAGGATTTCAGATCTTCTTAGTTACCTCAACCCAACGAATATGGGGGCCTTGTGAGAAGATCTGTGTGAGGGCTACGAAGGGCTGTGTGGGTGCAGCGAGGGGTGGGGTTGGGTAACAAGCTGACGCTGACTTAGGCCCAAGGTCACTACAGCCCCAGACTAACCTCAACATACTGAACTGGTCAGTCACTGGAACTAAGAAAACACTCTAGGACAGCCAAGCCAAATGATAGGCCTGCCTTGCAATGGAAGTAGAAAAAAAAAGAAGAGAAATTCAAGGAAATATAGAAAAGATAAATTTGGAGCTAAGCAAGAATAGGGAATATCAATCATAATGTCAGTGGAAACTAGTATGAACCCTATCCGTTGAATGCTGAGGCCGCCATAGGGAGGAGAGCACTGCAGAGCAGCCACGTGCTGTTACTGGGCATGTGACTTGGGGGCAGGGTGACCAGAGAAGTAAAATCGTAACTCTTCTAACTTTTGACGCAGATACTCAACTGCCAGAAAGTTAGGTGTGCACGGAATGTCTGTCTCTCTGTATGTGTGTGTTCTTCAACTGTAAATCTTGGTATCTACTGTTGGGTGATCGTTTTGTGCACTGTGTAAAGGTTGTCTTTGTATTACTCAGATGCTGATTTCTGAGTACCAGCAGAGATCTGACTATAGGCTGGACTTTGGTATTATTATTCTATGGTTGCATCTTATCTTGTAAACACTCCCTTCAACGCCTTCTGATTGGTTTAATAAAGAGCTGAACAGCCTTATAGCAAAGGCAGGAGAAGGCAGGACTTCCAAGGAGAAATATGAACTCTGAGAAAAAAAAAATCAAAGGAGGGAGGTTCAGCAGCCAGAGACCAAGGAAAGGTAACAAGTTATGCAGCAGAATATAGATTAATATAAAGATTAGTTTAAGAGCTAGATGGGGAGCAAGCCTAAGCTAAGGCCCAACTTTAATAATAGACACCCAACTTTAGTAGTTACAGATGAAGTATTTGCAAGAGTTTAGTGTTCAGATGAATGTGCTGCAGTGCAAAACACAATAGACATTAGCAACATAAACACAGAATGCATTTTATACTGATTGTATGCTGAAAAACTATTTTGATATAAATTGGGCTAAATAAAATATATTGAATTTAGGTGTGACTGCTTGAGTGTGTCAGATGATTTAAGCAGCTCACGTTGCATGTCAGCTATCTGCATGGAAGCTTGTGTAGGCTCCAAGCAAACTGTAACCAGAGGAACGGTGGCTTGCATGAGAATGGGCCCCATAGGCTCACGTCTGAATATTTGGTCCTCAGTTGGCAGTGCTGTTTGTAAGTTAGAATGTAAGGCTTTGCTGGAAGATGAGATTTGAGGCTTCAAAAGATTGAGGCCATTACCAGTGTCCTCTCAGCCTCCTACTTTCAGAGCAGGATGTAAGCTCTCGGCTGTCCCTGCCACCATGCATTTCTTCTGCCATCAGGGACACTTAACCCTCCGGAACAGCGGTTCCCAACCTCTGGGCCGTGACCCTTTGGGAAGGCCCCTTCACTGAGGTCACCTAAGGCCACCTGCATATCAGATTAACATTTATAACAGTAGCAAAGTTATAGTTATGAAGTAGCAACAAATATAATCTTATGGTTGGGGGTCACCACAAAATGAGGTACTGTATGAAAGGTTTTCAACATGGGGAAGGTTGAGAAACAGTGCTCTGGAGCCCTAAGTCCCAATTTAAGTGCTTTTTTAGTAAGTTGCCTTGGTCATGGTGTTTTGTTACAGTAAAAGAAAAGTAATTAAGACTAGATGTCACTTCAGGAGATTTAAGAAATACTTCTTTTAAATAAAATTAGCACCTACCATGCGAAGGTGAGAATAAGTTTGATACTCTATTTTATATCCTATAATTCTACAGTACTCTGTAGATACTAATGGTATGTTTATTTTTGAAAACAGTGAAATCAGATTATAAAGAAAAATAAAATTGATATTAAAGCAATTACAGTGCAGTTTGAGTCAATAAAAACATGTCAAGGATTTAAGTTTCCAGGGTCCTTTAGCCTAGATGGTCTTTACAGCTTTTGTACCTTCTTTCGTACCAAGTTACAATTATCCAATCCATTTGAAAATTAAACATGGGGCTTACTGATCCTCCAAGCTGTGCTAGATTTGTGTGTGTAGATGAGTTCTATGTTCAAAGCATATATACATTTTCATTCCCTGTATCAGACCAGTGGGGCTGTACTCACAGTACCTTTTGCTTCCTCACAGAAGCATGGAAGACACTTTCAGTGTGTACTTGCCTTTGGTCCTTACCAATGGAATATAATTTTTTTGAAGGTGTGGTCTATGTAGTGTTGGCCAATATGGCAGGCTAAACTTCTTCCTTCAGTGTTTATGGCTTTATTTCAGTACAAATGAAGTGTGCGTGTGTACTGTCAATTCACTTTCTTTGCTGGCAGCCAGGTGTTGGACTTGGTGACTTCACTGGCCAGCGATGCTGCGCCTTCCATGAGGGTCTTGAGATTCTTGGAGGCAAGACCAAATGACCCCAGCACAGTGAGGTGTGCTGTTCATCAGGGGCAATTCCAGCTTCTTGGTATTGTGGACCAGTGGCTTCCAAAAGCCACTAGGTAGTGCTGTTTTCTTGTCCTTCCCCATAAACCAGTATTGGGTATCAGGCTTTGAGCCTGGAAGCTTTTCCACACCTTGATACTTCTGCATTTCTACCCATCATACTTAATTTTGACCTCCAGGTCTGAATGGTACAGGACGAAGTTCTTGGCCTTCACTAGCACAAAGGTAGCCGTAATACGGAGGAAACGGCAGCCACAGGCACTCACAGTGCTTTGGAGAGGTGAGAACTCCACTCTATTTGCTATTGGACTTAAGACTTGTTGGCCGGCTGGGCGTGGTGGCACATGCCTGTAACCCTGTAACTCTGGGAGGCAGAAGCAGGAGGTTATCTGGGAGTTTGAGGCCAGACTGGTCTACAAAGTGAGTCCAGGACAGCCAAGGCTACACAAAGAAATCCTGTCTTGAAAAACCAAACCATAACACAAAACAAAAAGAATTGTTGGACAGATGGGCATTGTGGCAAATGCCTTTAACCCTAACACTGGGGAGACAGTGGCAGGTGGATCTCTAAGTTTGAGGCCAGCCTGGCCTACAGAGGGAGTTCCAAGACAGCCAGAGAAACCCTGTCTCGAAAAACAAACAAACAAAAAACAACAAAAACGAATTGTTGGCTGGGCTCTGATAGTACACGCCTTTAATACCAGCACTTTGGAGGCAGAGGCAGGTGGATCTATGTGAGTTTGATGCCAGCCTGGTCTACAAAGTGAGTTCCGGGACAGCCAATGCTACACAGTGAAACCCCATCTCAAAAAAACCAAAAAGAGAAATTGTTAGATTTTAACATTCCAGTTCTCAGACTGTCTCCCCAGAACCCTACAATCTTCTCCCTTTTCCTATGCCTGCCCGTCACGGTTTGCTCTCTAGACACATCCACAGCTCAGAACCCCAGTATCCCTCTTACATTTTCACTCTCCAGTCCTCACTCACTGATCTTCCCCACTCATCTAACACATTTTTCTTCCTTTTGTTTTTTTCATGTTGTCCCTAATCTCTTCAAATGAAACTTGAGTTTCTCTTCCACATTCTTCATCCTTTTGCATGAGGCAGGCAAATCCTCACATTAGCACTTGTGTTCACAGCTTCTTTCCATCCTGGTGGCTGACGCCAATGTACACAGGAACACAGGACAGTTGTGCTGTGGCCAGCTGGGTAGAGTTTTGATCTGTTCTCTTACACTGTGAGATGAACTTTGCACATGAGGTCAAGAATCCTGACACTGACAGATGTTTAGATTATCCAGAGGGCCAATCGATGCCAAAGTGCACCTTAAAAGGCTGCAACAGGCAAGGAAGATTATTCTGCCCACAGCTTCCCACAGGAACCTGGCCATGCCAAGGTTGTTTTCAGCCTGGCAAAATGATTCAAGAATCCAGACCCTGAGAATGACTAGTGAACAACTATGTGTGGCAAGCTAACACATATGCAACAATTCACTGGAGCAGTCAGAGAAAATGACTAGCCAGTTTTCTGGGAGGCACTTCACAGACAGGTACACTTATAGAACTAGTATTGCTGTTTCTCAGCCCTGAATCAATACCTACTCTTCTGTCTGCTGTCAAGACTTTTGCAGACAAGCCTCGACATAGCAACAGTGAGTTAAATGGGCTCCATTTGTCTAGAGAGGAAATCAGAGGTAAGTCATTTTATACACTGTGGCCCACACAGCACTGGGTGTTTTAAACAGACCAGGCCAGCCAGCACTTGTTCTGGGGTCATCTGACACTTCCCTGCACAGTGCCCTTCTGAGATGCAAGCACCACACTTACACCTGAAGTAACTCCTCAGCGTTTCGTCAGAGAACGGGGACGCCATCTGTAAGCACAGGCAGCTCTGAAGCTAGTGGTCCAAAGCCCACTCGCACAGCAGGGTGAGCAGGGCCGGCCTGCCTGGCCGCCCATGTGCTTAGCTGGAGCTAACGCCATCAGGGCCACACGCCTGCTCAGTCTCCGTCCTCAGTAACTTTGATACTTTTAGTATAGCTTTCAGTACTAAAAAATTTGGATCTATTATCCAAAAATAACATTTCTGAATTTTATCTTCGCTCACACATATTGAAGCCACAAATCCGTTTTGTATATAAACAGAACACTTCACAATAGGACTGAGAATTTAACTTTTTATGCAACAGGGTAAAACACAAAACACCATTCTCTTTCTACAAAGGCAGACAAGATAATGAGACTAAAAACACAAAGCTTATTTTTTTTTGTATTTCATAATTCTGTCTGGAACTCTGCCTCTCCCTTTCAGCAGCATTTTGTCAGGGTAGACATGAACTGTGCCAAAGGCCTGGCTGTCGGGAGCTGTTTCAATAACTCCTTCAAGGTTGACGTGGTGTACACCAAACAAATCCTCGGAGTAGCCACCATCATGTGTGTGGCCAGCAAGAAAGCACACCACGCATTTGTGAGACCATATGACCGACAGGGCATCCATGTAGTTCCAAGCCAGGCACACACTGTCGGAGGCCTCTGGGTAAATGGGAAGGTGGCCTGTTAAAGAAAAGTGCAGAGCCAATTAAATCTCTTTCCATCAAGAGACAACACCAACAGCTAGTATTCAGGAAAACCAAACCTAAGCATAATGCTTTTTTATCCACATGAAGACCCCGGTGATGTGTGGTTATAATCATAGCACTTGGGAAGCTGCAGGAGCATGTGCATGAGTTCAAAGCCAACCTGAGCTACGGAGCAGGCAATCTATAGCCACATCTTTGACATAGTGAACAGACAGACGGATAGATGGTTCAAATATAAGGTGGAAGATGTATTTGTATAGGAAAATTATCTCTGAGGCCTACAGAATCCTAAGGACATCCTGTTCAGGGTGTCTGGAAAGGGAGCCAGGAATTAGCCAGCCTCTGTGCAGGAATCCAGTTTCACTGATTTGCACAATAGGAATGTTACCTATAAAGAACAGTGTAGCTAAAGACCAGCTTTGCGGCTGCCCAGGGTTTGTGTTATATAAAAATGCTACTGAACACAAACAGTTAAGGAGACTTTAGAGAGCCTGTGGAGATCACAGCTGCCACATCCAACCTGTAGCTGAAAAAAAAAAAAAAAGGAACAAAGCAGGGAAGGCTGACCTTGAGCCTGAGGAAAGATGTGGGCACAGAAGTAGGACTTGAATCCACAGTGACGACCCATTTGTCAGCCACACACTATGCCAGAGCTTCACTCTGAAGGGAAGTATTACAGCTCACCAATCTTGGCTTCTTCCCAATCACTTCCCTCCATTCTGCTACTGTTCATCTGTATCCTTTCATTTAAACAAGTTACATTTAATACCTACTTGTTTATAAGCAAGTAAGAAATAGCTAAAAGGCCCCTAAAGCAGGAGGAAATACATGTGCCAAGCCCTTCTGTGCATCTTTCCCTCCTTCCTCTTCTCTGACACGAGCTGTTACAATAAGGCTAAGAAAAGCTAAACAGACTGTCCAATGGCAGCAGACACACCCCTCTCCAATCCACTTTAGACAAAAATACAATTTTATCAACCATCTGAACGGCCTATCATTTTCAAAGTTTTTTCATTAACAGTTTCATGTGAGAGAAAATTGCAGTTCATGGGTTTTGCTTGTCAACAGTCACAATGTTCCTAAAACCAAGAGGCAGATGGTATCCCTTCATCATGTGAGAGCAGCCACTTTCCAAGCTGCCTAATGGCTGTGTGTCTTAACATTGATTCTAAATGAAAATAACAGAAAGCTGATTCCCGTGAGACTAGGGGATTGGCAGAGAATGGCAAGTGCTCGACCATCACATCTCATACCAGCTCTGCTTAAGCTGGGCAGCAGTGACCCAACAGTGGTAATTTCACTGCCAGCTAGGGCTCCTAAGGCTAAGACTGGGTGGGGCTATAATTTGTACATAATTTGATCCCAGTTGGGGCAAGTCCACTTTGAACCTACAAGGGAAACTCAGGGACACTAAAAGACACTAAAAGACGCAAGATGTTTTTGTTATTTTACAATTCTTTCCTGACTCATTCTTAAGTGCTAAGATTTAGGTTGTTTCAAAGAAAAACAGTAAGTAGGGCTGAAGAGATGGCTGAGCAGGTAAGAGCACTGGCTGCTCTTTCAGAGGACCTGGATTCAATTCTCAGCACCGACATGTCAGCTCACAACTGTAATTCCAGAAGAGGGAATCTGCCACCCTCTCCTGGCCTCTTCAGGCACTGTAAACACATGGTACACAAAGATACATTCACACAAACATTCATACACTAATAAAGTTATTTTACAATCTAAAAAACAAAATTAAGTGTCTGTTTTACAGAAAGAGGGTATCAAAACATGAATAGTAATATTTATATTTGTTTGTTTTTTGTTTTTTCAAGACAGGGTTTCTTTGCGTAGCCCTGGCTGTCCTGGAACTCGTGTTGTGGACCATGCTGGCCGTGAACGACCAGAGCTCCATCTGCCTCTGCCTCCCGAGGGCTGGGATTACAGGTGCCACCACCGCCTAGCTAAATATTACTATCCGTTAATGGATTAATGTCCCGATTCTAAAATACAAGGATAACCAAAGAAGCAATTTATATACTTACTCACAATTACCACCTTTTCCTGGTTCATGTCAGAGAATTTAAGAACTTCGTTCAACCAGTTCAGCTGTTCTTGACTGAATCCTCCATTAAACTGGACATACTGGGGCTCAGAAAGTCCTGAATGAATTCAGCAAGTTAGACCTGTCACACATCATTTTCTCATTTGGACATTTAAGTTTGCCTAATGCAAGGACACATGTTCTTTAGGGACACTTGATCACCATCTTAAGAACGTACAGCATAAACACAGTGATGTGAATTCTAGCCTTGGTTTTCTCAGCTTATTAAAGTCGCTTTCCATTATGACAAAAATCCAGCCCCCTTTCTATGTTCCCTGAGCCCTGCTTCATGTTCTTGTACCTGTTACCTTCACTCCTGTGGACCCTGTGCTGTTTAACACTACCAGAGTCTTATGACACTTAAAGCCTTTGCATGTGTGCTTCCTGCGCCTGCCAGTGTCCTACCCCATTCTAAGTGCAACTCCTGTCATCTAGACAGCAGCTTACATACTTGTGTCCTTGGAGCATCTCTGGATGCTCACCTGACCCACAGCATCCCTAGCTCTTTCCCGTACCCCCATAGTCTGTTTTCTCAGTATAGTTATCACTGAGGACAGAATCTTACTTTGGTTTCACTCACTGCTCTCAAATGGCTCTGAAAAGTTCACTAAGGCTCATGTGTTGAGGACCTGGTCACCAGCTGTGGTGCTGCTGGGAGGTGGCAGCATCTTTTAGAGCGGGAACCAGTGAGGGAAGTCAAGACTCAGATGTATGCCTTCAACAGGGTGACTTCAAGCTCAGGCCCTTTTCTCCCACTTTGCTTCCTGGCTGTAATAAGTAAGAAGCTTGCTCTGGTATGCACTCCCTGGCATACTGTACTGCTTTACCACAGGCCCAAATGCAACCAGGCCAAGGGACTATGGACGAAAACTCACTAAACCGTAAGCCAAGACAGACCTTTCCTCTGTGTAAGTTGATTATCTTAGGTATTGATCTGTGATGGAAAGCTGACAAATCTATTTATTATTATCTGCCCTACCTACCTACTGCTATGGTTCTCTCCATTAAAAAAAAATTACAAAGTGCTCATTCTAGAATGGGCACTCAAATAGGTGTTAAATGTCTGAAATTTGAGTGACCTGTAACCAACTTATGTGATATCAAGCTTGTAAGAATCCTGACCCTGAACAACAGTGACAATAAACTTTTACCTTAGTCATCATCTTCCTGCTGAATAAAAGGTAGCTGAAGAATTTAAAGACAATGTGTTAGATTCTCAGCTCAAAGCAATAATTCACCTTGGGGACTATTCAACTCCACATTTGGGTTGTGCTCCCTCAGCATCTTCAGACACTGCTCATACTTTGGAGAAAACTGATCTATGCCCAAGACACTCAGATCATAAGCATCAAGTAAAATGAACCGGAATTTGGGGAACGGCACAAAATGATATGCATAATAGTCCTCTGATGGTGTGGTCTCAGGGTGCTGCACGATCCGGTCTTCTAGAAACTTGCTGTTCAGTTTAGAGTTTGCTAAGTAGTTTCTACTGAAGTTATAGAATTCATGGTTTCCCCAGGTGTGGTGAACTGGGACCTTAAGCATTTGGAACGTGTTCATGACAAGTTCTAGAGACTTTTCTGACACTTTATACTGTGCATTGTAGCCATCAATGATGTCTCCCAGCTGCAGAACACAACAGGGCATGCTGCTTTCTTTATTCCAGTCTTCAATGGCACCCTGTAAGTGAACAAGACTGTGTCGGTAGTACCTCCGCCTGCTTCTCTGATAATTGTATCCATCTTCTAAATCAGCATATTGAATATCTGCTATAACTCCAAAGGAAAAAAGTGGTTCTGAACCATCAGCCGGGGAATCACGGTCCAGCTTCTCAGCCATAACCTCCAAGCAGGCTTCTAAATAGCCTAAGGAGAGAGAAAAGATAGCCAAGTTAAAATGCTACACCTTTCCAATGGTCAGAAGAAAATGAGAAAATAGGCTAGTCAAGTAGACAGCAAGGAGGGACACATGTGTGGGCTTTGGTTCTCACCCGTAACAAAGATGATAACCTCTGTCACAAAAGGGCACTATCACATTGACCATCAGGAATTCCAACTACATCAACCAAATTCAAATCTAGATTCATTTCTCACTTTCCACCCATTTTAACCATGACTGATATACATCCTCTCCCAAGTCAAAGGATGCCAAGCCTCACCCATCACACTGTACCGCCACACTGGCTCATCCACTCCACCCTCCACAGCAGACCCCACTGCCATACTCAGGTAGGCAGTCTTTTCTCTTTGTTAATGAACAGCCAGCGGAAATATGTCTCTCCTGTTTGGTATCCGAAGTGCTAAGGGAATACAATGATGATATGAAAAGAGAAGACAGTGGTTTAATGAGAAATGTCTCCAGAGGCTCAGGAATTTGGGTGTCTTGCTCCAGTTGGTGGCATATTTCGGAGACTTGGGGCAGTGCGGGGGCGGGGAGGGGGGGCGGTGCAGGCTTTCTGGAATAAGCAAGCTGCTGAGGCTTTTAGTTTAGAGCCCTGCCCCACTTACAGCTCACTCTCTGCTTCATGCTGCTGTTGAACGTATGACCTCTCAACTTCCTGTTGTGCCACCATGACCGTGTGCTATAAATCAGGCTGGCCTAGAGCTCAAAGAGATCAACCTGCCTCTGTCTCCCAAAGGTAAGTGCTACCTCAACTGGATACAAAAGATCCTTATTCCTCTGAACTATAACCCAAAATAAACTCCTCCTTCCTTAAGTTATTTGTTGTTGTTTTTTTAATCACAACAACAGAAAAGTAACAAATACAAAGAATAATTTTAAATTAAAAAAACCCAGTGCAGAGGTGGAAGAGATGCCCAAGGGTTGAGAACACTGCCTTAGGGTGCCTGGATTCACAGCACCAATGTCATTATGCTCACATCCACCTGTTTAACTCCATCTACAAGGGACCTGGCTTGCCAGGACTCTCAAGTCCATGTGTGCACAATCATGTGGAAATACATAAATAAAAAATACAAATGCTATGATATCAATGCAAGCACTATCTTTTCCATGAGCAGCTGAATTCTAATTTGAACCAGTATTCTAATTTTAGCACCACCCCGCAGATTCTAAACCAGAAAACAAAATCTTTTCATCCCACACTAATCTCCATTTAAACTCAACAAAGTCTTTCATTAGGTTATTTATACACAGAATTTGTAATGCTAAAAGAACTAAGAATACTAAATAAGAGGATGACAAACACCTCAATTTGTCTCCATTTTAGGACCAGGCCATAAGTCACCAGTGCCTGAGACTAAGCCATAGGTCACCAGTTCCAGAAACAGACCATAAAATACCCTACCCAAGGAACAGCCTGGAGATAACCATCTTATCTCAAGATGGGAGTCTGTACCTGGCAGCCTTATCTCATCCGCAGTTAAATATTCATGGCAAGGGAACGCAGCCCACTGACCACCTGGACACAAGCCAACCAGGAACTGACCCTTATAACTTCCCTGGCACGCACCAATGAGTAGTCCTCTGACCTTCAGAAGTGCACCCACACACATGTGATCACACACACAAATATTATCTTTCTTCTTAAACGTTCTAGAAGAGTGTTTTTAAAATTTTGTTCTCTTCTTCCACAGTTTTCACTTGAAAACCCTCTTAGACAGCATTTAAATATGTGTGATGGGGCAGTAGTTTCCTAAGCTCCCTGTAAGTGAAGGGCACTCTTACTGGAAAGGTGGAGAACTCAGATAAAACCTCAAGAAACACCACCTTCATCAAAGTCCACTGAAAATCTCTGGTCTAATTAGCTTCAGCTCTTTGTGATTCCAAGTACAGATGAATGGTATTAGACCAAGGACCACTCAACAACAAGTCTCTAGCGCGCATGCTCCCAAAAGCTCAAGCCCAAACTGTCCTTCCAGGTGAACCTGTTTGTTTACGTATTGAAACTGAGAACTTTGGGGGACAGAGAGTTCTGTGGCTCTCTTAGAGAAGGTTCAGTCCCAGTGATCTTATCTTCTCTCCAGAAAGCACTTGTTATTTTTGCTCTCCCAACAGTCATTTCCTGTTGTTTGTGTAACCACATCCCCAGTTTCTTCCCGGCTAGTTTCCATTCTGAGTTCACGGCTTGTGACCTCCCTTTGCTGGCTGACCACCTAGGGGTCAGGACACAGCCCAGGCTGGGTCAATAAACTTCAGCTTAGGAACGCTGAGCTTGAGCACAGCTGTGGCAGCTACTTTTGCTGAGCTGAAAACTACACGGGCAGTGACTAAGGTAAAGAACACTGTCTTGTTCTGACTCCATCTTCTGTTTATGCATGTCTCAACCCAACCCCCTTCCACAGGCAACACATACGGGACTTTCCATGCTTCTGACCATGGTCCTAATGCATTACCCAAACAATTAATGTCTGTACAGATAAACTTAAATAACTGAAAGTTGAAGAAATAAAAACTGTCATGTTGTGACTATGTTTTGCTGAAAGAGATGTTGCAATGTTACCCTATCCCTCATTTATGATGTAATTGTGGTCTGTGTGGCCTTTTGTCTCTATATTCCGGAGCTTCTGTACAGAGAGTCTTCCTGAGGTGCTACCCCACTCTTGGTCTCAGCCAAAAGAAAAAGACTCTAATTTGCCCTGATACGTGTGGTGGTCTGTAACTTTCTCATCTATCCCATAACACAGTTCTGGGAGGAATTAGCAGAGATGAAATGTAACACAGAAGGAAGCAAACATGAACAGTGAAATAAAGCGTCCTGGGAACTACTGAATAACTACACCCACTGGTCCCCGCTACAACTACCTTAGTCGCTCACTGTATCCGTCATTCAGCAGGTTTTCCACTTACACCTTCAGTGTGGGGAAACAAGTGGCTAGGTTAAGGTTTGACAACTTTCCAAAGAGAAGCAGGGAGAAGGACACAAGGGGTGCATGCTTCAGTCTGTTCTGAGTAAGAATCGAAACTGCATAGCACGGCTTTTAAAACTAAAGTCCGGGCTGGGTGTGTGCCTGCAATTCCTGGACACTGGAGGTTGAGGCAAGAGGATCAGTATTTCAAGTCTAGCCTTGGGCAAAATATACCTGAGCTCATTAAAAAAAAAAAAAAAAACTAAGGACACTGAAAGGGAGACAATAGATGTTGTTATTAACTAAATTATCTTGAATACACAGACAACCAGAGTGTTAATATTGGACACGAAGGGTCCTCCATCTCACTATGAGAAAGTTAAATTGGAATGGGGGAAGGAAGTGAAGTACAGGCAAAAGACTTACTTGAAAGGAAAAAGGATGAGGATGGGGACCAAACTGGCTAAGGGTCTGCAGCTAAGCCAAAGCAACAGGCAGAACAGGCATTCTACTGGATTCCTTGAGAGGCAGTGAGACAAGTATTCCCCCTAGTCATGAGGTAGTAGGCCTGAACTTAGGCTTCTTTTCAGGAAACAGCAATAGAGTGTGCTCAGGCTCATCTTCCCTCTGATTGCTGTGTAAGGTAAGCAGACCCTGCTGGGTCTTCCTGAATCCCTAGGCTCCTCTTCTGGAGACCCGCCTCCCCTCACCAGCTACTCTGGGTTCTGCTGGCATTTCTAACAGCCTCTCCTCAGCTACAGTCAGCTGACTCAACACAGGGCCTCTCAACGCAGATATAGGTGCCAATTCCCAGCAAGTCTTGGGTTAACTCTTGACTTTCAGAGAAAAGACTGCCCAGTATGAGGGTAGTTACATACCCTTTACCCCTTAAAGGCCCCAATACCTAACTGACCATCCCCTAATCCCTCAGAGAGATCTGTTTCCTTCTAGAATTTCTGCCTCCTGGTTTCACTGGTAGATCTGAAACCAACAGAAACCTCAGATTCCAGTGACAATGATGATGGCATTTGCAAAAATCTCTTATGTCTTCAGAGATTTCTTCTTGTACCAGACACAGATCAATAGCCATTCATCTCTGGAGATATCATAGCTTCACTCTGTACCTGCTGGTGTCTCTTCCTCGTGACAGAGTGGCAAGAAGGAGATAAGGGGAGTAAGGGATAGGTAGTCCACATAACACTGACAAGATCAGGACCATTTTTACTAGGTAACAAGTCATGAGTGAAGGCCTGAGAATCTCTCTCTTACCCTCATGAGGGTCTCTGCTCCACCTCACTCTGACCTGTTAGGAGAAAGGTAACAGTCCAGAAGGAAGGACCAGGCCACATGCAGGACAGATGGTTAGGATCTCAATGACTAAGGCTAGGCAGAGAGAACATGTAGGCAGAAGAATCACTCTGGGCTAGTTCCAGGCTGCACCTTATGATTCAGGAAAAAGACGAAAAGTGGGCCTCAAGTAGCCGGCGCTGGTGGACAGAAGCCAGAAACTCTAATCCATCTCCAGTGGAGAAACCAATAAGCCGCCAACTGACAGGGACTTTTTCAAAATATCCATCTCCACAAAATTCGACACCCCACACAAACCCGCACACTCAGAGAAAAAGTATTTCACAATGTCAGTGTCAGTAAGAGGAAGTGTAAGACTGCGTGCTTGTGATTAGGCACAGAGGCCTGGTACTATGATGAAGGAACATGCCAGGAAGTTCACTAAACTTCCAGTTTAGTTTGTCCCACATAAGCCAGCCTAAAGTCACTGACCTCATCAACTGGTGATAGAATGAAGCATCAAATGGTACTTTGTGTGCCCCCTCTCTCTTAGGAGACGTACCTACACTGTAAGAAAACCCATCTGATACCTTGGTGGCTTCTGTTCAATTAGTTCCAGATTTATGCTATACAACATGCTACCTTTGAAAGCTACTCTATGAAAGCAGGCTTAGAGGTATTATTAGCAACTAATTTAACATTTGGTTACAATTATAATTTAGTATTTTTATGCAATAGATAAAAGTGTGAAAAAGTTGTAAAACACTTTAGTAGCTGAGAAAATGAGAGCAGAACTAGTAGCAAAATCCCTGGCTAACAGAACTTAATAGATGGGTTGAATACACCATGAAAGCCAACTTTCCTTTACATGAGTTTGATAATGAACACTACAGCTGAGTACAGAACAGAGACTTTGCCTTAGCAAGAACATGTGGAGACAGAAGGAGAACAAACCTTTTGCTGCGCCTTCCTCAGAAGGAAACCGAGTTCTGACTGACAGTGATCCAAAATGCTGAGTAGAAACTTAAGGACTCTTCTGGCCTTCCTCTCACTCACCACCTCTTTCTGATTGACTCTCACACTCACATCTACAAAATCTCTTTCAAAACTCCAAATATGTGTCATACTGACTCATCCGGAAACTCTTCTACAGCACCCAAGAATCCTAGCCTCACAAGAGCAGAGGACTCGGAAGAGAGCGCGAGGCTGCTCAGGCGGCAGCAGAGCTGTGCTTCCCGGCCCGCCCCACTGGGGCTGCCACCTCTTCCGACGGCCACGAGGAGACCGAGGAGACCGTCCCTGATAAAGCGTTGCTTCAAGAACACCCCACAGTAAGATCTCATGTACCTGCAAAGCATGAGAGGAGAGAGAGACTTTCCTACCTTCTTAAAAGCAAAGCTAAGCTCCACTTACAGACCTGCCAGAGGCTGGAACCTTATTTTGTGTATTGTCTTCCTTCATTGCGTTTCTTTTAGTGCTGTTGGTGTGACTCATGCTTAACGGTTACAACTTCACACTGCTGCCTTTTCTATTCTTTAAATCTACTCAAGCATTAAAATCCTTCTTGGGGGCTAGATGGTTGGCTCAGCAGTTAAGTGTGTTTGCTGCTCATTCATGAAACACTGCATTCAGATCCTAGCACCTGCAGTGGGTGGCTCATAGCTACCTGTAACTCCATCTCCAAGGGACCCAAAGCCCTCTTCTGACATCTGAGGGCTCCACACGCACATATACACACTCATATAAAATAAATCTTTTTTTTTTTTAAAGAATCCATAGGCTGGACCAATGGCTCATAAATTAAGAGTGTTCTTGCAAAGGATCTGAGTTCAGTTCCCGGCACCCATATCAGGTGTTTCTCACAACCACCTGTGGCTCCAATCCTGGGGAATCTGTCACCTCTGGCCTCCTTGAGCACCTGCACTCATGTACGTACACACAATTAAAAGCCTTACTTAAAACAAAACAAAAAACAAATAATTCTTCTTGGAGTTTTTCCATTGTATTTTCCCACACCCTCAGTATATAATCAGGTGTATACTTCTTTAAATCCTAAACTCAAAAGTTAAGATGACAACAGTCACACATAAAAAGCCGATGGCCCTGATAGTCTGGTCAACAGCACAATGAGAACACATGCCACCATTAAAGTGCCAGAAATACACTCATGACAACTAGGGTATGTATCCTCAATCCTCCAAGACATACACACAACTGAGTCACCTTAGGATTCTGAGGTAAGTTTTAATGATTCACTAACATCATAGGTCTCAGGTACCTCAGGATAAAAAGGCCTGGTTGCTTTGGTGCTACTCTTATGATCAGGAGTGACAATCTGCTGTATGCTTTATTATTTATGTGGTTTGAAGTGGTGAGTAATGGCATCCTCTCACCTACATTCCCAAAGAATGATGACCCTGCGATCTTCAAGCTCAGAATCTCTCACATCCTATAGAGATGAGACAGTTTGAGATGGCTGATGGCTGGATGGGCAGGGTATACATCCCTGTTCAGCAAATAGTTACAGGAAACAGATCTTGAACCACCATCAAATCTTATGATTAAAGAAAAAGTCTCAGAGGGGAAGTGAGTCAGGAGACATGGGCTGGAGTCTCTTGCCACTTGAGAATCAAGATTTCCCCACTACTAATAATGTTTGCAGCTGGGTGGTGGTGGTGCATGCTTTTGATCCCAGCACTTGGGAGGCAGAGGCAGGCGGATCTCTGAGTTCAAGGCCAGCCTGGTCTATAGGGTGAGTTCCAGGACAGCCAAGGCTACACAGAGAAACCCTGTCTTGAAACTGCTCTCCCCCCAAAATAATAATGCTTGCTGTGAAGGTTGCCTACAAAGAAACAGTTCCCATTATATAGAGATTCAAATAAGAATGTTAAAATAGCAATGAACTATCTTTAAGGTCTAAGCACATAACACCATGGAGCATGGTCCTGCTCCTTTCCCACGGGTAAAACTACAGTTTTCTGGAGACTTTACAAACAAAATCTTATTTGCTATAAACCTTATTTGAACTAACCATGTCCCAAGGCTCTTGTGTGAGCCTACCCAGTGCCCCTTGGCCCGCCAGGAGCTAGACCGTAATCTAATTTCCCAGAAAAACAAAAAAAGAGAAAGAGAGATTAAAAGGAAAAATTGTTTGACAATTTTTGAGATGTACCTCCAGAAGCCACCCAAATTTTATTTATATATATATATATATACACACACACATATACTTTTTGGTGTGTACTCTCTTTCTAAGCACCTCTCTATTAATCCATGTTCTTAAATTTGTGTTAAAATCTTTTGATAAACTTCAACAATGCTTTATTTAATTTTTTAAAAAGACTTCTGCTAGCTTTGAAAACAAATTTCTTAACATTTCAGATCAACCTGAGAAGAAACAATTAAATTACAACATTACTTACTGTGGTAGGGAGCAGCACAATAGGTCAGATGAGCCAAACACGGAGAAAAACAGTATCATGCTCCAATGTAACCATCACTGAAGCAATGCTGGGATCCCCTTAGGGTTAAAAAAAAAAAAGTGCTTCAGTTAAAGGGCAGGGGATGTTGTTTTACAAAACACCACAGAGTTGGGGTTGGGAGAGAGGGGCAAAGGTTGCTGATACCCAGACATAAACAAGAGCCGGTAACAAGCTGGGGACCATTTGCCTAGCATGATAACAGCAAATAATAATAATAATAATAAAGCAAATGACCAGAAAATGAGTTAAAATTTCTCAAAGAACGAAAAATGAAGTATGTGGCTATAGCCAATTAAGCAGTCCCAGATGCTGAACAAACTTTAAAATCAGTTGTGTGTGTGTGTCTGAGAGAGAGAGAAAGAGAGAAAGAGACGGGGGGCTGAGAGAGAGCTTTTAAAGAAATGAGCCACTGGAGACTAAATGAAGGATGGGTATGACGCAGCACACACTTTTGCAGTGACTTGCTGTCAGGAGACTTGTACCATAGCTAGAAGCGCAGGCATGTTCGTCTTAAGTCTTCTTGCCACCCGGGATACTCAAAGTCTTGTTAGGATTTTTTCTAAGTCATGGATTATTTCAAAAGTCATGGACGACTTCTACTTTGGGGTCGGAGGCTTCGCGGCAGCACCTGGGCGGTTTTTAGACTGGGCAGGAGGAGGGGATCCCCAGTCTCCAGCAGCTGGGACAAGCGAACCCCGCAAGAAGACACAGGGCCACCTAGCCCCATCGTTCTGCATGCGGTGTCCAGCCCAGGATCCCGAGGCTCCCTCTCCCAGGGCCCGCTGCCCACAGCCCTCGCCACCCCTCTCCTACCGCTGGCCGCTGCACGACCCGGGGATTCCTTGACAACCTGAGTAGAAACCGCATCACCACCGAGCCAAGGGGAAAGAGCGGCCTCGCCGGCCTCCGGCGGAAGCGGAAGCTCCGGCGGAAATGGAGGGGCGGGCCGAAGGAGGCGCGGTCTCCTAAACTCATGGCGGCACTGACGCGGATGCGTTCTGCGTTCTTGCGGTCGCAGGGTCGCCAGCTCTGGCGTCTGTTCCCTCGCGGCCATGGGCTCTGGGGTCCGGCGGAGAGGCCGAGGCCAAGGGAGGCGCGCTGCTGCCTGGGGTGCCGAGCCTTCAGCGCCACGCCGCCACCGCCGGGGGCCACCGGGCCGGAGCCCAAGGGCGGCCCAGCCGGCTCGCGCCGCACCAAGCCCGGGGTGAGTGTCCACATGGAGCCTTCGGGATTCGGCGCTCTCTGCAGTCCGGTTTCTCCGCATCCCGCGAGGTCACAGCCTCAGCAACTCCCTGGCGTACGCTGAAAGGCCATGGAATTACTTTCTTCCTGATCAGGCATAGTCCCAACCTTGACAGAACTGTTTCCTGGTTAGCCCGTAATACCAGCCTTGACAGAACTTAATCTACCCTGCCCCACACACACTTCGCGCGGTCACAACCCGAAATTTTGTTCCAGAAAAAAATCAGTTCTGGGCTTTAAGGATCTCAACTTAATCACAATTTCAGAATTCAGAGCACTATTAACAGTCTCGCTGAATCCTCCTTCAGTGGTTCAGTGTACAAGCTAAAGTTGAAATAAAAATACGGACCTCTAACCCCCCTTTCCTCCCATGTTTCTTCCTTTTTTTTTTTTTTTTGTTTTTTTTTAGTTTCCTCTCGGTCCAGTTCTATCTCAAAATGAGAGAGCCTCTTCTTTGCTTGTGTTAGTAAGGTATATGGATTTGGGGAGCAGTCGAGATGTTAGGCATAGGCAGCAAACCTTTTACATCTTAAAGAGTACAAAAAAAATAACTCAGTGGTAGTTTGCAGGAAGATCCATTTTTAGGCTTCTTTTATGCCTTGCTGTTATTTTGGAAGCCAGTTGGGTAACCTCCCCAGATTTACTTATTTTTATCGTTAATAGTAACATAAACCAGTAATCAGTTGGGTTGGTTTGTTGAGGCTAGGTCTTTTATGTCTCAGGTTGGCCTAGAACTTGATATGTAGCCAAAATGACTTTGAACTTGATTCTCCTCCTTCCTGCTAAGATCACAGGTGTCCATCACCACAGCTAGTTTTATACAGTGGTTGGCATGGAACCCAGGGGCTTGGTACATGGCAAACAAGCACTCTCCCAATTAACGGAGCTCCGTCTCCAGCCCTTAATTGGTTTGTAAAATAATTTTAACATAGGTAATCTTCCCTTGGAAACTGGTGCTTTTGTAATAGATACAACTGTGTTCACAGGAACTTTCAGGATTTATCTCAAAGTAACCTGGAACATTCGATATATGTAACAATAGTTTGTGTGAATACTTACTGTGAAAACTTAGGCAATAAGTACAGCATGGTTAAATGTTTGCATCTTACTCGTCTTGTTTTAATCTCTGTCCCAGTAGCCTGTTTCTTGGAAGTCTTTAGCTTTGACTTTTGCTATTGGAGGATCTTTATGGGCTGGAATGAAGTACTTCAAGAAAGAAAAGATGGAAAGTAAGTATTATCCTTTGGGCCATCTTTTTGTTTTCAAGTTTCTTTTTAAGTATTGTGTGTATGTATGTGTAGGTGCATGCATGCCCTGGTGGAGGCCAGAAGACAACTTTTGGTTGGTTCTACTGTATTTTTCCTTATATGGTAGGTTCCTAGGATTGAGTTAAGTAATCAGGCTTTTATAGCAAGCACTTTTGACTACTGGGCATTTGGCCCACCCTGTTTTTAGATGTTTTATTTAAAATAATTTTAGATTTACAGAATAGATGTGAAGATAGTAAAGAAAACTCTGCATGTACCATTCATCTAGCTCCTCTCCTAGTGTTGACATCTTACATGGTCATGGCACAACTAAGAAGTTAAAATTGGTAGAATTAACGAGACCGATGACATTTACTTGGGTTTTACACATTTTCTATCACTGACTTTTTAGGGACAGAATCAAAAATGCCACTGTTTAATAACTGTAAATAATTTGAATGTAGGCAGTTGGAAGTCTAGAGGGTGGGTGCAAAGATGACTAAGGTGTCCAACTGTTGAAGTGCAGTTGACAGGAGACAGACATAGAATCCAAGGATTTCACCAGGTGATGTTTTTCCAGGCCAGAGGTCAGTGCAGGGGTTTGTGAAGGCCTAAGGAAGACTTAATTGTGGAATCTGAGAAGACTTCCTAGGGATCAGGCATGGAGAGCAGTGTGAGTAGGTACTACAGACCAGTTGGGGTGGCAATAATGGGTAAGAACAGACTGGCTGTGATGAGGGAAAGCCAGGAACTGCTGTGAAAACCATCTTGAAAGTTGAAGACATTAAAAAAAAATGTAGTGACTATTCTAAGGATTTTAAGATTTGTTTCAAAAGATTAAAATAACTATTGTTTAAATCAGTTATTTAGAGTCTCTTTGATGCCATTATATAAAGAGAAATATTAAAATTTGGGAATGAGAATGCACAGGCATTAGAATTTTAGCAATATAAATTCTATATTGATATGATAGAGATCACCTTTTGCCAGGACAGAATATTTTAATTGATACAATTTTCACATTTGTTTAAAGGTGTTTATTTTATGTGTTTGGGATGCCTGTGTGCTTGTATGTGAGTCATGTGAGTACCTTGTGCATGTGGAAGTTAGAAAAGAGCATTAGAGTCCCTGAAACTGTAATTGTAGGTGGTTGTGAGCTGCCATCAGCTTTGGGACTTGAACCCAGGAACTGTGCAAGAACAAATGCTCTTAACTGCTGAGTCATCTCTCCAGCTTCTTTTTCCATATTTTAACAGGCATTCGGTTTGTGCAGGTACACATGGAAATGAGTTTTTGAATGTTGAAAAGTTAGGAAGGTAGTTGACAAATGACTCTAAATGTAAGCTGCTTTTGGCTTTTGTGTGAAATTTTACCTGTAATAATAAATTTGTTTTAGCTAAATTTCTTTTAGATTTATGAAGTAAACCTAAAGTGTTCCAGAATTATCTGGTTATTTGCTGACATGGTGTCCCATATGCTGTGTAGTTCCTTCAGTATAATCAGAGCTATCAAAATTCAGAAAATTAACACTTGCGGAATCATCATTCTAAGACAGTCTCAGATTCAGCCTTGAGGTTTGATCTGTATTGCTTTTATTAAAGTTTCCAGTTCAGAACCATTCCTTGTTCCTGGTTATCTTATGTTTCTGCAGATTCTAAGTTTTTCAGGCTTCACCTGGCTCTGATGACGTTGACAACCTTGAAAATCACAGGCCAGCTTTTTGTAAATTGTTGCTCAGTCTGTACTGCCCTGATGTTTCCTCGTGATTTTGTGCAGGTCCTGCAGCCTTTTTGACAGGATTGTCGCAGAAATGATGCCGCACCAGCCATCACATTTGGTTCTGTGCATTACGATTTCTCTTTGTCCCATTATTTTTTTAAAATAAGTTATTTAACTTTATGTGCGCTAGTGTGAAGGTGTCAGATCCCTTTGAATTGGAGGTACAGACAGTTGTGAGCTGTGATGCCGGTCCTGGGAATTGAACCTGGGTTCTTTGGAAGAGCAGACAGTGCTCTTAATCAGTGAGGTATCTGTCCAGCCCCTCTTTGTCCCATTAGTGATGATGTTTGCTGTCTTAAGACATCACCAGCCTTCTCTCGTATACATTGTATGTTCTCATCACTCTGAATTTATTCACTTTCCTCAGTGTAGATTTATCATTTGCTATATATTCAGTGGGTTGTGATCTAGTTTCTTTCTTTTAATACTCAGAGTCTCTCCTGGGAGCTTATGATAGTTAGTTGTTTTTTTTGTTTGTTTGTTTGTTTGTTTTAATTGTCTCTTTGACAGAGCCTTGAGTTACCTGGGATGAGTCCAAGTGAGAAGTCCTCTAGGTCAGGCTGTCCTGTGGACATACATGAAATTAGGCATTCTCCTGATTGACCTAATTGATATGGGAAGACCCAACCTGAAAGTGGCAAGCAGCCCCATTTCCTGTTTTGGGGCCCTGTACTTTATACGAATAGAGACAGCTAGCTAAATGCTATTCGTGCCTGCACTGCTTATTGCCCTCTAGGCTGTTGGTGTGATGACTGGTGTATGCGCCTGCCTTTATGATTCCCCCAAAGGTGGGCTATTACCAAGAATTGTAAGGTAAAATCAGCCCTTTCTCATCTGAGTTTCTTGACAGAATATTTTATCACAGCATCAAAAATGGAACGAGAACAGAGTTTGTTGTTCACACAGGATCCTGGTTTCGGTAGTCTTTATGGCTTTTCTTCTGCCACTAACTCTTCTTATGCTTTGTTTCAGCTTACTTTGGCATTTCTCAACAACAAAAACAACTGTTTCCTTTTAGTCAGAGAATCCCTAAATGTTGAAACCATAAACTCACATTCCATTTTTTTCCTGTCCAAATTTTGGCTTGCTTTTCATTAGTAACACTCTCATCCCTGTTTTTTAATCTTCTGTATAAAACTAAAGTCTCGTTACTTTTGCCTTTCCTCAGGAAGCTGCCTCTAGGACTCTCAGCTTCAAGGTTCCCCACCCCCTCCCTCCCCGAACCCCTAAACAGCTTAGGACTGGATTGTTCTGGGAAAACCCTTTTGAACACTGTGTTAACAGTTCTTGCCATGTGTCATAGCATTTAATTTTCTTATTTTATGCTTATTTTTTGAATAAATTTTTTAGTGTCTTGAGAGCTTTCTTCTGTAGCTCCCCCCACCCACCACATACTGTTGCTAGTATTAACTATGCTGACTCTATATCAGACATTTCAGTGACTCTGGTTTCCATAACTTGTTTTGTTTGGGGAATCTCTTTAAGAGCTGGAGAAGCAACGGCATCGCAGCATTGGAAAGCCTTTACTAGGGGGACCATTTTCTCTCACAACTCACGATGGAGAGCCCAAAACTGACAAGGACTACCTGGGTCAATGGGTATTGATTTATTTTGGCTTCACCCATTGCCCTGATATCTGTCCAGAAGAACTAGAAAAAATGATTGAAGTCGTGGATGAAATAGGTAAGAAGGCAATCACTAATTGTACTACTTATTTAATAGTACTGTTTTTCACATTCCTGTAATGTGTTAGACAGAGTGTTTTAACTATTTGGTCTATAAGAGTTTCTATGTTCAGCTTGTTGCTTTGATACTAGGATGCCAAGTGTTAGGTCACCTCAAAAGGTCATCATGCTTCTATGTCCTTTTACTGAAGCATTCTCTTTGTGTTTGCCCAGTGACATTGTTGGTTAGATAAGGAAATCTGGCGTAATCAATTATTATTAGGAAGCATACCTCTTTAAGTTGGTTTGGTATATTCAGTCTTCATTGATAGCATACCTTATTCTTTAGGTATAGCAGGGAAACTACAGAGACTGGATTGCATAGGATATAAGCTGACTATGTGAAGTAATCTGGAGTAACAACATTTGTATACCAACAGAGCTATTTCATGGGACAAGACACTCCTCCACCTCCCTTCCAGATGATTTAATCTGTCCTCTGGTTGCCTAATTCAACCATTTTAGGAGACTTCCAAGATTATGTAAATTCTAATAAACATAATAGTGCATACGTTCTGTGACTGATTTACCCAGAGCCATGCGTTTTGTTTTACCATACCATGAATTTGCTTACAAGTATCCTTTGCGCCGTCTTTGTTGCTATAGAACCACCTTCTCCAAGTATTGCTGGGTCTCTTTTTTTTCTCTTATGGTGGCTATTGACTAACTGAAACTTTTCTTTCAGATAGTATTCCATCCCTGCCAAATTTAACTCCACTTTTCATCACCATTGACCCAGAAAGGGATACAAAAGAAGCCATCGCAACTTATGTAAAAGGTGTGTTTTACTGATAATTTGCACAAACTTCTTAACAGTTTTCAGTATCAAACCATCTGAGACTTAAGAGTGCTTTCTAAAATAGATGGGTAGTATTATCAGTGGTTTTGCAGGCAAAATGATGAAGCTCAGAGTTATAGGTTCATCTTGTTGACACAGGAGAAGCAGGTTTCCCATTCTTGGTGCTCTGCTATTTACTTGTAAAACAGGATTAGAACTTGAGCTTCATGTATTACACCTAAGTTAAGTGGGGAGCAAGGGTACATTGCTTCTCATTCTGTATCTCATTGTTCTTTTTGTTATAATGGAGAAACTTATTTCAGGAATGTGTTCAATGGTAGATTTAAGATGAGTTTTGGAGCAAATTTTGACCTCAGTCTTTATGGGTTTTTTTGTTTGTTTGTTTACTTATATATTGAGGCTGACTTTAACTGTATCGTTGGCTGGCCTTGAACTCACAGGCACCCATCTGCCTCTGCCTCCACAGTTCTGGGATTAAAAATTGCCACTATTCCCTGCCTAATTCAACCATTTTAAGAGACTTCCAAGATTATGTAAATTCTAATAAACATAATAGCGCATACGTTCTGTGACTGATTTACCCAGAGCTGTGAGTTTTGTTTTACCAAACCATGAATTTGCTTACAAGTATCCTTTGAGCCGTCTTTGTTGCTGTTGCTGTTAATTTTTTTTTTTCTACCATGCGTGGTGGTGCACACCTTTAATCTCAACACTGGGGAGCTATTAGTTTGAGTCCAGGCTGGTCTACACAATTCTGGGATAGCCAGGGCTACATAGAGAGACCCTGTCCCCAAAATCTCAGAAAAAAAAAATTTCATGCAATGTGTTTTAATCATGTACCTGCCATCCTCTCCTCTGAAGTCTTCCCTACCCATCCAATTTCAAGAGCAAAACAATTATTTAAAAAAAAAATCATACAAAATACTAAGAAGACAAAAAAAATGTTAAAACAATGAAATAAAAGTTCACAAGGAAAATGGAGTACGAGTTGTGTTGGCCGCAACTACTGGACATAGGGCCTGCTCTGGAATGTGGTTGGTGTTCCCATTAGCACGTCACTCGAAAAAACTGACTTTCCTTTTTCCGTCATCTGCAGATAGCTTTTGGCTAGGCGTGGGACTCTGTATGCATTCCCCTTCTTGTTGCTCAGATTTTGTTCGGTTTGAACAGCTCCTGGGCACCTGTGACGGTCTCTAAGTTAATCTGTGCGTCACTCCTGTTATCTTTGGAGACACTGTTGCTTGGAATCATCAGTTCCCTCTGCAGTCTCTCCACCTCCTGTTCCCTGTAGATCCTGTGCCTTGAGGGGAGGGGAAGGTGGAGACCCATATTAGAGTGAGTCCTCCAAGCCGCTCACTCCCCTGGGCCACTGGGCCAGCCCCCTCAGCTAACTTTCTTTCCATATCATGCAGTGAAACCCTGCATATGTTTGTAACTAAATCAACTTAAAATATGATTAAAATAACTGGAATATATTTCCTCCAGATCCTTAATAGTCACCAAAAGATCTAACAAATGACACAGGAGTACTTTCATTTGTTCTCTTGAGTTTTTTTTTTTTTTCTTTAAATTGTACAGAAGTGTTTGGAGACTCAGGAACAAAGTGGCACCAAAGCTGCTTTATAGTAACAGTAGGGTTTTATTTGTATATGTTTTTCTGTTGTTTTGGTTTAATTTTAAGTAAAGACTATTGTGTCTCTTTGTCTTTAATTTTCACTGTCTTTCTTTTTTTTTATATTTAGAATTTTCTCCAAAATTGGTTGGTCTGACTGGCACAAAAGAAGAGATTGATGGAGTGGCCAGAGCATACAGGGTGTATTACAGCCCTGGCCCTAAGGATGAAGATGAGGACTACATAGTAAGTAAATGCCCAGCTTTTAACGCCTGGCCTGGCCGTTCTCACACACTTTACATGCCTGAATGGCTTCCGAGATAAAGGAAAACCTGAAAGGCTGGAGAGGTGGCTCAGTGGTTAAGAGCACAGGCTGCTCTTCCAGAGAATGTGTTCAATTCCCAGCACCCACATTGTGCCTCACAGTCAGCTATAACTCCAGTTCCAGGGCATCCGTAGAGTCCTCTTTGGACTCTACAGGCACTTGCACACACCTGGTACATGTACATACATGTAGTCAAGCACTCAAACACATTTTTGTTTTAAAGTCTCGTAATAAGGAAACTAAGGTGATTGTAAATTCCTTGAGAATTTTGGATAGCTTGAAAATATGGTAGGCACATATATTTGAAAGGTGACTACTTCTTGCTACTTTATATTCTATCTTCTCCTACTCCATCTGACTTCCTTCCCTAGTTACATACAATTGCAAGGCAAATGCTTAGGCACCATTTGGGCTCTGAGGAGCACCACATGGAGTCCATGCTACTTCAGTTTTAGTTCGTCAGCATCATGTTGGTTCCCCGTGTCCTTGATGAGGGAGAAAAGTGCTCCTTTTTAGAGGCAGTTGTAAGCCTCTGGGAATCATACGTATTTCATTGAAAAGCAAGAGAAAAATAAGAATCTTCAAATAGCACCGTCTGCGAGATTTGCTGGCTGCATACTTTCATAGTTCAGTTCAATGCAGGGTTCATTAATAAGAGATGTGCCGTCTGCCCACTTTACCCTGTGGTTCTTCCATTAAGGATCGATTTACTGGTTCGTCAGCATTGTCTGGGGAGTCGTGAGCAGCTGGGCCCATCTCTGATTGGTGGTTTGATGGTGTGCACGGGGCTGAAGTTCCTTCTTAAACCAGGTGGTTTTTTCTTAGCACATTCAGAGTGGACATGGTGCTATAGCAGCAGTTCTCAGCCTGTGGTTGCTACCCCATTGGGGGCAACTGACCTTTCATAGGGGTCACTTAAGACCATTGGAAAGGACAGATATTTACATTATCATTCATAACAAGCAAAATTACAGTTATGAAGTAGCAAGGAAACCAATTTTATGTTTAGGGGTCACCACAACATGAGGAACTATATAAAAGGATCGCATCATTGGCTGACAACCACTGTGCAATAGTAATATAGATTTTTTTCTTTTTAGTTGTCATATTCAGTTTTCTATAATGTTAGTTGAGTGAAATGATTAATCATAAAAGATTTCCTTTTGGCTACAAAACTGGTTGGTCAGGTTCGGGGTGGCTAGGACTCTGAGTCACTGATTTACCATCTCTCTGTGGCCCTCTCTCGAGTGATGTGCAAAGTGTTTGTCTCCACCACCCACTGTGGTTTGTACCCTTTTCTTTCTCCTGCATGATTGTGGACGTGTTGGCTAGAGTGACTGATAAGCGAGCTCCCAGGATCTGCATGTCTCTGCTTCCCTTTAGTGCACACACAGGCGCGTGCAGCCATTCTTGGCTCTAACCTGGATGCTGGTGATTAAAACACCTGTGATTAAACACCTGTGCTCTTCCAGCAAACACTGGGACACTTGGCCATCCCTGTCCTTCTCTAGCCCATTTGAGTGTATAGCCTCCTGTGTGGCCTCGTAGCCTATTTATGGTCAAAATAAAAGTAGACCTTTGACCACATGCTTCAGTTACACGCAACATGGTACGATATTTTCCAGACCTGATGCCTCAAAGCATTGGGGAAACTTGGGATTCATGGGAGAAAGGGACAGGAGAAAAATGAGTATTTTTCCTGAAGCTGTAAGGTTGAGGAAAGTTGTCAGGCTCCGCGGCAGGTTTGTTTTGCTGCACCTGCTATGTGAGAAGAAATGGAAACGTGTACAAGTACTAAAAGAGGAAGTCCCGCAGGAGCATAGCTTTTCAGACTTTTCCCTTTAACACAGTTACAGTGTCTGGTTCGGGGTTTACCTGAGAGTGCCAACGGGAGTGAGAGGGGCTAATTGTCCAGCCATAAACAAGTTTTGTTAAATTTTATTTTATTTTATTAAAAATAAAACTTTAATTTTACAAATTTGTAACTCAGAATATTTGACATTTATTTAACTATAGGTTGTTTCCCGTTGAATGACAGCTGCTTATGGGATATTATTACCATTCTGAATCAATTACTGTTCTTTGCTCTGGTAAATTGCTACAACAAAAAATAACTTGGCACAAATGAGTTTGTTGTGGTTGTTGTTAAATTTTATAATAGTCCTTTTCTGAAGTCAAAAGGAAATTTTACAAATAAACCAAATGGCTGGTTTTATTTGGAACATTTTAGTTCAGCCAGGCATAGGTAGCACACATTGAGTTCAGGGTCAGTCTGGTATACATAACAAGTTTCAGGCCAGCTAGGGCCACATAGTGAGACCCTTGTCTTGAAAATAAAAATCAGTAAAAAATTATATTCAAATGACAAGTATTTTACTGAAACCAAAGTTTCTCTTCCTGCAGGAATGGGGGCAAGTTGTTAGTGCACGTGGTCTCACAATACTGTCAACTACCCTTTGACAATTTTCTAATTTCAGCCTTGATTGCATAGTCTACTTCAATTGGTTACCCTCGGTGTAACAAGAATTGCCCTTTCCCTGTTGTGTGTGGGTCTCCAGCGGTGCACAACCTGGAGCCAGTGGGTACATTAGCAAACCAAGCACATGTTAGGTCTTGAACTCTGTACTTGTGATGCAGGTTTTTACATATAGTTGAAATTTTTGTCTTAAAGATTAAAGTGCAGCTGTATACATCCCATGGAGGCTTCCAGGAGGTGTGGTAGGCTCTTCTTTCCCACATACTGGTCTGAGACTGTGCTTTTCGTGACTTCACTGCTGTGCAATTGCTAAGTCAGACAGCAGGGGGAGACTCTCCAGCTTCTTAGCATTGTCTGTTAGTGACTCCTTATGTCTTGAGGCCGTTAATAGATGGAAATGTTGGTTAAGATTTAAGGACTAACAAGAGGGCAGTGTTAAAGATTCATCTTGAGGAGAATGGTATTTTCATAATTTTAGACAGTAATGGTAAAGAGCAAAAGTAGACTCTTAAACAACAGATATAAATTGAACATCCAAACAGGATTTATTTAGCACAAAGCTAATCATGCATGTTATTATACACATAATGCCACATTGTTATAAAGAAAAGTTAGCTAGAAAATAGTTTGGGGAGAACACAAATGGCTTTTATATCTAAACAAAGACCATCAAATTCATAATAAAAGAAATGTGGGTTACTTTACTAATAATGCCTTTTTATTTTTAACCTGTAGTTTAACTGTGATTAGAAAGTTTGAAAATATTGTCAGAATAGGGAAAATAGGAATGTTTTGTTAAAGTGTGAACTTGAAACAACAGGTGTATCCATGCATTGTTAATGGTAATGAATCTGAGAAGTCCTCCTTGAAGAACAGTGGAGGAATATAAAGTAACCGCTTTTACCAGCACTGGTGCTACTTGGAAATTAGCTTACAGGAATCTTACAGCATTGTTGGTAAACACCAAGGACTGAAACCCAAACAGACATTTTTGAAGAGTTACTTTATGTGTCCTGATTGGAACAGTGGCTTCTGTGTTACCTGACAAGGGACTGTCATGAAGTGTCAGTTGGGACAGTGGTAGGTGGTGCTGGGTACAGACGTAGTAAACACAGAGGATTTCTCTGAGAATCCAGTTGGAACTAGTGACAGTGGTTCCCTGTGAAGAACCAACAGACTCTAGGGTCCCAAATGGAAGATTGGTGTGCATGCGGTGCCTTTGCAGGCAGTAGAGATGTGTAGAGAACATGAGGTGCCACCTCTGCAGCTGAATTGGAAACAGTGGCAATGTGATAAGAAAAGGATATGTACTTTGAAATTGGACAGATGCTAAGTCTTAATGTTAGATTTAATAGTATATATCATTTCCCCTATCCAGCATGTTTGTACTTTATAGACGATTCTGGTCTCAGGTTGAAATGACAAGTGAGGGGCTTGGCGGTGGCTCAAAGTGAGGGGCTTGGTGGTGGCTCGGTGGGTAACAGGACCTGCTGCGCAAGCACTGAGTTCTGTACTATTGGAGTGCCAACGGGAGGTTTCCGGGGCTACTAGCCTCCAGGTTTATGAGAGACCTTGTCTCAAGGGACTCAGGCAGAGAATGACAAAGGAGACCCAACATTGTCTTCTGCCCTCTCTGCATGCCTGGGTATACATACTCACACCTGTGTGTGCACATACACCACATACATTAAGGAAGAAAGGCTGTGGAATTGCTAGTGTGTTTTTCTATACTACAAACCACTAGAATTTGAAGAATTCTCGATTAGAACAGGTGTTGATTTGTCCCAACAATAACCATGTGAATATTGAAGCGTAAACACGAACAAGTTTGACAAGGGTAGAGATTTTCTTTTACTGTATGTTAGTCAGTAATTTATATTAAGAACCCTCTGAAGTAAGTCCAACATCTTCAGTTCTATTCTTAAGGAGGAAAAGTAGAGGAAAAGGAAAGGGGAGCCTGTATTATGTGTATATATGAAATTATGTGCATATATGAAATTGTCAAAGAAATTCTCTGAAGAAGGAAGCTGTGAAGAAATGAGGAGTACAGGATACAGAGAAAGGCTTGAGGGGAAAGCCAGAGTTTTAATTCTGAATCTTCTGTCAAGTGTGAGGAGAAATTCCAGGCCCTGCCTGGCTCCTACAGTAAATTCTCCACATGAAGTCAGCAGCTGTCTGGGCTCTTGATGGCATTCTTTCCTGATGGCAGGCGAGTGCTCTTTCCATTTGCTAGCTCCTTATGAATGTGTGTGTATAAAAAGGTAATAGCCTCACAGCCTTATAATGTGGGTTAGGGTATACTGAGGGGCGTTTCCAGTTCGGTATGTGTGAGGGCATTCCTATCTTTCTTCCTGTCTTGCCAAACAAGCCTGCAGCAAATTCCAAGTACTTAGGATACAGATCTGCTACTAAAATATTATGGACATTAATATCCAAAAAGAGTGATGACTAGTCTGAACTTAGGTTGGAACTGAGACATCCTAAGAGCATAGTCGAGAAGTTGATGGGTTGAAGAAGCTCCTGGAGAGTAGCTTTTGTGTCTGGTGGGGAGTTTCCAAGCAGTTTGCCTCAGAGAGCCAGTGCGGAACAGTAAATGCATATTTCCCAGGGAAGAAAAACATCTTCTAGTTTTTGTTTGAATCATAAATATTTGGATTAAATCACTAGTAGGGCTTGTATTACATGCTTCAGCTAGTGGTTGGTTTTCTGGCTTCTCTTAACAGCGTGGCAAGCTGAGTTTAAGCAGTCATGAGTGAGAGCCGGTTCTTCCTCAGAAATGAGGAGGGACACCCAGGCACTCACTGAGGGAAGTAGTTCTAACCGTTTTTGCTTCAACTCCTATGTGACAGCTCCATATGAGTGGAGAAGGGGTCAAATGAGAGACTCCTCCATATGAGTGGAGAAGGGGTCAGATGAGAGGCTCCCAGTGGAAGTGGAAGGGGTTTCGATAGCATGGCTGTTCCCCAGCACAGGCTACTTGTGGAGGCCGGTAGACAGCTCTTCTCTCAGAGCCTGAATGGGTTGAGTATATGGAGAATGCTACCAAAGGAATCCCAAGCTGACCCGCAGCAGCAGCCGTTTCTAGAACATGGCTGTGTGTGCTGCAGCTAGCGCAGGCTGGTTGTGTGGATGGTGCTTCTGTGAGCGACGCTGCGGTGCTTATTCAAGTCCTGGTGTTAACTGCTCTCCTGCAGCGTTTTTCTACTCAGTAAAATAAGACTGGATCTTCATTCTCACGTGCCTCTTCCCCTCCTTCCGCTTTACAGGTGGATCATACAATAATAATGTACTTGGTTGGACCAGATGGAGAATTTCTCGATTATTTTGGCCAAAACAAGAAGAAGGCAGAAATAGCCGGTGCCATTGCTGCACACATGAGGGCACACATGAAAAAGAGGTAGCTAGAGTGGCACCGCCAGCTGTGGGATTGTTTTGCTGGGCTTTGTCTCCGAGAGGAAGCTCTGTAATGCCATGTTCAGCATGGCCTTCAAATCCTGAGAACATCATTATACATGAGATGTTACCCTGGGGCTCAGCCAGCCCAGTCTGCCTCGAAGCTGCTGAGTCCAAAGGGCTGGGGTATGCAGAGCCAGTGGAGAACAGGTCTCCAGAACCCTCAGAGAGAGACACAGGAGCACACATCCTTAGGAACGGCACTTGCCTTCTGCCTCACCAGTGTCTAGGGCCTTGCTCATTGTGGGGCCAGACTGTACAGAAAAGAGTGTCATTTTCATAATGTTCTTGCTTTTTCTACTTGTGTGCTTGTTTGCTCATAGTCGGGATAGGCATTCAAGTTATCTTTATATTTGAAAGTAGAAATTCGGCCTTCCTTGAAAGTGAATGTCACTGGCAGGTTTACATTTCATTTCCTCATTGGATACTGCTTTGACAATTGAAAGAGAAAACTTACTGTTTGCATATAACTGTTGGTTCAGTTCTGTGTTTTGTTTTTTGAAATAACTAAATGATTTGGCTGGTTTTCAGTGATTGATCAAATAGAAATGAGGATGTTAATCAGGACTGTGATGTGTTTTTTTTTTCATGTACCAGATTACACAGTATATAAAATAAAGATGCAATCAGTTTAGAACTTGGACGAGCATGGCTTTGCTTCTGTGAAGAGTGGGTGCTTAGCACACCATTGTGGGGCAGAGGCCACAAATGGAAATGGATGGGTAAATAAGTTTTTGTTAAAATGAAAACTCCCAGGCCGGGAGCTGGCTTCTCTTGAGTCTGGGTGGGATGCAGAGACCTGGGTTTCCAGGGACAGGTGGCTGAGATCTGAGTCCACACCTGGATCAACTGTTTGATGGAGAAACAACAAGCATAATCAGCCTTTGGAGGACTTGTCAGCAGCTTTTTCAGGAAATGCTGTTGGGCTGAGCGTGGTGGCACACACAATTAGTCCCAGCACTCAGAATGCAGAGGCAGGTGCTTCTCTGAGTTTGGGGCCAGCCAAGCTACCTAATGAAACCTTGTTTGCAAAACAAGAAAAAAAGAAAATGTCTGAGTAATGGCTTTGTTTCTGAATTAAACTTTCATGATACCTGGGTTTGGCTGTCATCTTTTCAACTTGAACTTTTCCAGTAAATCCAAAGATGCTACAAATAAACCTTGCTAGAAAGCATGCTTTCCAGATACCAGTTAGCTTTATACGCATATGATGCAGGCTTATTTCTGGTTTTTAACTTCTTCATACATACATTAAACCTAATATAGGTACTTAAGTGATTATGAAAGAAAACTGTATACCTGTTGTAGGTCAAATCATGTCATTCACAATGTATATGTCCGTCCCAGAATCATTCCCTTCACAGTGAGACCGGTTGGAGGTAATTAGGTTTAAATGAAGCTGTTGGGTTGGGCCTCCTGAAAGCAGTTAACACTGGTGTCCTTAAACCTGTAGGAAGTTAGGACATGTAGAACAGAGGTCCTAATGAACAGGTTTCCTTCTCCAGCTCCAGGGTGGTTAACCTGGAGACAAGTTTTGCTCAAAAGCTGGCATGTTCATTCTATAAGCACCTACCTGTACATTCTTACTTAGGAGTGAGCAAAGTTATTTTCACAGATAGGCTATAAACAGGTCAACATTCTGAGTGCTGTCATAGTGCTTTGAAGAAGGTAAGAGGGAAGAGGTGGGTAAGATGGATGTGTGTGACAGGAGGGATGGTTTGAATGTGGTTGTTCCCTCTGAAGCCCATGCTAGAATTCAGTCCTCTATAAAACAGTGATGTGGAAGCTTTAAGACATGAAGGGCTAGGCCTCTGCCATCATGATTAGAGCATCCTGTTGGTGAGATAAGTGGATAATAGGTTAATGGAATGTTGGATAATAAATCTGCAGTAGAACCAATTTGGACTCTTCATTAGCCTTGCTTTACCATGCAGTCCAGCACTGCCACAGACCTTTGCTAGCAAGAAGCCCATCACCAGATTTGACCCTTGACCCAAACTGATATCTGAAAAAAACCTATTGTTAACAACCTAATGTGTGATGTTTTTATTTTCTATAAAAAATGGATTTAAGCAGGTCTCCATCACGTGGTAATTACTGGGTGAGCGTTGTATCTAGGAGAATCTTGGAAGAAGCCATAGCAAGCCTTTGGCACCAATACCAGGGCTTACCATGTGGAACCCAGTGTGACAGTAGTGAGTCATGTATACCTACAGGAATAAGGGCAGGGACCAGCAGGTTGCCACAGACTGCAGGACCTGGGTTTAAGTAAGGGACTTTGGTCTTGCTGTATGTGCTGGAGAGGGCTCAGGGTGCTGGAAGTTCACCAAGAGCCTGGCCTGACATCTCAAGGGACGCTCTGGAATTGCTGTTCTGGTGACTTGGAAGTCTGAGGACATGAACATGTCACCATTAAATTGGCAGCTTGCACGTTCTCCCTTTTTATATTGTGGAAATTTTATGAAATAGTCAAAGAGCAGAATAGTTGAGTGAACTTCGTACATCCATCAACAACCTTTGGCTCTTAGCAGCAGCGGAACTAATTGTGTATACACTTCACCTGCTCAACCATAGCGCAGTCCCAGTGTGTATTTCTAAAAGAGACCAAACAACGTGCCCATATTGCCATGCCATATGGGCACTATTTGAGGTTTGGGGGCGATAGGGGGATTGTGGATGTTAGTGTCCTGTCATGACAGAATAACCTAGGGATGGGGGAACTTAGAAAATTTTGGTTTGGTGATGTAAGGCTTTAGGAGTTTACAGTCTAGTGACTCCATTGCTTGGGAGTATGGAGAGTCTGAACATCGTGACAGGGTGAGCATGGTTCACCTCACGACCAGGCAGCTAAGAGGCAGAGGGCAAGGTTTCAGTGTCCCCTTTGTCATAGTTCCCTTATCAGCTTGATACACCTGGGAAGAAAGGCAACCTCACTTGAAGCGTTGTCCCGGCAGCTTGGCCTATGCATGGATCTGCTTGCTGATGGATGTGGAAGGGCCCGGCCCACTGTGGTGACATCCCTAGGCTGGTAGGACTGGGCTTTATTAAAAGACCTAGCTGAGCAAGCCAATAAGCAGCATTCCTCCATGGTCTTCGCTTCTGTTCCTGCCTCCAGGTTCTCACCTTGGTTTCCGCTGTGATGACTGCAACCTGTAAGAAAAAATGCTTTCCTCTCTAGGTTGTTTTTGGTCACAGTAATGAAGAAGCAAACTAATGCATCCCTCAGAGGATGTCATTCCTGGTGACACTGGCTGGCGACAAAATGTTATCACATAGACCTTTAGAGACATGTAAGATCCAATAGCCAGTTAATGTCATGAACTATCCAGTTAGTGCTAGCTCAGGGTTACACATTGGTCCTTTGATTCCCGGGAACTGTGACACTCCATATGATACGGTAACCGTGCACATTGCACTGAAGTCAAGGAAGATGCAAGTACAGTAGTGTCCAGGATGGCCTCAAGCAAAAGCAACAACCTACTTGTCAGGATGTTCATTTGTCAAACCGGGATTGCTCTAGGACGTAGTCGTCTGGGAGCACAACCAGAAGAGTGCTCAGCTCCAGCAGGGCCTGGGGTGGTTGGCAGGGGTTGAAGCAGACACAAGGCCTCCTCCAGGGTGAGGGAAGTATTGTGTGGCTTGAGCTACGTGGTGGCTTACCTACCTGAAAGGTTAAGGTTTTATGCTGCTACTGTCTGTAATCTACACCTTCAAAACACCGGAAGAAGAGTTCCTTTAAATGGCCCTGAAAGAAAGCATGTCTGGAACACAAGTAAGGCTTCAACTCTTACCAGCAGCATAACAGAATGACATTAACTAATGCAAGAGCAAGCTACCCTAGGTAAGAGAGGGACAAAGAGAGTGTGCAGAAGGCAGAGAATGGTCAGACAGGATTCAGTACCATTGGGGAGGCGGGATCTGACCATTCCTATTTCATGGCTCAGAAAAATCAGTGGCTCCAGAGACTCTTCCAACCCACCTTATGCAGGAGGATAGCAACTAGAGCTGGCATGGCACTGAGAGGCAGTGAGTTTGCTCAGGCCTCTGGGAGCTTCAGGGAAGAACGTGGGGAACGAAACAGCAGGCATGTTCCTTGTTGGCTGCTAAAAGAGAACAGCAGCTGCTCAGCGTCAGCAGCGAGACTACTCCAATGATCCTTGTGCCCCATTAAGTCCCTTTTTATGGAGTGAGCTGGAGACACTACCCTTACAGCCCAGCCATCTGAAGTATTCCTGGGTGGGCCTGCACTTCGCAGCCCATTATCCATTTTCCATGCAAGGATGATGTGAAGAGCCCAGGTGGCAGGAGAGAGACAGCCTTGCCCTCTGCCTCTGCTGGCTGCTGGCTCCTGGGGTGGTCTTCAGGCTGCCCTGTCACTGAAGTATTGGTGCATCACTGCAGTGTAGGGAGGAAGGCCCATGTAGGTCCTTCGGGGTCTGTAGAAAAGCTAAGAAGACTTTGGTGGACATCCAAATGCAAACTGTAACATGGTATTTTATTATGTGGTCAATGGAATGTACATACTTTTGCATGGTCTTATATGTGTTTACTCTTTCTATCTATAAAAATGTAAATGTATAGGCAGCCTAATATTTTTCACCCACACTGCTGTGCTATGATCCTGACTTTGGGGGGGTGAATGTTTTGGAGTTCTTGAGCACCCAGCTTTAGGTTCAATTTATACAATGCTCTCAGTTCCTCCCTTCTTGGTCTCTGTCTAGAGCTTCTGCGCAAGCCTCTTTTTTTTTTTTTTTTTTTTTTTACAACCATAAAACCCCAAAATGCACTTACAGCATGACAGCAAAGGCAAAAAGCATAAAGTAAGTCATCTCCAGGCTTGATCAAAAACATATAAATAATTACACTAAAGGATGAGAAATGTTTATGGGTCTCTAAAGAAATTACATATGGATAACTTTAGAGAAAGCCAGGCATTGTTTCCAAATACATTGTTCCCAAAAGAAGACTAACAGGTAAATGATAGATGAAAAGCATAATGTTACTAGTGATCAATAATGAAAGGTAAAACTGGGATTTTTCCTCAGGTTCATAAGACTAAAAAGGATGTTAATGTATTAATGATGCCTCTTTCATAGAACTGGTAAAGAAACCGTGGAGATTCTGGATGGTGATTTCACAGTACATAATCTGCTGTTCTTTGTCCATAGAAATAACTGGAGTGAGTAGAAACATTTGCTTACTGAAACTTTTTTTTAATTAAAAATGAAAATTAGTATGAAATGCCAAACTACCTTGGTTCTTAACTACAGCTGATAAACAGTGGTGCATTCATAAGCGGAAAACCACAGGATCATTAAAACAGAGCTGTGGGGTTGTGAGCATTTCTTAGTGGGAAAGCACTTGGCTGGCATCTGTAAGAGCCTGGTTTGATCCCCAGGACCACAAAATAACTACATTTAACTAAGTTTAAAAGTGCAGTTGTTGATTAATGTTTAAGGATTTGAAAAGATACCCAGTAAGCCACAAAAGCTTGATCTCGTTTTTTTTTGTACACACCAACATGTCAACAGTTGTTCCAACAATGAAAGTACATTCATGAATTTTTTATCTTCTTATTTTTGATCATCTGTTTTCTTAGTTTTTCCACATGAATATATATGATGTTTATAAGAATGGTAGTATTATGTAAAAAGACTGTGTCATTGGGCAGAAAAGAGGCTGCATGGGCAAGAGCCCTTGCTGTAAATCATTAAGACCTGAATTCAAATCCCCAGCACCCAGCAGCTAGCTGGGGCTTGCTGCATGCCAGCCTTATTCTAGATTCAGGGAAAAATTTGTCTCAAGGGAATAAGACAGAAGAGGAAGAGCAGGACACCAGTGTCCTGGTTCTTACATGTATACAGGAGTGCACAGATCTTGCACACACACATACATGTATATCACAGGTGCCCACATGGAAAAAGAAGGAAGATGCAATTTTTGACAACAAAAAAAATTACTATGAAAAATGGTCAAGTCTAGTGAAGACAAATAGTTGATCTTCATGTTGACTTGAGTCACATTTTAGTCACTTTCAACATTAGGGTGCTAAGAGGGATTGTGATGTTAAGAGCAGGAGAGACACCATGTGCTGCGATCCACTAGTGATGTCTGTGGGGGTTGTAGGAAGCAGTAGTAACCATCTTGATCTAAATTCCCATCAGACATGAGAGAGCGGTGCTGGATTTAAGGTTGCTCTGTGTGCTTAGTTGCTTTTGACTGGAGGGAGGCATAACATGACTTGGGTTTCTCATGCACAGCCTGGGAGACCCCAGGGAGAAATGCCTTTGTTGACAGGCTGTCATGTCACCCCAGAGAATGCCATATACACTGAGAGACAGCCCTTCCCCTCAACACACGTACAGATTGGTGTGTCTCTTAAGGTTGCTTAAGGTTTATAGTGATTTTGTTTACCTCTCCTTTTCATTTTACATAGAAACTAAAGTCAAGACACTTAGCAAGTTTAAACTTTACAGGGGGAATTAGTTTCTCACATAATCCAAGAATATTCTGTCAGTGTTGAGGCACTGGGGCAGCTCCATATGCCATGATCACCAAGCACCTCCCCATAGCCCCTTTCCCCTCCACAACAAACACGCCCTGCTGAGTCATAGCTTCCCATCAATTAAGTGGGGATATGGCCACCTGCTGTCCCTGTTCCCTGGGATTAAGGCAAGGCTCAAAGAAGATCAGTAACAAATGAGGAAAGCATTGGCATCACACACACAAGATTGCTAAGGCCGTTGACATGTGAAAGTTCCTAAAATAGAAAAAAAAAATACTTGAGAGAAAAAGTGAGCTTGAGAGAAAAAATGAAAATGAGAACTATGAGTGACCAGCAAACACAAGACACCCAGCTTCACAGGGAAGCAACACCCACGATACCTCAACAATACAGTTGCCCAAACAAAACCTCAACAGTGACAACAAGCGTGCTAGCATGGAGAGGGGAATCTCACAAGAAGCACAGGCGACCAAGGACTGTGAGGGCAGGAGAGTTAGTCTCTTCCCAGAGATGAGCCCCTTAATTGGATACCCGGTGCAAAGTGGTCAGCCTTGAAATCATATACACACACACAACACCAAACGAACTCAGCATATGGTATTTATATATTTATACACTATAAATGTAACAACAATGAAGAAAAAGATGTCATCAGTTTGAGATAAAGTGAGAGCAGACTTTATGGGAGGGATCAAAGGGAGGAAAGGGCATGGCGAAAGTGATGTAAATTGGATTTTAACTTCAATTTTAAATAAAATCTTTTTGAAAAAAAAATAAAAGACTCAAATAAAATCTGAGAGATGTTTCCTCTTCACAGAGACTGAGCCATTTCCAGGTTTTCCTTGGTGCAGTTTGATGTTTGGATGCAGCCTTTGCTCCTCACACCCCTCAGTCTTGCTCTGAACTCAAGGTGGGAGACCCCTGACATTCCATCTCAGGAGGATGGAAGAAAGAGCGCCGCCTACAGGCGGCTCCTGTGTATGGCGGCCTCTGCCAGGTAGCCAGTCTCCCCCCCTGATACCTTCTACTGCTGTCCACGCGCTGGGGCCTCCAGATTCTTGGAGGTGCTCTGTAAAGCCCTGCCCCCACCTGAGAAAGTTTCTCATCATGTGCTCTGGCTTACACCAGAAAGGGCAAACCAAGAGGTGAATGTGACAAACATCGATTATAAATTATGCAATTCATACGTTTTTTTGGTCTCTACAAAGGGAAGACAGAGTTCAGCGTAGTCCCGAGAGGGGTCTCCCTACCCCTGGCTCCATCAGTGCCACCTTTGCCCATGTATCTGTTGACACAAATGCAAAACTGAAGTCCATCGCTTCCTGATAGAAATCCTCTTATTCAAGATGGGAAGCAGTAGAGCGAACATAACCCTTCTCCATCCTTCCCACCTTGTTTTGAATTCTACTCTTACCTGAAACTAGGAAGCGCAAATCCCCTTTCAGTGGCATCTCAGTGCCCCAAGCCTGCATGTAGATCCAACCTGGCCTTGGATTCTGTTCATTAGGGTTCCTAAGGTATTTTCTTACATGACAACTCTTAAGACACAGACTCACATCAGATCCACCCTTATCAGGAATTTATAATAATCCCACAGCACAGATTGGTTACCTCATAACCAATCTGTCTCAATTGAGGTAGATTCAAAAGGGCCTTTGCTTTTGTTCTCTAGAAACAAATGGTACTGGGTCCTATAGGTGTCTCGTGCCCCTTGCTGTGATCATTTTGTTGCCACATTACTTCTCTTGCCCACAACCCCACTGGTTCCTACACACCTATTTTTGCATTCTCAAAAGCACCAAATATCAAGATCTCATTTCTTGTGATCTAATGCTATGATAAGTATGTTTTGAGAGCATTCCCCAAAGACTCATGTTCTAAAAACTTGGACTCTGGTGTAGT
>CM053757.1:52341034-52417997 GCA_028658305.1 Pachyuromys duprasi
CCAGGGGAGGGCATTGCAGCCAGCCCTGAGGAGACAGGATAAGCTGGGGTTGGATAGAAGGGGAGGAGGTCCTCCACTGTTGGTGGACTTGGAGGGGGCAGGGAGGAGGGAGATGAGGGAGGGAGTGGGAGGGTAGGAGGGAATGAGGGAGGGGGCTACGCCTGGGATTCAAAGTACCTAACCTGTGATTGATATAAAAATAAATAAATTAAAAAAATAAAGTATTATATGCCAAAAAAAAGAATCATAATGTAAATATCTGCAATGCAGTATATCTGATATGCGACCCTGGTCAAAGGGTCATTTGACCCCCAAAAGGGTGGCAATCTTCAGGTTGAGAACCACTGTATTAGGTCATACTCACTCTCTTCTGCCAAGGGACTCCATGCCCCCAACCACAAGAGCCCCATCAATCATCTCAGTCCAATGCAGACTTGTGACTTGTGATGGTAGCTGTCATCTCCTCTGAGTCAGCTGAATGTCACAAACCCGACAGACATCCTCCCTTCCAGTCCTTTCCTTCTGTTTTACCAATGTGTGACACCGTGTCCTCAAGCGGTCACCTTTCGGCACCCACTGTCTCCGATAGATTAAGACTTGACATTTCCCAGAAGCTCCTTCTGGTTAATTTTGCAGGTATCCTGGCTTGTGCTGTAATCTCTGCATCATCTGTCTCGGATCTCTTCTCATCCAGTTGATGAGGCGCTTCATAGCCTGGCTCCCACATTCTAATTCTGACATGGTTATTTGCTGCCTGCAAAGCCCAACCTGGCTTCTTTTCCTTCCCCTTGCTTTGTCTTTGTCTTCAGTAATCAAAGTTCATACTAGTGTCTCCCACATAGTATTTACATACTAGTGTGTGAACTGTGCTTTCAAAATCTTCTGAGTGGTATCCAAAAGAGACTGAAAATGCTAGTAATTTTTAACCGTGCATTCATCATAGTGAGTATTTATAATAGGTTACACGATGAAAATCTGACAGATTAACCTTTATTCCATTATCAGAATAGGGAAGCTTTTTAAGACTATGTTTTCAATGTAGTAATTTTTAGAATAGGCAACGTGTAGGCCAGTTCAAAAGTTATAAAAAGGTAAACCATGTCCCTCCTCCATCTCTTCAGCCATGTGCTTCTCCTTCCAAAAGAAAGGAAAATTCTGGGGGTTCAGTAGCTGTTTATTGCCTAAATGAAGAGAAGAAGGAGAAGAGGAGGAAAAGGAGAAGAGGAAGAAGAGGAAGAGAGAGGGAGAGGAGAGGAAGGAGGAGGAAAAATGAGGAAGAGGGGCAGAAGAACAGAGAAATATGGCCAGGCATCTACTGTGTTGCCTTTGTATATGGGAGATCATTTGTGACGTTTTGAAGTTACCTGTACATTGCAACTGCTTAAATAATAGAAGCAAAACAAGGGGAGCCTGCATGATGGCTTGAACTGAAGAAGAGCTTTGGCCTCTTTTTGCTTGAACTCCTGGGCTCAAGGCCCTTACCCTTCGCATTACAACCAGTAAATGATTTTGGCTCAGAATAATGGAGTCCCTCATTTCCAGCAACACCTAATCTCCCACACACAGTGGGACATGGAGAAGGCACTTGATCCAGGAGGCATGTGCTCACTGAAGCTGACTCCATGCTCTGGCACACAGTGGTCCTGGGAATGCTGCTGTGAGCCTGGAAGCCCCAGCGTCCGCACTGTGGGTTCAGACATCAAACAGGAGGCAGATAGCCAGGGAGGAAGCTAGGCATGAAGGGCGGCTGGGGAGCACCTGGCCTCCCAGGCCTGCCTGCATTCCTGAGACACAGTCCATTTTTTTTCCAGCTCCTAAAGGATAACTGAAGCCCTGGGCTCCGGCTGTGGGGATTAGCTCTGCCTGTGTGATGGGTCAGAGAACAAGGGTTCCTCTGTTCCCCAGAGATGTCTAATAATACACTATATGTCATCTGTCCCCTGTTTGTCAGAGGAAGAATTCCATGCCAAAAGAGCATCCAGTTTGCCTCTTCTGGTGGCAAGAAATTCTCATCTCTAAGTTGTTCTTTTTAGAAACACAGACACGTTAAAATATACGATCTGATCTCTTTCCCTCTCTGCAATTCAGTAAACACATATTTAGAATAATCTACTTAAGCTTGCCACTTAGAAGGGTAGCCATCTCATACCATCATGCATTCAAGTAGAGAGAAGACAGTCTAAATTTGACAAACATTGGTGTGCCAAATACTTGAGTACCCTACGGAATGCACCTAACTAGTCTGTGAGATGCACATATCACTCTCATTACACAGATGGGAGAACAGGTCCCTGAAGCACAACGCCCTTTCCTATGGTTTAGGCATGGGTTACTGTAATATATGATTCTCGACCCCATGTTCTTTCTTCAGCAAGCCATGCCCTCCAATACTCTGAACACTTCTTCCCCTTTCTACAGATGGATTCCCAAAGGACCAGCCTCTCGGTTCCTTACACACACTCTTTAGTCTGCTTTCTGGGCCGTGGTTACTGCTGTCATTCATGTTCCTCAGAATTTCTGGAGAACTGTCCTCTGTCTCCGATGCTGCTCTCTTCACAGCCCCTGGGACCTCCCTCTGTCTCTCCCCTGCCTTCAGTTCCTTACATGTAAGCATGTTAAGAAAGTGACTGGAGGCGCCCATCTCTCCACCTGCATACACCAATGTCGAAGACATAGCCACTGCCTCTTGCGCTGTCCTTGGGGGTCTGTTAACGTCTGCTCCCTAGGTGATGCCTAGTCCTCCTGTGTCTGTCTTGCTTGTGTCTTCCTGGGATCTGAACAGAAGATAGTATGGATGCTTGGGGCAACGTGTCACTGCACAAGACGTTCAGAGCCAGGAGAACATACTTTTTGTCAGGTGATGGATGGACACTTCAGGACTACAAGAAAGATGGACATTTCAGTCCAAACTGGAGCAAGAGGAGCAATGAGAAGATGTGATTTCACATTGGGCTGATGGGTAGCGTAAGGCCTAGTGAGCCTTAGCAAATCCCAGTCACTTCCCTTGCATGGCCTCTCTGATCTGAAATTGCCTAAATGTTGCAAGTGAGTATGTGAAGGCTCTATGACTCATCACCCACAACATGGTTTATGTTGAGGAAAGACTATCCTCTGATCCTACTTATCTTCTTGAAGTGCCTTAGGTGGGAAAGAACATATAGAGGGTGTTTAATAATTGCTCCTTATAAAGACTTTGGTTCTGCTTTCTCCCTTCTTCGTCCATCAGTGTATGGGTAGGCTTGGAGGGGCCGGTCCTTATTCTCAAGTGGAATATATTGGCATGTAGTTCTCAATTAAATAAACTACTATGGGTGCACCATACAACTCAGACACTAGTCCCAAAGTTCAGGTTAGGAAACAAACAGTGGAATGGAAATGGACAAAAACTTCAAAAATATACCTTAGTTCTTTTCTTAAGGCTTAATTTTTCAGTCCTGATTTAGAAGTGACAACATCTGTTAGACAATACCCATCCTCCCTTTCTCTTCAGGCTACCATCATCCCCCTCATTCCCCATCTAGGCTGGCAGCTGGTCTTTCCTAATTGGTAATATGTCTTGATAACCACAGGCCCCTAAGCAGCTGTCACTGTGAGCATGGGCTGGTGGCATAGCTCCCTGTCATTAACTTGCTTGTTGGTCCTACTAGTGCTTAGGAAAGGATTTAGTTAATCATGATAGTAATGAGACAGAAAGCAACGACAGAAGGGAGCGAGACCGAGAAGGAGGAAAAACAAACAAACAAACAAAAGCCCTATAATTCACAGCACAAGTTTTACAGTCAAGCTGCCCTGCCACAACTTTGGGTTGTGGTAAGTCTGACTCATAATTCCACAGGGATTCCAACAGGTTCAATCCTGTTTTGTTCCTTTTCTTATTGATGAGAGTTCTAAGCAAGTAGCCCAACTGAGTGTTCCCCTTTCCCAAGTGGTAGGGGCTCCTGCTGGTTTCCAGGGTGGAATGGCCTTCAGAATGGAGTCAGGCAGGGCCCCTAAAGCAAAGGCAATCCCATTGCGCCAGGTGAAGAAGCAACAGCCCCGAGTTCAGAGCAAGGCATCTCAAATTCCTAGCTTTCTACAGTTGGAAAAATGGTTTCGGACCCTGCTCATTTCTATATATACTTTTCCCTTGGCAATGACAAAAAATATGTGTGGAGGGGGCCAGTTCTCAGCTTGTGGTGTCACTCATCTTCCTTCCAAATATAGAGAAAGAATGAGCCCAGGGGGTTAGTGGTGGCCTATAAAAGCCCAGGGGGCTGGCTGCTCCTCTGTGGCTCACTCCATCGTGGTCGGAGGTAAGCGACAGCACTTTCCTCGTATCTCTTTTGGCCTCTGCTGCTTCCACTCCTGGCTTGGCCACTGCTCTGGGCTTGGCCCTCCCTGGCTTTGTCACAGAAGGTGGTCCTTATTTCTCTTCTCTCAGTGTTCTCAAAGAACACGTGAGGAGTGAGCTGGGAGAGTCCAGCTGCCTGCTGCCTCTAGCGGGTCATCCAAGCTGGGGTCCTGCACACTCTTCCTCTCTTTCCTCCCTCTGTTTGGAAAGGATCCTGCTGGATCCTGTCTACTGTGGCTTGATGTTCTCCTGTTGCCTCTTTGATAGACAATGTGGGCAAAGGACTCTGCATTCCCTACCTGGATTCTGTACCTGTTGGGTGATTAATCACCTCAAGACCATATGCTATGGCTCACCGGGTTTAAATTAACCAATCTCAGGCTGTCTCTGATTGCAGATAACCAGGAGGCCGGACCTTACCTGCTAACAGCTTTCATTGATAGGGACACAGTCCATTTAGAATCCTTGCCCTGTTCACAATGAAGGATCTTGCAGTCTGAAGAAAATGTCAGAGTGAGCTGGGAGAGCCAGCTAGACAATTGGTAGCTCTGCTAGCTGTAGGCCATGACCTGTCTGCTCTTCTCGAGTGCCTCGGGGCTGAGCCTCTTTACATGAGTTTAGTCCTTCGTGTGTGTATTAGCTGAGTCTCACCAAGGTCTGCCTCAACACAGAAGCAGACATCACAGCGACTCTGAGCTTCTCTCTGTGCGTGCGCTTGCAGGTCCCATAGCTACACAGCTGCTGCTGCTCTCTGCTGTCCTGCGGGCGTGACTCAGGTGAGAATCAGGCCACATCTCTGGGCTTCAAGAAGTCTTCAGGTATCACCCAGTGCTCCCTAATGCCTGTGTCCCTGAGGAGTTAGCTTAAACACAAAAGAATAGGCTTCAGGGAGGGAGAAGGAGCTTTCCTCCACAAGGCTGCAGCCAGATGCTCCCATCTATTCTGTGTAACATTGTTTTTTGTTTTTGTTTGTTTGTTGGTTTTTTTTTTTTGAGACAGGGTCTCAGTATGTAGCCCTGGATAGCCTAGAACTTGCTGGGTAGACCAGGCTGACTTCACACTCACAGAGATCCATCTGCCTCTGCCTCCTGTGGGCTGGAGTTAAAGGCATGTGCCGCCCTGCCTGACCTTCTGTCTATTCTTAGCAGGGGAGGACAAAGCCATCTCAATTCAAAATAGTTCAAAACTGCCTCTGCCATTTGCTGTTTAGAATTCTCAATTTGAGGAATGCCTTTACTTATTTTTTTCATGGTATTTAATTTTGAATGCTCTGTACCTTCGCTTCTCAGAAGACAAAAACAAAGTGTCAAAAGTGACATTTCAAAAGCCCCGTCCCCCTCAGGTTGGAAGAATTGAGACACTTGGATTACATTCTATTTAAGCCCCTGGCATACAGTAACAATGCAACAGCTATGAGCTGATTACATTTTCCCAGTGCTGAATCCTTGTATGGAGCTCCCCTGGGCATGAAACAGCCTGGATCTCCTTGACCCAGTCTGAGAGGCTTCCATTGACGGCAGGATGGCAGGTTTCGATGGGCAGCTGTAGGCTGCCCAGCCCAGGGAGCAGCTGGACTGATTAGTGGGTTTCTGTTGCAGCTGACACCATGAGTAGCGACACTGAGATGGAAGTGTTTGGCATAGCCGCACCTTTCCTCCGCAAGTCGGAAAAGGAGAGGATCGAGGCTCAGAACCAGCCCTTCGATGCCAAAACCTATTGCTTTGTGGTTGACTCAAAGGAAGAATATGCCAAGGGGAAAATTAAGAGCAGCCAGGATGGGAAAGTCACGGTGGAGACTGAAGACAACAGGGTAAGGCATTCTCTCTCTCTCTCTCTCTCTCTCTCTCTCTCTCTCTCTCTCTCTCTCCCTCCCTCCCTCCCTCTCTTCCCCCAGTAGCCCCAGCTCCTCACATTGTTTTCACAAGCATCTACCCCTCCTTCTCCCACTTCCGGAGCCAGAGCCTGGGTCTGGTATTCAACATCGGAAATGGCACTAGGCATCCCAGACACTGGGAGAAAGCAGAAGGCTTTTGATTTTCAGCTGGGAAAGCAGGGTGGGATGGGACCCCTGGTGGCTGACCAAAGCATTTAGTTTTTGGATGTATTTTATCACTGTTCACCTTGTTCTGGGCCAGAGAACCACCTTCACTGTCTCACCGTGGTGGGTTTGTGTGTGTCTTTGGAACACCCACCTTTCCTAGGTTCCCCCAGTTCTGTCAGTGGTCATCTAACCCAGGAAGGAAGGGTGATGTGTTAAGGGATGCTCGAGGGCCATAAGGTCAGTATCAAGAATCAGGCTTTCTGTATCTGGGCACGGATGGACAACTGAATCTACTCTATTCTGTGAAAAGAAGAGAGGAATTCGAGACTTTAGAAAATTGAGAATCTGGAAATGTTACAAGGAAGAAAACAAAAGGGCTCTGGGTGTGACTCAATGACAGAACACTGGCCCAGCACTCGGGATGTCCTGCATTCAGTCACCCTGTGGGTGAGGGTGGGTGTGATGGAGGCAGAAGCTGAGACTGGGACAGAGAAGAGACAAAGAAAATGGAGCCATTCAGTGGAGCAGGGAGGAAAAGGGCAGCGCTCGTGTGGAGTGTCCCAGAAGGAAACAATCCCATCTCTCCATATTTCAGATTAAAAAACAACAACAACAGCAACAACAACAACAAAACTGAGAATGAGCTTCCAGAGCAGGATAGGAGGCAGAAGCTAGACTCCTAGAAGCATGGTCTAGGGAGAACATGCCTGAGAGGCAGGAGTGCCCATGGCCCCTGGTGGTTTAAGGGAGGCAGGGAAAACGGACGCTTTGTAGCCCGCACTGCTCAGGCTATTTTCAGAGCCACTCCTAAAGATAAAGGAGGGCAGCGCAGGCAGCCCCATCTACAGGGCCTCAGGCCCTCCACAGAGGAAAGCCCTGGGGATTGGTGGAGGAAATCTAGAGCCCTAGGGACATTGCAGAAAGGGAAAGATGGGCCAGTGGCTCTTCCTCAAGAGCAGGGAAGGTGGTAAAGGAATCAGGATAGGGCACCCAGGGTGGGGGTAGGGGGTGTTTCTCAGGGATAGACAACTATTTCTACAGGGCAGAGATGTTGGCAGACTCTGTGGGCACCAGCCCAGGGGTACAGTGCCTCTTGGCTTGTTTTCTGTTGTCCCTGGTCAGGCCTGTGCAGACACACCCTTTGCTGTGAGCAGATAAAACACTGACAACCAACGCCCACAGCCAAACAGCTTCCTTTGGCTCCTGTTCTGTGTCAGGGGCCCCCATTTAGTCCTCCTAAGTCCCCTTTCATTACATTTGTCACCATCCCCCAAACCCAGGCTTATGAGACAGAGAGCGAGCGAGAGAGAGAGAGAGAGGGAGAGAGAGAGAGAGATCGGTCGGTCCTGAGTGGTGGGAAGACCATCTGCTTCACCACCACTGCATGTTATAGTAACCTTGCTCTCCCTCACTATCATCCAGGCATTTCTTCTGCTCCCCCGGATTGCAGTCTCTCCCAGGATACCAGGCACCCCCATTGGGTAAACCTCATGACTCTTCCCTTTCAGACCCTGGTGGTTAAGCCAGAGGACGTGTTCCCCATGAACCCCCCCAAGTTTGACAAGATCGAGGACATGGCCATGCTCACCCACCTGAATGAGCCCGCTGTGCTGTACAACCTCAAGGAGCGCTACACGTCCTGGATGATCTACGTGAGTGTCGACCCACCAGCGGGCCCCCCTGCCCCATCAGATGTTGGGGGGTTGGGGCATGCTTTGAAAAACGCCTGTCTGCCTGGTCCAAAGAGAAGAGTTGGAGTGGGGAACTGAATGACCAGAAAGATGGGAAACAAGAGATGGATGGGATAGGAAGAGGAGGGCTGGAGGAAGGAAGGCGGGGTGAAGGGAAGGTAGGGAGGAGGAGCCCCAAAGAGCAAGAAAGCTGAGGTCACCATGGTAAAGCAATGTCCTAGCTTCAAGAGGACTGGGCTACTTTCCTCTTTGAATTTCAGTTGCTTCATCTATCAATAGAAATAATGACTTCTTTATGAGTTATCAAAAAAGCCTGGGATAATAATAAAGGCAACACACACACATATATTATCTATACATGATATATATATATATATATATGTGTGTGTGTGTGTGTGTGTGTGTATGTGTGTGTGTGTGTGTGTGAATGAATGTAGTATTTATGTATTTTTTTCTTCCACAGACCTACTCGGGCCTGTTCTGCGTCACCGTCAACCCCTACAAGTGGCTGCCGGTGTACAACCCCGAGGTGGTGGCGGCCTACCGGGGCAAAAAGCGCCAGGAGGCCCCGCCCCACATCTTCTCCATCTCGGACAACGCCTACCAGTTCATGCTGACGGGTATGCTTTCCAGGAGAAAGTACGGGGATGGGAAGTGGGCACTAGCCAGGCTCAGGACCACTCTGATGAGAGGCCCTAGAGAAGGAAGAGCACAGAGGAAAAGAGGCTTTAGGAGTTTGCATTTAACGTAAGCACTGCTTAGACCGTAAGAGAGAACATCATGGATCAGAAGCAAAAACTGATCATCTTAGATGGTTCAGCATCAGAGCATGAGAAGCCTCAGTTTTCATCAAAGGCTTGGCTTCTTTGAGCTTCTTTTTCAGCACCAAAGCCGTGATTAAGCAGATAAACAAAATTAAGCTGGAAAGTAAATAGAGGGAAAAGGAAAGGAACAGTTGAAGCCTGGTGCTTGTACAACAGGTAAGAACCTCTTCAGACACAGCCATCAGCTCTGTTTTCTTCCGCCCTCACAGATCGTGAAAACCAGTCCATCCTGATCACGTGAGTATCTCCACTTCATGAGATTTCACAGTTGGGGCCAAGGACAGAGTCTCTCAGCTCCGTTCTTTAGACAGTGCTTGGAGCAAAGCCCATGGCAGAAAGACAGGTTAGGGATGGGTGGGTGAAGAAGCCTCCAAAACCTGGTAGTACCCATGCATGGATCAACTAAGGCAGTGGCCCAGGTCCTTTGCCCCTCTGTGTGGCCACATATTCATTTGATGTATGTGCCAGATGTGCTGAGGACCACTGGGAGACATCTTAGGATACTGATTTATGAACGAGACTCATTTCTTTGTCCTTCCACTCTTCAAAACAGCGGAGAATCTGGGGCCGGGAAGACTGTGAACACCAAGCGGGTCATCCAGTACTTTGCAACAATTGCAGCCACTGGTGACCTTGCCAAGAAGAAGGACTCCAAGATGAAGGTGGGGAAGGGAGCAAGGGAGAGAGTGAGCTAGGTGCAAGAGCTTGAGGGACCGCTGGTGTGTGGTTGGCCGTGGGTCCAGACCCTGTGATTTCCTAGCAGACGGAGACTCAAGACTTTCTAAGAGGGTGGGTGAGCCTGGGGGCAAGTCAGCGAGCTTGTTCCTTCAGGGTGACCTCACAGACAGCAGCCCAGGAGCGCTATGAGGAACACATGTTTCCTGACTGGGTGTAGTGCAAGGGTGTGAGAAGAGCACAAGCAGCCTAACCGGAGGATCAAATGAAGGCATGTCCACTCGAGAGCCGGCTGCTGGCAAGTGCGAGAGAGGTGCCAAGTGTTTCGAGGAGGGCATGCTGCTGCTGTGGTTGGTCTTTAGCTTGTCAAGTCAGGGGCGTCAGGCCTGGCTTGACCAGTGCAGCCAGGAGGCCAGGTAGGCAGGGAAAGCAGAGCAGGTGACAGGTGTTTTTGTTTTGTTGTGTTTTTAATGAGAATCTTATGGCTTACAAACATGATTTTTCTTCCTCTCTGGGTTTCTTTGCTTAGGGGACTCTGGAAGATCAAATCATCAGTGCCAACCCGCTACTGGAGGCCTTTGGGAATGCCAAGACTGTGAGGAATGACAACTCCTCCCGCTTTGTGAGTCTGCCCTTGAGTGTGATCGGCTTGGCTCATTGGCATGCTGGACAGTCTGAGGGCCTGAGCTTGGGCAACTTATAGCCTAGTGGGAAGAGACAGTGAAAGAAGCAAATACACAGGCCACATGTGTGCACAGTTCAAATACCCAAGACTGTAGTTGAGAAACTGGGGACCAGGTCCCAAACAGACAGGGTTGGCTGGAAAGAGCTTTCTGGGGGTACATGAGCCAAAAGCTGCTGGGTGAGGAAGGGGATAAGAGGATATTGTTTGATGTTGGTCTTAGGTGTCGCAGTAGAGATAGAAGATCACCGAAATGCCAGGCCTTCATATTTTTAAAGAGCAGAGGGGTCCAGCCTTCTTGGAAAAGACTGATACCCAGCTAGCTCACTCCACTCATTTTATTCAAACATTAGAGAAGGTCAACTGAGGCTGGGAAATGTTCCGACTACCAAAATTATTTTGCTCTCACTGCTCATGAGAGCCTACTACCCATACAAATATCAGTCCCTTTTGATTATGGCTAGCCATAACCAAACGTAAGAACTCCAGGTTTGCCAGGAGTGTCTTAGGACCAGAGGTTGGTGCAGCCGCAAGCTCTCATGTAGCAACAAGTGCAGATTCTCCAGAGAGACAACATTTTTTTCCAGGTCCAAGAGTCTCAAAACACTCTCAGTCTCTACTGATTGACCAAACATAGTGGAAGATTTGCTGAAACATTTCACTCAAAGCCAGATACAAAGGCTTTACATATCACTACAAGGGGAAGAGTAGATACATGTTCCCTGGGATGGGAAAGGTGTGGGGAGCACTCCTGCAGAGGATCCATGTGGCAAGTGGGGAGGCAGAAGAGGGAGAAGAGATCCATTGTGAACAGGGGCATTAGCCGTGAGGAAGACTTTGGGTTTTCCCTTGAGAGTAATAGGAAGGATTATGTAAGCAGGGAATTTTGCACCCCAGTTATTTTATTAATGAGATATGGGGGAGCCCAGGAAGAGGAAGACACCAAATGGAAGAAGGGAAAGGGAGAAGGAAGAAGACTCCCAGAGAACGGCTCCTATGGACAGTGCTCAGGAATCTAGAAGTTCCCAGCCATGGAAAGACCTGGTCTCCCTCTCCCTTAATGCAGGGCAAGTTCATCCGCATCCATTTTGGCACCACTGGGAAGCTGGCCTCTGCAGATATTGAAACTTGTATGTATGCTCAGTGGGATGGGCGAGGTCGCTGAGCCACGGGAGCAGTGTGAACCCTGACAGGCCTGTGCTTCTGTCCCAGATCTGCTGGAGAAATCTCGAGTCACCTTCCAGCTGAAGGCTGAGAGAAGCTACCACATCTTCTACCAGATTCTTTCCAACAAGAAGCCGGAGCTGATCGGTGAGGTGATGGGGTAGGGTGGGGGTAGGGTGACAGGGGTAGAGAGGACGAAATCAGTCACCCTTTGGGCGTTTGACTCATTAGACCCAGGAGAATGAGTTGCGGCTGTAGGTGACTCTACATCCAATGCAAGATTTAAATCAGCCATGGGATATGGCTCTTTGGGCAGCAACTGTACCCATTTTTTAAATCATGTAGTATTCGTTTGAGTATGTGTGCAGAGGTGCATATGTGCCTGCAGGTTGTAGGTGCACACGTGAGCATATGGAGGCCTGAGGAGACCACTGAGTGGGTGTCTTCCTTGGTTTTACTCAATCTTGTCTAGCAGGGCAAGGGCTCTCACCAAGCCTGGAGCCAGACAGCTACTCGGAGCCCTGTCTCTGCCTCCTGGGGATTACAGGCAGATCCCACACCCACCTGGCTTCCACATGAGTTTTGGGGAATCGAACTGCAGTCCTTAGGCTCACATGGCAAGCACTGTACCTGCTGAGCCATCTCCCAGCCTTACTATTCCAATTGGAGGAATCTGACCGGCGAGCTGAAGGAGGGCAAAATTTCTCGCTATTGGTTCTGTGGTGCTTTGACTAGTTAATGGTCCTCGAGCTCCCCCGTGTGTTTCAACACAGGAACCAATCTCAGCTCACATGGGAGTAGCACAAATCCAGCCAGGGAGGGTCATCCTGCCCCTAGATTTACAGCAGATAGAGGTCTCTGGGCTCACAGCCTTCTTTACTTCCTGTCTGTAGCAGCTAAGCCTCTGGGCTCCAGCCTATGAACATGTTGCCGGTTTTCAACCAACTTCAGAAAAGGCTGTCCCAAACAACCTCTATTTTCCCAGCCTGGGCTCCAGTCCTGGCACACATTCATCCAGTGTTCCTTATTCTCTGCCCCCAGCCTACACTGGCGAGGCTCATTTGCAAAGCAAAAACACAGAAAGGCTTTCTGTAAGGCTCTCAACTCACATGGCAGGGGAGACTGCAGAGTTCCCCTAGACCAGTAGTTTCTACTCAGCCTTCCTAGTACTGCGACCATTCACGTTGTGGTGAGCCCCAACCATAACATTATTATTTTTTTAGTGTTTTATAACTGTAAATTTGCTACTGTTAGAAAGCGTAATGTAAATATATGATATGCAGGATATCTGATACAACCCCAAAGGGCGAGACCTGCTGGTCTAGAGAATTCTACTTCTGCATTTAATTTTGACCCCAGTGGTTGAAGTCTCTGGCCAGAGTTCAGGAACACAATTCTGCCTGGTGGGATTTTCATTACACATGTGTGTGGACTCCTCCATCATTCATCATTTCAGAGTTGCTGCTGATTACGACCAACCCTTATGACTACCCATTCATCAGCCAGGGTGAAATCCTGGTGGCCAGCATCGACGATGCTGAGGAGCTATTGGCTACAGATGTAAGAAGGATCGCAGGAGGGTGGGAGGGCCTCCCCATGGTGAGGGCAGTAGACAGACAGGCTGTTCTCCCCATTGCAGAGTGCCATTGACATCCTGGGCTTCACCCCAGAGGAGAAATCTGGACTTTATAAACTGACAGGGGCCGTGATGCATTATGGGAACATGAAGTTCAAGCAGAAGCAGCGAGAGGAGCAAGCTGAGCCAGACGGCACCGAAGGTACAATGTCACCACAGCAGGATACAGAGCCAAGACAGGCCATTCCGCTGGGCCCATCCTCTTTTGAAATGATTAATCTTTCTTCCCCTCTGGAGAGGTGGATGCACCTTTTCCGGACCTGCAACGAATATAAGGAACCATTACCACTCATTTAAAAAAAACCCACTAGTTTATTTGTGTGTGTGTGTGTGTGTGTGTGTGTGTGTGTAAGCATTCTACAGCTCATGTGTGAAAGTCAGAGCACAACTCTCAAGAGCCAGTTTTCTCCTTTCCGCAGTATGAGTCCCTGGGATCAAACTCAGTTGTGAGGTGTGGTGCCCCGTGCCGCTATCTGCTGAGCTGTCTCTCTGGCCCCTCCACCCACTTGTGCTGAATTCCTAGAGAGGTCTTATTCTGGATGCAATGTGAAATGGCCAGGGCTTCCTGGACCCCAATGCTGCTAATCATGAAGTCCACCCCACTCTCTGGATGGTGTAGTATCACTGGCTCCATGCAGACAATTTAAGGCTCAGGGAATATGAAAATGCCAAGGTGAAATGCAGCCTCCCTTCTCCCTCGCTGAACGCCATCTTTCCTTTCTGACCAGTGGCCGACAAAACAGCCTACTTGATGGGCCTGAACTCTTCTGACCTCCTCAAAGCCTTATGCTTTCCCAGAGTGAAAGTCGGGAATGAGTATGTTACAAAGGGCCAAACTGTGGACCAGGTAACGGACTGTCTCGGGTCCGGGAGGGACCTAGCGCCCCGGTGGCCGCTACCTTCTTACTAGTTTGCTGGCCTCTCCTCTGACAGGTTCACCACGCTGTGAATGCCCTCTCCAAGTCTGTTTATGAAAAGCTCTTTCTGTGGATGGTCACTCGTATCAACCAGCAGCTGGACACCAAGCTTCCGAGGCAACACTTCATTGGAGTTTTGGACATCGCGGGCTTTGAAATTTTTGAGGTTTATAATATTTATATTTTTAAATATCTTTGTATGGGAGTTTTTTTTATAACCCTAAAAAGGGGGCACCAAGATGGTTTTCTTGTAGGAAAGGAGAGAAAGAGTGAGTCAGGTAGGAGAGAAACAGCAAATAGGGAAAGTGTGGTTTTTTTGTTTTTAAGACAGTTGGAGAGTCTGGGGAGATGGTTTAGTCAGTAAAGTACTTGCCTTGAAGGTAGGGAGATGCGATTATGGCATCTAGAATGCTTGTATTAAAAAACAAAAGAGCTTGGTATGGTGGTGTGTTCTTGGCAGTGGAGATGCAGGGACAAGCAGGTACTCAGAGATTTCCAAGCCTGTAAGAGATCGTGTCCAAAAACAAAAGGTGGGTATGTTGCTTGAGGAATGACACACAAAATTGTCTCCTGGCTTCTGCAGGCACACACTCACACACACACACACACACACACACACACACACACACATGCACCTGCACATATTTGTGCACACGTGAATACACACATGCATACAGACACTCACAGGGCTGTAGACTTCCTTCAAGTGGGAATTTTAAAAGATATCACCTAACAGATAAAACTAAGGGAAACCTAATGGAGGGCCAGAGAAGTGGAGGATCCGATACTCTCAGTCATGTGCCAGCTGATATAATTATCTGACTGGTTCTGAGTTAGAAGCAAATGTGTGCTCAGTGTCTGCCAGGTAGCAGCCATGCAGGTAGGAAGAAGGGCAGCTTGCAGCTTAGTTGAGAAAGAAAACAGAAGCCTGCCGGACATGCAGAAATATAACCACAAAATCAGTGCCCAAGAGGTGCACAGGGGCAGGAGGACCATCTAGGTAGGAAACTCAGGACTGGCTGCAGGTGGGGCTGATCCATGAGGAGGAATGCCGACGGCCTCTCGTTTTGAAAGAGGTCTAGTTTTTCACGACAACCTTTTGTTTTTGGTGTCAGTTCAACAGCCTGGAGCAGCTGTGCATCAACTTCACCAACGAGAAGCTGCAGCAGTTTTTCAACCACCACATGTTCGTGCTGGAGCAGGAGGAGTACAAGAAGGAGGGCATCGAGTGGACGTTCATCGACTTCGGGATGGACCTGGCCGCCTGCATCGAGCTCATCGAGAAGGTAGCTTACTTTGTCTGCTCTGTGCCCCCTTCCAGCACACTCTGCTGCTCCTGTTCACTCAGCTGCCTTTGCCTTGCCTTCCATCCAGCCGATGGGCATCTTCTCCATCCTGGAAGAGGAGTGCATGTTCCCCAAGGCGACAGACACCTCCTTCAAGAACAAACTGTATGACCAGCACCTGGGGAAGTCCAACAACTTCCAGAAGCCCAAGGTGGTCAAGGGCAAGGCCGAGGCCCACTTCTCCCTGGTGCACTATGCGGGCACCGTGGACTACAGTGTCTCGGGATGGCTGGAGAAGAATAAGGACCCCCTGAATGAGACCGTGGTGGGGCTGTACCAGAAGTCCTCCAACAGACTACTGGCACATCTCTACGCCACCTTTGCCACAACAGATGGTAACTAACAGACTCCAGACATGGGGGTGGGGCTTTGTCATCACATGACCATCTTTTTTCCCCACAGTACATGAAAGATATGGTAGGTCCACTCACAGTATCTGGCCCTGTTGGTGTCTTGCAGCTGACAGTGGAAAGAAGAAAGTCGCTAAGAAGAAAGGCTCTTCCTTCCAGACGGTGTCTGCACTTTTCAGGGTAGGACAGATGCACGTGAAACTGTTCACAGTTCGCCGGAGTGACATGAGCAATGTTGCAGCCCTATAGCCTTGATTTATTCAAGGGCGGTGGCAGTGCTCAAGTCTGATGGGTATTGCTGGGTGAGACCAATTGTCAGTCTGACTATGTACAGCTGAGGTTTAACAAATGTAGGGTCAGGATTTATTGGCTGGCTGGGGCAGTGAATTCTCAGTTCCAATTATCTAGTTGCCTTTAGGACACCTGCAGTAGTGTCCCAGGCCCCTGGCAGGGTCAGACACATTTTCTCTGTTAATTCTGGGAACTACTTTGTAGTTTGGTGAACATCTTGCAACCTGGGAAAAAGATGACTGAGACAGGTCACATTCCTCTGTGCTTGCGACAAGCATCAGACTTTGGCTTTTTTTTTTTTTTTTTTTTTTACTAATCCATATATAATGAGATTTCTCAAGTAGGTGACCCATAAACACAAAATCTGTGTTTCATATACTCCTCATACAAGAAGGGTGAAGGTAATTCTACATGATATTTGAAGAATACTGCTATTTTGTAGTATAATAAGATGGAATATTCTAAAAACATTTCAGATTTATAAAAGAGAAAATTTTCAGATTTCAGAGCTTTTCAGATTTTAGATATTCAAAGTAGGGCTGTGTGAGTTGTTCCAGTTGTCTATATGTCTGACTTTGGGGCTATTCAAGGACAGAGTTGATTCACAGTCCTTAACTTGAAGTCGTATAATTTAGTGTTCTCCACCACGTATGTGTTTGTCTCTGTGGGAGTTTACGGCAGGCCACCAAATGAAATCTTCTTTCTCTTAGGAAAACCTGAATAAGCTGATGTCCAATTTAAGAACCACCCACCCTCACTTTGTGCGCTGTATAATACCCAACGAAACCAAGACCCCAGGTGAGAGACCTCCCAGCCCTGAGGGGTGCTGCTCAGTCTTTGGGGGCTTCCGGGTGAAGCTTAGGTGCCCTGCCTGTGTTCTCAGGGGCCATGGAACACAGCCTGGTCCTGCACCAGCTTAGGTGTAACGGGGTTTTGGAAGGCATCCGCATCTGCCGGAAAGGATTCCCCAACAGGATCCTGTATGGCGACTTTAAACAGAGGTACGTTGTCAAAATGCTCTGTTTGTCCTTTGCTGCAGAAAAGGGCTGGAATTTGAGGGAAAAATATCATATAAAAAGACCCATTTCAAAAGGGCAGTTGTGGTTGGTCTTCCATGCAAAATAACCTCCCTCAGGGGAGGGAAAGAAAGCTCTGGCCCAAAAGTCCCAAGGCCTAGATTCTAGTGATGTGATAGATCTGGAAACTGGCAGGTTTCCTTACTTCCTGGGATTGAAGCTTTCTGGTCATCAGTAGGAAAAGAGGCCTGTAGTCGCTGGTCTTTGCCAACAGCCCAGTCATTTCTGTGTCTGCAATGGCAGATACCGAGTGCTGAATGCCAGTGCCATCCCGGAGGGCCAGTTCATCGACAGCAAGAAAGCTTGCGAGAAGCTCTTGGCCTCCATCGACATTGACCACACACAGTACAAATTTGGACACACGAAGGTAACGCTTCAATTCTTCCTCATGCTGTTGGCGCTCTCTTAACACAATACGCCACGCATCTCATTCTTCTTACCCATCCCTCTGAAGGTGTTCTTTAAGGCGGGCTTGCTGGGAACTCTGGAGGAGATGCGGGATGACCGCCTGGCCAAACTGATCACTCGGACGCAAGCCGTGTGCAGAGGGTTTCTCATGCGTGTGGAATTCCAGAAGATGATGCAGAGGAGGTTGAGCGGGGTGTTTGTTCAAGCACGAACTCTTTGGGAGAAGGTGGAAGGAGGAAGAGAGAATCCCTTGTAGAAATGAGCAATGCTGTTTGTTTGTCTGTTTGTTTGTTTTTGAGATAGGGTTTTTCTGTGCAGCCCTGAGCTGTTCTGAAATTCACTCTATAGACCAGGCTGGCTTCAAACTCAGAGATCTGCCTGCCTCTGCCTTCCAAGTGCTGGGATTAAAGGGGCATACCACACCACCTGGCTGCTTTTTAAAAAAATTATCTGTCTGTCTGTCTATCATCTATCTATCTATTGTGTTTTTGCATGCGGGCATGTATGCCAGGGCACACTTGTAGGGGCCAGAGAACAACTTGCAGGAGTCAGTTCTTGCCTCTACCATGTGGGGCCTAGCAATCAAAATCAGGTTGTCAGGTTGGGCTTCAGGCAACTTTACCTGCTGAGCCATCTTGCCGGTCCATGCTTTGTTTTCAGGGAGTCCATCTTCTGCATCCAGTACAACATCCGTGCCTTCATGAATGTCAAGCACTGGCCCTGGATGAAGCTCTTCTTCAAGATCAAGCCCCTGCTGAAGAGCGCGGAGACCGAGAAGGAGATGGCCACCATGAAGGAGGAGTTCCAGAAAACCAAAGATGAACTCGCCAAGTCGGAGGCCAAGAGGAAGGAGCTGGAGGAAAAGCTGGTCACTCTGGTTCAAGAGAAGAATGACCTGCAACTTCAAGTCCAGGCTGTACGTCTTCAGGAATCTTGCTTTTTCATAGCCTAGATTTGGTTACGCTTTTAGGTGATCTGGTTAATGATGGTGGGCATGCGTGGGTGCTGGGTTTTAGTTGGAGTGTTTCCTAGAGGACTTCACAAAGCAAGATGGCAGTGTCTTAAACCTTTGTTCCTCAATGGGAACTGTGATTTCTTTTTAAAGGAGAGTGAAAATTTGTTGGATGCTGAGGAACGATGCGACCAGCTGATCAAAGCCAAATTCCAGCTGGAAGCCAAAATCAAAGAGGTGACAGAGAGAGCTGAGGACGAGGAGGAGATCAATGCGGAGCTGACGGCTAAGAAGAGGAAGCTGGAGGATGAGTGCTCAGAGCTGAAGAAAGACATCGATGACCTTGAGCTGACACTGGCCAAGGTCGAGAAGGAGAAGCACGCCACGGAGAACAAGGTGCTCACTCTTCTCGTGGTTTCTCTCCAGCTCGATGCACTCATTGCTAACCAAGCTCTGCTGCTTTTTCCAACTGCTGCTGCTTCTTTTAGGTAAAAAACCTTACCGAAGAACTGGCAGGCCTGGACGAAACCATCGCCAAGCTGACAAGGGAGAAGAAGGCCCTCCAGGAGGCCCACCAGCAGACCCTGGACGACCTCCAGGCTGAAGAAGACAAGGTCAATTCCCTAAGCAAGCTCAAGAGCAAGCTGGAGCAGCAAGTGGATGACGTGAGCACCGGGTGTTCATCTCAGGAGTCTTGACCCTTCAGGGTGGAAGAGCCCTGGGCAGGGGTGGGGGTGGGGCTATCCCACTGGACATTATTCGATCCTAAAGGGCAAATGATGCCTTTTGCAGCTGGAGAGCTCCCTAGAACAAGAAAAGAAGCTGCGTGTGGACCTGGAGAGGAACAAAAGGAAGCTGGAGGGGGATCTGAAGCTCGCCCAAGAGTCCATGTTGGATCTGGAAAATGACAAGCAGCAGCTGGATGAGAGGCTCAAGAAGTATGACCCCCTCCCTTCCAGCAGCTTCCGTTCTGGGAGTGGCTGGGTAACCCTGTCTTCACACCTCCTCTATGTCCTGCCACAGGAAGGACTTTGAATACAGCCAGCTGCAAAGCAAAGTGGAAGATGAGCAGACACTGAGTCTGCAGCTTCAGAAGAAAATCAAAGAGCTACAGGTAGGAGGCTTTCAGCTCCCGCTTGCCCACGTGGGTCACTCAGAAGCAGGAGTGGTGTCTGCTCGAAGCCATGTAGAGCAGGTGGGGTAGGATCGTGTGGCCGCCGGCCTCATGGCTCACTCTGCCAAGCTGACAGAGCAGTGGTGGCAGTGATGACCACGTCCCCCAAACTTGCAACAAAATGCATGGAGGTGACTGCAGACACTTCCAGGGGAGTGACCATGTTGGCGCAGAAAAAGATTCATTTGGAGGAAAATTAGCAGCATTTGTGTTTCTCTGGGGGAACATCATGAGGAGATTCATTTGGTGAGAACAGAGCCTCATCTTTTCCATTGTCATCGTCATCAACTAATTGTGTACATTACTGAGCTTCTGGGTGCTAGTTCATCTCATACATATAGTGCTCACTGGCCCAACCCCCCTCTTAGCCACTTTCCCCACCTTCCTAAGCTCATGCGCAAATTGACTTAAACAAATCCCTCACATGGAAACGTGCCCTACTTTCTTTTCCCGGTATCTGGCATCCTCCATTTTGCTGCAAATGGCAGGGCTTCGTTCTTTTTTGTAGTTGAGTAATACGCCGTCCTTTAGGTGAAAGGCGTCTTCTTCATGCCTTTGCGGGTGGCTGGCACCTGCTCGGAGTCCGTGTTAGTTGTCGTGACCCCCAGAGTCTCTTGCGGATCTGCCTGCCCTCTACAGGCTCGCATCGAGGAGCTGGAGGAAGAGATAGAGGCAGAGAGGGCCACGCGGGCCAAGACAGAGAAGCAGCGCAGCGACTACGCCCGCGAGCTGGAGGAGCTGAGCGAGCGGTTGGAGGAGGCGGGAGGCGTCACCTCGACCCAGATTGAATTGAACAAGAAGCGTGAGGCCGAGTTCTTGAAGCTGCGCAGGGACCTGGAGGAGGCCACCCTGCAGCACGAGGCCACCGTGGCCAGTCTGCGGAAGAAGCACGCGGACAGCGCGGCGGAGCTGGCGGAGCAGATCGACAACCTGCAGCGCGTCAAGCAGAAGCTGGAGAAGGAGAAGAGCGAGTTCAAGCTGGAGATCGACGACCTCGCCAGCAGTGTGGAGAGCGTGTCCAAATCCAAGGTGAGGGGCTGGCTGAGCAGAACCGGAGGGGGACACCTGTCGTGGGTCAAGCTAAGGACGCCTTCAGACCCCTCTTCCCCTTCCAATCCGCAGGCCAATCTGGAGAAGATATGCCGAACTCTGGAAGACCAGCTAAGTGAGGCCAGGGGCAAAAACGAGGAGACCCAGAGGACCCTGAGCGAGCTGACCACACAGAAGTCCCGGCTGCAGACGGAGGCGGGTGAGCCATGCGCCGGGATGCCAGAAGGCTCTCTTTACCACAGGCAGCACCAATTGGGGGAGAACGTTCTGCTTTGCTTTGTTTTAAAGACCTTGGCTGACCTGGAACTTGCAGAGACCTGCCTGCCTCTGCCTTCTCAGAGGTATTAGAGTTCTGCACCACTACACCCCGTGAGGGAGGATTTCTAAAAACATATCTTCAGGAAAAAGTAAAAGGAAGTAACACCCGAAAGAGGCTGTCCCAAACATCCCAGAGTCTAGTGAAAACAGGAACCAAGCAGATGATCAAACTTCCATGATAATATAAACTTGAGTTTGACAAAACCTGGATAGAAGCAGGAGCAGCCTGCCCTTTCTATTTCCTGCCTGCCTTTCCCTTCTGACTCCTGTGTACACCCCAGCTGACCATACTCACCCAAGAGTATAACTTCACCTTTCTAGACATTAAGCATTTTCCTTAACGACACAGCTGGAACCAGCAGCAGCTGGGGAGGTGTGCTGGGAGTGGAGAGACAACCCTAGCGATGTTCAGAGGCACAGCGGTTCTCCAGCTTTCACTGGCAAAGGTCATGCTGGGCTTCCTGTTGTTTACAGCAGTACTTTATTAGGGTGTCATTTCCCTTTCATGGACATACCCATAGCCTCTCAGGCGGGGAGGCCTCACCTTTATTACTGCACCCTCTCCTCATTGGCACAGTGTCTTACACTTGGTGAGTGAATGAATGAATGAATGAATGAATGAATGAATGAATGGGCTGTTTCCTTCCCGACACAGGTGAGCTGAGTCGTCAACTGGAAGAAAAGGCAAGCATAGTGTGTCAGCTTTCCAGGAGCAAGCAAGCCTTTACTCAGCAGATAGAGGAGCTCAAGAGGCAGCTGGAGGAAGAGAGCAAGGTACCTGCTCAGAGGGATGATTTCTGATCTCATCTTCAAATGACACGTGCAAAATAAAAGCAAGCTTGAAAAAGCAAGAGCTGACTTTATTCAGCTGGTGGTCATAGATGTATGGCTTGTCTGGTGCACACGGACCCAATCTACGGGGGTGATTTTTGATTTTACTTTATTTTTCAGGCCAAGAACGCTCTGGCCCATGCTCTACAGTCCTCCCGCCATGACTGTGACCTGCTGCGGGAACAGTATGAGGAGGAGCAGGAAGGCAAAGCCGAGCTGCAGAGGGCGCTGTCCAAGGCCAACAGCGAGGTGGCCCAGTGGAGGACCAAATATGAGACCGATGCCATCCAGCGCACAGAGGAGCTGGAGGAGGCCAAGTATGTGACTCTAACCAGAACACTTGAGTGATCCCATGGCTCAACACATTGGCTTTGGAGGGCCTTGGGGATGAATCTAATGAATCTGAGATTTCCCCATCCACGCATGTCTTTAAACATAGCATTGACATAGCTCCTTAACACACCAACTTTGATCCTGGTTAGACCTGAGACAGACCATTGAGTGCAGACTTTGAGCAGATGGGGGATTCTCTTGGGGTTTATACATAGAGGGAAGTGTGTGAGCCATTTGGATTACTGACTCCAGCTTGATGAACAGTGATGGTCAATAAGATTGAAACTTCACGGAGTCTGTTTCCTTCTCATTTTCTTGAAGGAAAAAACTCGCCCAGCGTCTTCAGGAATCAGAGGAGCAGGTTGAGGCTGTGAATGCAAAATGTGCTTCCTTGGAAAAGACCAAGCAGAGGCTGCAAGGGGAAGTGGAGGATCTGATGGTGGATGTAGAAAGGGCCAACTCCCTGGCTGCTGCTTTGGACAAGAAGCAGAGGAACTTTGACAAGGTGCGGGGAAGCTCCATGTTGGCTGAACTCCATGGTGTGGGGTGTAGGGGGAGGGCGGGGTGAAGGAAGAGATCAGCTCCCTGCTCTGCCCTTCTCTAGCATTGTGGCCTCAGAAAAGTCCTTGAAATTCACCAGCGTGGTGTTTCGCTATCTGTGACATGGACTGGGAATGGGATAGGGCACAAGCCTGGTCACACGATTGTTAGTTGCAGTGAACCAGTTTACACAGTACTGCTGAGGCCACACTCTTTCCCATCTGCTCATACTACTGTATCTTCAGGCAGCTGAAGTGAGACTCAAATGTAGACCCCTCCCTCTGACAGATAAACGTGATTTGAATCAATGCTTTAATGAAATACTTCTGTTAAAAGCCTTTTTTTTTTTTTTTTTTGGTATTAGGGAAAGGGTAACTATGTGTAGCTAATTTCCTCTCAGAATTCATTTGCTCTTTGGACATAACAGTAGATACTGACTGATTATCCTGACTAGACTAATGGGAAGAAATTCTAACTCCTTTGGTAATCTAGAGCAGGCAGAGAGCTGAGCACCCTAGCTCTGAGCCTAGTCTCCTCAGCAGTGACACTGTTAGGAGCTCAGTGGAGAGCTCACTGACAGAGCCTCTCCACCACGCTGTTGCAGGTGCTAGCCGAGTGGAAGACCAAGTGTGAGGAGAGCCAGGCCGAGCTGGAGGCGGCTCTCAAGGAGTCCCGGTCCCTGAGCACTGAGCTGTTCAAACTGAAAAACGCCTATGAGGAAGCCTTGGATCAACTTGAAACCGTGAAACGGGAGAATAAGAACTTAGAACGTAAGCCTTTCCAAACAGTGTGAGGATTGTGGGAATCTCTTCCACACCTGCCATGGCCAGTGTGTGAGGATGGGGGAGACTCCACACAGGTTCACGGATGCTCTGTTCATTGTTGACAAGCTGTTGTTTCCAGTCTCTCTACACCATGTCTTATCTCCTGGAAGCAGGGGTCTTTGGAGTTATAGAGAGCTATTGAAAGGCATTGAGTGGGTGCCTTGCATTCCCTGGAACCTGTGCAGAGGTGTCCAAATGCAACGGGACCTTGTTTCATTGCAGAAGAGATAGCGGATCTCACAGAGCAAATTGCTGAGAATGGTAAGAGCATCCACGAGCTAGAGAAATCCAGAAAGCAGATGGAACTGGAGAAGGCTGATATCCAGATGGCGCTGGAGGAAGCAGAGGTGAGCGGGAGGGGGGGGGCAGGAGTCAGGACAGAGGAGATGGTGTGGGCCTGAGAGGAAAGTCGTACTTCTCCTTTGTGGAGTACAACACTGTGAGGCTGATGAGATAATGCTCGTGAGTTACTTTAAGTTTATTGGAGAGAATCGTTATGTTAAAATAGTCCTGTACCTAGCTGAAGTTAAAATTGCTGTAAATTGCTTCTTGCTTTTAACAAATAGAAGACGGTAAATACTTTTTGTGTTTGAGTGCACAATCATAAATGAATAACAATAAAATGTCTTACTTCTGCATTGAAGGTAAGTTAGAGATTTTATTGAAAGGCAGTTTTGATGATTATAAAATGTGACTTTGGAATATCTCTTTGGAGCTTTGCTGACTCAAGGGGGCGTGGTCAGCTCTACAGCTGTGTAAAAAACAGTTCGTTTTCGGTTCTGCCTTTTAAAGGCAACTCTTGAGCACGAAGAAGCCAAGATCCTCCGAATCCAGCTTGAACTGACCCAGGTGAAGTCAGAGATCGACAGAAAGATCGCCGAGAAGGATGAAGAGATAGAGCAGCTGAAGAGGAACTACCAGAGGACGGTGGAGACCATGCAGGGTGCCCTGGACGCCGAGGTGCGGAGCAGAAACGAGGCCATCCGGCTCAAGAAGAAGATGGAGGGAGACCTCAACGAGATCGAGATCCAGCTGAGCCACGCCAACCGCCAGGCCGCAGAGACCCTCAAGCACCTCCGCGGTGTCCAGGGACAGCTGAAGGTGGAGGGAGCTCCCGGGGCGGGAGGACGTCTCCAGTGTCTAGATGTGAGCAAGGCTTGTGGTCCTCGGCGGCGCTCGGCTTCAGACACCCCATCTTCTGCCTAGGACACCCAGCTGCACCTGGATGACGCTCTCCGGGGCCAGGAGGACCTGAAGGAGCAGCTGGCCATCGTGGAGCGCAGAGCCAACCTGCTGCAGGCCGAGGTGGAGGAGCTGCGGGCCACGCTGGAGCAGACGGAGAGGGCCCGGAAGCTGGCGGAGCAGGAGCTGCTGGATTCCAACGAGAGGGTGCAGCTGCTGCACACGCAGGTGAGGGCGGGAGCACGGGGTGTGCGGGTCCACCGCAGACACCTCGTCGTATGACACTCCCTCCTCCTCCCCAGAACACCAGCCTCATCCACACCAAGAAGAAGCTGGAGACCGACCTCACACAGCTCCAGAGCGAGGTGGAGGATGCCAGCAGGGACGCACGGAATGCGGAGGAAAAGGCCAAAAAGGCCATCACTGATGTGAGGCTCCTGCTTCCTTCCCCCTGCGGCTGCTGATATGGTGTCTCCTGAAAGCCCTTCTTCCCCCTAGCCCTGGACGTGCCTGGTAGATGTCTACCCTCTCAGGACCCTCACGATGTACATGCTGACCCCAGACCATTCCTATCTCCCCTCAAACTCACCTGTTCCCTCCTGTATTGCTAAAAAGCAGGCAGATAGCGGGAAGGCAAGGTAGTATTAAACAACCTCCTCCTCCTTCTCCTCCTCCTCCTCTTCTTCTTTTTTTTTCCTCCTGTCTCTAGAAGGAAATGAGGTCCTCTGAGGGTGCTATCTCATCCTTCCCGGGCCTCCAGGCTTTCTCGTTCTGTGGCTCCAATATCGCCACCTGCTGCCTTTGTGGGGAATAGCACCTCAATTCTGGTTTACATTTCTCAATGCCTCTCCCTCACGCGATTCTAGGTAGCAGGTTAAGCTCCTCCAAGGGTTGTTAGGGTCTCTTGAAACTGTGTTGGTGATGACCAAAAAACCCAAAACCTCCAAAACTTCTGGGGTTTGGGCAAGTCCCTATGAGACCAGTTTCAGGACACTGCTTCTCTCTCAGTCCTGTAGAGTTTATTTTACATATTTCATAGCCCGGATGTGTCCTGCTTCAGCGTGGGAAGCGTGCTCCCTCATAGTCTTACCCATCGTCCTTTCTGTAAAACATGCTGTCTACTCACCACTGAATGCCTCTTCAAAGCTGCGAGGTCTTTGAGCCTTGCCTGCCCACTTTGCCTTTCAGGCCGCCATGATGGCGGAGGAGCTGAAGAAGGAGCAGGACACCAGCGCCCATCTGGAGCGGATGAAGAAGAACCTGGAGCAGACGGTGAAGGACCTGCAGCACCGTCTGGATGAGGCTGAGCAGCTGGCGCTGAAGGGCGGCAAGAAGCAGATCCAGAAACTGGAGACCAGGGTACCTGCAGGGGGATCCCGGGCCAAACTCGGCTTCCCAGCCTTCCCCATTCAGGGCACAGCTCTAGAATACGGTCCCAAACCTCCCCCCAGATCAGAGAGCTGGAGTTTGAGCTGGAAGGGGAGCAGAAGAGGAACACAGAATCTGTGAAGGGCCTGAGGAAGTATGAGCGTCGCGTCAAGGAGCTCACGTACCAGGTAGGCGGAAAAAACACCCAAACTGAGTTTTCTCTCCAAGGTGCAAATACCACTCAATCTGGAATAGGATGGGACACTTTTGTGCCCCCAGACTGCCTAGGCCCCGGTACAACGCTCCTTATTAGTGACATCCTTATGTTCCCACTTGCAGAGTGAGGAGGACAGGAAGAATGTGCTGAGATTGCAGGATCTGGTGGATAAACTTCAAGTTAAAGTCAAGTCCTACAAGAGGCAGGCTGAGGAGGCTGTAAGTGACACGCACGTGTGGAAAGGCCCGTTTGTTTCCCACAGGGAGCCCTGAGAGAGGGGCATGCTGATTTCACCCGCTGGGCTCTTTGCCTTTAGGACGAACAAGCCAATGCTCATCTCACCAAGTTCCGGAAAGCCCAGCATGAGCTGGAGGAGGCCGAGGAACGTGCGGATATCGCCGAATCGCAAGTCAATAAACTGCGGGCTAAGACCCGGGACTTCACCTCCAGCAGGGTAAGCAAGCTGACCTGGAAAGAGATGCAGACACTCCTGAGCTAGAAGTTGCTGTAGGGACTCATCTACTTCCCAACAGGAGACTCTCAAGCTCAGAGAAACTCAGAGAAGAAAACGTTGTTTATAGCGTTAACCTGAGCGGAGTTCCCACTAGAAACTTCATGTATGTGTCTGTAATGCACGCCAGTGCCCTGAGTTCTCTTCAGCGCCCTCTGCTGATATGCGAGAGGCTATTCAGGAGCGCCCTCTAGAGGTGGCTGACGGTGTCTGCATTAGGCCCGTGGCTGCTCCCAGAGAGGCCTTGATCTCTCTGGGGACCAGTTTCTCAGGCGATGGGGTGGGGTGACTCCCTGTGGGCCACCAGGCATCCTCCCAAACGACCTCCAAATTCCCTGCATCCCACTGAAATGTACAAACAACTCCTAATGCTTGCGGGAGGAGGGGTTCAGGGAGTGTCTCTGTTGCCTGCTTTGACTGAGAGCATCCGCATTCTCTCTAGATGGTGGTCCATGAGAGCGAGGAGTAAGCGAGCCCTCCTGATTCAGGGCAGAAGATATGCAAAATGTATGTTTTCACGGCTCCTGACAAGTGTACTTAATTATCACATGACTCTTTCCCCATGCAATAAAATTGGCCTTGTTTTCAAGTTGGGCTTTTTTTGTCTTATGCGTTCCCCTTTTCCCCACATGGAAATGATTCTGCTTTTGGCAATTTTTATGCTGAATGCAGCTGGGATGGCTTGGTAGATTAGATAGGTGTGTGTGTGTTGGCTTTTGGTTTAAATTGGAGATGAAAAATTTGTAAATACTTCTAAGTTAAGCATTGCCTCTGTGAGGGTGTGGAGGAGAAATCTTAGGAAAGATATCTATTAATATCATATAAGAGAGACACAAAGGTTGGGTTTCAAATTGGGTAGGATCTTCTCCTGCACATTTTACTAGGAAACGTATCTCAAATCTAGCAAATAATGGTTGGGATGCATAGAAGAGTCCGGAGGCTAGGGATTAGCTCAGTAGCGGAGCATTCATCACACACACATGGAGCTTTGAGTGTTCAACCCTCAGCCGATGTAAACAAACAAACAATAAGCATTTAAAAATGAGAGAAAAAGAATTCAGCTGTCCCTCCCCGATAAGTCCTGCTATCCTGGGTGCAATCCGACTTATTTCGGAGCTGAATAAACAAACACATCACACATCACCCAGATCAAGAGTTCAAATGTGGGGACAGTCAGCATAACCGTCATGCTGATTAGCCAGAGGCACGGAATCCCCTGCCGGAAATCAGCTCAGCTCAGCAAGCAAGCTGTCATGAGGACACTCGTCAGAAAGGGTCACCAAGTCCCTCTCCTTACTGAGGGCTAGAGGATTCTGGGATGGCCTGGTGTGATGTAAGCAGGAAGTAAAGTCCAAAGTTTTTTTTTTTTCTTTTTTTCTTTGACTGTGTTTGGGACCAAGTCAGCATCTTTTTTAGGTTTCCGGCTATGGAAGGAAGGAGGTTGCCGTTCTGGTCAGGCTTATCTTTTTGGAGATTCCTAGTCGTTTTGTCTCTAAAAACATGTTGCTTTGATTAGCCTTCAATATTTCATGGTAACACCACGGCTGAACAGTGGCATGCCTTCTGAGGTGGCTGTTGCTTAGAGGAAAGGTCCGACCCACAGCTGGACCTGAGGTGGGGCCAGAAGAGCAATGGTCTCTCAGCTCCTCTCAGAAGTTAGGAAGGCTGCTGCACCCTGTGCCAGCCGTGGAAAGTGGTAATGGAGAAGGCAGGGCAAGCCTTGTTCCCGGGTATTCTAAGTAGTGAGTACAGAAGGAACGGGGACCTGGGATGTCACGATCTTCACGCAAAGTAGGAGCCCTTAATAAATTGCTACTATAAGTAGGAAAAGATAAGACTGTCAGACCTTCTCTGCCTCCCCAGGTTAGGGCATCCACACCATTGCTGGCCTAGAGTTCCCCATCCACAGGCTATCCTGGGTCTGATCAGGCCTCCAGATGGGACTACTCACAGTCCAATGCAGGGATCAGTTACAACCAATAAATCCACAATATTGGAGCTCAGCTGAACAAATAACAGGGTTTTAAAAAATAAATACATTGCATATAAAAATAGAATAGTAAGGGAATCTATATATTAAGTGATATTTAACCCATAAGCCAATTGCTCTATATGGATTTTAAAAATTAACATTATGCTCTATTTTTAAAAATCTGAGTGTATACATATGTGTGCACATATGTATGTATGTATGTCCAAAGCATGTATGTGGAGGTCAGAAGACAATTTATGGAAATCAATTCTCTTCTGCTTTGTGGGTCTTGGGAATTAAACTCAGGCCATCAGGCTTGGTGGAAAATGCCTTTACCCACTGAGACATCTTGCTGGTTCAAGACGTTATGACTGATTTGTTTGAAACTCTGTTAAAGCAGAGGCACATCTTGAATAGTAAGAATTCCTTTTCATGATTATGGAGAGAGTCTGACACTGATTCTGTTTTGGACCCAGTCCTTATTTTTAACAGGTCCACACTACAACATTTATAGGTGAAAAGAAAGAGAAAGTGAGCAAGCTTTGCTAGGAGTCAATGTGCTGACAGAACTTAAGAATTCACTAGTGTCTTATGCAGAATGGACACACACACACACACACACACACACACACACACACACCCCTGATAGTCCCTGAGGCTGTGTGCCTTGTCCACTTACCAGTGAAATGTGGCATTGCACACAAAAGCACACTTCAGCTCTGGAAGCTACCCTTGTGCTAGGTGGTGATTTTGTAAAGGAAATAAGTAGAAAAAAATTTCTAAGAGTTAGGATCATCGTGAATTTTTGCCGGTTTGTTTATTTCATAAACAAACAAAGCAAAGGATGCCCTCAGTTACTGAAGACACCAGCTCTGTTAGAGAGAGAGAGAGAGAGAGAGAGAGAGAGAGAGAGAGAGAGAGAGAGAGAGAGAACAGAAGTCTCCTTCCAAATGTGGAGTAGCCATGCCACATGAGTCCGAGAGGGGCTGCCCTCTCTGGCAGGGGAGACTGTGATGAACTCAGCCACTATTACTGACCTCTTAGAGTGTGCCCTGACACTTTCTTACATCATTGTATAAAGATTCCTCGGTGACGAGATGGGCCTTGTTATACTCGCTTACTACAGAAGAAGAAGAGACATGTGGCAACTTGCCCCAGGTCAAAATGGAAGAGCTGGGGCTGTTTTTAGATTCTAAGACCACATTTGCCCTGCAAAGTCTGTCTACAGGAGCTGCAGCCCAAATCCTTAGGGGAATGCCCCCAAGGAGGAGGGGCTGAGGAAGCCAGTCATGTGCTTTTTTTTTTTTTTTTTTTTTTTGTTACAGATTACTATTTCTGGTCACTCTTTCAGGCATTGCAGCACAATTCCTCTGCTGCCCACCAGCATGTGGCCCCCTATCCCTGGGACTCCCTCTCACACAGACCACTGGATCATATTGGCCCATGGTGACCTTCAGCCCATTTGTGACATCCAATGATGCTTCTGCCCATGCGCTCTAGATCAGGGTGAGGAAGAGGCTGAAGGTGTCTCCCTGACAGCTTTTCTTTCCTTTCCTTGAACAACCTCACTTTTCTCTTTTATTGTTTTTTTTTTCTTCTGCTAGCTGGGTAAAGAATTGATTTATTTTTCTCTCCATAATCCTCATATGATCTGCAAACTTCTGACTGGCTGAGTTTTTATTGAGTCTCAAATCTCTGAGCTATAGATTTCTCCTATTTTTTTTTATTACCTTTTGTATTTTTTTAATTATAAAAGAAATAGATGTTCAAGAATAGGCTTTTTAAAGGGCCCTGTCAAGTATAAAGGGGCTGCCGGCTGGGATGGTAGACTTTCTTTTATATGGAGAAGACACAAGCTTGATTTATGACTGGCAGATGGTCTCCTCCGAAGGAACCAAGGAAGCAGTTTCTAATAGGAGTAACATGTCCTTATGTGGGGAGATGGGGCAGCCTGCAGCCACCGACAGTTGTTAAAGATAGCCTTTCATTTGTCCATGTTTGGATCATGTCAACAGCTGAGTTTTAATAAAGCAAATGTACCTCAGACTATGGGAGGAACAAGTCTCGTAGAACAGTGAGGCCTATTTGCACCCTTCCCACTAATCCCGCTGCTAAAAACAGCGGAGGCGGAGAGGCTCTGGGAGTGCTTGCTGAATCTGAGCAGCGATCTGGTTACCCTGAGAAATGCTGAGACATTCCAGAGGCTCTTTTATCCTCAGCTGCAGGCCACCAGGAGCCAGAAGCCCCGGATGGCACTATTTTTATTCAAGATGGTCATGCTGTCTATGACACGGAGGTGCAAGAAGCCCCCTCTTTAGGGCATGGTCTAACAACCGAGATGTACTCCTTTTTTGGAGAAGCTTCTGGGAGGTTTAGGTGAGCAAGTGATAGAACCCTAGGGCTCCCTTCACAGACGATCCTGACAGGGACTTGCTAAGAGAAGATTCAGTTTAGGTGGAGAAAATGGAGAACTATCATCTTCCAGGGCTTCTAGGTGGCTATGGGTAAAACCCCATGATACAAAGACAAATAAAACAGAACCTTGACCTCCAAGGACAGTAAACAGAAAATAATTACCAAGCAAAGATAAGAAAAATGAAAAACAAAACAACAACAACAGAAAACAAACAAACAACAACAAAACCCCTTAGTTCAGTGGATAATTGAGACAGGGTGACAGGTGACAATTTCACAGAGACCAAAAAGAAGGCTTTAGCCACAAGCAAGGTGCTTTGTACACAGCAGGAATGCAATGCCCATGCCGAATCCAATTCTCAGTAGGGAAAGTCAAATGGAAAGGAGGGGAACATAGGCTGCCTTTGGGAAAACCAGTTCTCTCTACCCCCACTTCCTGCCTTTTATTCCAACTCCCATATCAGTAAGGAAGAGACAAAGCAATACAGAAATGTGTCAATTTTTCAGACAGTCTTAACCATGAACTCCATTTTGTTGGCTTCTCAGAGAGGAGGTCTGGGGGTGGGAGTGGCCGTGAGGTGGGGGTGGGGTTGTGAGTTGCTGCCTGTGAGAACCTGACATGTGACCAGAGCCTCCACCACAAGCTTGGTTGACGATGAGGCATTTCAGGTCTGTGTTTTCACACATCTGTCGTTTACCAAGTGCCTACTATTGCCCAGAACTGGGGAAAAGGAGCAGAAATCCCTTGGAAAGTGAGACAGAAGAAGAGGAAGAGGAGGAGCCCAAATCTTAAGTCCTCAGAACGGGGAGGGCAGGAGGGTGGAAAGAGAGACATACATTTCCAAATGTGGCCCATCCTCTGCCCTGGGTGACTTGATCCTGCACAGCAGCTGCACCTATTTTGGGCCTGGGGGCTCTATCCCAGGGCAACAGGTGTGAAGACCTAAGGTTTCTTGGCACATGTGCAGGGGCCCAGTAGCTTGTTTTAAGCTTGACACAGATGAGTCTTCCTTTTCAGTTTTTCCAGGGCCTTGAGGATCCAGGCCTCATCACACAGGTAGTGACTCGTGGTTTCTGGGACTCTCAGGCACGCAGCCTTCTCTGAGTTGATGAGGAGTGAAGTACGTGTCAGTCACAGCCCGGAAGCCCCAGAAGCGAGTCAAGTAAGAGCGTAGACAGGAAGCAGAGATGAACTCACCTGCTTTGTCCTGCAGCCCCAGGCTTAGCATCCCTGCACAAACAGGCTCTCCCATTCGATGTGTGGTCTGTAAGTTCCCGCTGATTACATTTGACGCCATTGTCACCGGTCAGCAGGAGCAAAGCCCTCTCAGCCCATTGTCTCAGAGACGCTGCAGAATAAAGACCAGTCTTTTAGGGGAAATCAGCACTTTGGCAGTGACCCCATCCTTATGCTCCGAGGGAGCCCCTGTTACAATGCTTTCCATCTACCTACTTCCTGTGTACTTGTCTGAGAGAGGGGTCAGAGGGCAGTGCCAGCCCAGCTACTTGGAAACTGGAATGGGTGGGTACTAGTAGCAAGAGTCCTTGACTTCTGTAGGAGTCTTCTAGCCTGTCATCAGAATAGTTCCTTAAGCTGAGACTCTAAGCCCATACCCTTGTTGCTTGTTGCTGAATGGTGCTAATGTTTCTGCTTCCTTCCTTCAGGTTCTCTCTTGTTTTGTAATTCCCGAGTAATCTATTGCCTTTGCTCCACTGTCTGAAACACAGATAGGAAACGCACACAGGCTGTGTGTGTGTGTGTGTGTGTGTGTGTGTGTGTGTGTGTGGCTCCTGACATCTCTGTAAGAAAATATTAATAGTGGATCTGTGGTTTAAGCCATCCTGAACTAGCTCCAGAGATTAAAAGACAGTTTAAATATTAATCATTACTCTACATGAAAAGAGCAATTTTGACAAGTTTCTTACTGTGCTTCATGACTTTACTGAACTCCCCCCTTTGGGTTTTAAAGGCAAGTGAAAGAGGAGCCAATGCTCTCTTGTAATGTGAAAACAGGAGAGAGCAATACTGGGGAATAAAGGTTCAAGGGAGGATGGGCTTGGGGACAGGACAGAGGAAGAGTGGGTGTAGCTTAATAAAACCAAGAGTGTATGTGAAACCCTTACGGAAATACACTACTTTGCAGCCAGTTGCTATATCTACATACATATATACATATATTGCTATGTATACACATTTATACATAATAAAAATATATAAGTATATAAACATATTTTTATATGTATGTATATTTAGGGAGTTTGAACACAAGTACTTTGCATGAGTGAACAGTGCTTCCCCAAGAAGATATGTTACTAAATTAAAATCTGTGCCAGGCTTGAAGATACTTCTTTAGGACTTATTGGTCAAGGAGAGATCCCCTCCCTTTCAAAAACAATGCAAGCTCTTGGATTTCCACCATAACTGTATGATGATATCCAATTGCTGAAGACACAATAATACACTTTGATTGTGGGACATAGAGAACTCAGGCTGGACCTGACCTGAAAATTTTCTCCTTGCCTGATAGTTCCCATAACGCCAGAAGGTGCTATACATGTGCCTGGAGGAGAAAAGTCATTAGTAGTCTTTCCTATCTGTGAACCTGAATGCTGCAATACTGATCTTATGGGCAAGAGGTGTGTGTCTACTGGTATTAAGTGGCATAAAGGTTATGGAGCTAACCAACTGCTTTCTGATGAGATTTGAGGCCTGGCACAGTAACCTGGGCCCAAAGCCCATAGCTTAGGATGTCTCAGGCCCTAGGGGGAATCCCCCACTGTTGCTTTGCAGATTGGACACATTGTCAAACAGCTTCTGAACGTGCATATTTTTTTTAAATATTTATTATTTATTTATTTTTATTATGCATACAGTATTCTCTCTGCATGTACACCTGCCTGCCAGAAGAGGGCACCAGATCTCATTATAGATGGTTGTGAGCCACCATGTGGTTGCTGGGAATTGAACTCATGACCTCTGGAAGAGCAGCCTGTGCTCCTAATCTCTGAGCCATCTCTCCAGCCCCTGAACGTGCATATTAATGCTATTCTCAACCTCAGCCCAGAGAACTTCAGCTGTGATTGTTGGCAGTTAATGCAGAGGCGCATAGTTGAGAATAAGTGACTTGTGAGCTCTAAGTGGGGCATCTCTATTAGCCTCAGTTCTCCAAGTCTCAGGGAACATAGCGGACGAGGGAGTGAGAAGAGAAGAACGTAAGAGCTAGAGAAGGCTGAGGAGTGTTGTGAAATTTTGGCTTCTGAACATGATATGGTTGTTGTACTCACAGACTCACCTGCAGCTCTTGATACTCAAGCCAACAGGACCAGCCAGTGTTCCAGCAGTGAGCACTGACTGGACTCAGTGGATTACAGAAAGAAAGGAAGGAAGACAAGGGAAGGACACGAAGGTGTCCCCAGCCCTCTGTTTTACTTACTGTTATGCAACACGTTCTTATTGAGTTGCCCAGGCTGGCCTTGAACTCACTCTCTTGCTTACCGGGCTTTGAGCTTTCCATCCTCCTGCCTCAGGTTTGGTAAAGATAATCAAGGTATATTGTAAACATGTATAAGATTGTCAAAGAATAAATAAAAAAATATACTAAAAACAAGAATCTCATGCTTGGAGATGCTCATGGTCTCACCAGCTGTTTGGTTCAAGAGCACAGAGGGCCACACCCAGAAAACACGCTGGCTTGGTTGCCTCAAACACTTTAGGGCCAGTTATTTCCTTCATGGCCATGGAGCTCACTAGAAACTATGGCTTGCTGCTGCTACCTCTCATGGAAAGGAATTAAAGGTCATGATGCCAGCCCAGGAAAGGATTGAAATCTCAAAGTCTAAGCATGATCTCTACTGACATAGTTAAGGCCATGTAGATCAACAGTGGCCTCCTCAGAGGCCTGCGTAAAACCTGTATGGCCTGCCATGGTTCTGCCCAAACACTCAGTGGCCTCTGTTCCCGTTGGTCAAGCAGCCTTGCCTCAGGGGACCAAATCAGTGCCCTCATTTGATTCCCCACAAATTTAGCCACTTTCCGTATTCTGGAATTCTAGCTTTGCTAAGGTTGTCTCTTCCCATTTCCTAGCCACCAGTGAGCATTCCAATGTGCTCCTGGGAGCAGCCCCTGCCTTCAATCTTGAAGGCCGAATTTGGGGCCTCACACATGCAGCACGGGTACTTTACAGCTAAGCTGCATTCCAAGCCCTGGTTTTTATTTTGTGACTAGGTCTCACTGAGGTCCAGGCTGGTCTTGAACTCATGCTGTGGCTTACCGGGCCTTGACTTTTACATCCTTCTGCCTCAACCACCCCAGTACCTGGGATTACAGGCCCGTGTCACTATGAGTATGCCACACTCTCCTCACTGACGCTTGTGTTTCCAGTGCCTACCCAGACACCCTGTGTTTTCAGAGACTCTCAGGACTTGGTTTTCTCATATTTGTCCCAACTAGGCAAAGGGAAGATGATGGACATTAGAGACAAGTTCTCCATCGTCTCTCTCACCTTATTGATGGGAAAGGAGGAGGCAAGGGTCTGCCTCAGGGTGACCCTACCTGTGTGTGGCAGCGCAAGTTCCCAAGCATTGCGTCCCACACCGGAGGCATGCTCTGAAGAAGGAGGCTCAGAGCTGTGAGCTCTGCCTGGCGTCATCTTTGACTGCTTGGTACCAGATTCCCCCACTAGGTGGCACCACTGCTCTGGCAGGAATACAATTCCCATGGAGGCCTCCTCAGAGAAAGGATTACGCTCCTCAGGTGCCAAGGCCTGTAGGTGACTCTGGCAAGAAGTGGGCAGACAGTGAAAGGCTCCCCACCACCTCAGCCTGCATTCATTAGAAGATGCCGGAGCAGTGCTCTTGGGTATTCCAGTTGACATAAAAGGAAAAGCTGATAATAGGGACTCTGTCTTAATTTAAAATTTTGTTCATCATGGAGTTTTTGAGTATTAAGTTTCATCTTTTCTTTCTGGGGGGAGGCAGCGGGGGAGTGCAGGAGCCTTGGACAATGACAGTGGGTCTGGGCTTGATGTCTTGAGTTGCTATGGCAACAGATGCCCTTGCTGTAGTACATGGCCCTTTCTCTTTGTGAAAGGGCTGGGCTAAGGAGGATTTCAGGCCAGCCACCATTCTGGAGTCGTTGGGAAGCGTCAGCCACTGGCAGTAATAATGTCTCTCAGAATAACAGATCCCACTTCCCCCTGCAAAGCCACTTCTGCTGCTGTTCATAAGCCCTCCCTGCCACCCCTTGCTACCTCCCTACTTGGCCAAGTCCCCTCAAATCCCTGAAGCCCACAGTGCCCCAGCTAGGATACATGCTAAAGCTCTAGTTAGTCAAAGAAGCACTTTTTAGTTCTTTTTCTTTCTTTCTGGAATGTTCCCTTGTCCTGTACATGACTTGACTCTTCTGTAGGGATGAAATGCTTTTCATTGCTGCCCATGCTCCCTTGGGCTCTGTCCTCTCTCTGCCTGGGAAGAAGCTCTTGTCCCGTCTGAACTGTATTCTCCACTCCCTGTGACACTCCTTCTGGTGACCCTCCTTTATTTCTGTGGATCCAGGCTCCAATGCAGATGTGGAGCAGTGGAATGACGTCAAAGAAGCTGCCCACCAATCCCCTAGGAATCGAGGGGCCCAGTTTGCAGACTGTCCCTCCCAACCTTGGTGGAAAGCCAGCTGTGGTTTTGTAAAGCACCAATGTTTTATGGTCAGGCTACTTGGGAGGCTGAGGTAGGAGGATTTAGAGACCAGTGGAAGCAACATAGCAAGCAAGCAAACAAACAAATACCCAACAACAACAACAACAAATTTCCCAGACCACACACAAAATTAACAAAATCATTGTCTCTGAGATGCAGTCCCCAAACATCAGTAGTTTATAATACCCCAAACCTCCAGCTGAGAAATAAAATAAAATAAAAAGCAGTTCCCAGCTAGTGGGAATAGGCTTAGGCTCTATTGAGCCTACGCTGCCACCTATAGGCCAGAGCAGACGCTGCCTTTGGGTGCAGGAAGAGGAGGACAGTGGATGCAGAAGCTCCGAGGCTCTGGAATAGCGATAGGACTCTCTTGCAGTGAGCCTCAGACCAAGCCTCTTCCCAAATTTTCCACCTCCATAGACCCTCTATATTCAGCATCCCACAAGAGCTCAAACCGACTGCCGTACTGGTTCTCCAAGCGCCGTCAGACGGCCACTTCATCCCCAGAAACTATTTTTCAAAGCGAGAGACTTCCCATGCCTCTGTCCCGCTCCTCCATCTCGCTGTCTCCTTCTCTGCATGTCAGGCTAACAGCACACCTAGAATTTAGTCTCAGCTTTCAAAAGCAAACAGGATAGTATGTGTTTATCTAAACACTATTTTTTAAAAAAATCACAGTTCCCTGTCCATTCTGCTCAGGTGGGAAGTGGTCGCACAGGGGACTGAATGCCATATTTATATATCAAGAGGGAAATATCGTCTGCACACCATTTCTTCATCTGTAACACAAGTAATTATGGCACCTGCCCTAGAGGATTGATGCTACAGCTCAGATAAAAGGCCCCACACAACAGTGTCTGATAGAAAGGGTTAGCTGAATTGTCTGACAGTGACAGAGCCGTGAGATGTGCTGTCTTCTCCTGATTTTGCTCTCATCACAGCATGACTTGGCTCATGCAGAAAGGTAAAATTGGTCCTGAAATTAAAATGCTGAGGAAATTGCTGAAAAACAAACAAGCAACCCAAACCAAACCAAAACAATCGAACGAACAGACAAACACAAACTGCTTAAGTCAGAGGCACCAACCCCAGACTTTAAAGTCACGTTGCATTTTCGAAGTTGCCACCAGAGGGCAGTGCTGGGCCACATATAAAAAGATGGGTTCTTGGCCCAAGCACAGCCACTTAGGGAGATGCCTAGGTGTTAACCCCCTGAATTTTCTTAAACCTGGAGTACCATGTCCACTAGCTGATCCAGGTCTGAGTCTAACCTCTTTTCTGGCATCCACCTATAATTTGGGATCACGGTGACATCTTCAAGGTGAGCTGGGCTCTCATGTCTCATAATGGGTCTTCCATGTCACTTCCATGCCCTCTTACTCACCTGCAAGCATGGCAAATGGGTCTGACCTGAGAACCCTTCTCCAGGTATCCACCAACGAGCAGCTCACGATCACTTTGGGAGATCTTGTCACTCGGGAGCCGCTGACAGGTGCAGCCTGCGCACTGTTCTACACACCATCCTTTCCCTAGCCCAAGGCAAGTCCCACAAAAGGGTTGGTTTCTCCGACAGAGACTGAACTGCTGTGACCTCTCCAGATTCAGACCGACCCAAATATTTAGCAAGGGTGAGCACAACCCGAGGAATAGCTCAGTCCATGCTCCCTTAGTGAACTCCCCTTCTTGCCAAGCTGACTCAAACCTTGAAGCTTCCTGTAAGGAAGGCTGCAAGAACTGTGACAAGAACCCAGAATTGTGTCAATCCCTCTCCTGCCCCCGCTCATCATTTCAGCTCTTTCGTATTCAACCCATACTAAGAGAGATCACAAGCATCCCCTCCCTCTCTCTAGAGCAACCACTTGATGACCCTGGACCTGGCAGCAATGCGCCCCACTGACTTCAGGGTCGCCTGTGCCACCCTACCTACTGCTTTTCATTTAAGAACTTTTTGACTATGTGGGCTCCTTAAGGAGAATAGGGCAAGTGTTCTTGCAGGATTATGCAATGTTAGACACGGGGATCCTTGAGTTGAGTGCTCCAGACTATTTTAAGAAATGGGAGAGGAAGGATATGAGGAATCAAAGGATTTAGTGCCGATTAAATCAGAGAGATCACAACATCCTTGTGGGGGATTTATTGCTAAGATGGAACTGAGCTTAGTGAATGATACAGGGTGCTCAAGACAGCCTGTTTGATCACCCTAGAAGAAAGAGAGAAACACTGAAGAAACCCATGGCGGAATCACACTGTGAGCCCTAGGCTTGATCTAGTTTATGCCTTCCCAGGACAAGCATGCAACAAAATAAAATAAAATAAAATAAAATAAAATAAAATAAAATAAAATAAAATAAAATGAAGTGAAATGAAATAAAATAAAATAGGAACCTGAAGGGAAATGATGGTTAAAACAAGAGTTTAGGATTACAGGATCACATTCAAGAAGTCACTTGATGGCCTAGCAACAGATTTCAACAACGGGATCTGGAAGCAGACAGACAATATCCTAGCTAAATATTTCTTGAGGTTATCCTGAGCAGGATTGGCTACAATACCAAAGAGCTAAGGCATCCAGGACAGGCAAGTGCTTCTAATTATGCTGTTTAGTAACAAGGAACACACAGTATATGATTCCACCCAGGTAAAATGTCCAGAGCAGGAAAATCTACACAGATGTAAGTCTGATGAGTGAATGCCAGAAGGAGAGGGGAGGGAGAGAGGGGAGAGTGCTGCATAATGGAGGTGAAGCCGTTTTGAGGGTGTTGAAATACTCTAAAATGAAATACCTATTGATGATTGCATATATCTGGGAATATGACAAAACTGCTGAACTATTAATAGGTGCAGGTTAAGGTCTGGGAAATTCACCTTAATAATTGTATGGAGAGAAGGTGGGAAGATGTGTGATACAACTTACAAATATTCCACTAGAAGTCACTCGTCAATACAGAAGAGTTAGAGTCATTTGCCTGGAGAATTCACAGTATGGGGAATTTTATTCTCAGGCAAAGTCTCAAGGGGTGTGTTTCATCAAGAGGAGTGAAGGCGAAGTGAAGGGGTCATAAGGAGGAAAAGCATAAACACATCTCAGTAAAATCCAATAAGTTCTATTGCTTTTAGAGGAGGGACTAAGAAGATCACGTGACTGTGCAGGGATGCTATCTTACTGCATGCATAAAGAAACAGTCTAAAATAGCACCAAAGGCTCGAAAATGAAAGCAGTCTCTGATGTACCCCAGCTCATCAGCCTCACTCCCTGAAGTAACTACGGTGTCCAGGTTCATGTGTCTTCCTTCCATAAATGTTCTATTTCTGGGCCATGTACATATCTGTTCTCACATACACACACATACACATACACACACACATAATCTATGATTTAGCTAGACTGAAAATATAGGAGGAAAAATACAAAGTTCATTTATTTATTTTAAAAGACTTATTTTTTTTTACACTGTGTGTGTGTGTGTGTATGTCTTTGTGATTATATGCACATAAGTATCCACAGAGGCCAGAAGAGGGTATCTAGTCCCCTGGAGCTAAAGCTGGGAATTGAACTCAGGTCCTTTGAAAGAGCAATATATGCCCTTAGCTGCTGAGCCACCTCTCCGGCCCCACATTAATTTTAGTTAAGGAAGAACTTCCTTAGTGTAAGAGCATGTGCTCAGAGTTAGTTACATCAACATCTTCATGTGGTAGAAGGACTTTCTAGGGCTTCAACACACTAGGACATGAAGCGTGACATGTCCACAGGAACTGACAACCTACATGTGAGTGATTCTGAGTGACACTCATGGTTCCTGGTTTCAGTGTGAGGAAAGATGAGGTGTTGGAATGTGTGGCTTCATGGTCCACGCTCTTCTCTTTCCTACGTACTCACTAGTCCCTGGGCAGCACACATGGTCCTCTTTTTCTCTGATGCTAGTTCTTACACATTTGCTTATTTCTTTTTTCTTTATTTTCTGTGTATGGTGTGCATGTGTGCACACACTGTGCATATGCACATACTAGTGTGGGCTTGTGCCAGAGTAGCAGATTGGGTGTCTTCCTTTATGGCTCTATGCTATATTGCCTTGAAACAGTGTCTTCCGGTGAGCCAGAAGCTCACCATTTCAGATAGACTGAGTGGCCAGTGAGTTCTAGGGATCCACGTGTCTCTGCACACTACTCCCCCAATAGGGAGATTGCAGGAATGCACAGCCATGGATGACTTTATGTGTGTGCTGGAGATTCAAAATCTGGTCTTCAGGCTTGCGGAGCAGCTATTCTCACTCAGGGAGCCATCTCCCCAGCGCCTTCATTTTGCTAATTGATGCCTTAACACAAACATGTGTCTATTAATGAAGTACCATATATGATGTTTTGATCTACTTACCCATTGCATAATATTTACAGGAGGTTAACTCCATTACTTCCACACATATTTATGACTGTGTGGCGCAAATGCTCCAAACTTCTTTTCCCAGCTTTCTGAGCAAAGCAGAACCTTTCACTACTCCACTGTGCATCATCACAGCAGAAATTCTTATTCCCATCTAACTGCAACCAAGCACCAACTGGTCTACCTTTCCCTCTCTACCCTGCCTCTGGTAACTGTTATTGTACTTTGAATAACTTCTTCTTCCTCCTCCTCCTCCTCTTCTTATTTTTTTTTCAAGATAGGGTTTCTCTGTGTAGCCCTGGCTGTCCTGAAACTATCTCTGTAGACCAGGCTGGCCTTGAACTCACATAAATCCATCTGCCTCTGCCTCGTGAGTACTGAGCTTAAAGGTATGCACTCTCACAGTCCAGCAATATTTTCCACTTCTTATAGATTCTAAGAGTAGGAGTAAACCTGTGTAAACTGTTTTTTTTTTAAATCTCCACATAATGATCCAAAGTTTTCTCAGCCTAGGTGTATGTGGCAGCTCCTCACACACCACTGAAGGAGGTGGAAGGATCATGTTAGCTGTGGCAGATGGAAGCCTGCATTGCCTTGGGGAAGACACATTCTTGGCTGATGTCTAGAAAGATGCTGTTTTTACACATGGTGCCTCAGTAGTGATGGAACCATCTGCAAAATCACTAGTGGGTACCTTTTTGAGGAAAGGAGACATCACCACATGGCTTCATCAACTGGTGATGTGCAGCTCAGCAACAGCAAGGCCATTGCCTTGAAACATGGCACCAAAACAGAAGGAGTGTAGTCCAGGCACCACGGCCCCTTGAAGACTCTCCTCATGCTGAAGTATTTTTAGTTGTGGTAATTGTAGGTGGCAAGCAGAATACTACAGCCCCCAAAATAGGTGGCTCTCAAACACGCAGGCTCAGCAGGTGGTACCTCTGTAAGCAAGCCTGCAAGAAGGAAGGGATTAGCTGTGTGCAGGGCAGCTTTCCAGAAGAGGCCGTCTTGCAGAGTGATCTGGGGTGACTTTACTCAGGAGATTAAAGGGCTTCTTCTCCTGTGCCATTAGCAAGCAGCAAAATATCTGACACTTGGACTACTGTGTGTTGTGGTAACAGGGACAGTAAATGCAGGGTATGGTGGTCACTTGGATGAATATCTTGAAAGAGAAGTTGGGAAGTGAAACACATCAGTGTTTCCCCAGAGGTCCAACAGGTTGTGCTGGCTTGATGAATGACTTGGGCCCTTGATGTGGAAATGGCCAGCAGATCTTCAGATCTTGCTTAAAATGGCCATTAAGAATACTTAACTTACCTTCTGTGTTTCCCCAGGGATAGAGGTTGGTTTTGGAATGCCCCCAAAGGCCCAGGTAGAGTTCAGCTTTGATGCCCAGCTTCTAGCCACTGGGAGGTGGGAGAATATTGAAAAGGTAGGACCCAGTGGGAAGTCTTACAGTCAGAGGACACACTCCAGCCCCTTTATCTTCCACTCACTTGCCTACACCACAGCCACATGGTGAGATGTTTTGCTGTGCCACATGCTCGTACCATTGATGTGCTGTGCCCTTCCCCATCAGAGGCTCCCTTTCCAACCATGGACGAAACCCTCTAAAGTCTGAACTGAAGTAGGCTGCTTTTCTTTATTTCAGGTTGGCTGTTTTGAGTATGGGTTAACAGAAAGGTTACAGATGCTCCAAGTAGCATTCTAATCTCATTTGCCAGGAAAAGAATGCTCTAGAATGGAGACTGGTTCTGCTTCTTGGACCTAGAGATGCCCCCTCTATAGATGAATAAAGGACTTCTGGTAACAAAAATCACTTGCTTGTGAATTTGGCAACCACTGACAAATATTTGATCGCTCGATTAATTCTGTGTGCTCTGATAAAACACATTCTAGAGAAGCAGGGTGGAATCCTTTCACTGAGTACTTACTTCGTACCAAATGATACAGCAGGAGCAGGCAAAACATAGTTTCTACTAACAGGAAGTTTCCAGACAAGCGATGATTCAGGCCTGAGACAGGTAAAGGCAATCTTGTTCTGCCTGCACCTGAAAGCCCGCCACCCCCACCATCACCAAGCTTTTTTATTGTCTGTGTGAACAGAAGATCAGTCAATCCCCTGCCTGTGAGGAACCTCTGATGCTCTCTGGGCCGGTGGCGTTTAGTTCTCCCTGCTCAGTAAGTCACTGAAGGAACTTTGGAAAAGTGTTGAGACCTGGAGCATGGACCCATCTCCCAGGGCTGTTCATTGACCTGCTTGGAGGAAGACCCCAGGTGACTTCTAGCAGTCAATGGCTGTGCTCAAATCCTCTCCTTCACATGTAATCTTCATAATATTTCTATGCTCACATGCACCTCTCTATAGATTTAACAGTTTTTTTTAAATCACTCTTTACAATACTGTTTAAGCTGTGTCTGTCCTCAGCAATAAAACCTGTGATGGATTTAGTAGGAGACCAGATCACTCTAACTGTCAATCACATTGCAGGATTGCATCATTTCTGTAGTCACCCAGGGCTGAGTGTTCTTGGGAAGGTCTGTGGCAGGTGCCGGAGACCTCCGGTGGGTGTTGTTCACATGAATCGTGGGAGAAACTGCAGTGGCCACAGGGACCAGGCAGGGGATGATGCTCATGAGTTCTGTCAGGCCTTGCTGGCACCCATCTCAGGAAGTGAGGAAGGAAGACACAAGGACCAGGTGATTTATTTCACTTCTTCTGGAAAGGCCACAGGTCGGCCTAACCGAAAGACTTTTAAAATGAGGCTTCCCATCCATCACCTGGAATCTGCTGATGAAACACTGAAATTGATGTGGAAGAGGAGGAAAATGATGCCACAGAACACCCAGGAAGTGACAGCAGAGGGCAGTTGATTAAATGCCATTTTAGCTCCTTGGGTTCATTAAGCATTTAGAATTTTCAATCCATCTCTTTGCTTACCGAGACTTTTTTTTTTAAGACTGTTAATTTTTCTCTCTTTATAAACACAGTTTACATTAATATGTAATGTTCTTAAATGAGAGGGGAAAAGATACATTCCTTTGTCTACTCAGGATGGGAAAGTTTTTTGAGATTTGACCAATAAGTTATCCGTAACTATGGTTTTGATGAAGAGGTATCTTGGTTTTCAAATTTGGGAGAAGAGATGTGAAAGGAATTGCATCGCTGATGAGTTGGTTCGGAGGATGGAAACACTTGATACACAGGCCTGGCTGCTTCAGTTTAATCCTTGGGGCCCATGGTGGAGGTAGAGAATAGATTCGTGAGGGCTGACCTCTGACCTTCACTCACACTCTACCATGGCATTCCTGCCCAGACTCATAAACACAACACACACACACACACACACACACATACACACACACACACACACACACACACACACACACACACACACACAGAGAGAGAGAGAGAGAGAGAGAGAGAGACAGACAGACAGACAGACAGACAGACAGACAGACAGACAGACACTCACACATATGCACACACCAAATTTTTTGAAAAGGAAGGAATTGGAGAATCCTTTGGTGAAATGAGAGGGCTTGGGATTCTTCAAACCAGGCCTTCTGAACAAAACCCAAGACTGTGTGCTTCTTTCTTCACTTACACATAGATTAAAGGCATAAAGCATTGGGCAGGAATGTACTCACAAGCTTGAAGGTAAAACTGCTGCCAAGAGTTTTCTGAAAGAAAGGGAAAATTGTGGTATTTATTATCGTGATTAATCTTAAAGATTTGAAGAAAATAAAAAATGTTTATTAAATCTGTCTGGTGGGTCCTGGATACTTATTAAATTATTTATCTAACTTTCCTGTCAATCTGTCTTCAAAGATGAAAGCAAAAGTTGTTTTAAGGGTTTGCAGTTCTAATTCAAGTGTTTGATGTGTATATATAAGTTCATTGGCTATGTATATTCTCTGTGGCACAAAGGCTCACGTTGTTTAGATGCGGAGACAGATGCAGAACTCAGCTGTTGTCACATAAACGACACACAGACCTTTGGCAGGAAGGATTTATTAGGCAGTTAAGGGAGTAAGGGATGCAGAGATGGCTCATCGGGTTCTGCAAGCTTGGTGACCTGAGTTCGAACCCTGGAACACATGGAGAGGCAGAAGCATCCTCTGACTTCCACACATAAGCTGTGGTACACATGCTCACACATATGCATCCCCCATACAGCCCCCCACACCGGTAACAATAATTTTTAAAGAGTAAAGAGAATAAAGTTCAATTAAAATATTTACACAAGTAAAACATGTTAAGTTAAAAAATGTTTAATAAAGCAGTCTTATTTTTCCAAAACATTATGCTTTTAAAAAATGTTATTTCTTGAATTTACTTAAAAATGTAATGACACATTCATTGGACAGGTCAACCAGTATTAAAGAAGCTGATGATCTTTTATCTCTCATTTCAATTCTGCCCCCACCCTACAAGTTAGCCAAGGTGAGCCCCTTGACTTTATCCTTCTGTGTCTTGTTCTACAAAAATCTTAAAACTTGTTCTTGCAAATTTTCAAACCAATTAAAAATTTGTGATTAAGAGTAGCTTTTTTTTGATAGTAACATAGTCATTTTTTGAAAAAATAAATGCTCAGGGGAACAAAACCAAGACAAAATAAGAACAGTTAAGTGGGCATGCGTTTCTCATTCAGTTTGAACAGACTTTGTGCTTCTTAAATCCCAAATCAAAGATTTATGCTAGACTCTACTCGCAATCATAGGTGTGTGCATCTTCACTTCGGTCACTTTCTGAGAGTATGCCGTGATGATCCTGGGGTAGTCAATACTTTGGTAAATCACCAGAGATTCCCCCGAGGCTCGAAGTGGGAACCACTTTGTACCCCATGGTCATAGTCAGAGACTGGGACGGTCTGATGCCTTCTCCCAGATTTCTGGATGGTCACAGCTCATCACTCCCTGCCCCGCCCCGTTTGCCCTTTCTCCTCTGCCCTTTCCTGTGCTGCCTCCCTTGCCCTACTCAGTCTCTGCCTCCATCTGGCAGACGAAGTGTTCATGTCACTCACCTCTTGGGTAACTGGAGATCCTCAGCTGTTTGGAGCCTGGTTTGGAAGGACATTCCAGTGTTGTCCTGGCTCCTGGAACAGCCAGCTTCCCAGAGGGCTTCACCTGTCAAAGCTGGGGGATGACTTAGATTTCCTTATGAGAACTCTGTAAGAGAAACTGAAATAAAACAAGCCATCATGAGCAATGGAGGAAGGCTCAGCAGAGCAATCACAGTCCTTTGCTGAGATTCCCACTCCAAAAATCAAACTTTCTCCTAAATCTGTGGGTGGGGGCCTGGCCATGTGGTCCCAAAAAGTGTGCCAGGGTAAAGACACAAGAGAAAGAGGCAAAGACAGTCTTACCTCTCTGGGATGAGCAAATCCAGAGCCAGAGGCAGGATAGGAGATGGGGCTTTTTATTCAAGAATTAGCCATTAGCCTCCACAGAGCTTTCGAGACAGGAGTGGGATTTGCCTGAGCAAATGATTGTTCTTTTTTTCCTGTTCTCTCTTCCCTTCTTCCATGCCGCTCTTTCTTTTGTCTTTTTACCCAATCTTAAACATTCCTTTATAAAACAGGTCATTTGGAACCAAATCAGCATCACAACCTTTGCCCAGGCTGTGTCTGTGATCCCCGGGGGACAATGACTGGTGGAAAAAGCCAGCAGCTCTCATGGACTACACACAGCTGACGACAGTGAACCCTGATACAAAGCGGGGGCTTAGGATGCAGGGTGGCTGTGACAAATCTTCCCACATGACACTGATATTGGGGGCAAATAGGCACGAGTACGAATGGGGATGGGATGGGATGGGATGGGATGGGATGGGATGTGAGCCTAAAACTGCACTGGAAAGCGTGCATGTAAACTTTTTATTTTTTTAAATATCATGTCAAACACTCCCAAGAGGCAGGATTCTGTACTGTACCCACTGTGCAACACTGCCATTAAACAAATAACAAGCAAGAGAATGAAACAAGGGCTTTCAAGGTAGTCCCCAGGGCCTAATACCAGCAAGCCCTTAGTGATCTTGTGTGGGGACAAGGAGCCTTGGGCAGGCTGTGTTCCTTTGCCTGGTGCCAGGGTCCTTTGGCATTATCGTCTTACACAGGGAGAAGCAAGAATGTCCTTATAATCCAAGGCCGGGCTCCCTTTCCTTGATCCCTCTGGGGTAAGAAATCTGAGGACAGGATGAGCCTGCCAGGCATGTCTTCTTGACTCTGAGTCTGGCTGTGAGATGGGTCTGGAGCTAAAGATCCTTGGGGGGTGTTCTCAGAAGCTTTGTCAGGTCAAGCAACCTCAGTTGACCTCCTTGGCCCTGAGTTTGTCTGTTGACCTTCATCAAGAATTAATAACACGTGTTATCAATTGTGTTATTCAGCAGATGGCATTCTTCATTGCTTAATATTACACACTCATCCACATCTTCTGAGCACCCCCTATGTACCACATGGCCTGAAGTGTAACCTCCAATTTGTGAATTTTGTTTTCATGACAAATGGTCCAAGCAATGTTTGTCACAACGCTGGGTTTGGTGATACATAAGAATACCAGGGGAAGACTTTTATTCAGAGATGCAAGGGACCTTTTCCCACCTATTGACTTCTGAGAGTCAAACTCACCCTGACATAGGGGAGAGGCCACTTCTTCAATAAAGAAGTAGAAACCAATTAGGAACTCAGGTCTAATTAACTGGCTGATAATAGCCCTCCAGGGTGTGCCCTGTGAGGGTAAAATGGCCTTGCCAGTTAGTTGAAAACCAGTTCTATGCCAGCTAAGCCGAGCCATCCAGGAGCCCGATGCTTCACGCTGAGTGATTCAAATGACAAAGTTGTGCTAGTGAATACTGCCATGGAGAAACCAAGTTTCCTTACCAGTCTAGCTTGGGGAACGGGCAGGGAGTCACTCGTGAAAGCCCATTCACTCATTCCTCAGCATTAGTACCTAACATGTGCCCCTGAATTGGGCTAGTCACAGGAAGGCCCACCGCTACCTAACAGGGTCTTATGACTGAGCAGCACATCTCCTCACTATGGGTTTGGGGCTGCAGGAGAGAGGGACCTCTTTTAGAAAGTTTTTGCTCAATCGGAAACTCATGGCCATACACACACTAGGCTCCTACCTAGGATCTTTGCGTTTGCCGTCCCTTCTGCTGGGAATATTCTTTCCCCTGATGTTCTCGTGACTGGTGTATTCCACTGAGAGATTACGACTCTATTCTATTCCTTCCTCAGGAGAGACTTCCACCAGCATCTCGGCACCGCTCCTTTCTTCCTTTTGCTTCATTCTCGGCACTCCTATGGAGTTACTGTCTTCATTCGTACACTTGGTCATCCCATCTCACACAGTCATAAACCTGTAGGAAAGCAACTTTGCTTTTCATCTTCAGAATTTGAAATGCCTGGATTACAGTAAATGTTCACACAGATTTGTGGAGGGAAGGTACAACTCGACCTTCGCACAAGTCAGAGAGAAGCGATTCTGCAGACGTTGAAGGGGGTCTAAAGGAGCATGGGATATGATCAGACATGAGGCCCCAGGTTTGTTTCTCTGCGTTACAAAAGCAGTTCAAAGGAACTGGGAGCCAGTGGTGGGCATGGATAGTAACTGCTTTATCTGGAGCACAGTGAAGCCAAATGATGAGCACGGAGAGTCAGGCCAGAGGGCACAGACAAAGATGCAGAAGAAAAAAATGGTTTGCACAAAGGAACCAGTGTGGCTGGGGGCAACAGTTCACAAGGGCAAACAGGGAGAGATGAGCCTGCAAAGGCTGGCTAGGTCAACCCAGGGCAGCCTCTCAATGCCAGCTGCAGAAAGTATTCTCAAAGACGCAAAAGACTAAAAACCCGGCCAGCTTCATCCCTATGAAACAGGGTGGGGGTGTAAGTTCAGTGGTAGAGGGCATGGCTAGCATGCACAAGATCCAAGATTTGAACCCCAGTGCAGCCTCCCGTAAATTGTTCTAAAAGAAATGAGCCTCTGAAATTCTTGGATAATCCTATATTAATATCCAGACCTCTCTTTTCAGAGTTAATTTTTTAAAAGTGTTTTAATTATGTGTTTGGGGGACTGGGCGGGTACTGAGGAGAACAGCTCTTCCCTGGGAACCCCGTGCGCCCACGGCACAGGCAGGCCACGGCACATTTAATCAGATTTGGTACAGACTGTAAATCTGCTGCCAGTGCTGGGACTTAATAAAAAGTGCGTTGCAGAGGAGATCCCTCTCAGGAAGACAGGCTTTGCCATTAAAACACTTTAAAGCGGGCCCAAAGCGGGCAGATACAAACCTTCATCCCGCAAGTATTTTGGAAAAGTGCAAGGAATATTGATTGGCATTTTTAGGAATGGAAGCAGGCTCTTTCATGTCTCTTGCTTCTTTAAAAATGTATAAGCAAAGTCACTTAAAAAAACAAACAAACAAAAAAACTGTGTTAAAGGCAAGGTGGAAGCCATGACGGCCATGTGTGAGGGAGAGTGACAACGTAGAACTTTAAAAAGGACCCGATGATGTGCAAGGGCAGATGAGAAACCTGGAAACTTCCCTGACACAGATCAGCTTCTGTTTGTGGCTCCACAGGCCATTTGCTATATCCAGTCACTCCTCAAGGATCAGCCGCTCCTTTCCAAGTATTAAGATGTCAGCGAAAATCTACCTTCTGAGGAAATTCAATCTGGGGAGATGAGCTGCTGACGCTCGTAAAAATAGCTGTCAGGCGTTATGAGTCCTCCTGACTCCTCCGGACAAACCGGGGTGAAAGAGCAGAGCCCTGTGTGAGCGTCAGGACGGTGTGCTCAGGTGCACCAGGCCTGGGGTCAGTCAGGGGCGGGGCTGGGGGAGTAGGACGGGGCCTCAGGGACTCTCGAAATTTCCAGAAATTGAACAAAAAAAAATTTCAGGCTTTTATAGAATTTTTAGGGGAAATCTTTCATCAAAATTTCAGATGAAAGATTCACGTTCCCCTCTACCCCCAAATTAATAACCATTGCCTTGGTATGTGATGCCCACAAACGTTTTATTCACTCTTTTAAAAAAAGGATTTTTAATTGACCAAGAAATACTTAAGTACACACCCCCATGCCCCCCACCCCACAAACTAGAGTCTCATGACGCAGCCCTGGCTGACCTGGAAGTCAATAGGGAGGCCAGGCTGGCCTTGAACTCAGAGGTCTTCGTACCTCTGCCCCGTGCACTGCCATGGCTTGACCTTAAGTACACTGTTTTAATATAAGGCTATTTGCCCGTATCTCCATACTAGAGCTCTGCTTCCTTGTTCTTGTTCCCATTTTTTTGTGTACATTTTTAAAAAATAATTGTGCACATATACAGAAACTATAGAGCATTTGTGCATGTGCAGTTACATTTCAGTGGTGCTGTGTGTGTCTGCATGTGTGTCTACAACTTGTCCTTGTACCCCACAAAGTCTAAGGACTACTTCCTCAAGGGCACATGAGAGTCCTTTCCTGTCTTGTTAGCTGCCGAATGGTACCCCATAGGGAGGCTGAGATCGGTATACATAGCCGTACCTCTACTGATGAACGCTTAGTTGTTTCCAGTTTTCTTTCACCCAAGTAGCAGCATGATGAGCATAATTGTATAGGTCTCTTTATGCGCTTCTCTAGCTGAGAGGGATTGCTTGGTCGCATGATACACATTAAACTGTTTTAATTTGAAATTAAAATAGAGCATTTTTCTATTTTCCTTTCCTCCCTTTCATGTGTCCTCTCTCATTCTCTCTCTCTCTCCGGTTCATGGTCTCTTTTTATTTACACATATTATTATTTTAATTAAAATTATTTCACATAATATATTTTGCTCATGTCTTTCCCCCCTAAACTCCTTCCAGATCCTCTCTACCTTCCCATATCTGTACCCATATAACTTTGTTTTTCCTCTCTTTCTCTTAAAAAGGAAGAACCACAAAAATCAAAACAAGCAAACAAACAAAAATCCACAAGACAGCCCGCCCCAAACAAAACAAACAAACAAACAAATGAAAAAACAAACAAAAACATTCACAGAAAAATCATGGAGTTTGCTTTGTGTTGGTCAACGACTCCTGAACATGGAGCATGCCTTGGAGTGTGGTTGATATGACCAATGTCTATTGGAGAAAACTGATTTTCCTTTTGCTAGAGGGTGGCCATCTGTAAGTAGCTCTGTGGTTAAGGATAGGACCCTGTGTCCACTTCCTCCTCTCACCTGCCTTGAACCGGTGTAGGTCACGTGTGTTCTGCCACAGCCCTTACCATTTCATATGTGCATGGTCCTGATGTGATCTATGGGTTTAGAGATAAGTCATTAGGAATCGTTTTATTGCTATGTGCCTTTAGCAGAATGACACCGTAGGTTTCCCTCCAGGTTCATGACCTATCTAGCCTTAGATTCTTGGCCGTTTTAGCAGTGTGTATTATGGGTTTCATCTCATGGAATGGGCCTTAAATTAAAAAAAAGAAAGAAAAGAGAGTGGTTGGTCACTCCCATAACATTTGCACCACGACTGCACCATATATCTGCACGCAGGTGAGTGTGGTGGCGGCGTTCGTAGCTGGGTGACAAGGATGGTTATCTTTCTCTTTTGGTGGGGTGCAGAGTATCTTTCAGCACCATGAATGTCAGTCTGTAGGGGAGAAGCTTCTCATTAGGTGTGGCTCAACTTCTCCACGTTCTGTGACGAAGCAGGTGCTGTCTTTAGCAGCAGGGCCTTACCACCAGGTTGTGGAGAGAAACCATCAGCCTTAGCAATGTCATGTGACATTTGGGGAGTTCTATGAGGCCCCTTTGGGTAATGACTCAACAAGATGCAGCCCAGTCCTGACACTGGAGTTTTTATTTGGTGGCATAGGGTATCTACTTGGGACATTGTCCCTCCTACTATCTGGTGACTCCATTTGGATTTTACATCTGTATATTTTTGGAAGCTTCCACAGTTAGTTTTAATACGGTTTTTCAAATGGCATGTAGTTGTACCTCCCCGTATTCTCTCCTTTATCCCTTTCCACAATCTCCCCATTTCATCCTCTGTTCTAGTCTCCATTTTATCTCCCTGTAATGCTCTATTTCCCATTTATTGGGAGGCCCTGTCCCCCTGACCCGCATGATCCCTTACTGGCTACCTAACCTCTGTGGTTATTTGGATGGTAGCATACATTTGAAGGCTTAAAAGCTAACATCCACATTTCAAAGAAAGGATGCAATATTTGTCTTTTGGGGTCTGAGTTACCTCACTTAAGATATTTTCTTTTTTTTTTTAACTCCATCAATTTATCTGCAAGTCTCATAATTTCATTTCTCTTAACAGCTGAACAATGATCCTTGTGTAAATGTACCCCATTTTCAGCATCCTTTCATCCATTGATGGGCAACTAGGAGTTTTCCAGTTTCTGACTGTTACAAATAGAGTGGTAATGAACATGGATGAGCATGTCTCTGCAGTAGAATGTACAGTCCTTTGGGTAGTAGCTGAATGGCCAGAGTCTCCTCTGAGGTTTCTGTAGCAGTTTGCCTCCGAGCCTGTTCTCTGATCCAACCAGTCACACCACATACTGGTAACCTTTAAAATTTTGCTTGTTTTTACCCTTTCACCATCATGGAAGGTAAAGATGTAGCGCCTCATTTTCACCTGTGTTATGTAGCTGGGAGGTTGGGCACTTTTCCGCATGTTCATGGACACTGTGTCTTCTCTAGGGAATTGCTTTCCCTGAGCAGCTCTCCTCTGACTCATCTCAGAGTTCTCAAGCTGGGATAAATGCTGACATTACCCACTGAGCTTTCCAATGACACTGGCTACTGAGCCGCACTCTTCAGTATAATTAGGCTGGATGCCCTTCCTAGCACAGATATCTCCACATTTGTGATTTAAAAACTTCCCTGGTGAGTTGGAGGTCCAGCAATGTTGAGATGGCAGATACCAGCTGCCCAGAAGAACAAAGACCTCAGTTCTAGTTCCTTCCTTCTCAAAGCATGTCAGTTCCATGGTGCCCTGCAGGAGTCCCCTCAAAACTCTCCCTCTGCATTTTACCTAGAAATTCAGTCCTAGAAACTTGCATCCAAGGAAGAAAGACAGAAAGGAAGGAAGGGAAAGAGGAGAAAGGAAAGGAGGAAGCAAGAAAAGTTCCAATTTGTATAAAATGTTTATGCTATGCCCTATCTGAAGCAACTCAGTGTGACAGATCTTCCAACTTGGGTTCTCCATTTGATTCTGCAGTTTACAAGCTACAAAAATTAGTGACTACACTTCTGTTTGTTCTTCTGTGAAATGAACCTTACTGTTACTGCTTGACAGGTGTGTGTGTGTGTGTGTGTGTGTAATGTACATTACGTGCTTACAGGTCCAGTAGAACTAGTGGATTTATTTTCAGGTCTCAGATCCCTCTCACGTTAGACTTGAAGCCTCCTCCTGGCTCCACTGAAAGACTGATTCTACTCGTGTTCATCTTATAGGAGACCTGAGTCTCTCCAAGGCCTCTCAACCAAATCTTCACATGCTCTTAAAATTTGAATCTCTCAAGCTGCAATTTAAAAAATCCTTTGGTAGGGAATAATAAAGATAATCAATAATCTATCAATATTAGCAACCTCATGGGAGTGCTAGAGTTCAAAAACAGATTCCCAATAATTTTCTCAAGAATGACTGAGAAGAGTCAGGGAATTTAAATACAACAAACAAAAGCAGGTGAGTGATAGGAAACAACACAGAGTACAATAATAAGGAGAGGTCTCTGGGACAGAAAGTCTGGGAAGTCTTAAGAATTTAAAGGAAAAGCCGAATGTTGCTAGGTAAAGGGGAGATAAATGCATTTGGAAAGAAACATGGGATCAGTAGAAGCAAGGTGACAGAAGGGCCAAGTGCTCTGCAGAGCTGTTTGGTGAATATGTGACAACTGTAAGCATTGAGAAGGCTGGTGGGGGAGGGGCACATGGTGGCATTTGATACACTGAGGTTTGACAGCAGTTGCTTCTTGACCTCAGGATTAAACACAAGCGTAATTTACATTTTCCATTTTGTTAGCATTTGGGGCTACTAATTTAGTGCTCTAATGGGAAAGATCGTATGGCACAAAACACAAAGGAATTATAGTAAAAAGTTCCCTCTCATCCTACCCCAGTCTTGCTCTTTGTATTATCAACCTTTCGCAAATCTTTCAGGGGTCTTCATCCACATAGGAACAATCAGTTTGGGTTGCTTGCCATAGTCATGTTCTGTAAAATCGCTATGAGTAACACCGAATCGCTGCTTTAAGGGAAATGTAGGGTTTGGTGCCTACAAGCTCCTGGTCAGCTTTATCTGACCAAAGGAGGACAGGCATATGGATGAGGATGGTGAGTCTTTCCTCTCAGGTAACTTGGGGAGGAAGGAGGATTGTTGGTGTCACGTGACAAGCAGTGGGATTTGTTAAATTCATGTGGGTCTTGGACTGATGGCAGAGAGAGAGAACAAGAGAGAGACAGAGACACAGAGAGAGACATAGAAAGACAGAGAGAGACAGAGCCAGACAGAAAGGGTCAGAGAGAGAGAGAGAGAGAGAGAGAGAGAGAGAGAGAGAGAGAGAGAGAGAGAGAATGCACACACAGCAGTATTAAGTAGGAGAACAGTGTCAATGAAACAAACTGGGGTCTATGGTAGACTGAAGGAATGAGAAGGGCAGCAACGAGCAATCAAGGAACATCTAAGGGAAACTTTAAAACTTAGATACTCTCAATCTCTTAAAACAGAGTGATGCCCAGACAGTATCAGAATCGGCAGAACTCGAGTTTTCACAATTTCCAGGCTCATGGCCCCTGTTTTAGAAAGGGTGACATTCTCAGGTGCCAATTTAGGGGCTGATTTTCAGTCTCCTGTCTACTTATTTTGTGGAGTTTCATAATGACATCCCCATTCAGGCGCCTCTTGACCCATTAGCTCTGTGGAACGGAGGGTACTTGGTTTGGATTTCAGAGCAGTGACTGTGTTCCTTTCTATTCCCTCACGGGATCTCTCTGCAGCATCCCCAGCTGGGGCTGGGTGACCCTTTGCTGACACAAAGCCAGGAATTAGCTCTCTGACTCTAACTCCCAATAAGGTCCACCAAAAGTCAAGGATCATATGAAGTGTCACTAGGCTGGTGAAGTTCTGAGGTCATCATTTTCTTTCTGAGAAGTGACAGGCTTGTGACGATGCCTCGGCCGTCTCAGGTGGAGGCAGTGGTGGCCCCTATCATTCTCTGTAAGAAACTTCCATTTGGAGTGTGCATACATGTCAGAGAGAGAACCAAACACCCACCAACATCCATGATGTATCAAGTGCTTAGCCTGTGTGCTAAGTGACCTCTTCTCCCCAAATCCCACATTCCGGAATATCACACGGCCATGACCTTGGCAAAGCTGTTGAGGGACAGAAGTTAGCCTCCTGAGGCTATCTTTATCAGGTGATGCTTCCCTTCCCCACAGTCTAGAGAAGTCTGTTGTTGTCATATCTCAGGGGGGTAGGTCACTACTGAGAAGAAAGGCAGGAGCCAGCACGTAATCATCCACAACAAAGGTTTCACATCAGCGGGTCAGAGCACAGGAAGACCCAGAAGAGGCAGAGAAGGGAGGCTTGGACTCTCTACTGTAGCATCTTGCTTAAAATGCAGTTATGAAGATGTTGAAATGTATCTCAATTGTACCCCCTGTCAGTCTGCTGACAGCTCATTATCCTTGGGGACTCATGATTTACGGTTCAGGACTTGACACGGACAGTAATCAAATATCCATATACGGGAGTTAATTTTAGAGATTCATGCTTTCCATTCCACTGCATAGCATTTCATTTTTCAGGCTTATGCTGCTGACTCAATATATTTTCTTGTTTTATAACTGTGTCTTCAAAGCTGTCATTGACGTTGACAATGAATAGAGTTGACATAAGCTCCCTTAATGTAATCTGTAAGTTCACAGGCTATTGATCTCTGCTCTGTCCCTGCAGCAAGTGAGATAAGACTGGTGTGCATACATAGGTATTTACTTAAATAGCTGCAAGTGGGAACAGAGGGATAGAGTCCCCGGCCTGACCACTCACATCAGCGGATGCATTGGTTTTTTTATTGTCTGTAGGAAATGGGCCGGATGTGATGGTGTTGAATGCCTGTCATCCCAGAGCTTGAGAGGCTGAGACAGGGGCATCATGAGCACAAGGCCAGCCTTGAGTAGTCTAAAAAAGAAAAGAGGAAAAAAAGGAAGAGAAAAGGAAGGGAAGACAAGGCAGAGAAAAAGAAACCCAAATAATTATATATTGAGATAAAATGACTCCGGAAAACTCTATTCCTATTTCCTTCAAAAAAATTTTGCAAGTAACCTTTTCACACTAACTGTGAGTTAAGAGCACCAGGATAGGGAGCAGGTTTTACTGTACATGCAGGCCACCTGGAGTTCTCGAGAAGTACAGATTCTGACACAGTGGCTTGAGGAAGGACCACGTTTCCTGTGAAGCTGCTGCCGCCCACTTGTGGGGTGGATGGTCACTAAGAGGCATCTTGGGAGAACCTGTTGATACTTAAAAACGATAGGATCACATTTAGGAATCCCTCCTGTCCCTTGAATGAGATGGGACAAAAATTAGAGATGTTTTTGTTTGTCTGAGGTTTCTTTGTTTTGTTTTCAGGATACATAAAAAGGAAACATTTGAATTAATGGAAAAGGAATAAAGAATGGTTGTAGATTGTCTTAGTTAGGGTTTCTATTGCTGTCATAAAGCACCATGACCAAAAGCAATTCAGGGAGGAAAGGGCTTATTTCATTTTCTAGCGTGTACTTCCTCACCCAGAGAAGACAGGACAGGAGTTCAAGGCAGGAACCTGGAGGCAGGAGCTGATGCAGAGCCCATGGAGGAGTGCTCCTTACTGGCTTGCTTTTCACAGAGTTCTCAACTTGCTTTTTTATAACACCCAGGGCCACCAGCCCAGGGATGACATCATCCACTATGACAAGGTCCCTCCCACCTCAATAAAGAAAATGCACCAAAAGCTTCCCCATAGGCCAGTCTGGTGGGGGCATTTTCTCAATTATGGCTTTCTCTCCTAAAATGATTCTAACTTATATCAAGTGGACATAAAACTATCTAGCATGAATATAATGTTGATAGGTATTTATTTTGATTGGAAAGATCACCCTTCCTCTAAATGTCATTTTTTTTTTGCTTTGAAAAAATATAATAGCATTTTATTGTCAATTAGTGAAAAGTCCCCTCAGTCAGGAATTGGAAGAACTGAACACCATCCTAGCCTGTGGGCAATCATCTTGGAAAGCCAGGTTGTATCTGTAGGGCCCAGCATGAAGTGCACCAGGATCCTTTGCATTCTGAAAGACCATAGGCATAAAGTCTGGGAAACTGGGAAGGGCTGTCATGGAGAGCTCACTGGAGCTTTGAGGAAAAATATCTTAGGCTATCTAGAGGTATTCATTCCATTTTTTGAACAACACACACATCTTATATACATGTAGGTATCTCATCACACCAGAAAGCATTTGAAAAGTTCAGCAGTGGTATCACTTAGCTGAGCATGGTGGTACATGTCCTTAATCCCAGCACCGGGGAGGAAGAGGCAGGCATATCTCTGTGAATTTGAGGCCAACCTGGTTTACATAGCAAGTTCCAGGAGGGCCAGATTACAGAGAGAGAAACCTTATCTCCAAATACCACTTCCTCAATAAGTAAGTAATCAAGCAAACAAGCAAGTAAATGTTAAAAATAAGATGATTTGTCAAATAATGTGCCTATAGATATAGGATATTCAATCACAATCTGATTCTAATGTGGAATGGGGAGGGATTCACAGTAGAACTACAAGATCACCAGCCCTTTCTTAGCAGCCATGGCCTCTATGGATTCTCAAGGGATCCAGAAAGGACTTAGGCGAGTCTGACACAGAATTTTGGAGGTCTTTTTTATTTTTATTTATTTTTAAACATTTTGACATGTGCTGGCATGATGGGAACAGAAATGGATGTTACCAGATTCCCATGATGAGGAAGTACATACTGACAGAGGCTCAGGTAGGTTAAGATGTAGTTCATTATTATATAAACCAATCCCAGTTCCATCCCTTTCTGTAAGAAATCATTAGCTCTAACAAGCAGCAGGAATTTAGAAAGGAAAGTGTCAATGAGTTTGGTGTGTGTGTGTGTGTCTGTGTGTGTGTGTTTGCGTGTGTATGTGTGTGGTGGAGTTCAGATTAGGAAAGCTATTTTGTATGATACTCCAATAGCAAATAAATGACATTTTGCATTTATCAAAACTCATAGTGCTTACAACACAAATAGTAAATTTTCATGTATGTAGCTTAGAAGAACCATAGGTTAGTGTACACAGAACAATGCATACAGATTAGTATGCACACATACATAGAGAAGTTCCCCCAAGTAATTGCCCATTATCAATGGACACATCCAGTATCCATCCAGTAGTTTCCAAAACCACATCTAATAAAGACAAGCAGAGATCCTTGAAACAATACTTGGATCCAGCCAAGAAGGGCAATGTGCAAGATGAGCCTGGAACATCTCATAATGTCACAAAGCCAGAAGGGGTGAACAAAGGAAAAACTGGCCATTGATAATAATAATGAGAGGGTGGCACAGAAGCCAAGGGAAAGAACTCTCAAAGGCCAAGGTTGGGACAAAGTGAGTAACAAAAAAACACAACGAAAGCGTAAAAACAGATGCTCACAAATCTGCTCTGTTATGAACACATAACTAAGTGATAAAGGGGTAAATTTCCATGCAGGATTCTGTAAAATCTATGCAGATTCATTCCCTCAAGGATGGGGAGTGTAACTTCCACTCCTTTAGCTATAAGCTGCTAAAAGTACAGCAAGGAAGGAAAAGAGAAGAGCCTCCTCAGAGTGGACTAACCCAGCAAACATCCGGTGACTAGGTGATTCAGTCGCACGTCCTTGGGATGCTAGGTGATATGATGGAACGGTACTACATTGGAAATCTTTATCCCTCCAAAATCACAATGTTAGACTTGAGGAACCTCGATGACAGGGGTACACCCTGTGAAACACAACAAGCAGTAACTCCCAAACAGGGAGGGCAAGAAAAGCCTGAGAAACTGCCACAGCCAAGAGCATCCCAAAGACACCTAATCACTGAATACAGCATGGCATCAGGAACAGAAAATGAGAATTAAGCAGAAGTTAATGTACTTTAAGAGTAAACTGAAGGACTAGCAGGCACATGCCATGAACTTTATTAATAAATATGCACCAGTGCCATTTCTAATAATAAGAAATGCATAATCCTAATTGCTTCTCAGCCTTTTGGCTAAGATCAAGAGTAGAGATGCACCATAGTAATATAGTGTTAATAATGGAAAAATGGCTGCTAGCTTCTCAGCTTTTATGCTAATCTAAAACTGAAAGCCTTAAGAAGCCAAATGAAATCCTACTATATAAGAAACTGACCGACCCATGGTGCTTTGAGCTTCACCTGGATGAAGGAACCTGGATTTACAAGTAGTGACTTCCTTTTTTGGTCTGTCAAGAAAACCCAACGATGGCAGCAGGATCTAGCTAACATTAGGCCATGACAAACTGATTGCCTTCAATCCCTTCCCATCCAGAAGTCAGTAGACAGCATCAATGCCATGATCCCCTCAGCCCTTTCTCTGCCAGTCAGAAGCTGCAGGTTTTAAGTCGGACTATGTCGGAGTCGTTTGGCAGCTGTGAGGGACCTGCTAGGACTTGGCACATGGACAGCGATAGAGGTGCTGAGGGAGTGTTCTGGGAAGCCCAGCTCCTCTACCTCAGCATCTTTGCTGACGATGTCAAGTTTCTATATTTTCAGCAGCTTCTTTGAAACAAATCCTTAAATGATCCCAGGCGCAGGCAAAGGAAAGCAAGCAGCAGGGTTGTTTCCTCTCTTTAATGGACAGGTGAGATTGTATTTATTAGGCTTTATAATTCCTCCCATAAAGGATATGGGAATGTAAGGCTATCTATCAATTGCAAAATGCCTTAAGAGTGTAACCTCCCCCAGGTGTTTCATACAAATGCGCAGAGTGGAAAATAAAATAAACATGAGATGAAAGAAATAAAGTAGCCTAAGGGAATGAAGCGTGCCTCCCAACATACTGAAACACAGGTAGACTAGTTAGTGGTCAGCCATTTCAGTTTCTTCCATTAACGCTGGAGAAACTATTTCTAAATTACTCTTTTCAAAGTATCTACTCACACTCTCAAAACAAGTATAATCCTACCCTGAATTACATTCTTTAGAATGGTTTCATCTCCTATAGGAAGCAAACTTTGCTGAGCTAAAGAGTTTATGCTCAGACTAGCCAAAGAATCAAAGCAAAGAGTTTTCAAATGAGGCAGCTGGCAATTCTCCCATGTTCAGTTTTTAAAGGCAGCCACAGAGGCCGGCATAGCCGAGTGCTGTTTGCAGAAAGCTTGACAGTGACTGTCTCTGCTGGAGGCTGTGGGGGCTCTTCCCCCCTTCTCCGTTCGCCACCACTCCAGGCCTGAAGCTTTCAAGTACCCACTCTTCAGGGACACAGAGGCACGAGATACTTACATTTCTTACAGTTACAACTGGGAAAGTCTGAAGGTCCAGTTAAGAATGTCTTGAGAAATACAAAGTGTCCTTGGGGGGAATTTGGACGTGGGTCTTTAAACTCATTTTAAAAACCCACTCATTATTCCTTTGTTCCTTTAAAAATGTTGGGGTATTCACAATCATCTGAGTCTCGCAGTGATGAAAATATAACATTGCTTTTCCTCTTGCAAATACTGCTACAATGAATTGTGTGTGTGTGTGTGTGTGTGTACTGTATATATTGTACACCTGTGCAACTGGACAAATATTTGGCATACCTGTACAAAATCAATAAATTAAATTATCTAGAAGGAGATCAACTTGCCCAATTGATTGGTGTATTTTTAATGTTAGTAGACACTCTGAAATTGCCCTCTTAGAGATGTGGCCTCTCTTTATATCTCTCCCAACACCACGTGAGACCCTCCTCCTTCAGGTGCTTTTAAAAGGCAGAAGCATGGGCCACAGAGGACAGATCTACCCTACACCCGGAAGATCTACCCCAACGCCCTCAGCGATGAAAATCCTATTTCTGGGGGAGCAGCCGTTCTGTTTACTTCAAGGTTGCTATGTGACAAATGTGTCCCCAGCTCAAATTTACAAGTTCCAGATGAAGGTGGTTTGTCTTTCAACACAGGCCATCTTTCACCAGACTGATCTCCAGCCTCCAAGGGTGACACTATGCTTAGCACTCTGCACTTAGGATGTTCCTGAGTCAGGGTTGGGGCACAGGAAGGCTCAGGAGGATAGATCGTAAGGACATTTTTCTCTTGGTATTGGCAGATAACTTTCATTTGTTAGGCCAACCTGCTTCTCTTTCATATGAACCCAAGTAACACTGGGGCAGTGTCATATAGCTGAACTATTTACGTCCTTGGTGAAGACCTTTATATTTTCATGAACTTGTTGATACAGAAGAAATACCTTCAATCCTATCAAAACAACCATTTAATAGAACCATCACTAGTTAATAACAAAATATGCAATACCAACATTATTAAGTATTTTTCTGGGACACTTGACACAAGAGAAGTTTTTTTTTTTAATTGATCAAACACATGAACTCACTTTGGTGTGAGGCAGGGGTCTCCCTTCAGTTCTCAGACTTACGTGAATGAGCCAACTGCCTTAGTCTTTCTTAGTAGAGTGACCTAGTCACAAGTCAGGATATCAAACTTTAGGCTGTTCTGTGGCTCAGTAAACATAGAAGATGCTCAGTATCCAGCTGCCCATCTTGGGCTTCCAGTTTCCATGGTAGCTATTTGATGGTCAAAATTCTACAGGCAAGACAAGGGCAGGTGGGCCCAGTGGAAGCCAGTTTCTCTGTTCCCTCTCTGTCCATCTTGCATCCCTTGACTTTAGAACTCTTTTCATCCCTTTACAGTACCCCAGGTTCATTTCCTGTCACACCCCAAAGACCACCTCTCATCAGACTCGCCCTCTTTGCTGGCTTGCTTCTTGCTGCCTGCTCCCTTTCCACTCTCCAAGCCTTACAGGCCCACTGCCGGCCTTCTCCACTACAGCCTGCACTGCTCTCCCTGCTCCCCGGCCTCTTCTGTCTAACTTCTCCAGCCTTAACTCCTCCTCCATCATTTGCTTGGGCTCCAATCACCAGCCACCCTCACCATTTTCCACTAAGAGAAGCACATTTGAAACTTTCCTTGGCCTCCACCCGTCAGCAACCTCCAAGCAGAGCTTCCAAATCTCTGTTGTTTCTCAAGCACAGACTGCTGAGGTAATTTGACCATTGCTGTAGCCACAGGCTTTCCTCACTGAAAGGCTTCATTTCCAACAGTCCTTTTCGGCAGAGAGTAACAAAGAGTCAAAGGCCACCTGTAGCATTTCAGCTATCTGAAATACAAATTTAAATGAGGACAAAGAAATAGGTCTAGGGTAGGGGTAGAGGCACTTGCCTAGCAGGTGCACTGCATTGGATTCAGACTTCAATACTGCAGGGAAAAGAAAGCAATACATTTAAAGTATTGGGTTTATATCTCACATGGAAAGGAAAAGGGGCTATATTCAAACCATCTTTAACAGAAAAAAGTTCTTAGTGGGAGAGTGCCCCCCTGGCAGGCACAAGGCCCTGGGTTTGACTGATTCTTACTACAATAAGAAAAAAGAGAAGCATCATTCTTTTTTTTTTCCAGAATCAAAAGCAAGACCATTTCTATATTAAAATTGTTTCATTGTGTGATTTTTTTCTATAAAAATTTAAAAGCTTAAGCTGTCATCGCTGCTGGCACAGACATTTCTTGGGGAGATGTAGAAGTGATTCATGATGATCCGGTTGTAATGAGAAAGATGCTTATTTACAAACCTCACAACTCAGTTCAGAAAAGAGGGGAAGTTTTGCACTGCAGTTCAAAACAGAACTACCTGTGGCTGGAGGTATAGCTCAGTTGGTGGACTGTTAAGCTAGGATGCAGGAAGCCCTGGGGTTCCATCCCCAACACCACATAAACTGGGTGTGTTGGCGCACACCTGCAATTCCAGCACTTGGGTGTTGGAGGCGGGAGGATGATCAGAAGTTCAAGTCATCCTCAGCCACCTAGAGAATCGAAGCCTAGCCTGGACCACATGAGACCTGGTCTCAACAACAAAACAAGCAACAATCCCCATAGAACTACTCTCTGATCCAGCAGCCTCATTTCTGAGTGTTTAGCCAAGAGAATTGAAATCAAGACCTTGAAGAGATGTTTGTATTCACACAGTTCACGGAAGCACTGTTCACAATAACCTGCTAAATAAATGAATAAAAAGAAAATGTGATATACAGGTATGTATACATATATACATATGTGCACACGCATAAATATTCTTCAGCACTAGCAAGAAGGCAGCTTGCCATCTGCGAAGGGTGAAGTGAGCTAGTTGCAAGAGGACAGGTGCTGTGCAACCTTACTTATGTGTCTGCAGGTAGTGATGCAGGTAATTACGGTTAGAGTTCTATAACATGTAGATTCTAGAAGTAGATTCTACCACATTGTCTCTGCAGTTAATAACGGTGCGCTGTGCAGTCCAAGTTAGATCTTACATGTTTTTACCACAATTCAAAGCCACAAAGGTCGACTTGCAGCAAGCTACCTTGGCTGTTGCCAAGAAAAAAAAGGCCAGTGTTTGCTGCTTCTGAAAGACATGTGGTGTCACAAGCATGGACACTTGTGGACCCGACACACACACCTGACCCAGGAAACAGTGCATGGTCACGGGTAGCAAGAAATGGAACAGGAAATGCGGCATCACTTGCACTTCTGGTCGTTTCTCCCAGAAGAAGCTGGGAACAAGCAAGGAACCAGGGGTTGCTGGAGGAGAACCCAGCCTGACCCTCAGGCTGGAGCTCCTACCTCCTGTTTAATAAGCAACAGCAGCATGAGCAGTTCCCTCCATCTTCCAACCCTCCATCCCTTTGTCCTGGCATCCCATTCCCAGCCCTGTGCTCACCTACTCCCATCTCCAGCTGCTTTTTCTCTGTTCCAGAAGCAAAGCAAAGCAAAGGAAAACAAAACAAAAACTGGAAAACCATAATTCTCCATTCATGTTTAAAAACACGCTTGCTACTCCCATAGTCAATTGCCTCCCTCTCAGTTCAAAGCCCATTTGTATAAACATGCATATATTGTTTGAGTCTGTGTATGTATATGTATATAGAGATTAGATCTGCATTGCTATGTAAATACAATTAGAATAATGAAACAAATATATCACTGTGCTATAAAATATAGAGGATCTGATACTATTAGTAAAGAAAAAAAACCCACAATTTCATGTATGATAATCACCTTTACAAAGCAAACCCCTCTAGGAAGCTGTTAAGAGGCGAGCACTACCCAGGGTATGTGCTTAGGATCCTGAATCAAATTACTGAGGCACAGCTCTGCTTATTTGCTACATGATATTCGGCTTCTCTGCCCACTCCCTGATGCTTAATAAAGATTCATATCCTCTGCTTCTCACCAATTTGCCAGTTCATTTAACAGAATCTGCTGATGGACCCAAAGACGCAAATAGCTGAGACAGTGTGGTTCAGATTCTTGCTTAAAGATTTGGGTTTTAGGAGCAAAGGGGAAAAAGGAAGCCTACCAGTGGTGGACTACAGGACCCAAGCTCACTCTAAAATTACCTTCATGCTATGTCACAGAAAGATTGCATCTTTTTTTCTTTCCTTGGTAGCCTTATTCCTAAACTGTGTTAAGCTTAAACATGATTAAACCACTGCTGGGGAATGGGTGGTGTTCTTGTTTTGATATAGCTGCTGATGGCCTGGATATTTTCAGTTGGTAAAAAGAAAATCATCTTTATTATTTTATGATGTGTTTACTTCTAGGTGTTCACGCATGTCTCAATAAAGAGTTTAAAAAGGAACGTGCTATCTTCATATATAGATATAGAAGACCTGGAAATGTCTGTGAATATGCTTTATCAAGTGGTTAAAACTGTGGGATGCTTGCTGCTTGAACCCCCCAAAAAGTAACTTCAGGAACACAGTCTTATGGCTAGAAGTACATCTGACTTGTGAGTGCAGCAGGTCTGAGCACAGTCAGCAACAGAATCTTTGCAGAAATGATTTTGGACGGGTTTAGGTTCAGGTGGTAATGGGGGTTGGGCTGTGGCTAGGCCTGATAGGAAAAAAAAAGAAAGAAACCTGCTCTGTAACCACAGCAGTCCCTGTGAGACTCTGCTGAGTCACCGGCTGTGCCTGTCTATCTCTCAGGCACTTCAGTTTGGGGTGTTAGAGCCACTTGCCACGACCTCCGAACAAAGCCAGATATCCGCCGTCCATCTTTTTCTCTTCTCCCCATTCCACCCAGTATATCTGAATCATGCTCTAGACCCTAATCCACCCTGGTCCTTTCCTTACTGTCCCCAAGTAGACATTACTATTTAAAAGCACAACACACAACAAACAAACAAACAATAACAAAAACCCAGAACAAAACTTTGCTTTCAGTGATGGTTCCCCTTGAGTTTGTGGGTTCCTTGCCTCTGCACCAGCCAGCCCTTCTTCCTCTTTCCAGTAGTTTCTGGTTTCTGTGTGGGCATCCACACAAAGTAAAAGAAGGTGACTTTCCTCTTCATGGTTCCAGGGACACAGTCTCTATTCTTTCTTTCTCTCTTATGCATCAACAATATGGAATATAAAGCATACAAGGCTTGGCAGAAACACGGACAGATGGGGGGTCTTTGAGAGTTGTGACTTTGTCTCATGATGGGGCCCCATGCTGTAGCCTTTTCAGTAAAATAACGGACAAGTTTATTGTTTCACCTTCTGCTTGGAATTGTTATTAATAAACTGATACACTTCATTTTTCCCCCTTGGGGTGCTGGACCTCGAAGGCAAGATCTTGTGCCTGCTAAGCAAGCCCTCTGCCACACACCATAACCCTTGAAAGAACTTGGATCAGCTGTCAGAGCTCACTAGCTCTGCTCCCTCATCTGTTCCTTTTGACATGCCAGGCACGAACCAATTGTCCCTCTGCTTGCCCACTGTCTCTTCGAGAAAAGCATCTGTTTTGTTTTGTCATTATATTGTCTGGGTCCACCAACCATTATCAGCAATTCTAAAGTTCAAGATGCTCCATAAAGATAAAAAACTCTTTTTCTTTTTTAGAAACTTCTCATTTTGGCAATAATTTTTATTTAAAAATGATGTAGAAGGATTTCTCTCTAGTATTTATGTGATTATTTCACCGTAGGAGTATGAAAATCTCAGACTTTGAGATGTCACAAACCCTAAAGGGATGTTAGGTAGGATACATATGTAACCGCAGGCTCATAATCTCTCTGCCAAGGATGGCAGAATCAATATTTTTGTGGTTGGCGAGAACGTTTAGAGCACACACAATGTGCATTGCTTTGCTACAAATATTATACAGTATTCTTTAGAAAGAAACCTCCCAAAGGAGGACACTCTAGCTCTTCAGTCAACACAGGAGCTGCTGCCTTGAGATTCAAGGTCAGTGGCCTCATCATGCCCTTAATCTATACTGCAAAAGCAATCAGCACCTCTGTGGACTGTAATGGTGGCTATGTGGCTTTTTTTTTTTCAAAACGATCCAACACAATGAGTGGTGCCGGATGTGAACTGTGGCTTTCAGCACAGTGGTGTTGGCACATCACTTGTAATATGTGTGCCTCGCTAAAGAAAGATGTCAGCAGTAGGGAAACTGGGAAAGGGATTCAAGATTTTCTGCCCAAACTTTTTACAAATATAAAGCTTCCTTTGAAAGCCTACCAACAGAAGCTGGACATGATGATGCACATATGTGATCTCAGTGCTCAGGAGCCTGAGACATGAGAAGCCCAAGCTTGAGGCCAGCCTAGGCTACAGAGAAAGACCCAATCTGAACAGGAACAAGTTCAAATAAAGCAACGGGGAAATGAATATGACCAGACTAATGTTACATGTATACATGCATGAAAAAAAGCTATAATAAATCCCATTCCTTTACACAATTAACTAATTACTTTTACATTAGTTTTTTTTTAAAGTCTGTGTACATTTTTAATTTGAAAAAGAAATGAATGCATTTGGGGGAGATTGGTCTACTTTTGATGAACGACTCTGTAAATATGCTGGCAGGCTCTCTGTAGCAGGAAATGTATTGGATGGAATGGAGTGGAAATGCTTTCATCAGGGAGCTAAAGTCCCTCCTGACAGTGCGTGCTTGTTAGTGAGAATCACTTCTTCTCCCAGAGGTCTGGATGATACTCAAGCTCCTGAGACTCACTCTAAGGGCAATGTAAGGAAACAGATACAGATATGTGGAGAGATGGCTCTTGTAGTAAAAAGAGGGTATAATCTTCCAAAAGAAATGACATTGTACATACAGGAGCATGGGAAGAAAAGACGCATACCTTAGGGCATGGGGAAAATGAAATCTACCTTGAGAGTCTAAGATAGCATGGTGGCTGGAGATGCAAGTATTGAGCTTACTCACTAGTTGGAAGATGTGTGAGGTTGGAGAAGTCATGCGATCTCTCCATTCTTGCACTTCCCTGTCATAAGCAGGAGGTCATGATCACACTTGCCCTACAGACTTACATCAATGAAAAAAAAAAACTATCCAACTCAAGTTCTTGATACCATAGTTAAGAGTATAACAAATGCCCAGATAAAGGTAGTCACTATTAGCATTGTATAGGCTATTATAAACCTCTTGAAAATCTTCAATAAAGATGTTTTCATAGCTCAAGATCAGTGTGTTGGTTTTGAGGAGACTGGGGAAAAGACGGTGGTCAAAGGTAAGAGTAAATAAGTGCTGTTTACCCTTTATCCTGTAGCAAGCAATCAAGAGACCAGAGACCAGTGAGGGATTCAGAGCCTCAAGTTTTAAATAGAAGTGGTTGCCTGGGATGAAGCTGGAAGAGAGATTCATGGTGATGCCAAGGAACTGTTTGGAGGAAACAGATGCAAAGAGAAGCAATGACATAAACACTACGGTTGAGAGGGAGAGAGAGAGAGAGAGAGAGAGAGAGAGAGAGAGAGAGAGCGAGAGAGAGAGAGAGAGAGAGAGAGAGAGAGAGAGAGAGAGAGAGGCTCTTCTGCCTCTTCTGCAATGGGAGTTAGAGGAACCAGTGAGCCCCTGAGTAGATTAAGAGCCATTCCAGGACATGCTTGTTAAATTTAGGTAGGCTGTATTTGATAGCATGTGTGAGAAGATAAACTCAAAAGGCAGCATTCAGCTTTCAGTGTCGTCGGCTCACCTCACCTCAGCCTGCGTCCCATAGAGTCAGGAACTCCCCTTGCCTCTAACCTCTTTGCTCTCCCATACTGGTCTGTGCTTCTCTATCACATTGCATTCCTGTCCTTTCTCTTTCCTTCTGGACCCTTCTGTTTCCTTGCTTTGTGGGAACCTGTGGTCTTTCTGAGAGGGTCTGTCTTACCTATGCAAGCTCCTATCAATCTTCTCTATAGCTCCCTCTATAGAGCAAATACCTCAGCAAATACTTGCAAAAGGGACCTGTCATTTAAGGTTGACTGATTTGAAATATGTCCCTTGAGTTATTTTTGCCATTAGCATGTGCATTAATCTTTCTTTAGCTCCTCTCAGAAGTTCCGCCCCTTTTAAAACTTTTTTTGTCCTAACCAAACACTTCTTCCACCATCATTCCACTCTTCTCATTAGAGCTGTCTGAGATTTCAAACATGGCTTTCTAAAGCAGGTCCTTGATGAATCGTGTTCCTTTTGAATATGTGATCTTTAGAGGAAACTCTAAATTTGGGTTCCACACATTTAAGAGTTTGTATTATCAGATTAATCAGTAGAAAGAATTAATTGTCCCACTGCTTTTAATGGAAGATCAGGGAGAGAAAGGATCATTTTCTTGACACATGAAAGGCTTGTTCAATCATGAGCAATTTAGCTAAAAGGAAAGAATTAGCTTGGATTTGAAAGATGTCATTTTCTCTCATTCCTGGAACACAGAAAAGGGCTTGTTCCCTGGGCCCAGAACTTGAGCTTAGCGTACTTTACCTTCCATTTTTGTCACTAGTTTGTTTGGTTTGATTTTTCTTTCTGTCAAAGCATATACTTATAAACTAATATGAAGTTTCAAATTCCTTTACTTTACCTAATGTAAACATAAATCTAAGCCCTAAAAGGGAAGTGAAGGAGGGCCAGGCCTTTCTCTTCCTGGATCTTACTTATTTCAACTGCTAAAAGCAAGCCAGAAGAAAATTACTGGGAATTTCTTTTAAAGGAAAACCAATGTATTAAGCACATGCTCTCCATCTTGACAGACAGCCCTGGTCTACCTTGTCTGCCAGAGTTTGAAGACCCGCTGGCTTCCCACGGCTGCTCTGGCTTGTTCTACCTCAGCACTCTGTACCCAGACTCAACTTTAAAGCTTGCTTTGGAGTCCTTGTCTTGCCCGTTGCAAGCTGAGTGGCGCTAAGCAACTCACTGAACTCTCTCTGGGTCCCAGAATCCTAGAGAAAAGTACCCAGAGAACAAAGGTCTGCAGAGGGAGATAAAGGGGAAATATGGAGCCCACTGAACCTGGTATCTAGTGGTTCTGCTTTAGCTTTGGCTTCGGCTTTGGGTTCAGCTTGTTTGGGCTCTCAAAGTATTTTTTCATGTAGCTGTTTGTTTCCTTAAAAACACACAGCTGACAAAAAAATCAGCACTGAGAATCTGCAAAGTGTTGACTGCCATTCTCTCTCTATATATAGTCTATATAAATATAGTTTCTCTATATAGTCTGTATATACACTATATAGCCTCTATGTATACATATATTCTCTCTCTATATATATTTTATATAAATATAGTCTCTCCATATAGTCTATATATAGAATATATATGTATGTATATATGTGTATATAGAGAGACTATATATAGTCTCGCTCTCTCTATATATACACACATAGAGAGAGACTATAAAAAAGAAAGATGGAAAGAACCCAGCTTTTTGTTTGTTTGTTTGTTTGTTTGTTTTAGTTTTGTTTTTTTGAGACAGAGTGTCTCTGTGAAGCCCTGGCTGTCCTGGAACTTGTTCAGTAGAGCAGGTTGGCCTCTGCCCCCTGTCCCTGCCATTCTGGAATTAAAGGCCTGTGACACCACTGACTGGCAATCAGCTTTTTTTTTCCCCTCAGTACTCTGGACTCTGTTACTAAGCCACACTCCCACCCCTGAGTAACCTAACTTTTAAAGGCAGAGAAAAATTCCGAGAACGTCTCAAGAGAAGCTATACGAATGGCCAACAACACACTAAAAGACACTCAACATCATGTCATCAAGTGAAAGCGAACTCAAATCACAGCGAGAGGTTTCTGGAAGCCTAGCAGGCAAAGCTGAAGCTAGCATTAGCAGATGGTTGGAGCTCAGCGTTAGGAAATCAGTACATGGAGAAACTGGAGTCTCGTGCCTTGCAGGTGGGGGTATAAAATGGTAAAAATCATTTCAAAAAGCTCCCTGGCAGTTTATTATAAAGTTAAACATAAGCTTGCTTTACAATCCGGCAATTCTAGTCTAAATACTTACCTCAGAGAAATTGCATGTATGTCTGTGAAGAAATTGACACATATATGTTCCTAGAGTTTTTACCACAACATAAAAAACTAAAAATGACTGAAATGCCCATCAGCAAACAGATGGATGGGTTCAAGCACAGGGATACCATAAAGCAGGCAAATCTGAAAACAGTATAATTTAAGGAAGAACAAACAGAATGACCCCCCTCTGCATGAAACGGTGAACAAACAAGACAGTTTATAGTGAAAGAAACTGAGAGTGTGGTTTTTCTTGTAAGAAGTGGCTGGAGGTGTTATATAGGCACACACATCCAATACAGTGATACCGAGTAGATCAAAGTTCAACAAAGCAATTTAAAAAAAAGATCATGGCATGGAATCCAATAGATCCTCATATTGTGTAATCAGGAAAATCCACTCTGCTGTGTCTTAATATGCTTAAGGTTTCTGCAGTCAAGATATGCCTTAGAATCAATGACATACCAACATCTGTTAGATAGTTTTACTTCTTAGAAGTGTGTTAAATTCCAGAACATTGAAAGACGGTGACTTCTAAGCATCTTTTTATTTTCAAAATCCTTGTCATAGTCATCCCACCTGAGGACTTCTGTGGCTTCTGCTTTGACAGGGCTCCTAACACCTCCTAATACTTAGGCATTGGGCAATCTAGCGTCACTCTGAGCTCATGCCCTACAAAACGACTTTCTTTAACAACTATGCTTGGAGTCATTGAAGACAAATTGACCTGGCTGCCAGACTCCAGCCCTGCTCTCTCCACTCCACAGTTGGGGCTTCGGCCTCCATTAACAGGCTCGGCTAGGCGGCAGCCTTAAGGCCTTACTAAGCCAAAGGCAGAAGTAACTTCAGCGTTGCTATGGCTCCGGCTGCCAATTCTGCTCAATCCCTGTCCAGCTCTAATGACTAGTTTCACAGAACTGTGACAAGCGCCAGCCAAGTCTTTTCTGTTCCCTCAAATTAGTGTGAAAGATAACTTTGCCGTTGGTTCACTTAGCATCTAGTCCGGACCTCATCATCCCATGCCGCCCTCAATTAGAGAGGCTGAAAAGCCAAGCGCTTGCTCTCCTAGCTTCCCTGGTTACTTAGAGTAGGCACGTGATCTGTCCTGGCCAATGAACACGGTACAGTGGGAGAAGCTAGGAGAAAACTTTCTGATGTTACCCCACCTTTCTGGGTCTCACCTTGAACTTAGCGGTAGCAGCTGAGCACAGAAGTGCTCTCTGGCAGCTGTTAAACAGCAAGGAATTCCATGCCGAGAAGGTAGAGAGGGAAAACAGAATCAGCCTCGAAACAAACTATGGTCACAGTTTTAAGGACATTGTTAAATGACACTGTGACTATTTTTCTAGAAGTCCATAGTTCCCAGTGATTCATACTGAAATATTTATAGGTTAAATATGGTGTCTAACTTGCTTCAAACTTGCCCGGTGGAAGCTGGTGGAGAGAATATATGTGTAGGCACATGAAATAACACCAACAGTGTTTTCATGTATGTTTTGAACTCTCCATTACAAAATGAGTAAAACCGGAGACAGCATGACAGCTGAGAGATGCCTAAGGAGCCTGAGGACCAGAGGCATTGAGGGATGGGCTAGATTCTGAATGTCCCAAGTATACTCATGGACAAATGAATGAAATTTGAGTGAAAAATGTGTTTAATTAATAATATCAGTACAGATTTCTTTTGACTAATGTGTTAAAGGGAGAGGAAACTGGGTAAAATGCAGGTAAAACCTTTGAATCATTGTTACGGCTTTGCTACTATTTTAAAGCCATTCCAAGCCAAAGGAGGTTATTTTTAAAAATCTGAAAGAAAAGAAGAGTTTGGCTTTCTAACGACGTTACTGGGTGCTGAGCTAGCACCAGCAAGAACCTAGCCCAGAGCCCTCATTATGTAAGAAAAAGAAAAAAAATCTCAATAGCAAATTTAGGTAGCATGTTACCTGCAGTTCACTAAATATGAACTGATAAAATGTACTCATTTGTCTGGTGCAGTGAGCTCTTTAAGCCTGTAGCTAAGAACAACAGCACTCAGTACCGGGCAGCAACCTAGAGGTAGTTCAGGAGCCAGCTCTCCCTACAGTGCTGGCCAGAGGCGCCATTCCAGCAGGTCTCACATGCCAGCCTCACCCTACCCCCACTCCCAGTACTCCTAAGGGAACCAGGCTATGAAGAAGAGAGAGGCTGGCTGTCCTGCTCAGAGAAGCAGACAGTTAGTAGCCCATGTGATGGAAGATCAAGAGAAATGCAATGGCTTTCTCTTCTTTTAAATTTTAATTCCTCATTTTTCAATGCTTTGCCGCTGCAGTTCTTCAGCTTCAGTGAATCAGGAAGTGCAACAGAGAACAGAGCTCATGCACTAGCAATAAAAATATAAAATAGAGTAATGAAAGTGTGTGAGACACATATGAATAAAAACATGGAACTTTATAGGAGATGAAAGAAGGACCTGACAGCAAACAGCATCAACGTGTTCCCTGCTATAAAGATGCTGTGCAGTAAAGTGGCCTTTGTTTTAAATTAATCAGAAAGTGAAAATATTATCAATCAAAAGATGGGTATAAAAACCAAGTCTCATAAATTGTATTTAGGATGGCTCCTATAATTCAATGAACATAGTTGTAACACATTTACAAGAGAACATAAGAGCAATCTTCCATGATCAAAGAGCTCCTGGAGATGACCCCCAAAGCACCAGCCAGCCATCAAAGAGAAAATCGATAAATTGGGCTTCATCAAAACTCAAAACTGTGCTCTGAAAAAGACCATGTTAAGAGACTAAAATGATAATCAAGGTCTAGGTCAAAAGCACATTTAACAGATGTGAGCAGGTACCTGGTTCTGGGGCCCAGCATAAAATGAAAACATTGGATCCTCATTGCAACATCATCAACGACATCAAGAAAAGATATTGGGAGCTGGACCAGTGGTTGAAGTACTTGCTGTGCATTTGAGAAACTTGTTTACATCTCTAGAACCTACATATTGCCAGTTAGGCATAGGGACTTGCCTGTGATTCCAGCTAGAGAAGCTGAAAATGGGATTTCCTAGAGCAAGGTGGTAGTTAGAGTAGCCCCATGGAGAGCTCTGAATTCGACTGAGAGACTCTGACTCAAAAAGGCAAAGTGGAAGAACAGTTGAGGAAGATTCCTGACATCAACCTCATGCCTCTGCACACTTAGGCATACTCATGCATGTGCACCTGCCCACACTTGTGGGCACACATGTGAACACACATATGCATTTATTCATCACACTCATGCATGTGTGCACACACACAGAGATGAAGAAAAAAGATATTTGAAGGTTGCAGCGGCCAAACTTTAAAGGCATGGGCCCTATGTGATCACATGGGACATGCTCTCACAAGGATGACTTGGCCAAACAAAGAATCTGCATTCAGAATATATAAAGAGTTTTAAAATTCATTAGTAAAAAAGTTAATGTCTTAAAAATGGGTGATGATTTGAATACATACTTCATGCGCAAAAAGAGAATGGTTTATAAACACACAAAAAGATGTTCAATACTATTAGTCAATAGAGAGATACTATCAAATTCTAATGAGATACCATTTCACAATTACAAGAATGATATCAGTTAAAAACTACATACAGTACCAGCAAGGCTAGGTGACACACACTTTTAAATCTTAGCACTCAGGAGTTCCTGAGTGCTTGACTATTGTTTTAGTCACTATCCTGTGAAGAGACACCATACCCATGGCAACTCAGGTAAAGGAAAGCATTTAATTGGAGCTTGCTTATGGTTTCAGAGTTTGATTCACTATCAGCAGGGCGGGAAGCATGGTGGCATGCAGACAACATGGCACTGGAGGAGTTGACAATTCTACATTGGGATCTGCAGACAGCAGGAAGGGGGGTAGGAATGGCTTGAGCATTTGAAACCCCGTAGCCCATCCCCAGTGACATACTTCCTCCAACAAGGGCGCGCCTCTAATAGTGCCACTCTCTGGTGACCAACTCTTCAAATCTGTGAGCCAATGGGGACCATTTTTATTCAAAGCACCACAACTCTACAGAACCACAAGAGAAACCTTGACTCAAACAAACAAACAAAATCAAAAATTACAATACCAATTGTCAAAAACATGGAGGCACTAAAAGGTACACTGCTGGTATCCACTGGAAAAGGTCAGCAGTTTCTTACAAAGTTAAATCTACACTTGCTTGTCAACTCTTCATTTTTAACTCCAGGAAAAAATGTATATGCACACAAAGACTTGCATGTGGATGCTCACGATAATAGTGCCAAACTACAAACACGGTGAATCCTTCTTGGTGGAGGGAGATGGGCAAACTGCGGAACATCTATGCCATGGTACATCTCAACAGTGAAGAAAGATCACACTCTGACATGGTAAGGAGCTTGGAGGGGTGCTGAGCCAAAGAGCAGCCTCAGGTGGTTGGTTATATAACTGTATGGTTCCATTTACATACTATAAGAAGAGTTGAGTGTAATGGCAGGGAACACATAGTAATCATCAGGGGTCAAGGTTCATGGCTGGAGGAAAGTGTGATGGTGAAGGAGTGGTGAACAGGGAGATATTTTTCTGAGCGATGAATTTGTGCTGTCATGACTCTGTTCATGACTCTGTTCACACTATCAGACCTGTATCCAAACTCACAGGCCTGAGCATTTCCCTCCAAAGTTAATGCTATGTTCATTAAAGTTTCTAGTACAGTTTTGAAGCTGAAGTTGGGATGGGAAGTAAATACGAAAATTCAGCCGGAAGATAACCATACAAGAAGAATGAAAACTTTAACCAAGCAAATAGATGAGTATGCCTGAATATCCATTCAGACAGCTGCAGCCTTCTGTGAGATTGTCGTGGCTGGAGTGTGGAACTGGTACAAACCCAAACATGTGGGCGGAGAATCCAAGTCAGTGGGAGGAGTTGAAGCCGGTTTTGATAAATTTAGCTCACGATCCGTTTAGTACTCTCAACCATAAGCTGGTGGGCTTCAGTCAACCCACCCTAGCCAGAAAGTTCCTCAGGGCCAAATCCAAGCAGTTATTAATGGGAAATATTTGTATCACGTCTGTATTAATTATGTACAGGTACTTGCCCCTTGTTACTTCCCAAACAACAGGGCTTTACACTTTATGGCATTTACACTGCATTAAGTATTATAACTAGTATAGAGATAAAGTACATGAGAGGATGTAGGAAGGGACCAGGAAAACCATATGGAAGGACTTGAACAACGGTGGGCTGTGACACCCAGTGGGATCCTAGGCCCTGTTCCAAAGAACAGGGTACCAAAGAACAACTGGATTCATTAAATAATTAGAAACTAACATATATTTTGAAAGTTAAATTTAAGGGATGGAGAGATGAAGAGGCAGGTAAAGGCACTTGCTGCCTAACACCCAAGTTTGATCCCCAGGTCCCACATTGTAGATGGGGGAACAGCTCTCTTCTGACTGCCACACATACACTGCAATGCACACATGTCCTTCCCTACTGCAAAAGAAATATGTAAAATAATTTAAAAAGTAAACTAACTTTTCACACTATACAAAATTAAATTTTAGCTGCAATAAAAAGAAGCAATTGTTTCATAAAACAAGATTTCAAAAGCATCCTTCAGAAAGGATGAGAGAATTCACAGCAGTATAGTTTCTAATAGACAGAAAGACAGGAAGTCCATCATCAGAAATGAAGTAGAGTATATTCACACAGAACAGTAGCTATATGAAAATGTTTGCCCTCATGAAAAGATTTTTTTTTCACAAATAGGACTGTTTATTTGTCACTATTAAAAATCTGGCTTTTAAACAGACTCTTGGACTGGTGGTTCATATCCATCAGCTCGTTCAACCTTAGCACCTGTCTCGTCCCCGTCACTTTTCCAGAACTGCCGCCTTCACCATGGAGCTCCATCAGTTTTCCCAATGCAAACCTGGGTTTCTTCAGCATTTTCACTTTCCTCACGAAGACATCATGAAGAAGATAGATGGACTGGCAAGCCTTTTCTATGTCTTATTTATTTATTTATTTATTTATTTATTTATTTATTAAACAAGCGACACTAGTATTTATTCTAATAGATAAATCACTTCAACCTATCAGTTTAACGATTAGCAGATCATACCTCTGCCTCAATTCGGAGAGGTAACAACCACCACGCGGGACTGGTGGTCACCTTGTTGAGTACTGTGCAGATGGAGAGCTGCCACTAAGTGCTTCCAGGGAC